>OZ020195.1:95719529-96338724 GCA_963971165.1 Philopedon plagiatum
TATTTTGAGACATCAGTTTTAACTTTGTTTTTTGTTTGTGCTACTGGGATTATTTTTGTAAATCTAGGAGCTAGTTTATCTCTTGGTTGTTCTTTGTGATAAACTGCATCGTTTTCTGACAAGGTAATTGGTTCTTTTCGATTAGCATTTATTTTGTCTAGTTGTTGTTGTTTCTTTTCTTTAACTTTTTCTGTAATTTCTTTATATTTTTCTTTGATTTTTTCTTTGTGGTCTTGCACATATTTAGACACAATATGTTTTTCTTCGACGTCAAATGGGTCTTTAGAGTTAAAGTGACCGGATACTATTTCGAATGGTGTATGATCTGTAGAAGAGTGAATGGAATTGTTGTAGTGTAACAATGAATACTTTATAATGTTAATAAGAGATTCTTTAGGGTTTGTTTGAGTTTTTATTCTTATCTGCTCTAATAGTGTGGAATGAAGTCTTTCGATGTAACTATTCGAGTTTGGATTCTTTGGGGTGGTATAATGGATCTCAATTTTATGTAGTTTGCAAAAATCAGTAAAGCTATTGTTATTGAACTCAATTCCATTGTCGCAAATTATCATTTCTGGCAGACCGTAGTGTGATATAAAGGTCAATAAACCATCGAGAACATTAACTGCATTTACTCCAGGAATGGGATATACTTGGGCAAATTTAGAAAATGTGTCAATTATGGTTACAAATTTTTCTTTTGCTATTGACAGCGTGTCGATATGGATTCTAGCAAAAGGTTTGAATCCTATTGGGATGGGTTGGAATTTAAATTCATTAGGTTTTCTCTCGTATTTTGACTTTTGGCAAATGATACAGTTATTTATGTAGTTCGTAACATCCTTGATCATGGTAGGCCAATAATAGTTTCTTTTGAGAGAATCTAAAGTAGTTGTTATGCCACGATGTCCAGTCTTATAGACATGGTGATAGTTCATCTTGTCTTGTTGATCATTTTGTGTCGTAACATCAGTCAATTTTAAAGAACAAATCATTAATTTTGAAGGGACTCTAACGATTTTTTCTTGAATATGTTTAAGAAAAGTCTTTTCGTCATCTTTATTTGGAAAATGAAGATGATATGTGGTTTTGTTATTTAAGTTTGCTATGTACTCTTCTAAATCTTCTTCCATGTTTCTTCTACGGAGATTAATAAAATACCTTTGATTGTCAAAAATTTTTTCTTTTATAACTCTGGGCACTGGGGATGCGTCAGATATTTTGACGATCATTTGATGTTTATGGTGATTTAACGGTTTATCACAATAGGGGTAGGAAAGTAGTGGAGGTTCGTCTGCAGAGTGTATTGTGGTAACATAGTTCTCATTGCTTTTGAAAAACTCTCGAATGGTTGTATCTATATCTCCTGATTCGTTCATCATTGAACCAACTTTGTCTGTTTGTTTTTGATTTACTGTATTGGTTGCTTCGTTTATGGGTGAAATATTTCTGGATAGACTGTCAGCTACATTATTATCTTTGCCCTTAATGTAATCAGTATCAAAGTCATACTCGGATAGCAATAATTTCCACCTGACCAATTTAGAATTGGGCTCTTTCAGGCTCTCTAACCATTTTAAGGGTTTATGGTCTGTTTTTACTTTGAAGTGTCTTCCAAATATGTAGGGTCGAAAGTACTTAATTGACCAAACAATCGCTAATAGCTCTTTTTCTGTGACTGAGTAATTTATTTCATTTGGATTCAATGTTCTACTTGCATAGCAAACTGGTTTTCCATCCTGACTTAGAACGCTTCCAATGGCATATTTACTTGCGTCTGTAGTGAGTGTAAAGATTTTTGAAAAATCTGGATGGATTAAAATGGGCTCATTACAAAGAATCAGTTTACAGGTTTCAAATGCATTTTTGAAGTCTTCCGTGTGTTCAACTTTTTTACCTTTTCTCAAACATAGTGTCATCGGTTTTGTAATCTTTGCAAGATTGTTAATAAATTTTCTGTAAAAGCCAACCATTCCCAAAAAGCTCTTAATTTCTTTATGTGTTTTGGGTAATGGCATTTTCAGTATAGCGTCTATTTTCTTTGGGTTAGGTTTAATGCCCTCTGTGGTTACAATATGGCCTAAGAATTCCGTTTCGTGTTTTAGAAATTCACATTTATCAGGCTGAACTTTTAAGTTGTACTCTTGAAGTTTTTTAAATATCTCCTTTAAATTAAGTATGTGTTCATCCAATGTTGTTGAAAAAACTATGACATCATCCATGTAAACTAGGCAAGTTTTATTAATAAAATCTTTGAGAACTTCGTTAATCATTCTCTGAAAAGTAGATGGTGCATTTTTTAGGCCAAAAGGCATCCTTAAAAATTCATAATGCCCATGATCTGAAGAGAATGCTGTTTTCTCGATACTTTCCTTATGCATCTTAATCTGGTGAAATCCACTTGCCAAGTCTAATGTGGTGAAATATTGGCATCTGCCAAGTTTATCAAGTAAATCGTCGATATTAGGTATAGGAAATCTATCCTGAATAGTTTTGGAATTTAATTTTCGAAAGTCGATTACTAGGCGCCATTTAGGGATTCCACTGGCATCTAACTTTTTTGGAACTATCCATATAGGACTTGACCAAGGGCTGGTACTATTTCTTATGATGCCATCTTCTAACATTTTTTGAATTTGATCCTTTACTTCCTTTTTGTGGACTTCTGGTAGTCTATAAGATCTTGTATAAATTGGCTCTTCATCTGTAGTTACTATTTTGTGAGTTGTCTGAGTTGTTGATGACAAGGGCTCATTCTGATTTTGAAATATTGAAGAAAATTGTCTGCATAGCTTTAGGATCTTGTATTTTTCTTCTTCTTCTAAATGACCTAGTCTTAAAAGATGCTCAATTAGATTTTGATCTGGGGTTGTAGAATCGGTTTCTATTTCTGCTTGGTATATTTCATAGTCATTTATTGGGAATACTTTTAAAGGTCTTGGAAGGTTAAAATAGGTATCTTCAATGTTAACATTGTAAATTTCAACTATAGCATGTCCATTCTCTACAGTGCTTATTCCTTCAGGTATAAAACAATGTGGGTTGATTGATTGGTAAGGGATATAGTATGTACCATCTTCTTTAGCATTTGTTGGGAGTCTCATCCTTAGGACTTCATTTTCGTTTACTGTGATATTAAAGCAGTTATAATCTGAGGGAGAACACTGATAAACCGGAATTTTAAGGTTATGTCTTTCAAGATAATTCTGTTGCAAATTCCAATTGAAACCCATATTTTTAAGATCTCTAAAACTTATTAAACCATCGAAAAAAGGGTGAAAATCAAATAGGGTAAAAATTAAAACTTCATTTGTTTGAAATTCCTTAAAAGCCGGAATTCGCGCTTCATATTTGGATTCTTGTTGACCACAAGATGTTTTGATTATATTGGGTTTTATGACAATAAATTCAGAAAAATACTGTTTTGCAACATGGGGATTTAGTAATGAAATATGACTGCCTGAGTCAATTAATAATTTTAGGGTTTTGTCAAAAAAGGAAATTTTAATAAACGGAAGTTTGCGTGAATCTGTGTCATTTACTAGGTAGAATTCATTACAGAGGCTTCTTGATAAAAATTTTCATCTCCTGGGGTTTCTGTGGGTATGTATGACGTCATTGACGTGTATTCTGCAGCGTCAGTATATTGTTCCTCTAATTCATCAGTATTAGTTTGTTCTGGGATATAATTCTGGTTTTCAAAATATTGCTCTTCGAAGTTCTGGTAATATTCGTGTGAGTCGTCATCAGAATTTTCTAGGTTATACAATTCTTCAAATTGAAATTTGGGGGGTCTTGATTGTGGTTGGAATGCATTTGGATTTGGTGATCTATATTGGAAATTATTTGTTGGTCTAAATTGATTTCCTGCTGTGGGTTGCGAGATATTTCTTGGAGCCAAAGTTTGTCTAGTTATTATGGACATTGGAGTTGGTGCTTCTTTCGAAGTCTGTCCAGTCGGTTTGAAAACGTTGGTTTTAGTAGGATTTCCAAATACTTGCTGGTTCGTAAAATATTTTCTTTGTGGTAATTGCCTTGGTGAAATATTTATTGGCTGACTAGGGAAATTTTGTTTAAATCCTGATTGTTGTCCTGTAAAATTTTGTTTAAAACCTGAAAATGCAGGTGTGAAAGTCTGTGGTATGTGTTTTCCATACGTTTGTTGGTATCCTTGATTCGTAGGTGCTTTAAAATTTGGTAAGGGAATATGTTGATTGGTATTCCTTTTAGTTTCGTTACATAGGGACAAAAAATTTTCTTCCTCTATTACATAATTCATAGCTTCTTCTATGCATGTAGGGTTCTTAAGCCTTACGCCTGTTTGAATTTGATGGGGTAGGTATTTTATAAAAGAAACCAAAAGTAATTTTTCTATATTGCCAATTTGTGCGATTTTTGCATTAGCCTGTAGGGTATTATCGTTATTAATAGAGGTGAAAATCAGACTTCTAAAATATTGGCAGCGAATGCCAAAATTATAAGGTGTTTCTCTCGGGTTTGGTTTTAAGTTATGAAGTTCGTTTAACAAACAAGTGAAAGATCTTTGATCACTAAAAGAAAGTCTTAAAACATCTTTTACTTTATCCCAAGTATCTAATTCTGTGCGACTAGATATTAAAGTTAAAGCTTTACCTTTAAGTTTCCCTAAAATACCACGAAAAATAAGTTGTTTAATTGCGTCACTTTCATCTCTAAAATTATTAAAAGTATCATCGCATGCTGCGATAAAATTATTCAGCTCGCAAGGGTCGTTTTCAAATTGTGGTATAATATCCAAGAAAAGTCTTAACTGTTGATAATTGGTATTATTTACTGACATGTTTGGTGATAAATTAATATTGGCAAGATTATTTATTATATCTTCTACTTCAGAATTGGATTCAAGATCAAAATAAAATGCGTTAATTGGGTTATCAACAGGGGATTTCTCTGACAAGGTGTCAGTTTCACTTTCAGATTCTGAACTAATGTTGGCTAAATCCGTAAACTTTTTCCTAAATTCCTTATTTTTCTTAGCAGTTTCTTTTAAGCCGCTAAACATTAAACATTAAGAAAACAAAAATGCAGGAAAAATAAATTCTATACTTATAGGATAAAAATAAAAAAGAGAAATTTTATAAATGAGAGAAATGCAAACAAACAATAATCAAAAATGAAACAATTGTTATTTCTTACCATGCGTCGAAGTTTCTTCTTTCTTCTTTGTGTTGTACACTGTGTCACTTAACTAAAGCCAAACAAGGGATATCCGTTCCGTCGAATGACTTGCTGTACCCCACTTTTGGATGTGCAGGCAATGTTCCAAAAATAAGGCCCGGTGTGTCAAGAAAAGAAATATACGGTTTCTTCTTGAACACGATTTTTTTTTGAAAATCCCGTTAAAGATTTGAAAACCACCAGAGTTCGTAAACCACTATCTGTATAGTCAGTACGGCACTATGTTTCGAAATCACTATCCATAAAGTCAATACGGCACTATGTTTCGAAGTTCACTATCCATACAGTCAATACAGCACTATGTTTCACTTATCTGTACAGGACAATCCTACCGACTGCGCCAGTTATGTATTTTGCGGTTAAAATACTGTAATTGTTGGACTTAATAAATTACTCGTAGACTTGAATTATGTGTGTTTTTTATTCAAGAGAAGCTGGTAACAAACTAAGACACTTACAATATGGTACTTTTCTTTATATACTAAAATGATCCTAAAAGTGAAGATAAATCCTGGCATAAATAGATAAAATACGGGAATTACATGAATTAACAAATATCAGAAATTATCATAGTAGATATAACTCAGTAGGAAAAGATAACACCTGGTATAATATAATGTAAGGTAAAATTCGATAATTATCATAAAAAGATAAAGTCCAGCATGAAAAGATAAAATACGGTAAAAAGGCGACGCAGCATCTTCTCGAGTCTTATCTGTTGGTTAGGGTATTCTCCAGTGGCGTATCCTGGTAGTTTGGTTGTGATACATAACTTTTTTACGAACCCTTAACAAATCATACACTTTTCGAATCTCCAGAAAATTTGCTATCGGATAAAGCAATACTCGCGGGAATTCGCTTCAGGTTAGAAGATATAACCGATTAAAAAAAAGTTAGAAAATAGCGTTTAAATTTAAATTTTTACCACAATACAGTTTTTACCAAATTCTTATTATTATTATTATTATTATTATTATTATTATTATTATTGGAATCTCCAGGAAATCTGCAATCGGATAAAGCTATATTTCCTTGCAATACATCGAAAATCTAAAGCAACGTAACAAAAATTTAAAAAAAGTCATTTATAGGGATCTTTTGAAGTGTTCTTAGTTTCTACTACATACAATGAGTATATTACTACTTTGTTGGCAAAAATCATGATTTTTTTAAAAAAATCAAAAAAATCAGATTTTTATCAGATTTTTTTGATTTAAATCAGATTTTTTTGATTTTTTTAGGTTTGTATTATTTCATTATTGTTTGTTCAGATGTAACACAGTTACAATAGTAAATAATTAAAATGCAGTAAATATTAAAATAATTGAGTAGAAAATATAAATTTAATAATATTAATATTAATTCAAACTTCAGCAAACGAAACAGAAAACGGTAATTTTAAAAACATAAACAAAAAACAATAGGTACATATTATATAGCTACCTATACCCTATACCAGTGGTTCCCAAATGGTGGTCCGCGGACCCCTAGGGGTCCGCAGGTTATTTTGCGGGGGTCCGACAACCTTTGCTTTGAAACACTTGATGCCCTTTTGCACGACGATGTGTGCACAAACTTTCTCTGAATACATTCTGCTAAAATCCAAACAAAGAAATCGGCTGGATGTTGCTTCGGATCTAAGATTAAAAATTTCCATTCAGATTTACTAAAAACGTTTAATATTTAGTACTGGTTTAAATTGAAATCTAGTTGGTCAGTTATGTTTTGACAGGTTTTTGTCCTGTCATTGTTAATAAGTCGTTATTAAAAACTTATGAATTATTCTGATATTTCAGATCATTTTCATCTTGGAACGAGTTGCTGTAATGAAGTTAGTTCTATTTTTGTCAAAAGTACGTACTAAAATTGCCCTTTTCTTTACAAATTTGTGAGAAAGCTCAAAAATAAGTTCATGGCATAAAACTTAATTGTCTTATTCTTACACTTGTCAGTTTAAAACTTTTGGTTGTCAAATTAGACCGCACTACGTTGGAGAATCTGGCTGTTCAAATCTTAGACCAGATTTAGAAAGAACTATGACAGGAAAAACAGTATTTCATTCTTCTCATAAAAATTCAAAACTGATGATTGATAGATATATTATATTTTTTCTGCTAGAAAAGAGAATATATTTTGTTCAGTTTAGTTCAGATTTTCAGTTAGGTACTTTTATAGGATGCCGATTTTATTTATAAATAGCATGATGCCTTTTGGTGCAAATTGCCAAGCCATATTAAAGGCATTGAATAAATCGGCACTTTTGAAATAAATATTTTTTTAACAAAGGTTGTTTCTTTTATTATTTTTGAAGCTAAACTGTTCATGGGGGTCCGCATGTTACTCATTTCTAATTTTGGGGGTCCAGAATTTCGAGACATTTGGGAACCACTGACCTATACCAATTATAATGGTAGATAATAAAATCAAGTCCAGTTAAAATAAAATAATTATTCTCGTAATTATTATGTAATAATAAAATATCATTATGAAGAAAAATGATTTAAATCATTGATTTTTTTCAAAAAAATCACTTGATTTAAATCACGATTTAAATCACGATTTAAATCGTGATTTAAATCATTTGATTTAAGTCAAGCCAACCCTGCTTTAAAGCGACTTCGAATAAAAATAAATTTCCTTGCGATTCAATAATGGTGGCAAAATTACCATAAAATTTTAGAATCAGTCCATCACATCACAACAATTTCCATCAATTTCAGTGCTGTAACCTTCCAATTATAAAATAATTAACTCAGTTAAGTGAATTAAGTTAGGGGAGATGGTGGTAGTATGGCACAGGGGGTAAACGAACCCAAAATATTGGTCTAGATAGTTTTAGGTTATAGTTATGCAGCTGGTGGTAGTAATTTTTAAATCATTTTATTATTTGGCAGATGCTGATTAAGCAAAGAACTGAGTAAAATAAACAACATGAGCAACTTCTGCTTTTACTTTATTGTTGCAATATTAAATGGTTGTGAGAGATGTAAAAAAATAAGCGCTGTAAACAATATTATTGTTGTCTTGTTCGATCCTGATAATTTTCGCTCAATCTACACCTACTTCTCAATATTCATGATTCTTTTCAGATTTTTCTGAGCGATCCATTTGGTGATGAGGGTGAAGGACAGCAATTTTTAATCGTTTTTACCTTTAAAAAAACGAATAAAAAATACATTTTATATATTGTTAAATTCGTGCTTCCATAAGCTTTCATTTGACGCCGTACATGATGCCCTTGAATTTTTTTTTTCACTTCCCAATTTACCCCCTGAAATTAACCCCCAGCCTTTAAGCCTAATTGTTTTATTAATTATAGAAAACATAAAAATATAACAGGCAGACAATTTCAATGCTGATTATTCGAATGCAGCAGTGACATGATTTTTCGCTCCTCTTGTGACACTGTGTATACCTGTGTATAACTCGGATACAATATTATATTGGAATAATACCTTAGAAAATAGAAAATGTTTATATTTGTTTTTAGAATTGTAGCATTAATTGAAAACCTATACGTCCGCCTCCTTTCTTATATTATTGTAGAAACTGTACTAAAGTCTAAAATATCAATAAAAAGAGGATGAAATGATTTAGTAAAGCATTTTTCCAAATCTGTAATTATTATTATAACAAATGCAACAATCTGGACGTCTGCCTTTCATAAATCTATTATCTGTATAGCGCCCCTAACACAATATATCAGTAGCAGACACGATAATATAATTTATTAATTAATATTTATTTTTTTTTCAATTTCCAAATTCATTTTCATAAAAAAATTAGCGCCATCTAAGCTCAGCTCTCTCTTTTTCTAACCCTCATAGTTGTAAACTACAATATATGTATATTACAATGCGACGATAAAATCATATAGCTCCCTAACTATTACGTTTGTTCCTGGAAACTGAACAGCTTTTTAAAAATTTTATTTAGAAATGCCAAATTCTCTTTTTAATCGACTTTAATTCGTTTTTTCGTTTAACTTCGGCACAAGAACACCTATTTTGATAATTCTTTTTTTGTTTGAAAGAGTATACTCCCATATAGATGTTGCCCGGGGCTTTGCTTGCGTCAGACACGAAACATACACTGGGTGGACACTGGTCGCTGGTCTAAATTTCCGTTTGGTGGAGCCAGTGCATAAGTTGAAACGTACCGTCCTTCGGACGAACCACTTTGCTCCGCTCTCCCCTATTCTTATAACAATATCCCGCATTGTAACATCAAAAAAACTAGTTTAATTTAAGCGTCTGCAAAAATGGCGTTTCTCGCATACTGTTGCTTAAAAAAGAGTTCAAAAAGTGGCAATGTTGGTCACTGGCAATTTTATTAATAGAAAACTAGTTTTCGCGGCAGTAAATCAATTTTATAGTACCAGAATTCAACAGGTAAATTGGAACTTCACATATTTTTGATTAAATTGTACAACTTAATCTCTAATCCAACTCTTTATTGCGAGAAATGGGGGAAAATGTGCAAAATCAGTGTGGTACATGTCTTTATTAAAAACATATTTTATCGTCTTGTCCTATGCACACCCCTAAAGGACTTGCCAGAGTCTTTCCATAGTCATGTAAATTCCATGAAAATTACTAGAGCCAGTTTGAGAAAATTATCGCAATTTTAAATTTGCTTCTTTGGTGCCTTTTGTGGGTCTACTTAAGGGTGCAGTCAATATTTATTCGTTTCTAATGTCATTCCTAAATTCGTCATCTTTATTACTTAAATTCTCAAGGAAGGACTTAATTTGAAGACTAAATGGATAAACGTTATGATTTAGCCATAAAACGCCAAGCGCGACTTCCAATTACCTGATGAAGATTGACCTTCCTCCTAGATTGTTAAGGTTGGGCTTTCATTGCGTGTATAATTTCTTAGATTTTAATCGACTGGTTGGCGTCGCTTTCGAACATGATCTCAGCTGGCACAAACACATTACTTCAGTAGCGACATCGGCAGCTAAAAAGCTTGGTTTTCTCTTTCGAGCCAGAAAATACGTCTCCCCTTCCAACTTATACACTCTCTATGTTTCCCAAATAAGACCTAACCTAGAGTACTGCTCCCACATCTGGGGAGCGGCATCACCTTCGACACCTAAGATCCTTGATTCTATCCAAAAGAGAGCCATTCGACTTATCAATGACCCAGCTCTCACGAGAAAGCTCCCTTCTCTCGCTCATCGCCACGCTGTAGGAGATTTATCCCTTTTCTACCGCTACTTCCACAAATTTTGCTCTGAAGAACTAGCTGGTATCATTCCCCCCTTGAATGTCCCTAACAGAACAACAAGAGGCGCGTTACGTATGCATCCCTTTACTGTCCAGCTACAAAAGCCTAGAACAGACCACTTCTCTCGCTCATTCATACCTAGGTTTTCCAGATTATGAAACAAATTGCCTGCAGATGCTTTCCCTTCCCGTGCCAACCTCCAATCCTTCTCTCCAGACACCCACGGTACGTTAGTACTTAGGCCTGAAGTCTACGTGGGATGTCTTAGATAAAAAAAAATTTCGATTTTTCTAATGTTCGCCCTTAACAAGTTTTTTTTTCGACTGTTCTAAATGGCGGAATGACATTATTGCGTTTATTGCTTTCCAAAGCGCTTTAATTATTAATGAACTTATTTTTAACTGCCCTTTCTAAGGCTTTTCATTCGATGCAATAAAGTTCATTATTTGAAAAAACGTGAAATTGTAATAGCCATCGTTTAAATTCCGCAATATTATTTTATTCTGTTCCGCTTTCTCGTTGTCCCCGTCGCCGTGTCAAAAGGTTAATGGAAAGCGGAACAGATTGCTTATTGCTTTTTGTTAAAAGAGTTACAATAGAGACGGCGTATTTATAAAAAAAAATCAAAAAACTTCAATATTTAATAAATGGTACCGGTACACCGCACATATGAAGACTAGCACAGCGGAAAAACAAGGAATGTCACAAAATAATAAAAATTATGTTACCATCACTATCTGTTAGCTAAACCTCTATTTTTTTATCATAAACTCAATACAGGGGAAGAATATAGCACAGTCCGCCAATATTTGTATTTAATATACCCATGTATGGAATGTCCAGAGCGTACATGGTAAAAACAGGGAAGTAAGGCAGCACCTCAAATGATTTATTCTAAAAATGCACTGTGAGGGCATTCCCTCGGAGTTTTTTTAACATCTACTTAAAAAAGGTATAGTTTATTAATGTCGTTAGAAGCCACCTGCTTCTGAAAAAAATGCATTGCACAGAATAAATAATAAATAAATTTTTAGCTGTAAATGAATTAAATTAGTAATCGTCTTGGTAATTGAATTCTCGTTTGATTTTCCGCTCTGTTTTAAATGCATATCCAACACAATGTGAAATTAACTAAATGACTGTGAAAATACCAAAATAAAGCAACATCAACCACATGACAGCAAAATAAATTTTACTTTTTAAAACGCATCTAAACCCATTCTTACGTTAACCTCTAACAGAAGTTTACAATGTGTGTTTTATTAGATACTTACCGACAAGAAAAAAGTACTACTTGAAGCTGACGGTGACGTGGTGGCCATATGGTCTAAGTGAACACGGTTCGTAGATTAGACGGTGATGTTTTAGCAAACACTCGAAATAATTTAATGACAAATATCGCGCTGAAGTAAACGCCTTTGTTGTGTTTGGATAACGGGTGAGAATTAATGAATCGGCGCCTGGAAGCTGCAGTAATTTTGCAAATTGTTTTAAAGAAAGAAAAAGTAAGGGAATGTTTTTTTGAAAACGTTTTTGCTCGTTGAAGTATTTCGCAAAATTCGTAAAAACTAAATTGAAGTGCTTGAGGTGCTTCCGGATCCTTGTCAGTATTAGCATAGACTTCGCGTGGAACGAAACGGGTTGTCACCGACAAATTTCCCTACAGCAAATCCAGTGCAGAGTCATTAACTTCGTAATCAATTATGCTAATCCGACGCAGCACGTTCTGAGATACTTAAAAGGAGTTTTTGTACTGGTTCTTCCGAAAAAAAGTCGATGACTAGAATTATTAGAACGTAAACCCATCGCGGTCGCCTCTTGTAAAGTTTCTTCTCGATCACACTACACTGAATTTCTGAGAAAAAGAGAAAAGACACTGTGACAAGTTCTTTTAAGTATCTGTTATTATAAAATAAAAGAGAAATCTAGATGAAGATTAGAAAAAATTGTACATGGCTGAAAGAAGATAGTGTGAAGTAAATAGCAATTGTTTCAGAGGACGAACCAGACTCAGAATGGCGAAGTCTAGCCAAAAGGGCTCAAAATATAAGACAACAGTATAAAACAACAGCCTGCGCGTTCGCTAAAGATAAATGTTTTTATTCATTTACATTTAATTATTAAATTTTAAATTGTTACCATTGTGGACCATTTTACTGCCGATGTTGGGCATATTAGTGTGTATTATTTTTAATGTATTACTTTATTTTGTTTTAAATGCCTGTGTTACATGTTGCGTGTAGTATATTTAAGGCTTTTTTGTGACGTTGCTTTTTCACCGTCTGTGATCTTGTTGGCAAGAAGGAATAAATAAATAAACAAAGATATCTATTAAAAGAATTATCCCGGCTAGCCAATATAACCAGTACCGACTATCGTACAAAAAAAAAACAAGAAAAAGAGACAAATAAAAAAAACAAAAACAATATTAATGAACGGAGGTTGTAAACGCCGGAAACATGAGCCAGCAAGGCATAAAGAAGTTAGTGTGTATAGGTAATTAGATTGGAATCAAAAAGTTTTTGCATAAATTACGTCAGTTACATAGAGACCAAAAAAGTTGAACCCACCCCCAGTCCCTGCCGCACGGCTCCAAATAGCGCAACAACCACAGATATGAGCAACCAACTAATCGCCTTATTGTTTTTTAAATAAATAAGCACGAAGCTTGTACTTAAATTTGTTAATATTATATAGCTTAAATTCATCTGGAATTGAATTATAGAATTTTATAGCATTATAAGTCAGTATCCTTTGAAATAATGATGTTCTATATTGGGGAAGGGTAAACCTATTTTTATATCTAATATTTCTATTGTGAACGTTCGCCCTAGCGACTAATTTATTGTTAAGTTTTGTTGAAGTATTCGGCAAGATTAGAAGTTTATGAATAAAATTACCTAGGAGGTGACTACACCTATTTCTCGTGTTAAGCCATTTGCATTCCTTTATTTTATGGGATATAATCACGTCCCCTTATACAGTAAATTAGCCTGCAGTACGAATTTTGCATTTTCTGAATTCTATTTTTTTCAATTTCAAATAGACAGGGCATGTAAATAAATAAAATCACAATAGGAATAATTAGAGGGGACTAGGCTATCACAGAGCATTCTTTTAAGCTTTAGATCAAGAATATCTCTATTATTGTAGATTAGTTTTAAGGAGTAAAATGCTTTTTTGTTGATATTCTTTACATGCTCCCTAAAGCGTAAGTGCTCGTCCTCTATTACCTCCAGATTTTTAGCTGAGTGCACGTATGGGAGACGGACGTTATCAAGGAAATATTTACATTGCTTTTAATTATATCCCTATTAGTTTTGTTTGTAAAGCACAATAGTTTGGATTTTTCCGAGTCTAATTTAACGTTGTGAACCTCAGGCACAGATCTAATTATTTCCAAGTCAATATTAATATGTTCTGTTGCTTCTAAATAGTTAGTTGTATTAAAACTACGGTAAAGTATCTTACCGCTACATCATGGAACAATTTAGCGAGAAATTTATAGGAACCCCAATAACTAAAATGACAATCTACAACACAATAAAAAGTTCCAAAAAACTGGTTCGGTTTTGAGTATCAAGAAGAAGAAGAAGAAGAAATATGACCAAAACGATACTGTCTCAGTTTTAGTTCTTCAGTCAAGAAATTAGAAAAATGTGAATATGGGGGTGGAGTTGAATTTTGATATCTCTATTTTTCTGTGCAGTAGACCATAATTACCCCATTTTAAAATATTTTCAACAAGCTTTTCTAGATCCACATTTTTTGTCTATATCTGTTTATCTCTCACAACAACTGTAATTCCGTATTATGCCAATGAACCAACAAGTCACACATGTTATACTGAATTAGACATACATATTAAATACGTGGTTATCTCGAATCATCTTAGATGAGTTTTTAGCAGTCCGTAGTCATATTTCGTCTGAAATCCCATTAACACCAGTCTGATGGACCATATCAATCGGCCTTATATGCAAAACCAGGAAATGGCAATACATAGTAATACAGTAATAATTAGTAGTCATATTTTCTATTCTACTGGACAAAATGTAGCACGTGAGAAACGCTTTATTAAGCAAAAGACAAAAATTGCTTCGATAGCAGTAAGCATATCAAACAGATATATAATAAATTACCGGTTTTGGCGCGAAGGCAGTGTTGCTAATTTCTTTTTGTCACATTGTTTATGCTTGCAAGTGACGATTGTGGCAGTACCGGATGCAAGACCGAATGAAACTCTGCATAGATAAAGCGGTCGAAATGCGTCCGGCTCGGATCTACAAACATCTTTCAATAAACAGATTTTCAACAATCTTCTCTGACACTTATGTGATATATTTTTCCAATATTATTTTGTCGGGGTTCTTAAATAATTCTGCCAAGAAGTTGTTGGCAAGAACTTCGTAAAAGTGAAGTCAAGAAAAAAATCTCAGTCAAAAGCAAGCTATATTTGCACAATTAGTATTCCTTGTCAGCAGCCCCCCCCCCCCCTCCCACTTAAATTATATTATTAATAGTAATGCATTCGGGTTTCGATGGAGACAAATTAAAAATTTTGAAAACGTGGACAAAGGACAAAAGTTGTTCCTTGCATCGTGAGAAATATTTTTTGTCGAAAAACTTTTTCTCTAAAACCGATGGTTCGGCAGTTATAAGGAAATAAACAATTAAATTATTTATACCAATTGATTGCGCTAGAATTTTTTAATCCTGATAATTTTGGCTCTCTCTACAGCTAATTCTCAATGTTCATGATTTTTTAAAGATTTTTCTGAACGATCCTTTTGGTGAAAAGGGAGGGAGACAGCAATTTTTAAATATTGTTTCCAAGGAGCAAGGGGGTTTACCGTCTTACCGCCTGTTGTTGTCTTAAAGAATTTCAGTATAGAACATGAAAATAAATAGAATTATTTGGTTAAACATTTAATATATGTATATATATATATATATATATATATATATATATATATATATATATATATATATATATATATATATATATATATATATATATATATATATATATATATATATATATACATATATATATATATATATATATATATATATATATATATATATATATATATATATATATATATATATATATATATATATATATTGTTGAATTCGTGCTTCAAAAACACGATGCCCCTGAAAACTTTTTTTCCTTTTCCCAATTTACCCCCTGAAATTCAACCCCCAAAGCAACTTTTTATACTTCACGTCTATAATTGGGTCACCACACTATCTCTGTGCTAAATTTCAAATTTTTACGTCGAATAGTTTCAGAGAAAATCGCCGGTGACAGACGGACGGACACCGAAGTCATTTTATAAGTGTTTCGTTTTGCTAATTTGGAACACTAAAAATAAATTTGATGACTTAATCTCAAGAGATCTTTTTGTTTATTTAACTGGGTGTTCTGTACTGTGCCGAATTTCCGACAGTATGTCAGAGGCGGATCATTTATTAACATGCTTCATAGGAATTTTCATCGCCGCTACTAATAAATTTATTAAATAAACATGCCCTAACGTATTTATATACGCAAATCTATGCGGAGTCAAGTCAAAGGTCAAAAATCTTAGTTTGTGTATTGGAAAGGCCTTTCTTAAGATATCTAACTGTCTGACCGAGCCCGCGGTATTTGAATAAATGACGCTCGAAATGAACGACTGGAATGGTTTTATGGTTTTGAAATTGAAAATGATCATATTTCACTTTGAAAAATGGTAAAGTGCCACGAGGTGGACGGACAACATGAAACGACTGGGCCACAGTGTTGTTTTGGGATTGCTTTATTAAGAATTACGAATGTCACGCTTGGGAATCCCGAGTTTGAACGTGAATAAAGCTGTGAGACTTTCGGAGACTATTGTTTAATATTTATAATATGACGCTAGGAAAATTTAATTTTGGAAAAACCACCTTATGGCTTTCGTCCTTGTGCTCGGAAGCTTTGAGAGGCACGTGACTTATCGTTGTTAACAGTTCGACTAATCACGTGCCTGTCAAACTATCCCAGCAAGGTAATCCGGGATTTGTTATTCAGTGCCGAGATCAGTAATATTTTAAAGCGAACCTTACACGGTCAATAATACTGACAATATATTATTATATTGACAAAAATATTGCCGTGTAAGGTGGATATGTTGATGGTTTGATGGACTGAACTGACGCGAATTAGAATTTTCGAATATCAGGCATCAATATCAGCGAGTAGGAGGATACTGTCAATATTACTGATCCATTAAACACCAACAATGATTTAAAAATGCAAGAAAGAACATCTCAAGCGGACTCTGCTGACCCTGTAACTCTTAACTTTTAACTTCTGTGACCCCCGTGGGACACTTCGTGCTCGTTTTGTAACAGTTCGATCATCCGCCAGCTGATTTTTATCTTTACCGACAGAGGATCTATAAAAAATATTAATTGCCAATAATCTTTAACCTATGTCTGAAACTCTAAGATAACTATAACGAATTCTGTAGTCGATGTCACGTTTGAAATTACTGAAATAACTAAGAAATGCCTAAATATTCCGATAAGTGCCGATGACCTTTTTAATAGCTCTGCGGGGAGTTTTTTTTGTTTCACTGTACTCACGATTAATATTGAACGTTAGTCGATGAGATGTATTACCGACACTTTAAAATTAGTACTACGGTGTGATAACCTTGTTTCATACTGTCAAAAGGTCGCGAACGTTACAGAGAAGGATTTTGAAAGATGTAGCTGTATACTCACCAACTAGGTGCTCGGATGCACGGTACCCACCAAAAAAATAAAAATTAAAATTGGCTTATTTAAACCTAGCAGGGTAAAAAACTGTAAGTTTCATATCTACTATTTTTAACGAAAAAATAAACAATCTAAATTAACAGGAGGTATTCTTAGAATAAACCCAAAAAGAATCACTAAATAAGGAAAATAGTATGAAATAATGTCGGTTAAAAATAGGATTTTTCGGAAACAATCAAAAAACTTTGGTTTTTACCCCTTAAATACGCTCTTGGATGACCCATTCGGTATTCGTTTTAAAGTGTGTTATAAGATAGCGCAGAAACATTTGGAAAAAACTGGATAGGAAAAGATACAGAGTGATTCAAGTGTACCGATGTCGAGGGCAAAAAAAGTAAAAAGATAGGAATTTAATCGGCGATTGCTCCCTTCCTATAAAGAATAAAAAAACTAATAAATATGGATATCATGTATTTCGACAAGCTCATTCGGATGACGTATATGGGATTGTAATTTGAACCATTTTGACCCCACAAAAAAATAAAAATCGTGAAATATTTGTGTCAAAACTCGAAACTTCCAGTTTTTCCGAAATATATCAATTTTTCAGTGATTTTAGGTTTAGGTAAATGTATTGCAAAAATAAAGTATTTCATATTTTAAAGTTTCACTTATGAATCCGTTTTCGATCCGACGTTTGGTTTTAGAGTTATTAGGTACCAAAGAGGAGTCTGCAAATGGCATTTTTCGACCTAAAAAAATTCAAAAGAATTACTTGCCATTTTCCGATCCTCACCAGTTTCAATAGAGTTCTGGAGCTCCGGGTCCTCTACAACCTCCGAAAATTTACATCGATTTAATTCCCTTTTGCTACCTGTACCCGATTTCAACAGAAATCGCGGAAATTTCGACTTTGACGTTTAGTAACTCCGAAACGAAACATCCTGTATAACTGAATTTTGTACTGAAGCTAGTTGCACTATTCCTCTACCAAAAACAATCGATTGCCCCCCCCCCCCCCTCTGACTGTTTCCGAGAAAAACAAACATGTTCGACGTTAGGTTAAGCTGTACGTTAACATGTAGATTGACACTTATTTTTGCTGATCTGACGTTATTATTCACCGAGAACAAATGGCTGCTTTATGAGTTGCAGCACTAAAACTGGATAAAATGTAAAACATGAATTGTCGAATGAAAGATAAAACAAGAAATTACAATATTTGCAAATCAAACACACAGTAGCAATATAAAACAAACATATTCACAGTGAGATTTAAACCAGCATTGAAATAAAATACATTTCTCCGCGTGTATGGTATTTATTTCCATATTAGTCCATTAAGTGTATATAAATAGAGTATAAACTTTTAGCCTAATTGAAAACTAAGAAAAATTACTCGCAATAAATTTTCAATGGCCCTTAGTTATAAAACCGTGCATTAAATGGACAAATAGGAAAAAACGACCTGGCGGCCGCTGCCAGGCTGTAAAAAATTGACGATCATCATCATGCACCCAACACCGAGCTATGTAAACCAATTACGAAACGTCCCTAGTTCGAAATGTAAAATAATCAAAAACTATCATTAAAAATATAAGAGAGCAGCACTTTCATATTATTAACGGCAAAACGAGAAGAAAAAAAAACTAAATTATGAAAGCGAAGAAACATCTTTAAATTACAGACATTAAATAATGTGTTGCGCTTAGGACGTAATTAAAAGAAAATAAATAAAATAGATGAGAGTTGCTTCATCTCGTCAAGATGTTGAAGAAGACGAAGAAGAATAAACGGACAGCAAGTGCATCATGAGGCTTGGATGCCTTATGCAAAGCAAATCTGAACATTTTTAAAGGGTTGCCATTTAAAAACGAATTAAGATACGTACCTTGCGTTTACGGTAAGGTGTTCCTTTTTTGAAGACCCTGAAAATGGGGTACCATACGGCATAGGGTTGCATTTAAATTTTTGACCTCGACTCCCTAGCGTCACCCTTCATGGGGTTAAAATAGTTAAATTATATAAAAAAATAGATTTATTAACCAATAAGATACACCTAAAAGTTGGCGCTTCTATCTTTACTAATAACAAAGATATTTGCCCATACTAGGACTTTTCGGACACCCTGTATACAAATACTGAAATTAAGAGGTTTAAAAAATATTTTTTCTTCAAATCAAAATATGCTTTTCCATGCTGTCACAGCTTTCATACCTTCGATTATCAAAGAGTCGTACCTTCAAAAACGACTATTCTGTGTGTCTATGTGAATGTTTTTATGGAAAAAACATGATCAGGAATATCGTGTTTTCGCTGTTCCGTCCAACACGGCACAAAAAATTTTTCCTGTGCGTTTTACAAGAAATTTATAGCATCTGCCGGCTTTACATCGAAATCGCATTCGGTTTTTGCAGTAATTAATTCCCTAACATACCATCCCTTCATCTCGAATATGTATATGATTCATTCGATTTGCATAACATAATCTGCGAGAAAATCGTTGGTCGTGTAGGTTAGGAAATTTATGTGGAAAAGTCAGAAATTCAAGAATCTAGTTTATGGGTAGAAATAAAATTTTTATACAGATCGTATTTTTTTGCCTTTGGCTTGTGCATTGATAAAAGAGTTGTTAACAAACCTGTTTTTCCAATTTCCTTGCTTGAAAACCTTGTTTTATCAATAACGAATATGCACATATTTTTTAATTGTATAAATCGTTTATGGAAGTCATTACAAACCCAAAAAAAATATATTTTGAAGAAAATTACTAGGATAATTAATTTAGCTACAAAAAATGTTTACTTTTCGGTATAATTTATTACAATATAAAGAGCAGTCGTTTGTCCTCAGTGAATAATGATGTCAGGAGATCAGCAAAAATAAGTGTCAATCTACATGTTAACGTAAAGCTTAACCCAAAGTCGAACAGGTCTGTTTTTCTCGGAAGCAGTCAGAGGGGAAGCAATCGAATTTTTTAGGTTTATAGAGGAATAATGCAACTAGCTTCGGTAAAAAATTCGGTTATACAGGATGTTCCGTTTCGGCCCTATTAAACGGCAAAGTCGAAATTTCCGTTGAATTCGAGTAGAGGTCGCAAACGTGAATTAAATCGACGTAAATTTTCGGAGACAATTTTTATTTTGGTTATATCAACACCTTTCAAGGTGGCTTCAGATCTTCAAGTTGTGGATTCCCTCGGATTGCAAGCCCCGATTGCACTTGAGCGTTTTTTTTTCGCATATTTATGCAAATTCTATGGGAAAACAGCTATAGAACCTGAACGAATCATAGCCGTTACCATAGCAATTAACAATAAAATGGGTGATAAAAAATGTATTTATATTAAATTATCCGTGAAACTTGATGAACGAAACGTCTTCAGTTTCCAGCGATAATAGTTTGCATTTAAAGTTTATTTATATGCATTAAATCGAAAATTGGGTGCTGAAGGCTTGTATAAATCCAATTATATTTTATTCAGTAATTAACTCATAAGCGGGTTCGTGAAAATCGAAATTGCTGAAATTCTGCTTCTAATAATCTTTTTTTTTAATATGGCTGTTGCTAACTTGTTTGCTATAAAATCATAATCTTTCCAGTGGACGGAAAAAAAACCTAAAATGCATTCAGGAAGAAATTCTGTTATGTAGGTACTTTTCCCTAAGATCGTGCACCGCAATAATTCGATACCTGTATCGAAAAAATCCAGAAAATTTGCTGTCGAACAGAGCAATAATCGGGGGAATTCGCCTTAGGGTAGAACATATGAACGAATAAAAGACCTTTCTTGAAAAAGAGGTGACAAAAATCAAAATTTTTGAACTTCAATTCCGCTTGTACCAAATGCTGGACAGAATCTTTAACGAAACCTTAACAAGCTAGATATTTTCTGAACCTCCAGAAACTTTGCACTTAGATAAAGCAATATTTGCGGAAATTCGGCATAGATAGGAGATACGCAAAAGAAATGAGGGTTTCTGTTAAAGTTGGGACACGAAAAATTGAAAACTTGTATCCAAATTTAGTTTTTACGAATTTCTAGACAGAAACAGACTCTTTACCGTAACCTTAACAAAGTTAGCTTGCTTGCTTCGGTCTAAACCACTTCGTACCGACGGCGACGCCTATGAATTTAATTATACTTTACCAAGATAAATCATACTAAATTAATTGTACTGTAATCAACAACTAAGCATGAGTAATAAAGGAGTTAGTTTTCAATATGTCTGCAGGTGTAAGAAAATAAATAACGTGTTTTTTTGATTCTAATCAAGTTTTTTATAACTCAGCATCAATAATATCAATATGCAGAAATGAATTATTTCATAAATATTTTTATATTTTATTTTTAAATAACTGGATTATAATTAATATCTCTTCTTGACTGGTTGCGGCTGCTCTGCTGACAATAGGCCTTTTTACCCACTTTTAATAATTATTTTGGATTCTGGTACACAACCCAGCTTTGAACGAATAAAAGAGAGAGACCACGTTACATTTTTAACCAAATTTCCTTTTTTAATATAGTTTTTTGGGGTTAGATTTCTTGTTCAATAGTAAAAATGTCTCGTTTTATAAGATTTGGCCCTTAACTTCTATTTTCACTTCCATACAACTGATATTTGCTAAAAATTTGAACGTACAGGGATCGACGGAATTAAATGACGCTTTGCGTATTATTTTTCGAGTCACGTCTGCAACTTCATAAATATAAACACAGTGGTTAAAGATGCTGCGACCGCGGTAAAAAAAGAAAAAGTAAAGCCACACGCTCCTGTTGTATGTACACCACAGGCGCACATTGTAAATAATTGGGTGCTTCCTATTTTACAAATACTTTTTGGGGTGCTACCATATAGCGATGTGTTTCGTTTCTTCTGGGCTGAATCATTGACGAAACCTTAACAAGTTATATATTTCCGGAATCTCCAGAAAATTTGCTACCAGTCTACCAGTCTTTACTTGTTAAAATGTAATCTGCAGGATGACTATATGAAGTTAAAAGAACCTAAAGCAATGTTTAGTAAATTTATATCCTACAAAAATTAAATAGGACAAGGGTATGGCGTTTTAAAAAATATTATAATGTAGAGACAAAGTCCTAGGTATACAGATGTATCCACCCCAAAAACAGCTTCATACAGCTATAAAACAGCTATGGAACAGCTAAAACAACTATAAAACTACTAGAAAACAGCTAAGAAACCAACCCCTGTTTCGGGCAACAGCTAAAACAGCTATAAAACTACTAGAAAACAGCTAATAAACAGACCCCTGTTTCGGGGAAAGTAAAGCAAGATTCGCAAAAATTCGGCATAGTGGAGGAGATACAGTTGATTAAATACAAGCTTCTGTTAAAATTTGGCCTTGAAAATTAATATTTCTTGCAATAATTCAGTTTTTACAAATTTCTGGATTGAATGCTTCATAAAACCGTATAACAAGGTATATCTTTTTAGGACCTGCAGAAAATTCGCTACCAGATAAAGGAATAGTCGCGTAAATTCGGCATAGTATAAGAGATACAGTTGATTAAATAAAGATTCTGTTAATGAAAATTATCAATTTTTGACCGTAATTCAGTTTTACCAAAGTCTGACTAGAATCTTTGACGAAACCTAAACAAGTTATATATTTATAAAATCTCCTAAAAATCAGATAAACTGAGCAAATTTATGGGTTTTGTTATACCACAATCTATTTTCTCTTGATTTTCCGGTCCGACATTGACTTGCTATGGCTGCATTGCTATGGTAAACAAATAGAATTTCTATCGTACCGCTCCCGATCTCCCAGGTTTCTCTGGACACGCAACTTATCGATATGCACAGCCTATGGGGCCGATTTTACAAATAATTAAGCCAATGGTACATGTTTCGATGCTCCTGGTGATAAAAGCGAACGCAAAAAAATTATCACAGAGATTATGTGTTACACTTTATGCATACGCGGAGGATACAGCCGGGGCAGATCGGCTATACGGATCACGACGCATCGATGCGGCGATATACATAGGCGCTCTGAGCTATAGCTGAGCAATTATTTCTGAGGCATGTCGCAGTTTAGATTGTAGATGTTCGATTAAGAACGGAATCTAGAGATTTTGGTTGCTAGAAAGTTTTTTATGGTGTTTCGAAACAACATTAGGGTTACTTGTCATTTCGAAACCTGAATAAATGCAAACAACTTGGAACCAATACTAAGATTTGTTCCGATGTCCTGACCTATCCCATCGACAGTGATGCCATCTGCGAGGTCCAGTTAGCTAAGAGAATTACCCTAAACCTGCCAGCCTTTAGTTCTACTAGCCAAAGAATACAACGTCAAGGAAATTAGCCAAAATTACTGGCTCATTACTGTTTCCGATCCCTTGCCAGTTACAGTTAAATGTAGAAGCAGAGATATCGTCACCAAGCTGATAAATGTCAATTCCCTGTTGAAAATTCAACCGGAATGAAACTACTTTATAGGAAGCACCAGAGTACGTGCAAAATATCTCATCGACAAATACCAGTCTGTGACATACAAAAGTCATCCAGTGAAGATATCCTTCGAATGGTGTGGTCATCTTCCCGACAAACCTCATATTCCCGACCTGAAACCTCTGAGGCTAAACAAGATTGATGTCGAAGACCTGAATATTGTCCAATACAAACTCAGCCAATATTCAGGTGAGTTGGACAAACTCGTTAACCAACCTTTTGTAACCAAACGCTTACACTGGTTTACAATCCTAACCATTTCCCTGATTGCTCTAATGGTCCTCTACGTCCTCTGTAAATGTAGATAAAGACGACACCCCAGAATCGGTATGGCTATCACCAACAACGACGATCCACCACCACCTCCAGTGTCCAAGCCAAGAGAGACAGTCCACCAGAGATTATGAAGTTTTAGGCTTAGAATTTTTCCGAAAATGTTGACTATATCTAATTTTCGGGGATAATGAGGGCATAAAATTTAATGGATAATAAAAAAACATGATCCATAATTAAGTTAAATACCATAATAATACCATATCATACCATAAATAATAAATAATATCATACCATAAATAATTTTTCGTAAGGAACTTCCTTTCCTTTTCTTTTTCTCTCCGAGAAGGAGGAGGGAGAAGGAAAGGAGAAAAATGAGAGCTGGCCATTTGGTTCCAACCAGAGCCACTAATCCAAAAACAACAACAATCAGGCAGAAGGGAGCTTTTTCTTAAATTCTTGACTACTGAAATAGCCTATAAGTTTTTAATGACGGATTTTATTAGTGACGAAAACTTTACAAAACCTAACTGATCAACTATACAAGACCTAAATTGAAACCAGGATGTTTAGGAAGTCGAACAAATAATACATTAGAAATTACCTACTCAAATGTCGGTAATGTGGACATTCAAAAAAGTTCTAAAATGTGTTCTAATATACTGTTTGATAGCTGTCAATTAAATAGGTATGTAATAAACATATATGCTAACTGTAATTGCTCGAGCATGTCTGAAATTAGAAAAATGACCTAACTGTGTCTGCAAGTATCCAAAGCATTTAATAGGGCAGATTCTCATCGTTATCACGAAATATATTCAATAACAATTATAATAATTTGTAAACAATTTTACCAGTGAAGGATTCGAGAATATCAGGTTTACAGGACTGGTTTACAATTGCCTATAAGACAATGAGAAAACCTCGGCCGCTCGCTCTCCGTCCATCTGTCGCACTACCCACCGCCGACGGCACCAACGCCGTATCACATCGGTATGCGCGGAGCTGAGTGGGGAGCATTTCGACTACAGCCAAATTAATAATTTTAAAAAACGTTTACGACCAAAAGGTGTTCCTTACATCATGAGAAATAATTTTTGTCGAAAAACTTTTTCTCTAAAACCAATGCTTCAGCATAAGAAGACAAACAATTTAATTGTTTATAACAATTTTTATAGAATTTTTCAATCCTGATAAATTTGTTTCAATCTACACCTAATTCTTAATATTCATGATTTTTGTCAGATTTTTCTGAGCGATATTTTGGTGATGAGGGTGGGGAACAGCAATTTTTAAACGTTTTTCCCGAAATATGCTTTAAAAAATGCTTAAAAAATACATCATACGGACACCGATGTGATTTCATAAGTGTTCCTTTTTGCTAATTTTAGCACAAAACAGTAAAAACCTGTTCGTGTGTCGGTTAAATTTTTTTCTAATGTATTTTATCCCACCCGATTTGCACTGCAGTGTGTAAATTTCGTTATATAAGCTTAAACCATGTTTAGAATGTTGACTTTTCGGTAAATGCAGGAAACAGTCTCAATGTCAAATGACTGAACAAAATCAATAACAAGAAACGTTTCATTCTCTACGTTGCCAGCTTTTCTTTTCCTGTTAAGTTTTAAAACATATGTCAGTCCGCTCCTGTGGCACCATTACAGATCGTGTCTTGTGATAGTTCTCATTATCATTAAATCGCTATTATCGCGATATTCGCGGAAAATTTCATAATCTCATAATAAACAAATTATAGTTAAGTGTCCCATTTTACGAAGCGGTCGCGTCACGCAGTGGGTGACCGTGTTTCTTTTTTTGCCCACCAGTGCTATACTTTGTGGTGAATCTTTTATGTTTAACTTGAAAAAACAGGCCATAAAAAATAAGGACTTTTGTAAAATCAGCTATTTGTAATACTTCGTAAATTACCTTTTAAATAAATCAACAGTTTTAGAAAAATATCACAAACTTGTTTGTTTTATCAAAAAGTATGTCCTTTTTCTTTGATTTCTAAACGTTTTAAAAATATTTATGCACCGCTTATTTTACACTGTAGTATTTCTTGCACTGTTAAAGCCATTGTTAACACAAGTACTCAAGAACTACTACTACACTAACACACAAAGGACACAACACAAATATCAAATCATATCCAAAATACAACAAAATTAGGAACGCCGAAACACCTCTTAAACTTAAAAAATGCCGACCACTAATGTAACAAAAATGTAAACAAAAGTTTATGCAAATAGAATGCGCATATTATGTAATTAATTACTTACTTCTCACATTTTCGAGAATGGCAGGTGTTACTTCCTGGCAGAGTTCCAAAATCGACTTTATTACTGCCAAGAAGTTCATGGTGGTCATTTTGAACAACTTTTAAAGTAATATTTTTAGTTTTTAAAGGATTGCCATTTAAAAATGAATTAAGATACGGGCCTCGCGTTGGTTGTAGAATGATTCTTTTTTGAAGACCTTTAAAATGAGGTATCATATGGCATAAAGTTGCATTAAAAAATTTTGACCTTAATTCCCTAGCGTCACCCCTCAAGGGGGCTGAAAAAGTTAAATTGCATTAAAAGTAGAATTATTAACCAATAAGATACAAATAAAATTTGGTGTCTATCTTTATTACAAGCAAAAATATTTGCCACGCTAAGCATACAGCATCCTGTATAATGCTGACTGTTAGTTTAAGGTATGGCACCAGATTTTAATATTTTGTAAAACGTTAATCAAAGAAGACAGGAAAAAACCTAAACTAGTAAACTAGTAAACCTGCAAAACCCAAAAATATCGAACGTATGCAGATTTCCCTAGGTTTGTTTAGGTGTAATAAACCTAATGATATTTCTCTGCATTTTTCATTAGTATTTTTCGGACTACTAGAGTTTAGAATTCAATCTGCGAAACACCATATTTTCTCACTATTTTACTTTCCGTGCACAATTATTGTGTTGAGCACTATAGCAATTATAGCTGTCAGGCAGGACCGTATTTGGGCCATTCTCATTTTCCTTGCAGATATCCTTGTCCCGTCACAACAATCTTAATTTTCACCCAAAGCTTTAATTTTGGATGCAGTTTACATAGGATTTGGTTATGAAGCTATTTTTGCAAATCTTACTTTATCTTTCAAAAAAATCTGGTAACATAGTGGTAACAAAGTTGTTTTTCATAAAAAATAGATACTGTCCCCCAGCTAATGCAGTGCAATGTTGCCAACATTACGAAATTGTAATTATTACATGTTGTAATGTTTTAGTCAAAATACAGTTCCTAGAGTACTTTTACATACCATAGACTAATATTTTGTTGAATTACTTACGCCAGCATTACATTGCATTAGCTGGGGGACAGTGTTCATTTTTATGGGAAACAAATCTGTTACCACTGCTTACCACTATGTTACCAGATTTTTAAAAAAATATAAATTAAGATTTGCAAAAATAGCTTCATAATTACAAAAAACATTAATAATGAAACAAATCATATGTACACTGCATCGGAAATCAAATATATTTAGGTAAAAATAAGGAATGTTGTGACGCGACAAGTTTATTTGCCAGGGACAAGTTTATCTGCAAAGAAAAGTAGAATGACCCATTTAGGATCTGTATACCACTAGGCTGAACCGGGGGGGGGGGCCTACCGAAGGGAATATTTCTTAAAAATTAACCGGCCAAAATCGCATTTTAGAGCAATTTTCTGACTAAAAACCTAAAAGAAAATATTTAAAGGTTATTATTCAATGATATAAAATTTAGAAGTTGATAAATTGATGAGATAATAAAAATACAAATAATTAAAAATTAATTTTTGTTACTTTAAATTCACGTATACATTTCTCTATAAGGCGTGATGTTCAGCTTTTCAGTACTTGACGTAATGCTTATATACGAAAACGCCTTCGACTGTCTGGTAACATGGCCAGCAAATTATTTTCTGGAAGAGAGTTCTAGCTATTGCGTTGAATAACTGAATCAACTATTTTTTTGAGCTTACCTGGTAGGTACCGGGATGATTTAATAAAGATAAACAAGTGACTGGGTCCATATTTGCATGATGATTGGCACTTAATTGCGAACCAGCAAGTAGCATAAATTTTAACAGCATATTGGGTCAATATTTTTAGTATTTCCGACACATTTGCAGTTGCCTTATACAGTCTTAATATCCTGTTGCCTACAGTCAACCATCTTGAATGCGACATTTTACCAAGTTGTCTTTTTTTATCTTCTGACAGCCCACGAAGACCGAAGTCTAAGTACTATGTACCGTGGGTGTACTGGAGAATCGACTCACACATCCAGAGCTGGAAACATCCGTTGGGATTTCACCAGTCCTTTTAAGAGGATGTGTGGGGTGGTACTACCTCGGTCGAGGAAGAATTCCTCTACCACCTTCCAGCCTGCCAGCTTCAAAATTAAAATCTTTAAACAGTTTTTTTGTGGTTTGGGCCCATAGGCTGCAGTCTAGACAGCCTGCGCGTAAATGCGGGCCTGCTGTCGGGTCAGCCCAGTGCTTATAGTGAGTAATAACAATAAAATGTTAAGCGAATGTCGTTAAAATTAACAGTATTTAAGCTAAACAATTACTAGTAGAATATCCAGTTAAACAATCTGTTGAGACGGCGAAACAGAAATGTAAATTCGCTTTGATGTGTTTTAGAAAAGCGCGAAATCACCAGCCAGCTACAAATGAGTTTTTATAAAGTCTACCGTTAGCCTGCTATTTGTCAGGAAGAGAAGGCATACGCAGTAAAAGAACAGTATGTTAGGTTAGGTCTAATGTGAACTGATCGATATGGAGCCCTCCATGTTATTCTAACCGGTGCGCGGTACTTCCGGATTTAAATTTGGCGCCACTTTTTAACAACTTAACCTAGAAATTTTATATTTTGCATTTGGCATCTAGGGACCCGGCAATATAATTATGGATCGCTTTATGACGGAAAAACGTGTTGGAATTGTTTAGACTTACTACGAAAATTCCCGTTTTTGTGTGAAAGCAATTTGAAAACTTCGATTAATATTTGGGCGTAATTATGTGCCACGACGATAATTATATCCCACCAAAACCATAAATGAAATGTAGAAATTATGCCAAGTTCCTTCCTTGCCTACACGTTATTAGTAGTATTTTGATAAGCACAGAAAAATATTGTGAGAATTGATAAATTTACAGGCCAAACTTGGCAAGTTTTCAAGGGCCTCAATATTGCCCAGTTCTTTAATAAAAACTTGCCGAGTTTGGCCTCAAATTCACAAAATATTTTTCTGTGCTTATCAAAACACTGCTAATATCGTGTAGGCAAGGAACTTGGCATAATTTCTACATTTCAGTTATTGTTTTAGATAACAAGACACAAGACACACAGTCCTGACAAGAAGCTGGCCTGTTTTTTTACATGCATGTTTTTGGTGAGATTTCGTAAGTTTTTGTTCAGATACTTATAAGACCAAGTGATATTTAGTTTAGTCTAAAATGTCTGTTATTGGCATTTCCTTTTTATCACCTTAAACACTATCTATGTTCCAAATTTCAAAGCTCTAGCTCGATTGGAAGTACCCTAGATTTATGATGATCTACCAGTCAGTCAGTCAGTCAGTCAGTGAGTGCCCAAAATTCTGATTTTTGGAAACTCATATCTTGGAAAATATTCCACCTAGACGTATGAAATTTGGAATACTGCTTCTCTTCGTTAATAACAACCTTCCTGAAAAATAGACTAAATAGCTCAAAGTATAGCAAACATAAAGGAAATTAGAAAAATCTAAAAACTAACAAGAGTACAGGGAACGAAGGTGTAAAGGCAGAAATGTTTTAAATATGGAAGATAAGTGTGGAACCAAAAAAACATACCAGCATCTTGGAAGAAAGCAATTATACATTATATTTACAGGAAAGGTCATAGAAGGACGGAATGCAAAAATTACAGAGGCCTAGCACTTAATGTTGCTAATAAAATTTTAGCGTCGTACATAAAGAATATTCTAACACGAAAATAGTTGCGTTTGAGTATCAGTGCGGCTTTAGAAAGGAAAGATCGGTAGTAAACCAAATATTTACATTAAGAGAAATAAAAGCTGAAAGTCACGAATGTAAGAAGGAGACATTTCTGATTTTCATTGATTTCAAACAGGCATTCGACAGAATTAAAAGAGCAAAACTATATTCACACTAAAGGAACTAGGGGTAAGTAAGGAAGTGATCAATATGGTTAAGTTGGCTTAAAAAGGAACTGACTGGAACTTGCAACAGACCCAATTTCGACTAGTTCTAATTAAGCTAGAACTTTGAAATTTTGTACACGTGTGGCAATATAACATAGTATTTTTAATATTGCTCTAAATCCAATATGGCGGATGCCCCAAGATGGCGGATTACCTTTTTCTTTACAATTCCCTTGATATGGGTATCAAATGAAAGGGTTTGAAGAATAGAATACGATAAACTATGTGACGTTATTCTAAAACCACTGTGGCGGACGCTACGAGATGACGGATTACCTTTTTCTTCACAATCCCCTTGATATGGGAATCAAATGAAAGGGTTTGACGAGTAAAATACAATAATCTCTCTGACGTCATTCTAAACCCACTATATATTTATGTCTAACTTACGAATCTATTTTTTTCAGCAAACACTGTTATATGTACACGTCGTGATCCCACGAATCATCGTTTTTACAACTCGTCATTCAGTTACTTCCTCTCGCACCATCAATTCTAAATTGAAACTTTTTTCTCGCGGGCTAGAGCACAGTCGTGACTACTTATTAATTTCACGTTATCCGGCTGGCAAAACATCTATTAACCCGCTATTATTTTAACACTATTCCGATCACAACTAACGCACATATGTAATTTTTCATTTTATAATATGAGCCGAAAAAATCTGACAGAAATAACCCAAATTTGTAGGGTACAATTACTATATAAGAAAGATGGATAGTCTACGATGCGGCGTTTGCTTGAAGAAGAACTCCATGTCGAGCATACCTGGGTCGGTATAAAAGTTGTGAAAGTATAAGGTGTAAAATAAGAATCAAGCAACAAAAAGCTACGAGTGTCAAAGGTATGAAGACGTCACGAATTTTTTTATTAATTTTAATTTTGAGAAAGATTTTTCTGCTGAAGCCACCGAAGCAGGAATAGTGAGAAAAATATTGCATGCAGTTAAAATTTCACTAAAACTACTACAGGAGGAAAATTCTGTATTAATATAAAATCGGTAAACTTCCTAATGGAGTTAATTTTTTTCAGGTCGTTTTTAAAGCACTCTGTAAATGACAATAATTGAGGCGATATTGTCAGAAATATCTTCGGGATATTTTACAACTAGCTCCTGACCTATTTGGTACAATTCTTCGTCAGAAACAGAATCACAACGTCTGGAGATAAAACGCGAAAAGTACTGTAAATTTCGTTTAGAATGGAACTTCCATAACATGCCTTTGATGCCCAATTTGCAAGTTCAGTATAATCTTCGAATATTACGTTTTTTTATAATTTACTTTTGAGATGACCCACGTTCATCTTCCAAGAACGAAACTCTGCCGCGCATTTTCAAACACTAAATCACTTTTGATTATATATTTGAAAAAAAAAGGTGTAGAGTACTTTAAGGTATGATTAAAATAACGTTTCTCACACTATAGAGTAAAAAGTACCGAAAAATGGCCGGCTGCAGGATTCACTGCGTACGGTACTTCAGTATGTAATGATTTTATCTAATTAAATTCGTGACTTGTGACTATTAGTTCAACTAGTAGTTTCGGTACTGATGGAAATTACTAAAGTTCGGTTTTTCAAGACGGTCACGTCAGGGTACAAATTACGGGATAAAAAATCTTGTTCTCGCTTAGATTAAGTGATATTTATACCTAAAAAATCATTAAAAGAAAATTAATAGTTAAGAAATATGAAATAAATCATTTGGTGTTTGCCAACACGAACTTTTGGCAGTCACACGATCTCGAGCGCGATTCTAGATTTGACCACGAGTGTGAGAACTACATCATTGGACGAAGTTTCCGGTATTTTTTTTAAATCGAGGCCCATCTTTGGTCACTGGGTCACTGTATTCAAAACGACTCGGCGTGCCGTATGATCGTGGAATATATTTAAATGTAAACTATCCCTAATGGGAATGAATTGATATTGAATCGTTAAGCGGCAATTTATCCAGTCTGATGGTTTTCGATGCTAAACATTATGCTGGGTGGATGGAGAAATGGGTATTAAGGTATTTGGAATTGCCTGAGAACTGATCGAGTTGACCCTTAAATATGCTTAAGTCAGATTGCATAATATCATTGACCCGAAGATGCCTTTAAGTGTTTGGATGGCAATGGAATAGGATATTGTGCAAGTTTCGAAAATGACTCTGTTCATAAGACAAGTCGAATGAGTGTGAAAAGATATTTTCAAACGTGTAGTAGCAGTGATATTTTATGCATTGCATTAGATATTAAATCTTTACGTATACACAATCTTTCTCTTCAATCCGAATGAAGGAGATTTTGAGATACTTATGCGACTTTGTCTGCTATCTCTCGTAGAGTAGATTCGAGATAATCTTGGTTGAGATTTTCACCACATTTTTATCATTATTATTACAAAATTTCAAGTTTATTGTATATAAAATGATCGAAATAAGTTTAGGATATTGTGGTTTCTCTGAGAAAAATATCCCTAAAAGAAAAAAATTACATAGGAAAAAATACAGAGTGATTCAAATGTACCGATGACGAGGGCAGAAAAGTCAAAAAATCAAAATTTAATCGGCGATTGCTCTCTTCCTATAAAGAATGAAAAAACTAAAAAATATGGATAACATATATTTCGACGAGCTCTTTCCAATGATGTACTTATATGGGATTTTAATTTGAACTATTTTGACTCCATTTAAAATTAAAAACCGTGAAATATTTGGGTCAAAAATCGAAATTTCCAATTTTTCCCAAATACTATATCCATTTCCAGTGATTGTAGGTTTAGGTAACGTATTTCAAAAAGAATGTATTCGATATTTTAAAGTTTCACCAATGAATCCGTTTTTCGATCGCTCTCGAGTTATTAGGTACCAAAAAGAGGTCTGCAAATGGTATTTTTCGACCTAAACAAAAAATCAAAAGAATTACTTGCCATTTTCCGATCCTCACCAGTTTCAACAGAGTTCTGAAGCTCTGGGTCCTCTAGAAACTTCCAAAATTTACATCGATTTAATTCACTTTTGCGACCTGTACCCGATTTTGAGGGAAATCGCGGAAATTTCGAATTTGACGTTTAATAGCTCCGAAACGAAACATCCTGAATAACTAAATTTTTTACCGAAGCTAGTTGAACTGTTTCTCTATTAACCTAGGAAATTCTTTGCGATATTACCAAAAAACAAAACCTACTTTTAAAACAATATTTATACTGCTCTTTCGTACTTCAAATTCACACTCTTTGCCGGTCAGAAAACTACTGAAATTAGTCCGTAAGTGTTTATTGGTTCAGGCAAATTTGGTACTTTTTGAACCCAAAGCAATGGCCTACCTGACAGATCCCTGACAATAAATATTTTGAATTATGACCTATTGCCGGAACGACTGTGACGTGCAGAAGATATTAAGTATTTTTTATCTTTTATTTACCTACACTGAGCCAAAATAAATTCATTCTGAGCACTTAAATGTTCTATTGGAACTTATTTAAACCTAAGCGAATCTATTTTTCCCCTTAAAAAATGAAATTAAATTTTAGCAAATAAATGACTTACTGACACTGTCACACCCTGTATCGATGTTTTATACCACTCGCCTTTAAATATACTGAGTGCAATTACACTTTTTACATCGATTAATGCTTATGTATACAAATAAAGCAATTAAAGCAGGCATTTATATAAAAAAACAACTATTTACTTAGGTTTTGCCACGTTTCCAACGATTATAAAACGAGATACCCTACCAGCATCCAATAAAATTACCTTATCAGATTAAGAAAGAATCCACTCGGCCATATTAATAAGGCAAAAATGGCATTCGGAGCGAACGACCTATACACCCCAATTTTTTTGCTTTTATATTATACAGGATGCTCACGAAATATTCAATTTAAACCTTGTGGTATAAATTCGTATATTGAATTGGATACCAATTCACTTAATGATACACTCTATTCCGTATTGCACAATACAAATTCGGGTTCTTTCAATGATTAGTTTATCATTGTCAACCCATAGGTTATAGGATTGCTTGAAATATAAATATAAATAAATAAATATAAATATTCATTGGTTTTTGATAGGTCGTTTAAATATAACAATTATTTGATACATTTGATTCTAAATTCAATACAAAATAGGGATATCATTGGTTTTAGTAACAGTTTATTTGTAAGAATATACATCTTCTTTCAATACGGAATATGAACATATTTTTTTTATTCCATAAATCGTTTAAGGAAGTCATTACAAACCCAAAAAAAATATTTTGAAGAATCTTACTAGGACAATTTAGCTACAAAAAATGTTTACTTTTCGGTATAATTTATTACAATTTAAAAAGCGGCCATTTGTCCTTAGTGAAAAGTGACGCCAGGAGATCAGGTCAGGTACAGGTTAACGTAAAGCTTAACTTAAAGTCGAACAGGTTTGATTTTCTCGGAAACAGTCAAAGGGAGAGAAATCGAATTTTTTGGGTTGATAGAGGAATAGTTCAACTAGCTTCGGTAAAAAATTCAGTCATACAGGATGTTTCGTTTCGGAGCTATTAAACGTTAAAGTCGCAAGTAATGCCACCTCTGTTGTCTATAACCGCTTGGAATCATCGAGGCATACTTAGAATTAAGTAATTTAACTCATATTGGTCCAAGGCATCCCTTAAATCCGGAAGAACTTGCCTTAGTGTCCTTAGTACGCCATGAAGAGGCGGTTGACGACCAATTACTGCTCTTCTAAAGCATGTCCCAGACATGTTCAATACAGTTTAGATCTGGAGAGAGTGGAGGTAGCGGCAAATGATCAATTTCATCCAATGATTGCTGTTCTAAAACTACCCTGGCTCTATGTGGACGAGCGTTATCATCTAGCAATCTGAAATCGGGCTCCAAATTCTAACGGTAATCATCTTCGGGCATAAATTCCACCTGTATAAATGAGCGATCCCAGAAATTCGTAAAAACTGAATGAAGGCTTTGTTCGAGCATTTTTTACAAAATTTTTAATTTAATCAAATGCTACTATGCTCAATTTCTGTGAATTTTTTGTAAGACAGTGCAGAGTGTAGCATTGTTTTACTTTACAAAACGTTCATAACAGTTTTATCAAGACATTTCTCTTGTGCAGATAAACTTTCTTTCTTAAATTACGAGTACCATGAAAGTATTATCTGAAACTGCACAGAGGTACCGCTCGGTCGTACCATAACCTTTTTCCAAGATAAGGATATGGCCAGTATAAAATGTTACAGTTAAGCAGAATTATACAGAGAACATGGCCACATTAGTACCCATTTCGCGGACTTGATTGTGGTCCGAATAAGTGAGTAACGAGAGTACGTTTATGCCATACATTACTGCATAGGAACTGTTCTAAATAGATCTTAGATTGCTGGCGACAACTGTACTACTAAGAACCCAAACTTAAGTACTAAAGTTTATTAGTATAGATCCGGGTGTAGCTAGTAAGTACCTCAAACTTCAATGATTATTTTATATAAGTACTGAAGTAAATAATTTTAAAATTACGTGATATATTGCGAATATTGCTTTATCTGATAGCAAATGTTTTGAAGATTCTAAACATGTATAAGTTGTTAAGGTTTCGTAAACTTTTTAGTCCAGAAATTCATCAAAACAGGCTAATGAATTATTAAAAAAATAAAATATGTGAAAATTATCCTCTAACAAATAGAACTTGTATGATAGACGGATTTAATGTTGTTCATAATAATAATAATAATAAATAACATTCTCTCATTTTTCTCGTTACTTAATTAACAGGTAGTTAAGGTTTGTTATGTGCTCCCGTGCTGTAATGAAAAATGCTTGTTTTAAATGAAAAATAACGGTTAGAAGAATGCCTATAATACACACGATATTAGATACCAACAGCGGCGGTGCGTGAACTTTCAAAGCAGGGCATATTGTAACAAAAAGAATTATCTGATAGGAATCTGACAAAAGTAAGGCTTCATTAACGATTCAGTCTAGTTTTATAAGCCTGTTTTAACTAATTTATTTATTTAATTAGGTGCATCTCCTATAATTCGCCAAATTTTCGTGAATATTGCTTTAGCCGACAGCAAATTTTCTGGAGATTCTAAAAATATATACCTTGTTCAGTCCAAAAATTCGTGTAAACTGAATAATGGTACAAATTTTAATTTTTATAAACATATTTTAACGAAAAAAAAATATTTAATCTTCTGCATATCCTTTAATGTGTCCTATAATCCATTAAAACAAAATTTTAGAATTAATCGCCTGCATCTTCTGTACTAAGCTGAATTTTTGCGAATATTGCTTTATTTGATGGAAGATTTTCTGGAGATTCCAAAAATATATGACTTTTTTTTGTTAAAGTTTCGTTAACGATTCAGTCCAGAAATTCGTAAACACCGAATGAAGATGGTAACAGGCAGTTAGACGGCAAACCCTTGGTCGCCGACCCTGTTGTCAATCGGTATATTTAGTAAAAAGTAAAACTATTTCTTTAAAAGAACAGATACGTTCAAAAACCAGTTTAAAGTCAATGTATATTCAAAGAAAACGAAACCAAACGGCGGACAGATCAAAGAGAATCACACTTATTTGCATTGACTAATAGGAAGTTCTTTAAAACAAATAAGTATTTGTCATTCCACTTCTAAAAAATGGCTCTGGACGGCAATTCTTCCGCATCGGACAATGTGTAACTATGCAGTATTGTTCGGTTGGTTGCTTGTGCTTATATCAACAAAACGGAAACCGCCATATCATTTGTTACGTTACATTCCTCTAATTTTCTTTGGTGTTCGGTTATGGTGTACATATGGCTGAGAATTCAGCATCACATAAATATTTTTTAAATGGATTTTGCACTTGATTCGATTTTTAATGTGTTTTCTATATGTTCTATGGAGTCATCGCTTCAAGCTAATTCTTAGCAGATACTTTTTGCACAGCATTCATATAACATGTATCTCCGTCTAGCTGCATCAAATTTTAATAACAAGTCCAAAAATTTCTAATGAATGTTGTTCGTTTGCCAACAATTTTATAGTCTAGTCAACAAGTTCAAAATCGTGTTAATTCTTGATAAAGGTCCTAAAAATATGTACGATAGCTCATTGGATTTGGAATGACGTCTAGAAAAATGTATTCAAAGGATTTTACTGCATGATAAAAACTGCAAAAGTTATTAACAAATTAAGATGAAAAAAAAGATGTTTCGTTTTTTGGCAATTACTCAAAAACTATTAATATTTAAGAAATTAAAAAAAAAGATTCATAAAGAGGAGAAAAGTTCCAAAAAAAGTCCCGACTCCCGGAACTCTACCTCCATTATTTATAATTTTAATTTAGTGCTGAAAATAGGGCCCCGCGCGGCCGATACAGCATGGCCACGCTACCGCTCAACAGAGTCTATTACATAAAATAATTTTTTATAGAGTTAAATATCAATAAAAAAATTTCAAAAAATTATGGTGTCATCAGAACACTTTAAAGAATAAAGTCCCGTTGGAAAAGAAAATGTTGTTGATTTTTCATGGTCTTTCATTTTTACAAAAGACAGTATAAAAGTTTAAATAATTGGCCTATAAATTTTTGGCTTCTTGGAGCTCTTCTTATATATATACTTAACAAGACCACGTTATAAAAGCATCTTAAATTTGTGTATTTTGTTTATTATAATTTTTGAGACAGAAAAAAAATCTTCAATGTTTTTAAACAAAAGCATGTAATAGCTAATCAACAATAGTTACAAACTTCGTTTTGAGGTCATTGTAAAGAGTAGTTCATCCTTGATAAAAATGACCTGAATGCTGATTATCGTATCTCTAATAGTTTATGAGTTATGGTAATTTGTTACTTGACAAGTTATGTGACCAATCAAACTTTGGTACTCGAAATTAGTGTAAAAAATACAAAATTTTTTTACAAAATACACAAATTTAAGATGCTTTTATAACGTGGTCTTGTTAAGTAAATATATAAGAAAAGCTCCAAGAAGCCAAAAATTTATAGGCCAATTATTTAAACTTTTATACTGTCTTTTGTAAAAATGAAAGCCCACGAAAAATTAGTTAGTTAACAATAGTATAACTTTTTGAAAAATCAACAAAATAGTTATTTGTTTTACTAGGCATAAAAGCACAAGATTTAATGCCGCGGCTGGTGTTTCATAGCCGAGCGTAGCGAGGCTATGAAACCAGCCAAGGCATTAAATCTGCTTTTCTGCCGTGTGAAACATATAATTTTTTCTTCAAATTTGTTCCAATTCCACGCAAAATTGACTTTTCCATATTTAAATTGCGTTTCATTATCAATATCCAAATAACTAAATTATTTTATCAAAGGTAACCGGGCCCTGCGTTACTATGTTTACCGCTGATGATGTTTGTTGAATATGTTTGTTTACTGTTTACTTTGTCATTGTCAATTTTAATAACCAGTTTGATTTAAATTATTACTTGGAAGGTTGCCTAGCAACAAACTTTTTCTGCCTAGGCAGTAAAATTGGACTTTTTCTGCCTAGGCATTAAAAGTACAACTTCTAAGCCTGCCAAGTGTCATTAAAAGGCCGCTTTTAATGTCATTTGGAGAAAAAAACTTTTTTCCAACGGGACTTTATTCTTTAAAGTGTTCTGATGACACCATAATTTTTTAAAATTTTTCTATTGATATTTAACTCTATAAAAAAATTATTTTATGTAATAGACTCTGTTCAGCGGTAGCGCGGCCATGCTGTATCGGCCGCACGGGGCCCTATTTTCAGCACTAAATTAAAATTATAAATAATGGAGGTAGAGTTCCGGGTGTCGGGACTTTTTTTTTGGAACTTTTCTCCTCTTTATGAATCTTTTTTTTTAATTTCTTAAATATTAATAGTTTTTGAGTAATTGCCAAAAAACGAAACATCTTTTTTTTTTTCATCTTAATTTGTTAATAACTTTTGCAATTTTTATCATGCAGTAAAATCCTTCGAATACATTTTTCTAGACGTCCTTCCGAATCCAATGAGCTATCGTACATATTTTTAGGACCTTTCTCAAGAATTAACACGATTTTGAACTTGTTGACTAGACTATTTAGAGAAATCACCGAATATTGCACAAGTATGCAGAACATTTTATTTAGTTAGCTGCATCTCCTATACCGTGCCGAATTTCCGCGAATATTGCTTTATCCGACAGAAAATTTTCTGGAGATTCCAAAAAATATAACTTGTTAAGGTTCTGTAAATAGAACGTAGGCTTTTTTTAAAAAACGAATTAATACGTCTTTTGTTTGGCGTCTATAATGGAAACTCATTGTTTTTTTCGCAGTAACTAACATTGTTACAAAACAAAATGGTAAAATGGTAGAGACTAAATACGTCTTTTAATGGCTTTTAGGTACGGCAGTGCAAAAATTCTCAAATACCACAATACCCATTAATGATGAAATCAAATTTTATGAAATTACAGCTTTTAACCACAAAATCCAACAGCTAATGTGAAAAAAAACACCTTTTGGCGATGCTACTATAAATTGCGGTAAAAAAGATGTATAGACGAAAGAATGTCTTTGGAATTTTTCAATATAGAGAGAAGGCAGACATCGTTTCCCAAGAATGTGGGCGTAGGTGAAATTACATAACAAAATTCGCATAAAGCAAAACCAATAGGTGTTAAATCCGGAAATCCAGATGGTCGTTGCTCTATGTTATGTGACGAGTGAGTGTGATGACCAGAGTGCGAACATTTTTTTTTGTATTTGTTAAGCTAGACGTTAACAAAATGAAGTTTTGATTACTTTAGACTTCTATGTCGAGGTGAATGATTTCTTCCAACTATAAATCTGTTCAGGGTTTCGACTTAGACCACACAGAAAAACAATTTCTCACTTTTTTGAATAAGTTAAAGAAGAACAAGTGGCACCGCACCTCCTTGCCGATCTTTATCGGCCAAGAAAAATATTTCTCAGTCTCAGTCTATTTGTTTCGACTGAGTCCCTTTGTTCTACATTCTTTTAAAGTTACCGTAGAGTTACGATTTTCAACAATTTATAATATTCTTTTATGTTTTACGGTCTATATTATTTACTGTCAAGTACGGCGAGCATTGATGAGTTGGAACATTACTAGATGTCTGTATTTTTCAAACGAGATAAGATCGAAAAAGGAAATCTTACAAGAACTCGATTAAAATGCCGACGAATCAAAATATGTTGTAAATCGATTTGGTTCTACAGGTTCTACAGGGCGAGACTAATTTGATAGTGACCTCTGGAGATCTCAAAAAGCTATAACTTGTTAGGGATTCACAAACGATTCAGCCCATAATTAACTCTACATTTTACAACATGCCGAATTTCCCCGAATATTGTTGCATCTGATAGCAAATTTTTTGGTGATTAAAAAAATATGTAACTTGTGGTTTTATGAACAATTTAGTCTATGGATTCGTAAGAACTAATCCACTTCAATTGACATTTAGCTTAAATTCTAATATACAACCAAAAGAATGTATAATAAAACCCCTGCTTCATGGGTCACCTCCAAAGAGCTCTAAAACGCTAGAAAGCCAGGTAATTTAATCGAGAAACAATTCCAATTTCAAAACAATAAACTGGCTTTCTTTTACGGCATATTGTATTACTTGCTGTAAACCTTTTCGAAAGTGAGAAATGGAAATTGAATCCGAACACCTCCTCAGAGCAGATCAGGAAGCAGTTAAGGAGAATGATGGTGCCCACAACGACATCTTTAAAATTAGATTCACTTGTCACACAGATTGAAGAACAATAAAATGATTATATCTTCTGGGTTCGGGCCTCTACCGGCTGCGGGTCTTAAATAGACAAGTTTAATGCATTATTTAATAGGAAACTATGGTCATTCTTAGTGTAGTAAAAGGTGCAGCAGTGGTGGTTTAAATTTAAGAATCCTATTAAGGTGGCTTTTCAACTCCTTTTCTGCATGAAAATAAAAAAAAAATATTTTAAAGATTCTGCAGCAAATTTTTATGGATCCATAAATATATAGTTGTTAAGGTTCGGTCAAGGATTCGGCGTAGAATTGGTTACACGCACTCTATATTCTAAAACCAAAAAATCTGCAAAACCTTGCTAATAAAATTCCCGTTCCAATTGTTAAGGAAGCAGTATCCTTTTAATCCTTGTACCACCCTGTAAGAGATTAGTCCAAACGAGAAAAGCAGCGGGCTACAGCAATATATAGATATGATATGATACATATTATAAATGATTTCTCAGATATATTTACCGACCTCTTACCTATTTTATTTTATATTAATATAAGAAAATATCAAGAAATTAAAAACCCCCTAACACACAGCGGCACGCGACACGGCACGAAGGTGCAGCTGCAAGGGTGTTTTTTTGGCCCATTCATCAACTAACCGAATTTTTTTAAATTGTTTCTATAGGATAGTTTCCACCTTTATAATAGTCACCGTAAGCCACTGATCAATAAAAATTGTTTTTAATAGCGAATAACTGAAAAACCACAATAATTTAAATATTTAAAAACCCAAAATAGTCATGAATTCCGAAAAGTGTTCCTAAATATCAACTGACACACTTTTTGACGGGCTGCGCGTCGTCTTAATTCGTTGCACGTCATACAGGCCAGATTTATATCCCTGTTACCATCTGTTTATTTACAAAAATATGTCGGTTTAACCCGTGCCTCACCTAGTATGTCCAATTTCAAGCATGTTAACAGTAATTGAAATAAACAATTTGTTAGATTTATTAATTATATTTCAAATAATGAAATTTCATATATATGTAAGTACAGTTATGGTCAAAAAATAAGAGTGTTCTGGTTTACTTTCAGAATATTGGCTTGTTACTGTCTGAATGTGCTCTTTTAAATATGTTGTGCCTCAATTTTTAAATGCGTCAAAACTTGTTTAAATTATTGTCGTAGTCACTTTCAACAGTTTCATATTCTCAATTTTTGTAGCATATGGTAATAAAGTTATTTTAGTCTAATATTTGTTTATAAAAAAAATTTTCAAGCCGATAAGAATACCACTAAAAAATTGGTAATTTTTCAATGTCATTTCAGTAATTTCAAAGCTAATTTTTAAAACAATTTAAATTTTATTTCAATTAGTGTGAGTTGGAGAAGGCTTATCGAAATTTTTTCGACCTGTTGTTATCATTAGAGGCGTCTTTTTCAAGATGGCGTCCAGCAGCCATCTTGATTTTTCCGAGAGTCACTTGTACACCAAAACATTGTATTTTTTGTACTAATAACCGTGTCTCAGCTTTCAATTTTCTAAATGTAACGGTTCAAAAATAAAGAGCCGCACGGTAAACTATTTTTCCTATGTACCATATCGTTCTGGATTTATTCTATTTTCTAATAACCTAAGAATATATGTATGTAGAACTTAATTTTATAAAAATTAGGCGGTACTTCTCTATCGCCTTGAAAATAGGTACATAATTTCAAAAATTTTCAAGTTTGCCACACCCCGTATACAAGAGAATCACGAATTTTGCTCTAGGTTAGGCACACACGCCAGCAAATGTGATTTGCTGAAAAACGAAACGGACCAATTAAAACAAAGGTCATCGAGTCGCTCCGCCGGATATAGCTCTGGGTCGTAAAACGGCCGTGCGCGAAAATAAGGTCAAAGTTAAATATGGCGGCCGTTAGTGTCGGCAATTTTTAGAAAATGTCGTTTTTAGGTCAGATGTTGATATATCTTGCGATTTTAGAATGATTTTATGAAGCCAATAGTGATTGCAGTGAATTTTCTAAAATTGCCATACCTATTACTAAAAGAAATATATTTCTGACTGGATATTTTCAAAGAAATTTTTTTACGAACAAGATATTTCTGCGAAAAAACGTATTTTTGAAATAAATGTTTTTTTTGATTTACAAAAAATCGAGGTTTTTTTGAAGTTTTTCGAAAAATTTTCGTAGGTCCAGAACTGTAAAAAAATCTTAATTTTCGTTCTCTCTTTTACCGGGACTGCCAAGCTTTACGAACGAATATTTTTTTACTCCAGTCTCTGTCCAGAATTTGGTTGCAGATAAAAAATCCCAAAGTCAAAGTCTCAGACTGCCTTAATCTGTAAAATCCTTAAGGATGGTTACATGTTTCGCCCTTATTTGGACATCATCAGACCTAAAGCTATATAATTAAATCATCCAAACAGAAAAACTCTTAAGTATCTAAATATCTAATAATAAAGCAAATAACTGTAAATAAGACATTTCCATTAAAATTAATTAATAAACTTTACTACAAATTTGTAAATAAATACAAATTGTGCTACAATACTTTACACTGTAACAGGACAGGGACTGAAAACAATAATTACAGATAATTAACTTTATTGGCAACATATCTGTAAAGCTTAAAAACTGTTTAAAGGTTTGGATTATTTAATTATATATCTTTAGGTCTGATGATGCCCAAATAAGGGCGAAACATATATAACCATCCGTAAGGATTTTACAGATTAAAGCAGTTTGAGACTTTGACTTTGGGATTTTTTATCTGCAACTTAAATCAGGTCTCTTTGAGAAATGGACTACTTCTTCAGAATTTGATAACAACACTCGAAATTCTAAAATCATTTTCGAGAAAACGTATTTAAAAAAAATTGTAAGTTTTTCAAAAAATTATCGTAGGCCCCCACGTATAACGTTAAGAACTGTAAAAAATCTTAATTTTCTTTCTCTCTCTCTCTCTCTCTCTGTCTCTCTCTCTCTTACCGGAACTGCCAAACTTTATCACACGAACACACAACAACTTGGCATGAGTACCAGACGCCAAGTTCTCACATCGAAACAGTAGTACTTCCCAGGCCGGATTGGCCGCTTATCTCACCCTGATTGCATTTATATATATTTAGTGTAAATTCCACTGAAACTAAACATGAAACGCGGCAGATTTATTCTTTCTCATTATTTTTATAGCGTGATTAATCGTTGTTCGGATGATGTGAAGCATTTGTAAAATTGTTTACAACGTGTGCAAAAAGCTTTTTCTAATCAGCCATATCGTCTAACTTAAGGCAAATTCCCGCGAATATTGCTTATCTGATAACAAATGTTCTGGAGATTCCAAAAATATATAACTTGCTAAGGTTTGGTGAAGGATTCTGTCCAGAATTTGGTGAAAATTGTATGAAAGCGAAAAAATCATGATATGTAAAAAGTTTTTTTTTTAATCAGCCATATCGTCTAACCTGAGGCAAATTTCTGTATGAAAGTAAAAAAATCATAAGTTTTGTAACCACCTTTTCAAAAAGTTTCGTGTCAAATGATAATCATAAAAATATGATTGAACAAATAATTTCACAAAATAACCCATATTCGATTGGATATCTTACTTAGAACAAAATAGAGCATGTTTTAAATTTCTGATGGGGAAAACAAAACTGGTGTAAAAATGGACAGCACGGGACTGATATTTTACGGTTAATCGCTTTTAAAAGAGGTTTAAAGAAAAAAAGAATAATAAACTTTCATAAATAGCTACATCTCACATACCTATTTTAGAATCCAAATATTTTGAAATGTATGCATTGTAAAAATAGAGCAAAAACTATATATTTTTTTCATGCACACACAAGTAATAATTGTACGCTCTATCAGTATCAGATTTAATCCTGCGATATCGAGCCAGCAGCAGCGATGGTGCTCCGCAGGTTCGCCGACCTGCAGCGGTTTTCAGCCGGCCTTGGTAATGAACCTCGGTCGGGCGCAGGAAAGGTGAAGGCAGCAGCAGGAGATGCAGCAGGAATGGGAGTTGCACTGCTGCTGCCGGTTTCGAGGGCATGCGGCGGCGGCGACGGCGTGGGAGAGGACAGCGTCGATTTTGTGGTAGGTGAAGGTTTATTTTTATTATACTTATTCGTACAGGTTTATATTTTCTCAGGTTGGGTTTGATGTATATATTTTAGAAGAAAATAATTAGTTTATATATGTAATTTCAGTGACGCATGACATAAGCTAAACGATTTTTTCTACTTTTTGCTGCTTATAATTTGACTTGACATTAACAGCTAGGCGTCATTCTACAGGGAAGAAAAGTACCCACTTATTAGAATTTTATATGTATTTAAAGAAGTTCGCAAAGGTCATCGTTAACTGAGCAATTATCAGACATTTTATTTTACAGTTCGTTAGTTTGAGTACATCTTTTCAGTTTTATTGTCTACAAGCATATGATTTGTTTTTATTGGGCAAGCTTTATGGCTCTTAAACGCAACAAACTAAGAACAAGTTTTTATTTTCGTTTTGTAATAACGCTGACATGCGAGGGACTCCAAGCATATATCTCAAGTTTCAACTAGGGGGTATGTAAAATATCTCTAAAGCCGGAATTGCCGGATATATGAGAGTTCTTAGAAAAAATCTCTCTTCGATCTTTTTTTTTCTATCGTCAACACAGTCATGGAGTTCAAAATGCAATTTTTGAAAAACCGTGGAAGTCAAAAACAATAATGGAAGTGGAAATATGGAGCTGAGTATGGAAAACATTTGGTAATAACCAATACAAAGACATACACAAATATACCAGGTGATAACCTCAAGAAATTAAAAGTCAGTAATAGACTACTTCCTGATCAGACATAAATAGAAAAACATAAAGGATGTGAAAGTATCAAGACAGGCAAAAATAGGAAGTGACCACTATATGGTTAAAATGAATATGAAGAGGAAACAAGAAGAAACAAAAGACAAAAAAAGAAAGAGAATACAGGAAAAAATAAAAAGCTATAAACTCTAAGAGGGTAAGTACCGAAAGAAATACCAAGACAGAAAATTCAGGGAGCAAAGTAAGGTACAGGGAGTTGAAGAGAGATGGGAAAATTTTAAGAACACTCTATTGGATGCCCCTAAAGAATGCTATGGAGCAAGTAGGATAATGAACAAAAATATGAAGAGCACAGAATGGTGGAATACAGAGGTGAAAATATTGTTAAAAATAAAAAAGAAAGTTGGAAAAGATATATAAACACAAAAAAAGTAGATTATAAAATATATCAAGAAAAGAGAAAAGAAGTAAAGACAGCAGTAAAAAAGTATTTCAGAAAAATATATTTTAAAAATTCGTTTTTCGGAAAAACAAATCTTAATATATTATTTGCTATGGCTGATTAAGGTCCAAAGCTCCTACCACGTTTCATTAACTCCGCTACAGGGTCACCTTAAAAAACTGCAGCATCATACAAAGATGCGGAGCGTCTTCTTGCCACTAAATTCATTAAATTCAGTTCGTCGACCTCGAAATGCCATGGCGCTTATCCTTACATAACCAACACGACTCGATTTATCTAATCAATCAATTACTGACTGATCGAAGGAAAAAATCAATTTGCTATCGGCAGATTTCGGAAAAACCGGTTCACGACGACCGCGACATCGACAGCAGCAGGAGGAAAAAATCGAAGAAGCAGAAGCAGGACCAGAGCGGCTTCGCGAAGCATTTAATTAATGTATTCCCCACACGCATACGCCAAAAATAACCATAATCAGATCCACTGACCGGAGAAAATTGTAAATAAACCGTAATACGAGAAGGAGACAGAGGCGGATTCTGAAATTTTATTGGAGCAACGATATAAAGGAAAAAGTTGACTGGTTTGGTAAATTTTAATAAGATTCTCGCACGATAATAATAATAAGCAGGCAGGAATATTTCAAAATATGTTTGGCATTTCCCTCCCCCTCATCTCCCCTCCCCTTCGCACATTGGAAGGCGAGTGGCATATTTGAAATGTGAAACGAAAGGTATATTTCGATTCTACATTAATAACTTTTCCAGCCTCCCTCAAAATGTGGGGGGGGGGGCGGGGGGAGGATTAATGTCACACACATTTTAGAATCGTCTGTCTCACTGTCTATCTCCTTATTACCTTGCAAAATTGTTATTAAAATATTAAAATATTGCAAGTGTTTTTCAATGGGCTCACAATGAGTACATGGTGAATTCCAGTGTTGTAGGGTAATCGAAAAATCCATAAACATGTCATTTAATATGTAACTCATCCAATGAAATATCCCTGCACTCTGCACTTAAAGTAGAAGGTTGCTAAAATCTTATTCATGTACATTTCAAGCCGAAATCGGTCCAGGACACCGTCTCCGGTGGCCGAGTTGGTACGGCGCCAGCTTTGCAACCGAGAGGCGCGGGTTCGAATCCCGCTTCGACCATGGATATTTTGTGATTGTTGTTGGAAGGTGGTAGAGGAATTCTTCCTCGACCGAGGTGGTACCACCCCACACATCCTCTTAAAAGGCTGGTGAAATCCCTAAGAATGTTTCCAGCTCTGGATGTGTGAGTCGATTCCCCAGTACACCCACGGTACATAGTACTTAGATTTCGGTCTTCGTGGGCTGTCAGAAGATAAAAAAAGGAACCTTTCAATTTTGCAACACAAAGTGGCATTTTTGCCAAATTTTGACACATCATATCTTACTAATTTCGAGTAAATAAATGGCAATTGTTTGTTTTCACGGAAATTTTCAAATTTGGCATGTCTCCAATGCACATAAACCTATTTATTTATAACTTTAACGAAAAAATAAGCGACTTAAATTCGTGGTAGGTATTCTTAGATAATTAACGGATAAAATAACCCAAAAAGAGGCACTAAATAAGAAAAATATAATAAATACCATTTAAATACACTCCTGGATGACCAATTCAAAAAAATTACATAAATATATCGAAAACCTTCTTTTAAGTTTAAGGACCTAACAATAAAGAGGTTAGTGCAGACAACAGGCCCTTCGTCCATCTGAGACAAGCCTATTATTTGGAAAGAGAGCAAGAGGATCATCGAATACACGGGTCTAAAATGGTTGCAGAAGAGTTGAGTCCGTATCTGTACCTTCTAAGACCGTAGCGCCGTAGCAAAAGAAAACTCTCCCATTCCTGCGGTCCTTATAAATATTTACACCGTACCTGCGAGTTGTTATAATGGGAAAAGGAGCGATAGTTGCAGAGACATACATTAGACGATGCGCCGAGGTTAATATTAATGGCGTAGTTCCTCCTTGTAATTCATTACCGTCTGTCCGCGGCGCGGCGCTCAAGTCGGAGTAGATCCGATTAGGTATGCTCAGATTATTATAATTTGCGAGACTTTTTTATTTGACGAAGATTGGCTGCAACTTTGTTGTCGCAGCAGTTTAACAGGGTAATGCTTTAAGACTTTTTCTTGCTCCTACATAGAAGTCTATTCCAAATAGAAAGCTGATAGCACTTGTCACTAGTGTCATCTGGACGCTTGCAGACCGAAGACGTGCTTATGAAGGTAATAAGTCACGCGATCTATGAAAACAGTTTCAAAACACTTAAGAGCAGAAAAAAGGTCCATATACGTGATACGCAAGCTTGGTCAAGCAACTACACGTGGACTTTCCACGGTGCGCTGACCAAATCGAGACGACGAAACTAAAAGGTCTCCCAATAGATATCTCGGGATTCAAATTCGGCGGCATTTTTTAACAACTTAACCTAGAAATTTATAGTATTTGTTGACATGCGCTGCTACCCTATTCAAGGGGCTGTACAACGAATAGTATGTCCGACAATATGGGATATGGAGAAGGGTTTGCTTACGAGTCTGATAGCTAGGTATGTGAACTGAAAAGATTTAAACACATTCAGGACCCTTTATAATGTTGTTAAGTACCTTAAGGCAATCGTAATAATTTGACATCGTAAAACTCCCTTCTGGAGGCAAGAGTGGCTGGGTTCAGGTTGGGTTTGCTTGGTTTTGCTTGGGTTTGCTGGAGACGAGCTGGTTGAGGGCACAGTCTTGTTCACCGACGAGTCCAGATTTACTCTCTCAACAAATGATCGTCGCGTAAGGGTATATAGAAGATCTGGAACCCGATTTGTACAGGGCCACATTCGTCAGTTGGATGCATACGGCTTGGGGAGGAATAAACTTTCGTGGACGCACCGACCTCCATATTGTACAACACGCTACTTTGAATGGCGAAAGGTACATTACGGATATCCTTCAGGAGTATGTGTTCCTATTGCCCCATTTTCGAGTTATTAGGTACCAAAGACGGGTTTGATTCATAACAATTACTTGCCATTTTCCGATCCTCACCAGTTTCAAGAGGAGTTTTGATGCTCCGGGTTCTCTACAACCTTCTTTACATCGATTTAATTCAGTTTTGTGACCTGTACGCGGTTTCAACGGAAATCGCGGAAATTTCGACTTTGACGTTTAATACCTCCAAAGCCGTACACCCTGTATAACTGAATTTTTACCGAAGCTAGGTGCACTATTCCTCTATCAAACCAAAAAATTCGTTTGCTCCCCCTCTGACTGTTCCCCAAAAAAACAATCCTGTTCGATTTTGGGTTCAGCTTTACGTTAACTTACTCCTGACATCCTTATTCAGTAAGGACAAATAATGGCTACTTTTTAAACTGTAATAAATTAATTATATCGAAAAGAAAACATTTTTTGTAGCAACATTATTATCCTTGTAATTTTCTTCAAAGTAACTTTTTTGAGTTTAATTGTAATGACTAATGACTTCCTTAAACGATTTCTGCAATAAAAAAATATGGGCATATTCCTTATTGTGCCAAAATTGTATTGACAATTTTAGGCAAAGAATGGTCATCTATAGAAATACCGAGGAGGACATTTGGAGAACATTATTTTTAAAACATAACTGCCCAGTCTCTATTTTTTGATAAAATAAACAAACATGTTGTTTTCCTAAAATTGTTGGTTTCATAAAAAAAGTAAATACTGAAGAAGGGTGTCACTTTAGTTGTTGATATTTTACCAAGGTTATACGTGACCCATAGCGAAACGCCACTGTTGCTAACATGCAGTTTTACATAATTAAACTTTATCGTAAACCAGCGGGAAAAATGTAACGGTTTTTTCCCTAATTAGTCTCATCACGGAGAGATAGTGTTCGAACGCTGCTGCTGCTGCCAAAATTTTACAGTACGAAACGAGTATCTGTTAAAAATAGCTCTTTATCACTTCCGTTGATCGAAAAATCTCACGATACGCTAAAAAAATACTTTTAAGTAAAGGAATATTAAAAGTTAATTATTGTATGATTGCGTGTCAGGATTTTATTTTAGGGTCAGCAGATTATGGACAAATAAAAATTAAATTTAAATATATATGGTCAGAATAAATTATCCAATTATCCAGAGTTACTGTTACTTCCTGAGATTGTTTTTTGTAAATTTTGTGTCGTCAAGAATAAAAAAAAAACACCAGTTTTAATGTAAAATTCAGCGGAATGAAGATTTCGATGGCAATGGCACGATTGAAAAATCTGCAGACCTCACTTGGATAATTCGTAAATAATTTTCCCTAAACTCACTGTTATAGCCGATATTTTCTCTCGGTCAGAGAGGGTCAAAACATTGCTATTCCAAATTTTAATCACTTTTAACACGTATTTAAGCCCGCTACATACGGGTCAAATCGAGAAAAGAATTCTTCACTTTCGTTCGCGGAAGTAAAAAACGCGACCTCAGATCGTCCCGTCGATATTTGTCCCATTATTAGGGATACAGGAACAATCCTATAGGCTCAGAAAGCCAAACTTTCGAGAACAATTTTCTATTTTATTTAGACCACTAGGAATTTGACATCTGCCTGGAAAATCAAATTTTTTGGAAAAAAAACGGTAGCTTTTTCGACTTTTCCTCTATCATATTCGTAATCTATACGGGATTTTCTATTGATGCTGAATTTCACCTTGTTTTCTTCGCCTTAAGTATTGTTACGCTACGATGAAAGAAAAAGCTTTTTCATACATATACCTTAGAAAATTTTGAAAATTGTCGAAGTCGCGGATTTTTGCTGTACAGAAAAATGCCTCGTGTAGATCCCACTTGGAAAATTCGTATAAAATGTCCCTTGACCTTTTTGGAAAATCTGTTGTTTCCCCTTAATCACATAAGGATAGAACCATATTTCTCTTAAATTTCAATTGATCACTACGCCCTATTAAAATCGACAGAAAAATCGCGATTTCTTCGCTACGATGTCAGTTTCGTTCGCGTAGTACCGTAAACCGCGACCCCAATCACCCGGTCGACATTTTTTTCGTTGTAAGAAGGTACAGAAACATAACCTTTGTGTCGACAAGCCAAATTTTGAATAAAAAATTTTCTTCATATTTAAACCCCTGGCAATTGGGTACATCTCCAGAAAATCAAATATTCCGAAGAATCTGTGAATTTTTGAACATTTCCCGTATCATATTCGTAATCTACATGAAAAATTCCATCGATTTGGTAAATTTTACCTTTCTATCTGCAAGATCAGTATTTTTACCTTACGATCAAAAAAATTCGAATTTTCCTCGAAAAATCCCTTATGTACAACTCACGGGGAAAATTCGTAACAAATGGCCCTTAAATGTTGTGTAATAGTACTTTGTATAAGAAACGAATCATACATTCTCGAAATATGAATCGATTTTTACAAATAATAAGCCCACTACGCCCGGGAAGAACAAATCGCGATTCCTTCACAATTTTTCCACTATCGCTGATCGATCTGTAATAGCTCTTTCAGTATTTCTTCTATATCAAGGGTAGGAAACTTTCCTTTTGAACAAACCCGAGCAAGAATTCGGTTCTTCTGTCCTAAATATCGAAGACCAGTGTATTCGACAAAATTGCACGTTTTCGGTAAAAAAACAACAAGCTTATGGCCCCCAAACTAACCGTTTTTCACGACAAAAATTTGAAATGAAGCTGTAATATTCCCTAAATTTGGTTACTTATTTTATGCAAATCATCGCGTCTAATCGATTTCGGCGTTACCTTTTACAAGTAATAATGTTTTTATCTTGTCATAATAGAAGTCCGATATTGAGAAACTTGCACTTTTTGCTGTCACTTTTAATACTTATGGTATGGTAGCGTTATGCCTGATAAAGTATGGTTTTATCATTTATTTTTTTGCCAGTGTTATGGAATTTAAATTATGTAACACAGAAGATTAAAAACAGTTAAGATCCTTCGAGTGCATAAAAGTATTATAATTCAGTTATACAGGGTGTTTCGTTTCGGAGTTATTAAATGTCAAAGTCGAAATTTCCGCGAATTCGTATGAGCTCGATTACAGGTCACTTAAGTAAAAGTAATCGATTTAAATTCTCGGAGATTGTAGAGAACCGGGAGCTTCAGAAGCCTATTGAAAGTGATGATGTTCTGGAAATAGGAATAAATTCTTTTGAATTATTTTAGGATGAAAAAGGCCACTTGCCTCTTTGGCCTCTTTGGTACTTAATAACTCGAAAACGGACAGACGCATCGAAAAACGGTCTGACACGTCAAACTTTAGAATCTTAAATACTTCCTTTTTGCAATATATCTTCCTATACCGAAAGTCACTGGAAACTGAAAAAAAACTGGAAATTACGATTTTTGATGCGATTTTTGACGGTTTTGAATTTTTTTCGCGTCAAAATAAATCCAAATCAAAATTCCACAAACCTTATCGGAAGGAGCTCCTCGAAATACGTGAAATTCATTTTTTTTAGTTTTTTCATTCTTAATAGCAATCGACGATTAAATTTCGATATTTTGACATTTTTTCGATGACATCTATACATTCGAATTTTTTCCTATTTAATTTCTTCTAACTTTTTCAACGCTCTCTTATAGAGGGATAATCAGGTTTTAAAATGAATCCCTAATGGGTCATCCAGGAGCGTATAAAACTAATTTTTTCTATTTTTTCCCACCAAAACTCATTTTTAACCGGCATTATTCTATATTATTTCTCATATTTACGAGTTCTTTCTGGGTTTATTTATTTCCCATATCATCTAAGAACACTCCACACTAATTAAAATTGCATATTTTTTCATTGAAGTTATAGATAAATATTTTTTTTTGCATCGGGGCAGGCAGACTTTAAAAAAATGGAAATTTAAAACGACTGCCATGAAAAATCCAAAAGAAACGGACTTGCTTTATTTCGAAATTAAATATGATGTATCAAAATTTCGCAAAAATGCCAGTTTTTATTACAAGATTGAAGGTTCCTGGACTTGGAATATAGGTACACGGAAACGATACAATGGACGTTCCATTTTGGATTCCGGTACATTTCATTGGACAAGTTACGCAATAAATACCATTTTTATTGATTTTTCGATGATCCTACAATGCGTTATAGAATATTTCCCATAGACCGAAAAGATTCCATAGATAGCAGTAAATTTAAAGTTAGTTATTTTTGGATCATTAGTGATCTCAGTCGATAAGGAAGTGACCGCAAGTGATCAAAATACACATGTTTAGGTCGTCAGATGACGAAATGGAACTCTTAATACAGTTCTGGGTACAGGTAACGGTACTTATTTTAAATAAACCCGACAGACGGTTTGCGTGACATTGCCAAAAATTCTGTGTGCAACACAGTTACCGTGATTTTAAACTGAAACGAATTAAAACTGTACCCGGAAGACGTTATTATTACATTCTGATGTTATTAACTTTTCGGTCATGGTGTCATCGGCAGTAGCGATGACATAAGTACAGTTCGGTTCCTGCATGTCTTTGCAGGAACCTCGAGGCGGTATTCAAAACATTATCTAGTTTCCATTTAGTGAAATAAGCAAAAAGTTCCGGTGTGTTGCATCCTGCGACTACAAATTGACAAGGAATCAAATTTTCAGGAATGACGATAGTATAGTATAGTACCGTAAGATAAAAAAAAACGTCCCCAAAGTATGCCAACCAGTAAACCCATCAAATGTCTCAAGGGAGACCCGCTTTTCCTTGCATGGCACTGTTCATCTAGGTATAAAAAAAAACTTTACTCAAATAGAGGGTAAAGTGAGATATTTTTTGTGATATAGGTAATAGGGCTTACCCGGATTTTTTAAAAATTGTATATTACAAAAGTAATCCATTCGAAATGGTTAATCCCCTCACATATTTATAGAGGGTGGGGAAAGCTAATACGCAGTAACGGTAAAGAGGCAGTCTAGTTAGAGTCGTGGTGGTAATCGTTAGTTTTTTAATATGAGAAGCGCGTATTGTAAACGTTTCGAAGCAGTCTTTCTGTGTACCCATCCCCAGGGGCCAAAATTAAGTTTTGCAGCCGCGGCACGTTATATAAAAAAATCAGTCAAGTGCAAGCTATACTTAAATTAGTAATGGTAATGTACTCGCGTTTCGACCGACACAAATTAAAAGTTTTGAAAAACGTGTAAGAACAAAAGTTGTTCCTTACATCGTGATAAATATTTTTTGTCTAAAACCAATGGTTTAGCAATTATAAGGAAATAAATAGTTAAACTGTTTATAACAATCGATCGCGCTAGAATTTTTCGATCCTGATAATTTTGGTTCAACCTACACCTCTCTAAAGATTTTTCTGAGCGAACTTTTGGGCAATAAGTGCGTGGGACAGCAATAATAGCAATGCACGCGCGTTTCGACTAAGCCAAAGCAAACGTTGGATTGGCCTTCCCAATCCTCAGACATGAATCCTATTGAGAATGGTTGGGCTACTATAAACCGACAGCTTAGTGAAAAAATACAAACTTTTTTTTTTACTTCTTGATCCTTGTATTAAAAATTAATCCAACGATCTTGTACTAAGTAATTTTTTGAGTTTCTTGTTGTTGGTTGATCAAAAAATACGTATATTCTTAAAATAGTTCAGTTTTACTTTGTTATCTATTCAAGTTTAGTTCCAACTTGTTATTTATTTAAGGGCCAAAAGGCCAAACAAGTAAAAAACTTCGTTTATCCCATAATTTCATATCGCCCGTATCCATTCTTTCAGCAAAATCTAATTTTCGAAACCTCAGTCGATTAGTCGAATTAACCGGTCGAAAAACGTCCTTGCGGACCGTTTTATTTAGAAAAACATTATTATTTTCGTCGACAAAATCGGTCTTGTGAAGAAACAGTTACCTGAAGCGGCGATTCTTTTCAGAATTACACCTACAACACTTTGATTATACGCTGGTCATTACAAAAATTTCGCCTGATCAAATATTTTAAAATATGTATGTACATATTGTCATATTTTCCTGTTTTTCGTATTTTTCTAAATTCCCATATATGTATATTCGGGAAATCAAGAGTAGTAATTCAAGACATGCGTGATTGATCAGTTGTACTTAGTATGTAATGAAAAACTGTTGGGAAAGGCAAATGTGCACTTGTCATATAAACAGTACAGCCCACAAATAAAAAGCGGCCGATTTCTAACATCTAATATTTCCTGAGCGTTAAAATTTTTCAGTGTGTACCGTAAAAATAGGTTTTCGGTATATAAACTTTCCTATTAAGTTTTGTACATACTTCAGAAGGATTTACATACGGTATCTCCAGTTAGTTCTAACTAGAAGTAGTCGCGCAAACATTTACTTTTCATAATTGTGTATAACACCCGACTGTGCAAACATACGCATACCACACTTAACTAAGGTCAAAATCCTTTGTTTCTATCGCTAGGCATTTAAAAAGTGTGAGAAAACGAAATGAAGGGAATAAATAGAATATTACTACTTGGCTATATACAGAAAAAAAAAACTTTCACAGACCAAATATCTGTTTTCCTGTAAGCAAAAATACCTCTTGTAACAGAGCAATCAATTGGTGCCGAATCTTTATTTTTCTTAGAAATTATCATTAAGTTAAAATAAAAATATAATCTTTATTGTGTTTTAATCTTGACTACAGAATCTCTTTTCTGTGTGTATCTTAACTAACTTTTTACAATTACAAGAATAATTATTATTCCAAAGAAGACGACTCAATTAGCTTCTCGAGTTGATGCTTGATATTAACATCGCATATAATAAACATTAACTTGCACATTACTGAAATTACAGTGTATGTGTAAATAATCCGTTGATTTTTTTCTCTAGAAGTCATAAAAGGACTGAAAGCAATCAAAAAAGAAAATTTGATTCTTACATGCTGTTTAATCAGAATTTTCTATGGAATGTGCGCAAAGATTATTTTTTATTATTTTGTAGTAAAGACATTCACGGTATTGCTAATATTAATCATATATCATGTACTAGGGTCGTGATAGTGACGAAAGAATTTGGTTTGCAGAAACCCGTAAAAAATTAAAGTAAGAATTAGCATAACTTCTCAACTAATCGGATGGATCTTCTATACCATACCGAATTTTTGTGAATATTGCTTTATCTGGCAGCAAATTTTCTGGAGATTCCGAAAATATATAACCTGTTAAGGTTTTGTAAAAGATTTTATCCAGAAATTCATAAAAATTGAACGAAGGGGAAAATTTTCAATAAAAATTAAAGAACAGTTTTCTTTGACCTAAAAATCGATGCGATGTAACCAACATAATAGCTCCAGGGCAAAAAAGGATAAGAGATGCTGCATTCAATAAGATGAGGTATAATCATCTATAGGCTGCAAGCGAAAAGTGGACGCGAGCATCCGATAAATACTCGATGAATTGACGATTTTATATAAGCGTTTTATGTAATCTAATGAATCTAATTTTCCATCCATTAAAATTGTTGGCATTTCGATCTTATGATACGCGGTATGCGCCATTTTTACCAGGGATATATGCGCAGGACATTATGTAATTAGGGATCTAAGAATTATTGTCTCTTATGTACTTATAAAATACATAATCTTCAAAAACTCACATTTTTTGAACAAGCAGTGTTAAGGAAAGAACATCTCTTGTGTTCCAGTATTCTGCGAGATACAAACATTCAATTTTAAATTCTGTTCTTGAGCTTGGCTTGAATCGCTGCTAAAACCTTAACATAACAACAATTTGGCCAAAAAATTTTTTTACCTTAATACAGCTTTTACGAATTTCTAGGCTGAATCATGTATAAAACCTTAACCAGTTATACATTTTCGGAATCTCCAGAAAATTTTCTATTTTCATTCCCGAAAATCCAGCATACCGAAGTATATAAAGCGGATTAAATGAAAGCTTCTGTTAAAAATGCTTACAAAAAGATCATTGTATTTAAACCTTAAGAATCCTCTTTCTTTTCTGACCTGTATACTTTTTCTGTATGTCTCAAAAAGGTCCTCACAAAGCAATAAACAAAAAAAAATATAAGTAATATAAATCCTCCTAGTGTGCAAAGATATCAGCGGTACCACTAAAGCAATTCATATTGTACAGCCGTATAAAAAAACTGCACAAGGAGAAATAATTGCATAAGCAATCTACTACCTACTGAAGTCAACGCACGTTCCCAACCTTGCCCATGAAATATATGATACCACCCGCCCTTGACAGTACCTTACGCAACTTTTCTTCGCGTCGCACGACACACCCCGGTAGCGTCCTCCACCTGTCGCACGTATGCAGTACCACCGATCGCCAATAAGTCGTACCGTAAAGGCTGTACCCCTTCCATGCGGCTCTTCCGCGAAGAGCACACAACCTGCAAGAAGTACCAACGAAAAGAAGCAGTACTGACTTCGCGGATAGCATTCCTGTCGTGGCGGTTTTCGCGTACAGACATAACATACCTGAAGTACTACTTCTATATACCAGCAAATGCTAAGTACTTCTTAGAGACTCAAGGCCAAGGGTAGTGAGTCGTTGAATCTAATGGTAGTACCAAGCAGTAGTTAGTGCCAGTGCCGAGCAAAAAGACGTAAAGGCTAACAGAGGTTATCGATAAATTTCCTATTTTTTGCCGGTAGTTCCTGACAAGCGTTGTCGACGACGATTTTCCGGTGGTACCGGCTTTGAAAATTGAAAAATTTGCTTGGGATCGTGCAGGAGTTAAGTCATAAGGTAACCGTTGCTTTTACTTATTTTGTTCACTTTTTTCAGAATTATTATCTACTTTATTTGAACCTGTTAGACAAAAAACTGAGAACACCAGTCCAGATAGAACGGATTTCTCAGTAAATTTCTTGCTAATATGAATATTAGACTATGGTACTAATTACTTATTACTTTGTCACCCAACTTGGTAAATTTCTGATCCTGCAAACTTGTTATGTTGCAATAGACCTCTGTTTGTGAGTTAGGTGACAAGTAAAACGCAATTTTGCAAAGTTTAAAAAAGGAAAATGAAAACTGTATTGACTTCCTCGTATCTCTTTTATTACGTCCGCAACGAAACCCCAAAATGGATTTGTCCCAAAGATTTGCACCATGTTAAGATGCAGTTTAAATCATAAAGAAAGCCTAAAAATAGATAAAGATAGACAATAATTTTCGTCACAAGAATGTTGTGAAACATCGTGATTTTTTCGATGGATTTTTGTCAGCCATAGATACGTAGTAGATACCGCCCATATTTACCGACAAAATCAATTCAAATGTCACTAAAATACACTGCAAATGATACTCTAGCCAATGAGAGTCAACAATTTTGTCTAAAATGAAAGGGAATTTTTAAAGATTTTTTTTAAATCGATACAAAAATCACGATAGCTCGCTCAGATCGATTCCCAAGACCGAACAGATCTCCTTACGTTTTCTACGTTATCGAATTATTTGGGCATTTGTGGGGTTGGTTCTAATCCCGCGGGATAGGTTTTATTATAAAAATCAACAAATAACCGTATTTCAGTTACAAAATTATATAATTTAAAGTCTAGCATCTCTTAACTATATTACTATGACTATAACTCAATCAAATTTCTTCTTAATTAAAGTAACAAGTAACTTCGGGCAAATGAACTTCAAATGTTTATACGCGGGATCCCGCATAGGTTTTTTAATTTTATAAAATTCGATAAATTAACGTTTATTTAACTAATTATTAAACCTACTTTAATTTTTTAATATAAATATCAAAAATTAGCAGTATTTCAGTCAACAAAATTATGTAATTTAAAGTCTAGCCTCTCTTAACTATACTTCTATGACTATAAATCTGTCAAATTTCTTATCAATTAAATGAACAAGTAACTTGGGGCAAATGAACTTTAAATGTTTATTATTTTTCTACCTGAGATAATAAGGCTTACTAGTTTTTATAGTGAATCACATTAGTTTGATTGTAAGGTAAGATACTTATAATACCTAAGCAGTATCATTAGTTTTCATATTATAACACCACCGATATTTGGCAGATTTACGTTTTCGCGTTATTTTTTAAGAGTTTACGGCTTTTTTATGACTATGCGGATCTGCATAGCTGGTGCGGGATCCCGCGGGATTGCGGGATCCCACTTTGCGGGATTGCAATCCGTATACCCTGCATACTATGGGTCTTTTTAGATTCTTTCCATAGAGATTCTTAGGCTATTAATATGCAGAACTTTTTTACACCAAAGTGATTTTTCTTCAAATACCAGTAAAAAAAATCCCATACGGCAAGAACTACGAAGGACACGCTGTATACTTCTAATAGAACAGGGGCTAAGATGGGGCTACAAATTCAACACGTAAAACCCTATGGTCCGCTTTTAAAAAAAGCACTGATAAATACACTGTCTATACAAACCTCCTTCATTAAACGATAAAGTCATTAAGTTTTATAATGTTATCGACAGGCAAGCCTATAACAAATTTAATGACAGTATACCTAATACACATATTCATATACACAAGTATAATTTGTTGTTATGGTATAAACTACATTGCCCCATTAATGCTTCGAATAAAACCGCTGATTGCGGTACCCCAGATCATGCCACGGGGTGCTTATTAAGAGATTGCAACTTTATATCTATTTCGAAATGGTACCCAAGTGCTTTAGGGGTACCGTCGTAAACGCTTCGATGTAAAACGAGCAGCGGTAGGCGGAGGATCATGGTACTAATAAAAGTAATGGCTAAATTGAATTTAGCAAACGTATGTTGCATGATATTTATAGAAGAATAAAATGTTTAGCTTTGGCATATGTCATATGGGTACTGATACGGCGTCGTAAAAATTTTATAATAACTTTATTGCCATAAGGTTCTGTTTAAGCGAAAACCCTGCTTATTGGGTGATATTTCGATTTGAAACGCCTATTTAAGTGTCATTCCAATAGTGAATTCCAATATAATCCACATAAACCTGAAATTTTTTTTTTGTATTCTCTACCTAATAAATTAAATGTTTATGGTGGTTTATTATCTATATTTTGGTCTTTATTAGCAAAAAAATACTTGCACCAAATACAGCACCACAGCGGTATCACATCGCGAATGCGCGGAGCTGAGTGGGCAGCGCGTCGAGCGTTTCGACTGAGCCAAATTAAAAATCTTGAAAAACGTGTGGGGACAAAAGTGGTTCCTTACATTGTGAGAACTATTTTTTGCCGAAAAACTTTTTCTCGAAAACCAATGGTTCAGCAGTTATAAGGAAATAAACAATTACATTACAGAATTTTTGAACCCTGATCATTTAAGGATCATAAGTTTTAAAAATAATTCTCAAGGTTTTTGATTTTTTTTTTCAGATTTTTCTTATCCAAGCAAACCCAACCTGAGCGATTCTTTTAGTGATAAGGGTGGGGTACAGCAATTGTTAAGCGTTTTTCCCGAAGAATTTTTAAAAAATGCATAAAAAATACATCATATACAGGGTGTTACAATAAGATGTTAAGAAATTTTAAGGGCAGATTCTACATCTAAAAATATGAAAATAAGTTTACCTAAACATGGGTTCTTAAACGATTCTTTTTCGATATATACAGGGTGTTTAATATTCTCTTTTTTAAATGTTTCTTTTTAATTTCTCGAAGATGCGTTAAGATATTGACATGAATTTTGGTACACGCCAGTATGTAATCACAGGGTACCTTTACGCGAAAAAAATTATTTTCTAAAGTACTTGCATCAGTGGCGTGCGTGCTGGTAAGCCTAGTTACTTTTAGCGAAAAAATGATTCGCCACTAATTTTTTGCAAAATTAATATCGTTTTCTTTAAGTCCAAATAATTCTGCGTGAAAAGTGTCTCTTACTAAGCTTTTTTGTTCTGATGCACCGTTTTCGTGATACAAATTAATTTATTTCTTACAATCAAAACAAATAATGAAAATGATCTTTTTAAAAATATTTTTCGTTCAGAAAACGGTGCTTTTTGATTAAGTTTATATTAGATGCTGGAAATGGCTTCTCCTTGCTTCAATACATGCTCCAAATCGTCTTCGCATATTTCTCCTAACTCTTCGGAATACTTGAAGTGTGAAAATATTACCAAATCTATCTCGAAAAAGAAGCGTTTGAGGATCCGTGTTTATATAAACTTATTTTCATATTTTTAGATGTAGAATCTACCCTTAAAATTTCTTAACATCTTTTTGTAACACCCTTTATATTGTTGAACGGTCTCAACACTGCCTACTACACAGCAAAAACATGTTTTTTTAATGATAAATGTGTATCCGATTTCGATGTACACTGGAAAACATATTTATTTTATTAAAAAAAGTACTAAATTTAATGAAAATGTGACAGACGGACGGACGGACATCGAAATGATTCTATAAATGTTCCGTTTTGCTAATTTTAGCACGGAACACTAATTCACACACACACACATACATGCATACTCCTTATTGTTAGTTTCTACTTTATCAAAACCGTTTATTGCTTCTTTTTTCTACTACTTTTCGTTCACATATTTTTTCCTTAAGAGGATATTTTTTCATACCTACGAAAACGTTCGTACTTGGAATACACCAAACGCTGCGGTACTATTGTGTAATGCCTGTTTGCGGTACTTTTGTAAGGCATTCATCGGGATCGTTTAAAGAATGCATGGAGCAATGTCAAAGATGTGTTTTGCTTGTGCCTACGGGAACACGTATCTGAGTTTTTTTTTTGTTCGTGAATAACAAGATTGCTGCCATAGATGACTATTTATTTCTGCTATGTGCAAAAACTTGAACAAAGACTTTCATTAAAGTTGGAATTTTGGGAATGCAATATAAAGTACATACAGAAAAAAGATCTGGAGTCAAGCATAAAACACATTGAGTATTGTACATCCGCAAACTATGTTTAGCTCATGACAAAAATTTAATTTTCTTGTGGTAAGAAAGTAATTTCTTGACAAAAGTATAAATATAATATAAGAATAAGAGCAATTGAAATAATACGTCAAATCCATATTCCCGAAAAAATAGAGATATACCTTGTAAGAGAGGGAAAGTTTTTTTTGTCTGTGTGGTCAAGAGAATCGTATGTTTACTGAACTTAAGCCCATTCACAGTCTAAAAGTTTTTTAATGTCCTTTTTTATGGAACTGACACTCGGACTGATAATAAGATGACGATTTTTTTATCCACGGCTATACAGAACTATTTTTATTCTGACATGTAAAGCAAAGACATACGATAAGCAAATACCGAACAGAAAAAAGAGCTACAGCAGGTAATCTTGTTAAAGAACGGATGTACTGAAGATTTTACCACAACGGATAAGAAAAGAAGGTAGGCCGATTCACAATCGCGACCGCGTCATTATAATTATAACAAGCTGATTTTTTTTTTTGTCCGAGAGCAAATTTTCCGATGATTTGAACACATCATCGATAATGTTTAGTCTGACACGTTTGGCTTGCGAAGAATGCGTTGGTATTGGTTGTAATGAGGTGGCATTGTGCTTCTTTGCTTTCATTATTTGTGACTGTTATTCTTCATCAGAAGCGAAATAATTTACATCAGAATCGGGATAATTTGCTAAGGAGGTTCAGGTGCAGCGTCCATCATTACAAGCAGATAAAAATTATCTGCTTTAAAGAAAAAATATTTTTAACCTCTTAACTTCAGTAAATTAGTAGAGTATTTTTAATCCAAAAGATATCTCTTGGTAAGCAGCCAATGACCTAGCACGTAAACATTAAAAAAATAGAAGTTCCGCAAAATATACCATAAAAAGCAATATAATTCTTTACGGTTTATACAATTGCAAGTGGTACTCTTCTATATGCACAAATAAAAGAGTTTTGTCATTACATAGGGCAAAGCACTCTTAAATTTTAATATATTGTAATTCTGCTCTATGGAAAGTGAATAGGGCTTTATCTGGAAAATGGATTACTGCTGTATCATGAATATTTATCGATATATGGGAAGTTATCGACTTATCAATAGATTCGTCCAAAGATATTATAGATACATTTTTATCGATAACGTTAAGACACGCTAAAACTCCCTGGACATGCATCGATTGGCGTTCTCGTCACGGTAACTTGACGTACGATCGATCCGATTACATAAAAATGAACGTTCACCAAATTCGATTAAGAGGATCATTGTAGGTGCTAATCTAACGGTGCAAGAATCCACATAAAAACACCAGTGGATAAATCAGGCTAATTCGGCGTCCAATTGCTACTTTTCGACAAAATATGTAGTTTGAACTTTGTTATTGTTAAGGATACGCTCGAATGTTGTTTTTTGCCGAGTGTGGGACTTAATTGGCTTTACAATTTTACAAGTTATTAACAATATAATATATGTTCACAAATATTTAATTTTATACTTTGCACTATCAATTCTGTATCGAATTTCTGCCGACATACGTCAGCAGCAGCAGCAGTTGCACTTGTTTATAGCGAAGAAAATCGACCAATGGCAACAAACAAACAAAAAGCCGATCAATCCTGGTGTGTCACAATCCGGTCTGAACGACCCATAAATGTTATCGGATGAGTCCTAGTTGGCCTTGCGATCAACGCGTTTGATGTATCAGAGTCGTACCGAGTTTTATACGCTTACTTATAAGCGTAGTTTACCTATGCAGCTGTAAGTGGTGACATTGATGACAAGTGGTCACGTGATTCATGATAGACGTTTCATTTGTCAATCAAATTGGTGAGAAATGAAAGCCGCAACGCCGGGGTCTAAACGTTCAATCCTGTTACACCTTTATTTTTTAAATCTTAGTTGTTTCCCATTTTCCTTTCTTACTAACCTCGTCTCTTCTTGCAAGATCACACATCCCTCTTAATATCTTCATTTTTGCCACATGTAAGCCCTTTTGATTCACTTTCTTGATTAAGAGAGAACTTCACTGGTCACAATTTTTCTTTACATTAATACAGTTTTTATCAAATTCTGGACACAACCATTAACGAAACCAACAAGTTATATATTTTTGGAATCTCTCCTAGGGTTAGGAAAAATAACAAACTAAAAAACACTTTTTTAAAACGGCGTTACAAAAAAAAATTGGTTGACAGCATATCATAGGGAAAATGCTAAAGAATAAGACGTAAAAAATTCTCCATAAACATAATTATGTTCAAAAAATAAACGGACTCTTCTTAACGACTAAAATAACTAAAAACATAAATTCAACAAAATCTTTAACGATAGTGAGAAGAGATCGAATCGAAAAACCAGCTTTTATTCAAATTACTATCCGATTTTTCTAGATGCATTCTACAAATACGCGTTTTTATAATTGGCCCGATACTCCAAACAGTCCCGCTCTGGAAACTGGTCGGATTACTTGCTAATTACGTGCAAGAGATACATTAACGGTAAGGCGAAAAATACTGAGAAATTTAGATCAGACTTTAAAGTTGATGCGCTGGTTAAACCGGTGACCCAACAATAAGTAACACCTGGTAGGGTACAATGTGCATTTATAATCATTTTTTTCTCGTTTTTAAGTAGTTTTCTTTTGTCCCTTTGTCGATGCTTGTTACTTTTCACCCTGTTAAATCAAAGACATATATTTTCTCCTCTTCTGTTAATACAGCGTGCCCAGCTTTTATCAAATTCTTTTCAGATATAATACAGTTTTACTCAATTTTGGCCAGAATCTTTAACAAATCTTTAGCAAAGCATGCATTTATAGGATCTCCAGGAAATTTGCTATCAAAAGACTAATATTAGCAAGAACTCACCTTAGATTGGGACTGGTAAAAGAACTTTTTAGAAACTGGGTTACAAAAATTATTTTTTTTACCTTTCCGAATTCTGACCGGAATCTTTAATAAACCTTATATATACCACTTTTAATGGCAGTTATGGCAGTAAAATGCCGGTCGGTCGTCGTAAACGGAAATTCTTTAACAAATTTTATATTTTCTCTTGACACCTATATTTTATTGAAACCAAAGTAAAAAGAGACAATAGCAATTATGACCGATTCCACTTTAAAAGAATACAATATAACGGACTGACACACATTCCGCTAAACAAGATGGCCACTTATTAACAGGTCCAGTCATTTATGTGACCACAAGTTTTTGTGTCAGACAATTTTATTTATTTTTTCGCCCACGGGTCGGTTTTTAAGTATTTTTAGCAGAATACAGATTAAATATTATACATCTTTGTTCAACATACATTGTATATTTCCTTGTAATTTGAATGAATTAGTCGTAATAATTACAAACATAATAAAACAAAAAAGTTTAGCAAAAACCTGGATCCATCTTATATTCAGAGAGAAAACAGATTATTTAAATAAGCAACAGGAACAATTTTTGACACCCGTTAAAAACCATGTAATAATAACAGCACGATACATTAGATACCTGATATCTTCTTTATTCTGTTCCGTCCAACTAGCCAAACTTAAGTCTTTTAGATTTTATTTATCTCTCTATTTTGGCCTACGAGACGCCTTCTTAAGTACTATGCTATTTATCAGAATAATAATGTACCTGACCTGGTGGCATGCGTCACATCACTCTCTACAGTGTAACAATGTATTATGTTTCATACACCATTTCAAATAGGTACGCTTGTCTTTAATAAATCAAAACAATGGGTTACATAACATGATTTATTTGCAAAAATATCCAAAAAATTAGCGACACTTCGCCTCAGACTGGAAGATATTTATAAGCGATTAACAAAACTATATTAGAAGGGGGTAACAAAATTTAAAACTTCTGCCAGTTTTTACTAAAGTTTGGACTGAATCTTTAACGAAACCTAAACAAGTCATATGTACATATATTACAGTTGCTCGGGTCAACAAGTTCCATTTGCTTCCCTCTTTAAAGAAATCGTACAAAATGGCCCTCTAAAATTCCAGACTTAAGACCTATTGCCTTTTAGTTACCGTATTATTGTATTTATTGCAAACAAACGTATAAAAGAAAACAATACACTTGCAATACGATATAATAATAACTGTTTGACACACATTTTATAGAACCAGTGGTGCCGGCCATTGTGTGCCCAACAGGTTTAAGTGTCAAAGGTTTTATTTATTTCTTCGGTTCGGCCCACCAGTCACGTTTCGAGAATATTTAGCGCCGATTAGTGGCAGTACTATACGGAGAGGCTGAATAAATTTACACATACAAAGGGGGCATTTTTTCAATGGCGTTTCTTGCTGGTACCCACGTGGTACTTACCGCTTTTCATTCATTGTAGTAATAGAAGTGTGGTGGTGACAGTTCCTTTGTGACTTACCTAGAACAAAAAAATTATGATTTAACCTCAAGGATATATTGTGATATATTTGTGAATTATTGCAAAATTATGTTTTTTACATTAATACAGTTTTTATCAAATTTTGGCTGTTTTAAATCTGTTAAATCATATAAATCTAAGGAGAATTCTTGCCTCATCCGGTAACAAATATTCTGAAAATTCCAAAAATATATAACTTGTTAAGGTTCCGGTAAAGACTGGCCAGAATTCGGCAAAAACTGTATCAATGCAAAAAGTTTTAATTTTTAGTCCTATTTTAAAAATGTATCTTTAAATCAGTTATATTTTTTAATATTAGGCGAATTTCCGCGAATAGTGCTTTTGGTTAAGTGTAAGATCAACCTTTATGCGAGTGAAGGATGAACTTCGCCATTTTGAAGGATTGTGTTATTTAATAATTAACTATGTAGTTTTCCTTGTAAAATCCTTTCAAATAAAGCTTTTATTTATTTATTTATTTATTTATTTATTTATTTTATCCGGTAGCACATTTTCTGGAAATTCTAAAAATAAATACTTGTTACCTTTTCGTTAAAACCTATGTCCAGAATATTGCTTTATCCGGTAGCAAATTTCTGTCCAGAATTTGGTAAAAACTGTGTTTATGCAAAACGTTTTAATTTTTAGTGTCATTTTAAAAAAGTATCTTGAAATTAGTAATATCTTTTAATGTATGGCGAATTCTTGCGAAAATGTATAACTTGTTAGGATTTTGTTAAAGACTTTGTCCAAAATTTGGTACAAACTGTCTTAACGTAAAATATTTTAATATTTCTGAACAATCAAAATATAAGAGTACGTTAAAAGTTAAGTCGTTTTCTGTTAGTCTAAGCAAATATCCCGGCAAATTAATTAATATTCTCCAATAGCATGCAAACAACAGTTAGGATGCGATTACCTATCCGTGGGTAAATCGTGGGTGCCATTATCCATCTCGTCTTCCCAAATAAGCTACGTGTCAAACCCCTTAAATTAATTAAAATTGAATACCTCTCTGACTTTTTGCGTCTGCCAATTAAATACCGTTTTGAAATACGACTCATTATATGTAACTACACCGTGCACCATCAGAGAGAACGGTGCACTTGTAACTTTGAATTGTGACTCATGGGACGAGATTCATTACGGTTAGTAAATTTTAACTTTAGTACCACTATTAAAAAATTTTTCTTCTATGTGAGGCGAATTCCCACGAATATTGCTTTACCCGATAGAAAATTTTCTGGAGGTTCCAAAAATGTATAACTAGTCTAGGTTTCGTTTACGATTAAGGTCAAAATTTGATACCTCATTTAGGCGGAATCAGATTTTTTTTTAATTTCTAATTTACTTTCAAACACTTCTATTTTATGATAGTTGCAACAAAGAGAAATACCAGGAATGCATGAAACCTTATCGACAAAAAGTCATTATTAAAAATTTTTGCTTGGAAAAAATACCGTTCATGTTCGTGTATACACATAGTGTACTAATAAATAAATATCACTTGGTATCTGAACAAAAACTATTGAAATAGCACCAAAAACATTTACATGTACATGTAAAAAAACAGGCCCAGTTCTCGTCAGGACTGTGTGTTTTGTTATCTGAAAAAAACAACTGAAATGTAAAAATTATGCCAAGTTTCTCGCCTACACGTTATTAGCAGGATTTTGATAAGCACTGAAAAATATTGTGTAATTTGATAAATTTACAGACCACACATGGCAAGTTTTCATTAAAGAACTGAGCAAACTTGTCAAGTTTGGTCTGCAAATTTATCAATTCACACAATAATTTCCCTGCTTATCAAAATGCTGCTAATAACGTGTAGGCAAGGAAATTGGCATAATTTTTACATTGTAGATATTTTTTTCAGATATCAAAACACACAGTCCTGACGAGAACTTGACCTGTTTTTTACATGTTTGTTTTTGGTGAGATGCGTTGTTACTTCTAACTACTAGTGTTTTAATATATTTTAACTTTATTCTGGTTTATTTTGCACTTTTTACCTTCTTTACCTTAAGAGAACAAATCATATTTATACACTTATATCGCCGACAAAAGATACAAAACAAAGGTCATATCAGTAAATATAGTCACCCTTTTACTGTTGTGTAATTTAATTCTGAAAATCGATTTAGCCATTTTTACTGTAAAAGCCTAGTTTATATAATTAATTAATATCGATGTTTACTACTAAAAACGAATTATTATTGTATATTTTTATGTAGAACACTATAAAACAACCTCATTTCAGAGGGTATACATAAACAAGTTAAAGAAAACATTTTCAAACAATTTTATATAAAGTTGTTCCAACCTAATAACAGACTACAAAACATATAAAGAAACACACATATTACAAACTACTTAACAAAATATAACATTTTACTGTTATGAAAAGAACTGCATAATTATTTTTACCAGAAGATTGATAACCGCAAAACCCAAAAAATAAAGAAATTGAATAAATTATAGCGGAAAGAAAAACGCCCAAAACCTCCTGATTTTCAAGTTTGTATTTTACAATAATTAGTAAAATTTGTCTGTCGATTAGCAACATTTTGTCAGCGCAAAAGTCTCGATGCTGCCTAATCCTGAGCCTAAAACCAATATTTTTGGCTTGTTCGAAATAAATACATTTTTTCAAGATTAGCAATTTAGATCACAATATTGTAGTCTTGCAATAAGTGGTCTGAACTATAAGGTAAATTTTGGTTATATTAAAAGAGTAAAAACATGAAATTTCCAATAATAATTTATTTTACTAGTATGACTAATCAAATTGTTTTAAACAACAACAGTCAGTAAAGAGAGTAACCCGCCACAAAAGTGCACAAACTCAATAAAATAGTATTTTTATATCAACTATGCAAACCATGCAGAGTTTGACCATGAATGGAATTGACAACAGAAGACCGACGTCGTCACTGATTTTCATGAAATTTATTATATACAGGTAGAATATAAAAAAAATGAGGAGTTCGTATCTTTTTTAGCTGCTAATATTCACTTTAAAAGGATAGAAACTGACTTACTATGAGTCGAGTACCTGTAAGGCAAATTTTCTGGAAATGGGATTACGGTAATCCAATAAGTTGGCATAAAACTGCTCAGAAAACCTTTTGTTAAAATTCTACATACACTTAAAAAAGACTAAATATACGTAATTCTCCGTTAGCTTTTGCACAGACTTAATCCTAGGATACCCAAATAAAGGCTGGACTTTGTAGGTGGTCTCGGTGCCCGCGGCGGCGCGGGACATTGTTCAAGTGATCTTTTGACCGACTATCTTTATTCTTGGGCAAGGCTTAAATTGGTATTTTAAAAAAATCGACCCACTTTTGAGATGATTGGATGTTATATTGTAATATAATCAATCCATAGGTCAAAATATAGCGTTAGACAAATAGATTTTTTTTTTTTGGTTATAGTTATTAGCCAAATACGAGGCTAAGTTTTTTTGTTCAGGTTAACGAGCTCTTACTAACGACTTCGCTAATTGCACGGGCTTGTTTTATTCTGTTAATTTTAAATTGGATCTACGACAACTGGGGAACAAAAATTCAATTTTGTTACCATTATACGATTTTATCAAATTATGGCCATAACCGTTAACGAAACCTTAATCAGTTATACATTTTTATTTTTTATTTCCAGAAAATTTGCTATCAGGTAAAGCACTATTCGCGAGAACTCGCCTCATAGTCGAAGATATACCTGATTTAAAAAAAAAGCTTTTATAAGATGACGTACATACGTACAAGATTTTTTTACCCTAATATGGTTTTTCTTAAATTCTGGTCATAATCGTTAACGAAACCACAACAAGTTACACATGTTTGGAATATCCAGAAAATTTTCTATCGGATAGAGCAATATTCGCGGAAATTCAACCTCAGATTAGAAGATATAACTAATTAAAAAAAAACTTTTTATACTGAGTGCACTAAAATTGCTATCAGATAAAGCAATATTTGCTTAAGATTAGAACTGATTAAAAACTGTTTTTTAAGTGGGGCGACAAAAATTTAAATTATAAACCAGTCTGATCTTAAATCGATTCCTTATCCCATAAAGTACGTAGTAAGTTGTGACGCAACGTCTGTAAGCGGCAGTAACTACGCAATACCGTTACCAAACGGAGGAAAAAATAAAATGCTGTCAAGATCGTATCTCTAACGCCTGTTCGACAATTTTCAGCTGAACTTATGCCCATAAATTTCATGAAAATCGTTTAAATTGTTAGCTTTCTGAAGGTAAATCTCCTTTACCGCTGAGCGAGCTGCTTGGCAAGTGTTTGGCCGGGCATTTTTTCAACGTATTGCTGTTTATACCGTTTTATTTACGTCTTAAAAATATTTTGCCCAGCGCGGTTTATGTACATTTCCTATTTTACTTATTATTGACTACAATTTTCATTTTCAGGGATAGAACGGGCACAAATCCTTAAAATGATAACATACATACATATGTACAAAATTTTGCGTGAGCTCTGCTAACTATAATTCACGGTACTGAACGAATTACGTTCGGTTGTTCAAAGTATTTAATCGAGTAATAAATTTAATTGGCCTTTACGAGTCAACAAACCTTTGGCAATGATACTTTTCAACCTCAATTTTAATCAGTTATGTCTTCTAGTCTGAGAGCTTTATCCGATAACAAGATTTCTGGAGATTCGAAAAATATATAACTTGTTACGGTTTAGTTAAAGAATCTGTCCAGAATTTGGAAAAAAACTGTAGTGAGGTAAAAATTTTAGTTTTAGTAGCCCCAATATAAAAAGGATTTTTTAATTAGTTATATCGTTTAACCTAAGGCAAATTCGCGCCAATATTGCTTTATCTGGTGGCAAATTTTCTGAAAATTTCGAAAATATATAACTTGTTACAGTTTTGGTTAAGATTCTGCCTAGAAATTGTTATTTAATGTAAAAAGCTTTAACGTGGTTAAACAGTTAGGCTTTTACGCGCCATATTTGCACAGAAAAATTTCAGTTAAGAATCTATTAAGGCGAAATGATATCCATTGCTTAAGTAATTACTAAGTAGAGAGCGTTAATTAGTGATGATATCAAGTTTATGGTGGAGCATTCGTGAGCGTAGTGGTATTCCATTTGCGGGTTAACATACACTCAGTAATAAATGAATGTATTTTCATCATATCTGAAATTATATACAGCGTATCCTACCGGTCCTTGCCCTACGGGAAATTTTCTTACTAAAAGTAGAAAAAAATCATTTTGGTATAGAAAAGTTCTGCATATTAGTCAACTAAGAATCCCTACGAAATAAGTCTAAAAAGACCCGTAGTATACAGGGTAGCGACAAAAACGTAAAATATGCCCAAGAATAAAGTACCGTTATTTAGCAAGATACAAAGAAAATGTATTTTAAAGAATTATTTAATTTTTTCTCTATAAATACGAAATCGCAGCCACCTACGAAAAAAAAATGTTTTTACATTTTTACTTTACGTAACGATATCAGTGTTAGTATAAATTAATAAAAAGCATGGATTTATTATATAAAAGGATTCGATATCCGTATACTGTGAGCGTATCGAACGTGAAGCCTTATATTTTGTTGTTTGTTATTCTCTTGGGGGAGCAGTTTACGAACTACGAACATAGACAAGACTACGAATTACTCCGTAATTGAATCAAGAATGGTACTAGAAAGAGATAAAATAGCATTGGAGTGTTGGAGCTCAGAAGTGTTGTTGTCGGTGCTGGTTGTTTAGGAAAACGGCTGAACCTCGGTCTGAACACTCGGTTACACGTACGTCTTTGTCTAATGAACTAGAAAAGAAAAAGTGCGACGTATAGATTTATATAGATTTATAAATGACTCGGAGCGACTTTAAATAAACACCTTTAGAAATAACATAACCTATAAATAATAAAACCTTTTTAACTTAAATTTATTATTATTTAGCAGAAAATAAAGTAATTTAGGGCTTTTATTACTTTTACCAAATCTTGTAATGCTTCTAACGTATTTTTTGTACACAAATACAAGGTAAAATAAGATGTGGCCAATGTTTACAAATTGTGTTTACAGTGTCGCTTAGAATGGTTTGTTTTGGCTTCAAAGAATGTTACATCATCCCGTATCCTTTTAATAAATCCATGATAAAAAGTGATTAGGTATCTTTCACACAGTAAGGAGATAAATTATTCGTCTACTTTTTCCAACGATTTACGATTAAAAAAAATAAAACCTAGCTTTCAGATTCACTAAAAAGGTTTAAGATTTAGTACTGGTCTAAATTAAGATCTTCTAGTTGATCAGTTATGTTCTGACAAGTTTTTGTCCTGTCATTGTTAATAAGTCATTAAAAACGTATGAATTATTCTGATACTTCAGCGATTTGCTTGGTTTCCAAATGAGTTTCATCTTGGAACGGGTTGCTAGAATGAATTTAGTTCTATTATTGTCGAAAGTACCTACTAAAATTGCCCTTTTCTTTATAAATTTGCGAAAAACCTCAAAAACAAATCAATAGTATAAAACTTAGTTGCCTTATTCTTACGCCTGTCAGTTGAAAATTTTTAGTTGTCAAATTAGACCGGACTAGCGTTGGAGAATCTGGCCGTAATAAAAGTCTAAAAATAAAAGTGAAACAAACTTCTTTGCACAGGTGTTTACTCTTTATAATTGCTACTGTCGGTTTTTATTGACCCTGTCTGTTGACCACACTAATTTGGCCTAACAAAGTGACTATTTAAGTGCATGTTAACAAAAGAGGGGCCCCAATTTACAACACGTGAAGTCTTTAAAAATGTTGAAGATCAAGGCCGTGCATGCAGGTTAAAGGTCTGCCAAGAAGTCGAGCTTTTCAGGATCCTCATTGTTATAATTGTGTGTTTTAATTGTTCTTTGAAACGTACCTATACTGACCTAAGATGTAACAAAATATCGTAGGCCTTGGGAAGATTTTTATTTTTTGAATTTGGCGCACTTTAATAAAAATAGCCTAAAGTAAAATTCACTTGTAACATTATGTACCATTTCTGGAGTTATTTGTCGGATTTCGTGTATGTTTGTAAAATTCACGGAAACGCACAAAACTCTTGAATAAAAAAAAGTATCCGTGTTTTTGGATTGTTTCAAGGAATGGATGGATTATAATGTTACCGCATTATAATGTTACCGAATCCAGCTAAAAAATTCACCCTGGATAGTACCAGTCATTTATAATTTTCTTTTTTTGAAATGGTAGAGGAATTCTTCCTCGATCGAGGTGGTACCACCCCACACATCCTCTTAAAGGGCTGGTAAAATCCCTACGGATGTTTCCAGCTCTGGATGTGTGAGTCGATTCACACACCCGATTCGTACACCCACGGTACATATATAGTACTTAGACTACGGTCTTCGTGGGCTGTCAGAAGATAAAAAATGCACTTTTTCGAAAAAAAAAAAATGTTTTAAAAAAATTGTAATTAAAAAAAAATTCACAGGTCGAAAACAAATATCGTTGACTTTGGATATTCATGAGTGTAATACAGTCTGGGAGTATTTTTTGCGAAAAAATAATTGTGCCCGTCTTTACCGAAGTATAACGATGACCACAGCGAGTGGTACAAAAATAACACGACTGTGGTTGCTAATTTAACCAACAAAAATAAACATAAATCTGCTAACTATGTTTTCCGTCTTTGTTCTGTGCCTTTTAAGGACTTTATCTTCAAGGCCTTAAGGTTATCTACATCTGAAATATTATTCCCGCACTCTTAATTGCTTTTTCAACATCACAACACATTTTTATGGAAACTAAAAATATAATAAAAAAATTTTAGAACCGTGTAAGGTTTGGTTAATTTATTTAATAGTCCTTTTAGATTGTAGAAGATGAATTTGTGTATTCATGTGTTTGTTTGTTGTCTGAGTCAACTCCATCATTATTTTTCTTAATTATAAAGTTTATTGTGTGAATTTATTTTTTTTATCTGAAACAAACCGGGTAAACTTTAAGCGAAGTACTAACGTACCGTGGAACTGTGATCAATTACTGTTATTTAGATAGATAAAATGATTTGCTCCTCTATTAATGCATAAAACTCAATAAAAAGTAATTAATAGTAATATTTAATTCAAAATTGTATTATTTGTAACTTTTTAAGCCTTAAATTTAATCGAAAATTTAACAAATATAGTTTTTTATTTACAAAAGGAACGAAAATTTAAAAAAATATATCAGTAAGATTGTTACTGATAAGAATCATATCAAGAAAACAAATTATTAACACTCTTCCTCATAATCATCGTCATTATCATCATTATCATCATCAGAATCATCACAAGGATTCTCTTCTGTGAAACTTTCATCGGGACTCTGAAGAAGAGATCTGACTTCCTGTGAAAGAGTTTCACTTTTTCGTTTTAGTAAGGGTAAGAGTGTAAAAGGTCTTCATTACACTTCGTTCTGGAAGTTTTTCTAGTATGGCGTTCTCGAATTTTTTCTAAATTCTTTGTGCCACTACAATCTGGAATTCGCCAAGAAATTTAAGTGATTTGTGCCAGTTTTATGTGACAAAGATAAGCTGTGGATCTTTGGTGACGAAATCCAAACTGTCTGTCGTGGGTGAGTTTATGTTTTCCTAGATATTTCAGAACTTGAAGTTGGTGACTTTCTCCATAACTTCGCTGACAACAGGGAGAAGAGAGATAGGTCTAAATTAAAGAAGAAAGTATTAAGAATGTTTCCAGTGTCCTCCTTGATGTGTCAATTCCAATATAGCGGCAAAAACTAATCTAATTTGCGAACATTCTGCAGTGTCATTGATTCCAATGCCCGCTAGATCGCCCGGTTAGCCGCAATTTATTTGAAACATAAAAGAGACGGATTTGCTCACCAATCAACCTCCAACAACCGTATAAACACTATATTAAGCGGTTTTTTTCGGATCGGCTAATGAAAATTAATTTCGTTAAGAAACCGCGTTTTTCGCTAATCGATTTGCGGTGCTTCAGTGAAGGATATCGATCTCGACGTCGATCTGCAAGTATTTCAAGTTTTTGTCGATTCGCGGATTCAAAGGTGGTTAGTTTTTTCTCGCGACGATATTGAGGAACTATTATTTAGGAGTGGTTTTTGTCGAATTTACTAATAATAAGTACCGTTCTTAATAATTGATGTTGTGTAACTGTTTTACTAAAAAACTGAAGATACAAGCTGTACTTAACGCTTGTTGCTCCTATTTTAGTTTTATATTTTGTCACGTCGAAGTTGCTTAGGTTTCAGATAAGAGATGAGTAAGATACATACAGGGTGGCCTATCGAAAACGAAACAGCTTTATTTTAGCACACTTAATGTCATTATATTGAAAATCGCTGACACCCGTGTATTTTATCTTGAAGAAGGACATATTAATTCACTATTTTCAACTGCGTCATTTCAGCCCCCCCCCCCTGTTGGGGTTACATTCACCCCTGAAATCTTAAAAGGCAATGGGGGTCAAGTAGCACATCATTTTAAAGCTATTTTATTTCGCTTTACAACGATTCAACGTCTCGCAAATTTTCAAGAATTTGTGGAGTAATTTGATAACATTCATTGATAATTCGTTGTCGTAGATCCTCCAGTGAGGTATTTTGGGTTGCATAGTTTTTAAGTGGCCCATAAAAAATCTAACGGAAATAAATGTGGTGTCCGTGGTGACCCCTCAATACTGCCTCTTCTTCCAATCAATTATCCAACCATTATCGTCCAAATACTGTCAGACGGGTTGCCGAGGAGCTCCGTCCATTTGGAATGTTACATTTTCTACAATGTATTTCCATAAACGAGCAAGGAATGTCTAAAAATATTGCATTTGCTTATAGCAAATTAGTTCCAAAGCTAAAAAGGAACTTACTTACTGCCTAACTGCATTCGCAATAGGCGGTACTGCACCAGACAGTACCATCGTCGAGTCACTTGCGGCATACACAATAAAAAAATTCCAAATCGTCGAATTACTTGACTTGACGGTACGTGTAGGTACGCAAAGGCTTACTGTAGTGGGAACCTAAACCTAAAGACTTTGCGGGATGGTATATGTAAGTACTACCTAATTAGTAGTCAGTTAGATGCGTTGGGAATGTGTTTAATAGGAATCGTTAAGGACCCATGCATGTTCACATTACGAACGTGTAATTTTTTATAATATGAGAGCCCCCAAACTTCAGTAACTGACAGTTCTATTTTTCATTCACCTGTACCTTTTACCTATGTTACCTTACCCGCTAGTTCTTCTAAGCAAAGTTCGTGTAAGTATCTGTAGAAGAGAGATAGATCACCGATAGAGCGGCGATGAGCGAGAGAAGGAAAAAAGAAATATAGTAATTAAAACGTTTAATTGTTGCTACTGTGCTGATATCCTATTTACTGCCACTATTTATTTCAGTGTCTCGTTATTTGTGAATATCATCAAGATATCTTCAGGTGATCGCGGACGCGACTGTTTATTACGAAAACGTATTCGTGGGAAAAGCATTCAGTTGATTCGCCACATAAACTTTGATATGTTTGCCGAGCAATAAAATCGTTTTCTATCTTTCGATAGGTGTATTAAAACTAGTGTAATATTATGGTTATATGGCGGTCTATTTGTGGGTACTTATTATTGGCTAATTCCATGCCAAACACCAATTTAAAAAAAAAAGGTATTCGCTTAAGTTTGCTAAATTGTAACAGACGGAAATACAGTCGTTAAAAGTAGGGTTTTATTACAATAAGGAAATTGGAAATCTTTTGTAATTTTACGACTGACTCAAGTGCAATCTTTTGAAAATTATATATTGTAAACGTTTTTTCTTTAAGGCTGTCTCTATTTATTTTATGTCTAGAAATTTTGCTAGCATATAAAGCTATATTCGCAGGAATTCGTCTAGATATATTTAAGGAATTTCCAAAAGAATGTATCAAACAAAGTACCAAATAATGTATTTTTGTCTTGTTTCGATGCAAAAAGCTCAAGGTACGCATTTCGCAAGCACTTGACTACTCCAAAACGCTTTCCCATGTCTACAAAACACTTCTGATAAGAACAAAATTTAAATAATCAGACAATTGGTTTAGAATAAATTGTCATGTTCTACGCCATGTAGAATTTAAATGTACAACACTTGCTTTGTCTAACTGTAAACGTTGTTACGATGCGAACAGTGTATCGCAGACAACTATTTTTATTGGACTAGACTTTAAATGTAGTTTTTGGGGACGCCGAATAGAAAATTATATGTAGAAGACACAGATTATAATAATAAATATATAGAAGAAGTGACTGGCTTCACAGTGCACACGGTTTTTGCGCTTTTAAAAACAACAGGAAAGTCTCATTTCTGGCAGAAATATACGTATACCTACAGCCTAAATCGACGATATGATTGTGCTTCTATAACTGTTTCCTTAAAACCCCTATTCGAGTCAGCCGCAGGAATCAGGTTCTCGGTGTTGCAGGAAGTAAGCCCTGCAGCAGAAAAGTGGACCATAAATAACACCCAAGCAAACACATTAAAGGTGTTCGGAAAGACAATCGTGGGAGTCGTTGAGCGTTATCGTGTTTTTGCGACAGGGGACGGCGGGATATCAGAGGGGGGGTTGAAATTTGTCAAAATGATACACTGCTCGTCCGAAATTAAGGATATGTAAAGAAGATACAGTTGTTTATATAAAAAGTTCTGTTAAAATAGGTCAATAGAAATTAAAACTTTTAACTTAATTTAGTTTCGCCTAGTCTGTTTCCGATATCTGAAAAAACGAGTCCATAGGAAGAAAACAACATCCTTTCTATATATGCAGAAGATGCACAGGCACGCAAAACAGAAGTCACTATAGGTAGCACTTGCATAATTTCTGGAACATTTTCTTGGGATCTCCATCACCACTGGGTGGAGAGCCACTGCTGTTACATTTTTAATTATTTTAGTTATAAAATCATATAAGAAATTTACTTACACCTCAATCCTGTTAACATGTATTGTTTCGGCCTTTTTGCGCCTCGTCATTACATTTAGATTTTCTTGGATATTTATAAAGATTTTTTTCTCTAATAAGCAATCTAAAGTATTGTGTAGGAACAGATATAGTTCTTCCAATACTAACAGCATAGAATTTTTCTTTTCTAATTTTATATATTTAGTAATTTTTGAGTAAAAGCCAAACAATATGTTCTAACTAAGTTTATTCGCAAAAAATGAAATTTAAACTTAAAGAAACCTTAACAAGTCACATAATTTTTGATCCCCAAAAATTTTTCAGAGAAAGCAATATTAACGGAAATTCGGCATAGAATAGTATAAAAGCTGCAGCTGACCAAATACAAGGTTTTATTAAAACTGGGTCATGAAAATTAATTTTTTTTATCTGAATTCAGTGTTAACGAATTTTTTAACTGAACCGTTTATGAAACCTTAACAAGAAGAGAATTTGCTATTAGTAATATTAGTAGAAATTTAGAACGGTATAAGACATACTGGTGATTAAATACAAGCTTCTGTTAAAATTTAGTCATGAATTTGAAATGTTTTTACCCTAATTCAGTTTTCATCGATTTCAGATAAAGCGACATTAGCAGAAATTCGGTTATTCGGCATAATATAAAAGCTACAGCTGATTAAATATAGACTTCTATTAAAATTCGGTTATGAAAATTAAAAATTTTTACCTGAATTCAGTTTTTACGAATTTTTGAACTAAATCGTTCATGAAATATCAAAAAGTTATATAATTTTCAAATGTCCAGAAAATTTTCAATCGGATAAATCAATGTTCGTAAAAATTCAGCGTGGTGCAGGAGGCAGAGCTTGTTAAATAGCTGTTGCTGAAATTAAAGTTTTTTTTTAATTTAAAACGAAAAAGCCAAAAATGAAGCTTTTTGCAGATATTTCTTTTAAAAAATCTTACACCAAAGAAAGAAAACATTACGCCGCTCTCCCCTATCGCGAAGCATCACCATTGGTACCCGATGACACTCATGCCCGATAGTAACGTATATAACTGTAAAATCATCAATGAGTCGCTGCAGCACCCGGCCTTGGTTCTTTTTACATACGGTTTAATGATTTCTTTGGGTTCCTCAACGTCGCGCAGCTTCTTCGTTCGGTCTTCGATTGTTCTTCGTGAAATTAGTCAAATTTTGAAAATTAAAGATAAAGACCGGTCGAGTTGAGTTGAGGTTTGAGTGTGATTTCGTAGTGATTTTTCGGCGATTTCACCGCTAAAACGTCTTAGAAAAAAGTCATTTAGTAACTGAGAAGTTCTTGTGCTATTTCTTGTACAAGCGTTTGCTTCAAAGTCCTAGGTAAGTAATATTTATTCTTCGGTAAATGTGAAAGAAAGGTGACAAAATTGCGATTTTTTGGTCGACTTTGATCGAGCGCCGAAGGCTTATGATTTGACAAAATCTACTCCAATTTGGGGAATATACAGTTCAACTCTTACGCAATCAAGGAGATATAACGAATTTCACAAAAAGTTTGAGGGAAGGGAAGTCTGCACAAGGACTTTTACAATCGAGGCTTTAGGCGATTTTAAATCAGTGACCCAGTCATGACTACGTCACCTTATTTGGCAACGCTGCTCCAAATACTCTGTGTTTAACCTAAAAAATCAAAGTATTAAGATTACATGAGACAGTGTTGCCCAATGGTCTGATTTGGTCACCGATTTAAAAATGGCTTTAGTCGTCAATTTCCAATTTACCCCTAAAATTAACCCCCAGAATCGAAATTAAACTTTGTATACTTCACATCTATAATTAGGCCACCACACTCTATCACTGTGCCAAATTTCAAATTTTTACCTCGAATAGTTTCAGAGAAAGTCGCCCGTGACAGACGGACGGACGGACACCGAAGTGATTCCATAACTGTTCCATTTCACGGAACACTAAAAATATCAGCAAGCTAATGGATGGTCGAATTTTCGAGTTCCGCGATCAGGAATGAAGAAATTGCAGAAAAATAGCGGTTTTTCCGTCGCACCATGCTATTTCGGTCTGTCGTCTTATAAAAGCCTTAACTAATAAGTCATAGACTTTTTGACACTCAGTAGCTGAGAAGACAAATATTTGTTTTAGATTTTAATAGCGCCATTGTCTTTAATAGGAAATGTAAACCTCCAACACAACATGTTTATATTAAAAATTAATCAAATAACTTACTAATTAAGAGTACACAAAACACCAACAAGGCAATGGCACCATTAATTGCTTAGATCAATAACCCAGCGGTACTCATACTCATCATGTAAAAGAATGGAACCCACTTGAATTATTGAATCGCGAGAAACGAGAACCAAGGTCATGGTAACACTTATGGTGTGTCTGTTCAACTACCTACACACCCATTTACGTGATGGGTTATTTACGGTTTAATTTTAAGACAATGTACTCATAGTTTGTTAACACTTTGTATGGATTTTCCACGGATATAATTAGAAAAATATACGGGGTCGCCAAAACAACATAATACAGTTGATTAACTAAAAGCTTCTGTTAATGTCATGTCATGAATATTAAATTTTTTGACCCTAATTCAGTTTTCACCGATCTGTGGACTGAATCGTTTACAAAACCTTAACAAGTCATATGAAATCTCCAGTAAATTTGCAATCAGATAAAATAATATTCGCGGATTTTCGTCATAGTATAGGACTATAGGAGATATAGTTGATGAAATAAAAGCTTGGGCCAACAAAAATTTTTTACCCTAATTAATTTAAGCTCATAATATTAAAAAAGATACCTGTTTAGATATGGATACCTGTTTATGATCATGAGATTAAAAAACTAATATCGATATCAATCAAATCAATCAATCAATCAAACCCAATCAAACCCAATCAAACAAACATTTGTCCTGTAATCTTAATCGTTTTAAGTACAACATCATGTCTATGTTGTAGGTAAATCTTGTTTTGCTTAATTACCTCCGTAGCAATTAGTATTTGTTTAAGTGGATAGTGTCACCTTAAAGCGTACTGTTGTACTAAAGTTTGTACATTTCACACAAAGATGTGCCGAAATCTTCGTTCAGACTTTGTTAAATATTCAGTCCATAAATTGGTAAAACTGTATGACTGGTTTAAAAAGCATTTTGTTTTGTTTACTGTTTCTGAAATCCAACACTATCAGTGCAGTACTTCCTATACAGTTAAAACCAGCACTCACATGGGGTTTACCAAGTTTTTTTTTATCAAATATGTAACATTAAGAAGTTGCACAAATCTTTTAGCCAATTTCAGGCAGCTGCCCTATGTTACCACTGGTACATTTTACTCCAAATCCGGTACATTTCGATCTCAGGTTTTATTACAAGACATCTTTTGCTCTCCAGCGACATGAAATAAAATAAATGCACGGATAAATATAGAATAGCGATGTAAACATGACCTGGTATAACCAGTCTACCCACGAGAAACCATTTCAGTTGTATGATAATGTTAAGCTGAAATTAAGTAGATTAGGTTAAATTCGTATTGTTTTGGGTTATTTCAGATTAAAACGGCGAAAACTAGATCTGAATTATAATTTTTTTCAATGCCGTCGGGCACACAGTTGATTAGAGAAAAGCTTCTGTTAAACTTAGGTACTGAAATTTATTTTTTTACCGTAATTCAGTTTTTACGAATTTCTGGACTAAATCGTAAATAAAACCTTAACAAAAACAGCAAACATTCGGAATCAAATTGAATTAAGCACTACAATCTGTAATACCTTTAGTACATATCCATTTAATTAATAAGTCTACTAAATTAGTTAAGTAACTCACGTCTCTAGTATGTTTATTAATGACATTAATGACTAATACACCTAAGCTTAGGTCCGAACGATATTTCCCACACATTTGCAATAGATAAATGGCCAAGTTAAGTCTGCACTGAACATTTATAACAAGCTCATATGCATAATAAATATGACAATATTGATTTGCCGGTATTTGATTTGTAAATTATTACCGATACTTTGTGTCTATGAGTTGCCTACTTATCCTTCTCCTCTGTGTTTTTTTATATATGGCAACAATGTATATTTATTTGTTGAAGCGCATTTTAAGAGGCATTTACTGAGCAGGAATAGGGTTAACTCAAATATCATCTGAATATTTTCAAACGAATGTGGAAAGTTATTTTTAAACATGTTGTACACTATACCTTCTCTACAACTGAAGGAAGGAGATTTTGAGATACTTCTGCAGCTTTTTCTGCTATCTCTGGAGGAGTAGATGATAGTCTTCGTTGAGATTTTCACAGATCATGATTATCGTTATTTTCACGAAATTTCACTTTTATTCAATATAGTTAAATCTTGTCGATTCGCTGGGTGGCAAATGAGATAACGCCGTCAACACTTAAGCAAATGAAATTGCATAAACTGACATTTCTGACATAGCGTCGAATGCTGTGTTGCCAGGTTACGTTTATTACTGTAGGTTTTAATGTTTTATAGGCACAATACAATTATTATTATTATTAGTAAATACCTATATATCTTAAAATAAAATTAGGTAAGCTTATGTATAAATGTATCGCGAATCGCGAATATTGTTCTAATAATAAATTGGTCAGACTTAAATCAGTGAGTCCGAATTTGCGACAACCCGACACCTAGCGCGGTGGCGTTGACAACCACGTGCGCCCCGAAAGCGATATTATTGGTGGGCCGTCGACAAATTATGTCTCTTTTTAACTTCCTCAAGCGCGTATGTTTGTTTCTCTCTTAGCTTTAATGCATTTTATGTAGTCCATATACACCCATAAGGTCAATTTAAAATACGGCGAGTCCGGAGCAAGCTTGGTCTGATCACCGTTGTATACGGTGGCTTGATTCTTTCTTGGGGAGCTTTCGCATGGAAGTTGCACTTTTTTGAAACATAAGATACTTTTTTGGTTTTAAAAAAATAAAAAATAAACTATTAGGTAGATCATTGAAAATTTTAGGTGGGTCATTGACCAAATGACCTTATGGACCTGGTGTTTTTTAGGTATTTTCTCAACAGTTGCAGAAGAAATGTATTATTTGCGTGATTCTACGTTAAGAGGTCCTTTTACGCCTGGCTATCTTAAAAAAGTGTCTTCGATATCTTCAAGTAAGAAAATATAAACATTACTATACAGCTCAATTCATCTTGTGCTATAAAAAATCATTCAGATTACCTACAAAAATCATTTTTTTTTTGTTAATTATTTTTATTAAAATATGATACCAGGGGAGTGACTTAACAGGCTGGGGACAGGATTGAATTACATTTTTTTTACTTGATAATCATCAATAAAAGAACAGATAAGTTTCCAATGACATAGCAATGTTAGTGTTTAACTCATTTTGATATATTTATAGTCTATTAAATAGTAATTTCGTGTTAAAAAATGGCTTTATGTCCAGGGGAGAGACAATTAGATGTGCCAGGGGAGAGATATTTCGACTATATTATCCCGGAATTTTCTTATTCCACTACTTTTTTTCATACTTTGCAATACTGCCTCAATAAAACTAACTTACTTAAAATCTATTAAAAAATAAAAGTTTTACTTGTTTTCTTAACACTTAAAAATTCTCGGGACATGACATGAACCTCTTAACGTAGAATAACCAATTTAACAAAATGACCGTTTTAGAAGTCTCCTCTTACCATAACGGATATATGAAAAACCAACATAACATAGGTGCAAGATTATTTAAATGACAGTATCGATGCGTAATTCAAGGAATTCATCCTGTTCGCTTTTTCACCTCGGAGAATTTACATTACTTCACGTCAAATCAAACTCTTTAAAATGCAAATTGTACACAAAAAAACGCTTTAAAACAAAAAGGCAATGCATACATAAGTAAGTTTTTGTAGCGTTTCCGTAAGCAGTTTATAACGATTAACATTAATGAAATCAAAAGTAGATGGTATGTAATAAAAAAAAAACACAACGAAGACCTATCCTATTTGATTAAATAAATTTTGATATTTGCATAATTTGCCAATAAAAATTATCTTAGGGAAATTATAAAGCTCATTTGCGTCTTATTTCCTTCGCGTAGCACATTCATAATCATATGTTAAACTGGAATGTAAATCGGCTGGTCGTTGAGAATGTTTGGATGCGAAAAAAGAAGGTAAAAATTTTCGAATATACCTAGACAAATCAGAGTAACAACGTTTGAAAACCGGACGCTGAATAGTATGCTTTTTATATAAATTGAATAACAAAATTCCACCAGTATTCCTTAAAAACTGTTACCTGATTTTATCCCTACCACTAAGCTCCATTTACAGAATTGGTCGATCGAGAGCCAGGGAATTCTGTGCTATTTATCGCTTCCATTATGGTTTCAAAGGGATTATCTCTTAAGTGCCCCAGGAGCTCAGCATCCTCTTCGGGACTGGAAATTTTAGTACGACCGGAACCATCCTTTCTTTTCAAGGACATTTCTTGCTCCCCGCTAATTTCTAGGAATGTGCTCTTTTCTACCTTATAATTGTTCCAGGGTACGACTTGATCATCCTTCAATTTGCCACCATTCACTTTTAAAAGTATATGCCAAGAATAAAAAAGAACCGCTTACACCATCACAAATTAGGTGTACGGGTTTTTAATGAACAGAACTATACAGTGTCACTCAAAAAGTCCCCCAAAAAGTTTATTTTTTCAAGCGGTTAAGACGAATATTTAAAAATGTTCTTCTCCTTGAAAAATAAAGGGGGGGGGGCGCATTGTTGTGCCGCACTGTATAATACCCGTATACATATAAGATAAATGGTAAAATCCCGGAATCTATTCAAATATTTCTTTCCCAAATGAGTCTATGCATCCTAACTGATTAATAACTGGTCTGTCGCGATCGTGTCTAGTGTGTCTACATATACGTCGATGTACCGTTAAGCCAATTATCCGCCGGGACGGGTAAAATCTTATCTCTTCCCACTTTGCGTTAATGAAATAATAAGCCGGACGTCGGATACTCTTCGGGAATCGTTGAATTATTGTTATTGGTTAATTGTTCTCAGGAAAGTTGTCCCTATGTATGTGATTTATTTGTAGAAAAATATCATTTTACCTAATTACTTACATTGCACGTTAAACGGAATCTATCTTTATAAAAATGGCATTTTGTTATTAACGTCAGATGGTACTGTTAGTACTACCGCGCGGCTAGAGATTATTATTTATAATTATAGACGTGTATGAGAGTTACCTATCTTCGAGGAAATTTGTTCTGATTTTGTGATTTGAGTGTGTGTGTGTGTGAAACCTAAAATTGGGTGAAAATTTAGTTAAGTATCCATCATACTCTACTTGCATTTGAATAACGCCCTGTTTGTATATCTTATAAAATTAATAAAATAAAAACTATAAGTCATGGAATATTTTCATTTTCTTTTCTTATAGAGGGTTATTTTTCCGATTCGGGTTTTTTCGTGTGTAATCGGGTCAATTAGGAATACGTTTATAACGATTCTTGTGACCAGTACGAAGTTCGGTTAAGGCAGGGGAGGGGGCAATTGCACCCATTGCCCCCCCCCCCCCCCCATTTTATCCGCTCCTGTTAAACGTGTTTTGCAGGTGTGCTTCTGTAAGCGATCATGCTTTTACTTATTCATCGTTTTATCGGCATTACACTAATGTATATTCCTTTTTTCTTCTTAAGAATCTTTCGTACTTAATGCAGTTGTAATGTCAAATAATTTACAAATGATTGAATATTGCTTTTTGGTGGTCCTTCAAATTTTACCCCTGTCCTGAAAATCATCAACGTTTTCACTTGTTTGTAACGGTTGATGCACTTCCGTAGGAACTTATCTGATTTGCTGCAAAACTTAATTTTGGCCCCTTTGAGTGGGTACACAGAAAGACTGCTCTGAAACGTTTACAATACGCACTACTCATATTACACAGCTAACGATTACCGCCACGACTGTAACTAGACTGGCTCTTTACCGTTACTGCGTATTCCTCACCCTCTATTAATTGGTCGAACCTTCCAAGAACTAGAGTCAACGCTCTTGTGTTAGTAAATTTTCGAAAATAATATTTATTTTAGTTATGTTTTCCTGCTACTGAATTTCTGCAAAGATTAAACCACAAAGTTTAAGTTAATATGCTTAATAACGCGAAAAACATAAAGATAAACTCAATTACACGTCGTACTTCCTGTTTTTAATAAAACCAACAAGTTTTTCGCGAATCGAACTACTTAAAACAAGTAGTGTCGGCGATGTCGGCAGTCTTCTTCTTCCTCATACTACTACACTACATACATAACTATTGGCGATCGCGACACAAGTGCATTTTTGCATCGGGGTCAAATCAGGCGAAGTCGGAGGCCGACCTGTCACACCGGTATGTGGCCCGTCGTCGTAGCACCGGGTCACTTGGACGCGAACCTGCCGAATTATTTATGGTGTTATTAAGTCCATGGTTTATAGTCATTATAGCATAGTTGCATTGGATTCGGTGCATTCTTTGATCGCAGGTACAGTTAGATGAAAACAGGTCCAGGACGATCGCCAGGTTGTTTATTATTTGTTGTTCCTATTTTACCGGGTACACGAAAATAAAATTTTCTGAAAATGTGATTTTTTCGGAAAAAATTTTCTTTTATTTATTGTCAGGGATCTGTCATTGCTTTGGGGTCAAAAAGGGCCAAACTCACTTGAACCAATAGAACTTTGGCACTCACGTACTAATATCAGTCGATTTGTGACCGGTGCATTTTAACATAACCTACTTTTACATAGAATCCTTTTTATAAGGACATATCATTTTTATCCAGATCTGTCCACCTTGTCAACTTATGATAGTTTAAGCAAAATGCTCGTCAACAAGTTTTTGCACAATGGCATTTCTTCGGTCATTTTTACAGCTCTGTGGATCGAAAGCGGCTGTAGTGATTTAAGGGGTTATATAGTTAGAATTTTCAAAAAATCAATTTTTTTTAATTTCATTTTCGTAATGTACATATATTCCAGTACACACACAGAAAATTTCAAGGCAATCCGGCGGTTATTTTCGAAGTTACACGCATATTTGTAAAGACGTGTCAGAGCGATTGTACGCTATGTAAAGTGCTTTGGAAACTTTATACGCGTTTTTCTCAAAACTGTGTTTTTAAAGTCGGTGACGGAGATTTCTCGGAAACGGCTGAACCGATCAGTCTCAAATTTTAACACAAGCTTCTTAAGTATATTTTTTACTAATTAATCGAAGGTTTTTTCTCACCGACAAATATGTTTTTTTATATAAACAATTTAAGGCCAAAATTTTGGACAAAAATCGATTTTTTTTTGCCAAAAAATTTTATTTTGCTTACTCCTTCGATTAATTAGAAGATTATACATTCCTTTAACGAAATCCGTTTGGTTTTTTCATTTTCGATGATCCAGTCCAGAGATATCGTTGTCACCGCAAGATGCCTTTTTTGAGAGGAACCCCTGGAGATCAGCTATAGCAGCTTTCAAAATTATTATTTTTACAAATACAAAAATCTTAAAATACAGCTAAAAGTTACCATAATATGTGTACAAATTTTCACCTTAATAAATTTAAAAGTCTTCTCAGAAAAAATTCTTGAAAAATCGCTTTTTTTAGGCCTCCTAACTGTATATAACCCCTTAAACAAATTTTTGGTCATTAAAGACTAATTTATTGAAAGGTAGCCACGAGGATCGGTTTAACCTAATTAGAACCACATTTTGTTATACAGGATAAGTAAAAACTTTAACCACCCGACATTCCTCGAAATATTTTTTCTCAAATTTTATTTTTACATTACGTGGAGGGTTGGATTAATATCCAGAAATAATTTTTGTTTTGTCTTGTAACAAGAATTATCATAATTGTTTTGGAACAGCTGTCAATTTTAAGATATATTCACTAACTCAACAACTTGTATTGTGTGTATTAGTATTATCGGTTATATATTACTTAGAAAAATATTTTTAGTAAGCATGTTTTGTAGAAAATAAAATTAATATGACTTAAGGGTTTGACTTCTTAACAGCATTTTCTATTTGTCGTTAATTGTTACAATTTTGCACCAAAATTTAAGCAAACCAAACACACATGAAATCAATTCGGTGTCTGCCTGTCACAGTCCTCTTTCTCCAAAACCGTTAAAAGTTAAGAGCTGAAATTTAGCATTTATAGGTCATAGAATAAAAGCAGATTTTCAATACAAAAAAAATGAATATTAGGGGTTGTTTTTTAGGGGGTAACCGAGTGACAGCTTTTTTACTTTCAAGCTCAGTGTCTGGGGTATCAAATAAAAGCCTACAAAATGGAGAATACAAACATATACATAATTTGCTTATTTAATATAAGCCTTTGTTAAGTAAAATTTAAAACAAAGTACAAAAATGCATTTTCAGTTATTAATTTTCCAAAAATATTAATTGCAATAATTATGACCACATTCACCATATAGTTGGAACCACTGTGCACTCGTGGTAGGTACTCGTATATCGCAGTCTAAGTGTCAATTTCCTTTGGAAGTCTATTACGATGCGTTTAGACTGTACCTAATAAACGCGAAAGTAAATAAGAATTCTCATATTCAAAGCAGCTTCAATTGACCAAATTTTTCGCCGGAATTATTCAAGTGTAACAACTTTCTACTGTAATAATTTTCTCCGCTCACACCGGGTCACTCGTATTACGCGACCTGTTAACGAATCGTTTGCGTCGTCATTCTTAATTGGTACCAGTGGTTCCGATTACAGTTACACGCCCGATACGGTTCGGCCCGTTCAATGCTTCTATTGTCTGCCTTGTTTAATAGCGATTTTTTCTGTGTCATGAAGGTAGCTGCTACTCGTTTTACGCTCAGTCGTTTCGTAAGTTGGAGGAGTTCGGAAGAGATTAAAGGTGCACTGAAATATTAAGAAATTCTGATGAGCTCGAATAACCAGCTGCAGCTTGCCGTATGTCTCCACAGTCGTTTCACAAGAATAAATAAATTACCAGAAGGATAACTTATTATTCGTATATTCGTCTAGACAAACTGATATATTCTTATTTTTATAAGACTGGTGAATTACAAATAAGAGTAAACTACCTCCTTTTGCCCCGCCTTTTTAGGGTGTAACCTAATTTTAGCTAGGATAACACAACACAGGTTCACACAGTTCAACACAGTCGTTTTTTCAATAAATAATAATTTTTAATAAACATTTTTGTCAGCGCAAAACAGTACGTTTGAAGTAAAACGGAGTGCAGTTTTTCTAGTATTGTTATTTAACTTTTGAAAGTTCATTTTTGTTTTACGTTTGAGATAATCTCAGTTAGAACATATTTTTTGGCTTTTACGCAAAAATTACTAAATGTATAACAATTAGAAGAGACAAATAAAAAATTCTATGTCGTTAGTATTGGAAAAACTATATCTGTTCCTACTCAATACTTTAAACATTAATTGCATATTAAAGAAAAAATCTTTATGAACATCTAAATTTATATAGCAAAAATTGAAGTTAATAAAGTAGCAAGAAACATGAAATGTTTTAAAATACAGAATTGTAAAAAAAAATTATCATAAAATGATTTTAAAAATTTACTTACACCTCAATCCTGTTGACAATATATTGTTTCGGCCTCGTCAGTGCAGGAGTATGAGGCCCCTAATCTTTATCTATTTTTATTATAACAGAGAAACATTTATGAAAAAAATATTGTCAAAATGACTTATAAGGACAGTAAGTCTTATTGTCATATTTGTTGGTAAAATACCTTAAAAAATTAAAAAATGTTGGCCATACAGGTATGGTTTGTTTAAGCTTAAATTTTATTTTTTGCGAATAATCTCAGTTAGAACATATTTTTTGGCTTTTACGCAAAAATTACTAAATATATAACAATTAGAAAAGACAAAGAAAAAATTCTATGTCAGTATTGGAAGAACTATATCTGTTCCTACACAATACTTTAAACACTAATTGCTTATTAAAAAAAAATCTTTATGAACATCTAAGAATATCTAAATTATTTCAACAGACGAGCGTTTATCATACTGGAAAATGCATAGAAATCGCAACATCTTGCATCCTATAGCGCCCTGCCGTCCAAATGTCATAAAAGTACCAAAACAATGCAATTTGCATACGAAAGAACGCACACTGACATAGTTTAGTGATCTAAATTGTAACGATTCCATTGACTGAGGCGCGAACATTAACAGATATATTAATTCCAAAGCACTGAGAGCGACATTGCATAAATTTTCCAACTGTTTCTCGCGTTCCGCAATGGCAATTATTTGAGCATGCCTGACAAGTGTCGTTTTAACATTCCTGCGATGAATGCTGCGAGTTTGATTACGAAATTTCTCATGGTATCAGTCTTAAAATTTGTCTTTTTATTCGGATTTTTTGAGCATAGTCAAAACACTCCTCGGATAACGTGAGACAGGCCCGTAGCCAAGATTTCGTTTTGGGGGAGCTCACAGGAAAAAATTAAACACTACGCGTATGTTACATTTCAGGATATTTTACATATAGTTTAATTTCACTTTCATTCGGGGGGCCCGGGCCCCTGGGCCCCTCCTCTAGTTACATGCCTGACGTGAGACTAGTGTACATAAGATTACAAAAGATAAATTTGTGCCTTAATACAGTGTTTTCCCAATTCGGAACAGAACCTTTTACGGAACCTTAACAAGCTGTATGTTTCTGGAATCTCCAGAAAATTTGCTATCAGATAAAGCAATATTCGCAGGAATTCGCCTTAGGTTAGAAGACATATTTGATTAAAAACACAATTCTCAAATTGGGTTGCAAATTTCTCATCTCGATACAGTTTTCACCATGTTCTGGACTGAATATTTACCGATATCTTAACAAGCTGTATATTTTTGAAATATTCAGAAAATATCCTATCTGATAAAGCAATATTTGTGGAAATTCGCCTCAGTTTGGAGCACAAAATAAAATTTTAATTTCTCTAGGAAATAACTAAACAGCAACCCTGTTAAAGATAACAAAATAGTAATCGTGGGCGCTGAATGCTCCTCTTAACTTATTACTGAATTTCTTGTCCCTCAGGCGATGTATCCAGGAAGCTATTATTCAGAGCTACTAAATATTCCAAAAAAGTAATAATTGTTTTTATGGAACTAGGTACACACCTAATTTGCATGAAATTATCTTCTATTAAGTCCTTTATGTAGTCATCAAAATTTATATATTTCTTGTAGACGAAGAACCGGTATATTCTGAGCCTGCATAATTTTATAATGAAATATTAATATACCTATTATATTATTTTACAAAGTTCTTTAATTATTTAATTTTCGAATCAGTAAACTCTTATCCCCTTCCAATCCCCATTAGAAAAATGCTCTAGACCCTCGTCACGTAGCAACTTTTACGCAGTACTTTTAAAAAACCCTGTAGGTAGTGTTCTACAACCAAAACTGTCCAATAAACAAACCGTTAAGTAACCTCCTGTTTATATTAAATATGAATATTTAATAAAGTGCTAATAATAGCACACATAACAGCATACTTAACACCAACAGCATTCGAAATTAAAATCTGTGATAAGACGGGCTTCTGATTAAAATTTAAAATCTTTAGTAATAATAACAATAATAAAAACATCTTATAATGCAACACAGTTAACATAAAACCGCTTCTGAATCGAATCTCGCTGCTGCTGTCACTTAAAAAAATCAAATCGAATTCTAACTGTTCAAATCGTACCTAGTCCATTGAAGATTCGTTCTGCGTGTTGACTTACATAGTTTATATAATTCTCTCAGTGGTACAGATACAATGGGCTACCGAAGTCATGGTACGTTTAACCACGAATAAAATTTACTACCTATTCTACTGGAGACAGTTATACGAAATTCTGGAAATATAATTCAATGATTTATGTATGTGTGTACATATTATAACTGGTGAAGATTTTATTGACGACTCAACTGAATGTAAAATTAATGTAAAAAATTGTAATCTCCGTCACACTATTTTACAAGAGGTTTTGATTCAATCAACTGTTTATCGTCTATATCATGACGAATTTCCACGAATATTGCTTTAGCTAGTACAGCATTTTCTGGAGACTCCAAAAATATACAACTTGTTAAGGTTCCATTGATGATTCAGTCCGGAAATTAATAACAATTAAATTAACGTAAAGAATTTTAATTTTCATGACCAAATTTTAACAGAAGCTGCTATTTAGTCAGCTGTATCGCCCATACCGTACTGAATTTCAGCGAATATTATTTTATCGGAGAGCAAATTTTCTGGAGATTCTAAAAATATACCACTTGCTAAGGTTCTGTAAACGACTCAGTAACTGACAAACAATTCTTTATTAAGTTTCGCTATCTCGACAACTCATCATCGATGCAATTATTACCCAAGAGCTATGTGTCTAGCTTACATTATATACGTAAGCTTTCACAGCGGTTATCTGCAATCATAGATCGGATTTAATATAATACCATTAAATAAACCTGCTGCCACAGAAAAATCCCCCTCATGGACAAACCATTTCATGACACAAGGAAGAATTCTGGTAAAGGAAAACTTGCTTGTTGAAAACACTTTTTTATTATACGTGTTTCGATAACTGTAAGACAAGTACTTATCGGGTATTTTTATGGTATCTGATGGTCAAAGTTAGTTGCAACATTAATAGAAGCGCATAAAAAGTTAAAAATGCATTTAACTCTTATGGTTCTTTTTCCGTTAGTTTGGAATTGTATTGTATATTTATATGGACGGTTTTTATAAGGAAGAAGAAAACAAATAAGGTTATGATTTCTTTAATAACTCACATACTCGTATATATCTTTATATACATATATATATATATATATATATATATATATATATATATATATATATATATATATACATATATATATATATATATATATATATATATATATATATATATATATATATATATATAAGAAAAAATGATTTAGCGTCCGTCATAATATAAAAAGGGGGAAAGATTTTGGCTAATCGGACAAAACCAGTAAGTTCCGTTCTTGCATTAAAGTACGGGGAGTCCAAGATCTTATGGATAACCCCGGGCCGGTAGACAGTTAGCTTTCGTCCTTATTAGGACGTCTGATGAGTCCTAATAAGGACGAAAGCTAACTGTCTACCGGCCCGGGGTTATCCATAAGGTCTTGGACTCCCCGTACTTTAATGCAAGAACGGAACTTACTGGTTTTGTCCGATTAGCCAAAATCTTTCCCCCTTTATATATATATATATATATATATATATATATATATATATATATATATATATATATATATATATATACGTAGATATATTATTTAATACTAATTCAGTAAATATTGTGGAGCCTGTTTATTTTTTTGGAAAAAAGTTACGGTAACAAAGATAATGAGCAATGGTAAAACAGTGGTCTAACTGTTTTCCTCTGCCCAACCCGGAGGGCAGAACGCTTACGGAAGCGTTTATACAAAACGTACTAATAGGAAATTTAAAATTGGTAATTAACAGGCCAGGAGCACTTTCCGACATTGTTTTATGGAACTAAATGAGAACTGTTTGAAATATGGAGCTAGACATGACTGAAATGTGCCGCTAACAATGTTTAAATATGCATATGGCAAATGGGATGTGATGTGGATAATTATGTAAAAGCGTATCAGATCTGGCTGAGGAACTTGGTGGAGTAGTACGGTACTGCCGCGGGATACAGAGAGGAATCTCGCGAATGATCAGTGGAAAACGGAAGCTTTGTTGAAATCAATTTAAATTAGTTCAAACCGTTAGTCATCTGAATGGTATACCTAACTGAAAACTAAGAGTTATGTTTTAAAAATAATATTCGTAAAATGTCCCCCTCGACTTTTTCTACAAATGTCCATTTTTTGCGTTAAATTGTCGATAATATTTGCTGTTCAATTTCACTAATAACTTAACGAATGTTTTGCTTCGTTATTAAGAAAGACAGTATCAGAGTTAAAAAAATCAGTGACATCAATTATTTTTACAAAAATATTTTTGATGGTATCTCCACGCACGTTACTAGTGGAAGTAAGTAAGTAGTGCAGTTAATTGCAAAATTAATTGACACCAATTTTCAATACCGTATCGACAAGGGTTTCCGAAATTTTGAAAAACTTATATATTTTTTTTAATTTTAACACCCTGTAACTTATTAACTAAGCCCTTTGGGTATACGGTCATATGACCCTTTTATCTTGAAATAAGTTCAGGAATCAGATCATGGATTTTCTTCATGTACAGGGTGTTTCCATATATTTTAGAGTAGGTACCCCTAGAGCGTTTATTTTAAAAGTTAGAAGAAACTTTAAAATATAAACCTTTTTTTGATTCTCTTGAAAATATAATAAAATCGCTATGTCCCTTTCTTCATTTCTCTCTCTTCTTTTTCCATTGTTCAGAATTCCTCTTTCTTCTAGTCTTCTATTAATTATTAATTTTATTTGGATATCCCTGTACTTGGATCATCCTGTATATCAATAATGTTTTAATCTTTCTTGTTTCGGTGTACCAAAACGGCCTTAAATTAAGAGAACAACAAAAATCGCACAACACAAAATCTCTCTTCGGCCACAACATGTGGTAAATTTTCATTACGCAACTCCCGCACGCCAAGTGACAATTTCCTGATTGCTAAACAACATCCCGCCGCTATTCAACGCAACCTCTAATTTTAAAATTCCAGAGCCCGCTCTGATCGTATTACTTAAAAGGCAGCAAATACACGGCGTTCAATTAAACTGTACTCGGACCACTGGATCGTGTAACAAGCTGATGATCAACTACAACTATCTGGTGCACAGTGGTGCATTTCACGAAAATAAAGGCAAAAATGTTAATTATTACCGTCTTCTACCCAAAAATTATAAGAATATTCCATTAGAGATGTGTTGAAAGCTATTACTGTCATATTACCGATTTTTTTTATAAATATATTCATGCTAACTGTAGATATTCGACGTATTAGCTTTTCTCAAAATTCCACTAATTACTATAGCAAAAATTCCTATATATTTAAATTTATGTAAAATTGTAGATGCCAAATATTATTAAAAATATATTGGCCAATTCGGTAATAAAAATGTTTTTGACCCCATTAAAGTATGAAAAATATTTGGAAATATGTTTATTAACTTCATTATTTTCTTGCAGGTATGTATGTAAATGAAGGGTGACAGACAGTCGGCATCTATTAAAAGGATACGGAGGTTATTAACAGTAAGCATTATTAAAAATCTATTAAAAATCACAATATAGCCTAACGATGAACACCTAATAAAGCTGCGGTTACACTCACCATTATAAGAAATTTATGTGCAAAAAATAGTTTTACTAATTTTACGGGTAGACTGTCATGGTTAAAATTTAAAACAAGTTATGGATAGTGAACCTTAATAATACTCCTTGTCACATTTGAAAATCTCTTTATCCTTGTTTATTTTATCCCACCAAAAAAATACATTTAAAAAACAGGCCAAGTTATTGTCAGGTCGGTGTGTTTTGTTATCTAAAAAAAATAACTGAAATGTAAAAATTATGCCAAGTTCCTTGCCTATACGTTATTAGCAGTGGTTTGATAAGCATAGAAAATATTGTGTAAATTGATAAATTTACAGACCAAACTTCGCAATTTTTCAAGGGTCTCAATATTGCTTAGTTCTATAATGAAAACTTGTCAAGTTTGGTCTGTAAATTTATCAATTCACACAATATTTTTCTGTGCTTATCAAAACACTGCTAGTGACGTGTAGGCCAGGAACTTGGCATACTTTTTACATTTCAGTTATTTTTTTCAGAAAACAAAACACACAGTTCTGACGAGAACTTGGCCTGTTTTTATTTACATGTATGTTTTTGGTGGGGTTTCATAGCTTTTCGTTCAGATACCAAATGATATTTATTCATTATTAGTATATGTGTATACTCCAATAAAAAATTATAAATAATGGCTTTTTGTCGATAAGGTTCATTCATGGTATCTCTGTTTGTCTGATATACGGCATCAAGTTTGCAGCGGTAGCAGAAATGATAGGGATTAGACCCCTTTCGGACGCAAAAATGATAGGGTTATATATATATATATATATATATATATATATATATATATATATATATATATATATATATATATATATATATATATATATATATATATATATATATATATATATATATATATATATATTTATATATATATATATATATATATATATATATATATATATATATATATATATATATATATATATATATATTTATATATATATATATATATATATATATATATATATATATATATATATATATATATATATATATATATATATATATATATATGCTCGTTTGGGTTTGATACAACCTATTGGAAACAATAGAATTTGATAAAGAATGGGTTAAGTATGCTGAATTTAATTACTTAAAGCAAACTCCTGCTAAAGTAACAGCAACAATATAACAAGAGCCTTGAAGCTAGTGAAGCATAACCGTCAACAACTGCCTCATTTATAATTGTTAATCGCGCTTCAGTTGTTACAATTTTTAAAGCACTTTTGAAAGTGCTTGAGTAAACACCACCTGATCGACAGAGGAATGCAACAAAGGCGCAATTAAGGCAGATTTGTTAAACTTGACGTAAAATCAAAACAGAATGAGCACGAGGAAAAACACCGAGCAATAAGTCTTGGGCAGGATTTTATTTCAGGGCTGTAATAGGGACGTTTTATCCAGTATTTTGTGGAAAAAAAATCGGAAAAGCGTATCTATATAAATATGTCTTTTGTAAGATTACAAAAGAAATTTTGCATGTTAACGATGACGCAAGATATAAATAAAACGTTCTCAAAGTATGCCGTGGAATCAATCACGACAATGACGCGTGCCTTGAATTATTACTCGTGAAAGGTAACATAGGTAAAAAGTACAGGTGAATGAAAAATAAAACTATCAAGTTGTGAAGTTTTTATTTTTTAGAAAATTAAATATGGTAATCACAACAGAACAAAAAACTTTTATGATCGAATGTTACTTTAGCAATGGTAGAAGAGTTGACGGCCAGTGGGTTTATTCAACACGGGACGTCATTCAGGGTTTTCAAACAGAATTTTCACACATAGTCATGGATTTTGACCAGTTTCGCCAAGTTTTGACTAGACCTGTGGCTTTGTTTAGAGAAACAGGAAGTGAGAATAGAAAGGAAGACAGTGGGAGATCCAAAGTTCACACTGCACAAAAGTAAAAGAATTGAGGCAAATTGTTAATGAACACCCACAAACCCCTACTCGGCGTTTACGCTAGCAAGTAAATGTATCCTACCGAACCTGCTACACAATCCTGAAATGTGACCTGCATATGCACGCTTATCGTCTATCAAACCCAAGCTCAGTCCAAGAATTGTTACCAAACGACAAGCCGAATAGAATGCAATTTTCAGAGCGGTATATGGGTAATTTGCGTAATAATGAAAACGTATTTGAAAAAAATTTTTTTACTGACGATGCATGGTTTTACCTCTCTGGTTATGTAAATTCTCAAAAAATGAGAATGTGTTCACGTAACTCTTGATAATTAGGAAGTTTCCATTTTTTTCATTTTCTCTTAATAAATAGTCCTAAAAATGTAAAAAACATATGTATTTATTGTTTTTAATTATCTGTATAAATAAAAAAGTTATCGTCCTTCAAAGTCTGAGATGCTACGCTCACGTTGGCTGACGCTCGATGACGTCAAAATACACAACGCCGTCAACAGCGGAAGAGGCGCCCGTTTAATCTTTAGTGTTATTCTTACCGGACAGGATACAATGCATGAAAGTAAACACGCGAAAGCAGCAGCGGGCAGCTAGCCCGGCGACCATGGGGCGACAGAGTCACTGCATTTTGACGTCACGGCCGATAAAAGCCGCGCGAAGTTATTAAATAAGAAATTGAATAAGTTCGTCAATTTTGAAGATATCCAGATTTTTTTTTTTTGGTTTGACAAGTTAAGTGAAAGACTATTAAATGATGTTGAAATTACTCGATATTTCTGACATAGGAAACTTCCTAATTTAATTTTTTTTGAAGAATTTTTCGAAGAGCGAATCATTAGTCGTAAAATGTCAGTAAGGTGGCCACCACGGTCCTGCGACTCTTTGTAAAAATTTAGAAGATCTACGGGCTAGAATTACAAATAAATTTCAGGAGATTAACAACTCCCCCCAAGTGCTCACCACTGTTTTTGATGCTGTAAAAAGAAGAACGAGAACATGTTTGGAAGTAGAAGGTGGACACATCTCTCATTTAGTTTAATTTTATAATTTTTAGGTTCTTCGTTGTATATGTTTTTTTTAATTCTGTATTTTGTAATGACAATTACAATAATAGTGGATTTGAGCCCTATTATGTGTCTTTCAAAGTTGCTTTAAAGCCAATTTTAGCTGTGTTATGTAACAATCATTTAAAATTTGAACTACCTATATATAGTAGAATGGTTCGGAGACGGTTCTGCACCAAACAATCCACCTTACGCCGGAAAGTAAAACCTTAATCGGATCATTTTGCATGCGGCATGCAATAATAGATACATAAACTATCGGCGAAATGCCCAGTCAAGTATAAAACAGTAAACAGACAAACAGAGTCACAGGTCACTCTCACAAAGCAAAGTACCTATACAGGCAGAAAATGATTGAGAATCGTGACGGCCGCGAAATTGCCGTTGCGATCGACTTTTGTTTTGCCGTTTTTCGCTTTTTTTTTCTTTTTCGTCTTGTTCTCTTTTTTCACTTCGGTCGCTGCCGACCGGAGCGATACTGTTCGCCGAGCATCATGGGAGCAATTTAGCCTGCATTCCGACATTTTTATTTATTTTAAATACGCCTAGGTATGCCCTAGTCAATCAGGAAACCATCTTGGGTTCGGCGTTCCGGTTCAGGAAGGGAAAATCCAGAAAAATACGTTCATAAAGAAGATATTTTCTAATACAAATTTTCATACAAACTTCGATACTTGCAAAAGGAGATACTATTGGTTGTGACGTCACTGGTCATGTATTTACGTTAACATACAGATTGGCATCTATTTTTGCTTAGCTTCTGAGGTCACGTGGCACTAAGGGCAAATGACTGGTTTGTAATGACTTCCGCAATATAAAAAACATACATGATCCATATTGAAACGATTTGTAATTTCCGCCCTGCATTTGTAGTTTTGTTTTCTCCGTTACCGTTGCAGATTTTTAATTCCGAACTGATCGATCAGATTGGTCATTAGATTGCACTTATCTACCTCTATTCCGTGCCTATTTGTTGCTAACAGTCTTGGTGATTTTTCGCGTTTTGATTTGACTCCTGCCATATTACCGTTACCTGAAACGTAGGATGGAATTTTTTATACTGTATTCCATCGTTATATAAACCCCAGAAGCTTACCAAGAACTTACCCCATAAAATAAAAGCCTCAGAAAGTGCCTTTCGTGTTTCGTAACCCCAAAAACAAAGTCAGAAAAAGATAAAAGCAAAATTTTAAAATTTCGGTTTTTTCGAACATCTCCGGAAGTATTCGGAATACTTTTAATTTCTCAGTGGCTTATAATTCAGCATCAAATATTCCCAGCATCTACTAACCTATCGAATTTGTAACACCCTGATTCTCTCCTGATTTTTGTCGATATCTGAGAGATGAAAACTTTTTCGATTGTATTAAATTGTTACATTGTTAAATTCAATACAAAATATGATAAATAAATATTTCAACAGTCAGTAAAGCGAGTGACCCTTTACCTGCCATTGAACCGGGTCCGTTGCGTACTTATATTATATACTCCTGTAAAAATTATTTAATTGAAAGAAGACCTACACCCACATTTATAGTGTTTTCATTTTAAATCCATTATAAAATTATTGTCGTCTCATCCAGTGGGGCAACTAGACAGTGCCTTTTGGGGGGCTTAAGCCCTAACCCTTAAGAGAAAGTTAATTTGATTTTTTTGTTTTTATGGAACAACAATCGGTCTAGGGGTTCAAATATCCAGTTTGGGGGGGCTAAGCCCCCCTAGACCCCCTAGTTGTGCCTCTAGTCCCATCTCAAATATAAAGCTTTCAATATAAAAAATGAGACAAAGATTTGAACATCCAGTAAAGCGAGTAAACCTTTCCCTACCATTGAAACCATGCTTAACTAATGAGCAAACTTTCGATTCACCAGATTTTTACACTCACCTTTTTGGTTTTATAATACAATATGTATCGAAAAATGGCGAGGTTACTTTTGACCGTATGAAAGATATACGAAAAGCTGATGAATTGTCCTGAAAATATATACACTGACGTAAAATTCTGTGTAGAATTCGATTTTGATATCGTCTGAGTGGAAAAATCGCCGGTTGTATGGGTATAACAGGATTTTCGGTCGGTGTAATCAGGATTTTGAAAAACAAATTTCATTAAAATGCATCTTATAATGATAAAAAGTTATAGTAGGCATATAATAATAGTAAATATATTATTATATAAAACTCACATTGGTAGCGATAATATGAAAAAATCACTAAGAAATACATCAATTTCACGACAGTGTAACTTTTTTTGTGGTAGAGATATCGATATGAATTTCGGATATGTTACAGAATGTACTTTTCTCTATAGATTACCGTCTGATATAAAGGGTGACGAATTTCGGTTAATTTTTTGTGAATTTTTTCCCAGACGCTGGCGCGCGATCTTTTAGCGATCGCTAAAAATCGAAGAAAAAAAAATATTTCCCGTATAGATATGGAAAAACTGATAGGTTTTTCGTATTCTACGTGGTCGAATTAATACAAAATAATATTTCTGTCGATATCTGGGAGATGAAAATTTTTTCGATATTTATAATTATAATAAATTTTTATCGAAAAATGTCAATTTTCAAGGTTTATTTTGACCGCGTGAAATAGATACGAAAAATTAATGAATTGTTCTGAAAATATACACACTGACGTAAAATTCTACGTAGAATTCGATGTTGATATCGTCTGAGTGGGAAAATGGATGGTTGGATCGGTATAACCGGATTTTTCGGTCGGTGTCGGCCAGGATTTCGAAAAAAAAATTCTTTAATATGCATCTTATATCATATAACAGTAAAAAGTTATAGCAGGCATATAGTAAATAAAATACAAAACTCACACAGATAATGAACTAATATGAACGCGAAATGTGATAATATGAAAAAATCACTAAAAAACACATCAACTTCACGACAGTGTAACTTTTTTAGTGGCAGAGATATCGATATGAATTTCGGATATGTTATAGAACGTACTTTAGTTTATAAATTACCACCTGATTTAAAGGGTGATGAATCTCGGTTAATTTTTTGTAAATTTTTGGCCGAACGCTTGCACGCGATCATTTAGCAGTTGTTAAAAATCGAAGAAGAAAAAATATTTCCCGTATAGATATGGAAAAACTGATAGTTTTTTCGTCTTCTACGTGGTCGAATTAATACAAAATAATATTTCTGTCGATATCTGGGAGATGAAAATTTTTTCGATATTTATAAGGGATGTATTAAATTTTTATCGAAAAATGCCAATTTTCAAGGTTTATTTTGACCGCGTGAAATAGATACGAAAATTTAATTAATTATTCTGAAAATATACACACTGACGTAAAATTCTATGTGGAATTCGATTTGGATATCGTCTTAGTGGGAAAATGGATGGTTGGATCGGTATAACCGGATTTTTCGGTCGGTGTCGGCCAGGATTTTGAAAAAAAATTCTTTAATATGCATCTTATATCATATAACAGTAAAGAGTTATAGCAGGCATATAGTAAATAAAATACAAAACTCACACAGATAATGAACTAATATGAACGCGAAATGTGATAATATGAAAAAATCACTAAAAAACACATCAACTTCACGACAGTGTAACTTTTTTAGTGGCAGAGATATCGATATGAATTTCGGATATGTTATGGAACGTACTTTAGTTTATAAATTACCACCTGATTTAAAGGGTGATGAATCTCGGTTAATTTATTGTAAATTTTTGACCGAACGCTTGCACGCGATCATTTAGCAATCGTTAAAAATCGAAGAAGAAAAAATATTTCCCGTATAGATATGGAAAACCTTATGGTTTTTTCGTGTTCTACGTGGTCAAATTAAGTATGGCCCTTCCTAGCCAAAATCCTGCTGGAGTCTGAGGCCGTCACTAGTTGGAAAATAATGCTATTACTCCACAAATAGGTTACCATAACAGATTGTTGTCACACAAAGAATTTCTCACTTTTACGTTTTATTAATAATAATTCTGATTAGGACATATTATTACCTGAAGACTGAAAGCTCAAACGGTAAACACACTTAGCGATAATGATTACCCTATTAAATAAATATTATAATTACTGTTGTAATATTATTAAGAGATCTCTGTCGATTAACTCTTGCTAATTATACGAGTACGGTAATTAATTCGCTGAAATGTTTACTCAGCAGATTGTTTAACTGATCGGTATTTGCATAATCTTAGTACGAATATCATGGGTAACCTACATAATATTATTTTTTAATACTGTTATACGAGAAATACCAATAGGAGAAGAGCACTTTGGATTAGTGTAATTTTTGTACTAAATAGGCTGTGGAATAGCAACAGGAAATGCAGGAATTCTTTAATTGCTTATGGTTTTTCCTGACCTGGAAAAAACCAAATCTTTAACGAAATCTTTACAAGGAGTTAATTTTTGAAATCTCGACAAAATTTGCTTTCCAGTAAAGCAATATTCGCGGGAATTCGCTTCAGGTTAAGAGACATAACTGATAAAAAACCTTTTTAAAACTAAAATAATGAAATTGCAGTGACAGTTGGATGTGACAGAAATGATAAGAATAAGAAAGAGAGACAGAAATCTTTCATGCAGAAGGTGTGTAATTTAAATAATGTCCTTCTGAGAAACCCCATAAAGCCATTACGAACTCAACTAAATAAACGAGTACTTAGCATGCAACCCCATTCCTGCTAAACTATGTTAGTTACATGTAACTAAAATGGTAACACAGAAGGCAAAATGTAAAGCTATAACTATTAAATGTTATTATCACACAAATTACTTGAAAGCAGTCCTATTGGTGTGTTTGGATAGGTTATAAAAAACTGTATTAAGGTAAAAAAACTTGAATTAATGTAGTTTCATTTAAAAAATTAATAGTTATATCCTATTTTTTTCCATAAATTCTATTTTGATGCGTAAAGGCCGTCGATTAGTATAATTTAATTTTGTTCCAATGCATGGTTGGTAATAAAACGGGATTATTGTGTAATGTAACTTATTAGCCATTTCGAAAAAAAAATATGGGTGGGTCTCCTTGAGCAGTCTGTGCATTGGGTCAATATATTATGCATTTATCTGCCAATATATCTGTTTATTTACGAGATTCAGTTAATTTTAGCCCATTTAAATTAAATATAATTTACACACCTTTAATAATACCTCTAATCGTGTAATAATCGATTGCCTTACACCACACAGGGCACGCTTTTCCGCCTTTTCTGCCAATAATTACAGGAATTCGCCAAAATAGGCAATCTCCAGCAGGAAAAAGTGCGCTTTTTTCCCTCGAAGGACCTGTTATAAAACAGAACGATTTATGGTGCACAGAACGCCGAGTTAATTTGCAAACGAGCGGTCGTTACTGTTTTCATAACGGGAATCACGGGCATTGCTTATTTCCATTTCAAACAGTGTTTCGATGCGAAATTGTTTCCCTTTTAAATTCGCGTGTACGCGCTAAAATTTATCGGTTTCTAGATTATACGTGTCGATTCGGGCCATATCCTGCTATTTGCAGCAAGCATTATATATACAGAGTTAAGTCTCCTGCTCGTTCTCTCAGTCCTCTTTCAAAAGAGCCTTTTTAATCAGTTATATCTGCTTTATTTGAAATGAAGATTCTAAAAAAATATAACATGTTATTGTTTCGTTAAAGGCCAGAATTAGGTAAATTTAAAAAGTAATTTTTTAATCAGATACAACTTTTAATTCTATTGGGTATATAAAAAATAGCAATTTCAAACATACATACATACATACATCGCTGTAAAAAAATCAAAATAAGCACTACATTCTATTCTCAAAAAGCAGTTTAGTAAATGTGTAAAAATGTTCAAGGCCGTACGAACACCAATGCAAAATAAAGGAAAAATCTCACATTCCTAACGTGAAAACAATCGGTTCTATCAGCAGTGTTTCGACCCAATTGCAACATTCAACGTCTTTTTTTCCAACTTATTCAAGCGCAACTCGATCATCTGTGCTTCTAACAAGAAGGAAACACAAATAGTTTTCTGCCGCGCGTACAGATTATTATTATAATTATTCAGTGTATTAACCATGTAATTTCTGACTTATTGCCAGCATACAAACCTGATTTAGTTCCACGAGACAGAAATGGATTAATTATTGTTTTTGATTTTTTCGACTGGATCGTTGTTCGATAATTTATAGCTTCTTTCTGTCAATCCGTTACCTTCAACATGTCATTAATTTGTATTATTTTATTATTAATTTGTTTTAAATCTGTTCTTAAATCTATGAGTCAACTCCTGTCGAAACGGAAACTACATTGAGGCACAAAGATTTAATTTTCTTAACCACATTTGAATTTTTTATATAAATTATATCTTCCACTGTAAAGCGATTTTCCGCGAATATTGCTTTATCTGAGATCAAATTTTCTGCAGATTCAAAAAATGTATCATTTGGTAAGGTTTCGTTAAAAATTCTAGCCAGGTTGGGTTGCACAGGAAATTTTCTGAAGATTTTAGACAAATTAAAAAATAAAGACGGCGTAATACTGCAATTATAGAAAAATACACCAAGTGTAGGACATAGTTTTAATGTTTATACTGACAAAAAAATATATAAATTTTCGCCCCCAAAAAGAATAATTGCAATAAAATCTAAAAATAATGTATTTTAGATCTAAATTTCTTAGTTCGTTTTCAATTTCAAACAGCCTTCCTGCATAAAAACCTGACCTACTGCTGGAATATAATTAATATATATATATATATATATATATATATATATATATATATATATATATATATATATATATATAAAGCGTAATAATAATACGTTATTATTCTTATTTTAATAGTTTAATCAGATTCGCCAGCGGATCCATTAAATTGTGTTTGGAGCACGCGCCAATGATTTAAATCATATACAGAGCATTTTAAATTCAAGCGAAGGGCTTTAACAAAAATGTTAAAACGATAACTTTAACAAAGTCTTCGTAATTTAAAGAAATTGTCCAGCGAATATTGCTATACTCTATGACAAATTTTCTAGAGATTCGAAAAATACATAATGCTCTTTGTTAAACATTAACAAACTTATCTGAAATGAGGTTAAAAAATATTTTTTTAACTTAGTTCTCTGTGGATTAGAAGATATAACTGATTAAAATTAAAAAGTTTTTACCTAAATACTCTTTTTGCCAAATTCTGGACCGAATTTTTAACGAAATCGTTACACATTTTTGGAATCTCCAGAAAAACTCCAAAAATCTCAAAGAAAAACCGTAACGTTATGCGCCATACAACTGAACTCTAAAGGCCAAAAATAGCATTTCGTCACGTCCTAAACGCCATTCTTCATAACAATTTTTTATAGGAAAATAAATACCTGTAAACGCCTACCGAATATTTTTTAATTGAATTTGTTCCACCGTCTAAACATTTCAAACCTTTTCGTGTGATGATAAAATCCAGACCGTTACAAGTGATGACAAGATGTTATTAACTAAAAACGTTTTTTTGTAATTAAATGTTTTGTGGTCGAACGTTATAATATTAGATGGTTGGGATGGTTTGAATGACTTTTTTTGTAATTATAATTTGGCCAATTTGTTGCATGAGCTCACGAAGCTGCTTTGGTTAATATTTGGCAAAATATTTTTGTTATGGCATATTGCAATTTGCAAGCGATTTCCGAACAAATAATTTTTCGATTTAAATTCGATTTGATTTTTAATTTAAAAATTCTTTCAAGAAGGAGGCGCTTTTTCTTATTATATTGTGATTTTTTGGAACTAAAATACCTCTCATAAACAAAACGCCTAAAGAACTTTTTTACTCTCTCTACATCAAGGCCAGTTTTCACCAAATTCTGGACAGGATCTTAAATTAATAAATATATTTAATTATTTAAAAAATATATCCTCGTATTTGTCCAAATCTCCTTTTGCATTTTATATCTGGCGAAAGTACTCGCGGCATCTGTTAAGTTCCCCTTTTTTAAACTGACGAATGTCCATAAAGGAAGTGACAAGCATTTGAGAGATGGTTGTTTGAAGAGTGGCCTATCGTACATAGTACATATTACATTTTCATGTAGTTTTCTGTTTTCCCTGTTCTAACAAGTTGATTTAAAGGTCTTAAGTAGCATCAACTATTTCCTCTTGCTAACCAGCGAAAATTATTTGATTTTAGCAGGAAAACATTCCGAGTGCTTGAAGAAGGTTGCCACGCAACAGATGATTCCTGCGTTCACGTTCGCATATGTACATTAATGTATACAGTGTGTATCAAGAATATGGAAACCTCGAAATATTTTGCAAACCGTTCATTCGATTGTTGTCAAGTTTACCGTTTTCCTGAAATCGACAGGAACTTTTTTTTAATGGAACGCTCTATATTTTATTAAATTTCCGAATTCAGCTTAAAATTCTGAATTATTGTATTTTACCTTAAAATACCTGTACACGAAAGTTTACCTGAAATGTCTGACAATTTCGTTTATTTACAAAAAATGGATCATTTCACAGAAACCCAAAGAACTGAAATGTTAATAACACTGAGTTATGGGGACAGAATGCGAACGCAACGAGAAGTTTGTAATATTTTTAATGACAAATTTCCTGACGGAAATCCATTAACTAAATCTACTGTAAGTAAAGTTTTAAAAAAATTTGTCGAACTAGAAAAGTAAAAAACACTATACGCTCTGGCAGACCTAAAAGGGCAACAGACGGTGATAAGCCTCTAAATGTTTTACTCAGCTTAGAGGAAAATTCCCATCTTTCCATCAGAGCACTGAGAAAAGAAAAACAACGTTTCACACATATCCGTAAACCGCCTTCTGAAAACCGAAGAGTTTCATCCGTACAAAATAAGACTCGTGCAAGAGCACTCAGAAGATGATTACGATAGGTGCTTGGAATTTTGCGAAACCATGATGGAACGTTGCAACGCCAATCCAGATTTTGTCCACCGAATAATTTTCTCTGACGAATCAACGTTTTTTTTTTAATGGAAACGTTAATGGGCATAATTGTCGATATTGGACCAGGGAAAATCGTCACTGCATATGCGAAAATTATACCCAGTTCCCAAAAAATGTAAATGTTTAGGCTGGTATAATAGATCGGAGAATAACTGGCCTCGTCTTCATGCAAAAGACATTAAATGGAGAAAGATATTTGGATCTTCTAAGATATGAAATTGTCCCGGCTCTTGCACAACTATTTCCAACTAATCATAAGTAAGTATTGTTACTTACATGTCCGCAGATATGTAAAAATCAGCTATTTTATGGATTTTTTTGCTAAATCTAGTACGATGCATTCGAATAAGTACTATCTATACAGGCCTTTTGATGAACTACAATTTTTAGTACTTAGACTAAAGATTTCGACGCCTTAAGGCACGTCTGCTCAAGTTTGCCTATTTCTTTGTTCAATAAACACACAAAAACGATTCGTAATTCCTAGACTAACGACCGTCAGTTAGGAAATGTTTGCTTTTGTCCCCTGCAATCACAGAATTGCAAACAATCACAATAGTAAGATTACACCTTTTTTACTCAAACCACGGGAAGGAAAGCTATAAAGGCAAACCCTCATCAAGTCCTGTGTATAATTATCGGATTATCTACAATTGAAAAACTACTCTACAATGAAATCGGCCATTTTTTCGAAAATAAATTGTTGTTTGAGATGGGCTCACAGTATAGTCATCATGCAATTTGGAATTATGTGTTTGCTTAGCTTGGAATTTAATAGCAAAAGGGTTCTTTCGATTGTTATCACAAAATTTTATTCTTCTAGATTGCCAGGTAAGTATTCTTCATAGAACAGATCTTTCTTTCTATTACCAACAAAGTACATGGGTGTACATTGGTTCGTCAAATAACAATATTTATACATCATATTAAATAGAATAAACCGTTTTATTATCATCAATAAATAAATGAACTATCTAATAATATAACCTAATATACTATACATATGTAACTATTAAGTAATGATACTTAATGTAGTCGAAGTACACATAGTTAAGGTTAAGAAAGACTTATAAACACTAAATAAACATCAAAATTAGAAAACATTTACAATCAGTTTCCGAGTCTACACTATCACAAAGTAATTAAAATAGAAATTCATTAATCAGAAAGTGCATAAAAATGGTAATAAACAAAAGTTAGAAAAATAAAATACCTAGGTATTATTAAAGCAGAAAGGACAAATAAAAGCATAGACAATAGAAACATAAAATTTCAATTAACTTAAAACATTTTTTTTAATATAGATAATGACAAGACCCACAAATTGGAAACATATCAACATACACGCAGGCTAAAAAAAGTGCGTTTTCACAGCTTGAAGGTTCAAACCTTTACAAGTTATATGTTTCTGGAATCTCCAGAAAATTTTCTATCGGATAAAGCAATATATGCGGGAATTTGCCTAAGAAGATAGATAAGAAGAGATAAGATAGATTAGAAGATAACTTAATAAAAAAACATGTTTTTACAATGCCTTGACAAAAATAGCATTTTTTACCGTAGTACAGATTGAACCAAATTCTGGCCAGAATCTTAAAGCAACCTCAACAAGGTTCGGAATCTAGATTCGCTATCAGATAATTTAATAATACGTATGCTCATTGTTACACCGGCTTTTCTATACCTTTGATTATATATATTTACGTCTAAAATGGGAAGAAAGTTCTAAAAGATATACCTACTGGAACTCGAGCGCAGCCAGGTTCATAATCGTCAGTAACAATATAATTTCATACGTATTTTACGATAAGAATACCATTATTATGAAGGCAAAGTCAATGCTGTTCATTTCCACACTCGAACGGACATCACAAGCGAGCCTCATCGCCATGGGGCTCCGCGCAATACTTGCCTTTACTTTCACTTTTAAGCATAAACCTTCGTCTAAAACGTTCCATTAGTTATATATCACTGGGTTTGCTGTTTATGGGATTGGGTTCATTTATTTACCCATAAACGGATGGTTTATATCGCGAGCTTCGCACGCTTTATTACTTCCGGAAAAGATGCCGTTTTAGAAGCTATTTTAAACTGTCAATGAGTAGTTATAGGGTTTTTTTGCTGGTTTTTCCCTTTTTAAGGGGATGTGTCCTAAATATGCCCCATTTATAGCTAAAAATAAAAAAACTTGTCAAGCAGAGGCTCGCGTGACGAGGGTTTCACGCTTTATTGACGGTTGCACTCTATTTTAGGCAGTTACACGACGAACCCTAACGAACGCTTAGCAACCCAATTTTTTGTTTGTAAATTTGAGTTGTTCTTCATGTACAAATACCTTTAATTTTTGTAATTTCACTTGCTGGTTTTTCCCTTTTTAGGGGGATGTGTCCTAAATAAGCCCCACTTATAGTTAAAAATAAAAAACTTGTCAAGCAGAGGCTCGCCTGACGAGGGTTTCACGCTTTATTGACCGTTGCACTCTATTTTAGGCAGTTACACGACAAACCATAACGGACGCTTAACAACCCAATTTTTTGTTTGTAAATTTGAGTTGTTCTTCATGTAAAAATACCTTTAATTTTTGTAATTTCACCTGCTGGATTTTCCCTTTTTAAGGGGATGTGTCCTAAATAAGCCCCACTTATAGTTAAATATAAAAAACTTGTCAAGCAGAGGCTCGCCTGACGAGGGTTTCACGCTTTATTGACGGTTGCACTCTATTTTAGGCAGTTCCTAACGAACGCTTAGCAACCTAATTTTTTGTTTGTAAATTTGAGTTGTTCTTCATGTACAAATACCTATAATTTTTGTAATTTCACTTGCTGGTTTTTCCCTTTTTAGGGGGATGTGTCCTAAATAAGCCCCACTTATAGTTAAAAATAAAAAACTTGTCAAGCAGAGGCTCGCCTGACGAGGGTTTCACGCTTTATTGACCGTTGCACTCTATTTTAGGCAGTTACACGACAAACCATAACGAACGCTTAACAACCCAATTTTTTGTTTGTAAATTTTAGTTGTTCTTCATGTACAAATACCTTTAATTTTTGTAATTTCACCTGCTGGATTTTCCCTTTTTAAGGGGATGTGTCCTAAATAAGCCCCACTTATAGTTAAATATAAAAAACTTGTCAAGCAGAGGCTCGCCTGACGAGGGTTTCACGCTTTATTGACGGTTACACTTTATTTTAGGCAGTTACACGACGAACCCTAACGAACGCTTAGCAACCCAATTTTTTGTTTGTAAATTTGAGTTGTTCTTCATGTACAAATACCTTTAATTTTTGTAATTTCACTTGCTGTTTTTTCCCTTTTTAGGGGGATGTGTCCTAAATAAGCCCCACTTATAGTTAAAAATAAAAAACTTGTCAAGCAGAGGCTCGCCTGACGAGGGTTTCACGCTTTATTGACGGTTGCACTCTATTTTAGGCAGTTCCTAACGAACGCTTAGCAACCCAATTTTTTGTTTGTAAATTTGAGTTGTTCTTCATGTACAAATACCTTTAATTTTCGTAACTTCACCTGAACCACAATGTAAAGAAGCAGAATTTCTTTACCTCAATACACATTTTACTAAATTCTGACCAGAATCTAAGAAAACCTTAACAAGCTATATATTTTAGGATTTACCGGAAAATTTGCTAGCGGATAAAGTAATTTTCTCGAGAATTCGCCTCAGATTAAGTGATAAAACTGATTAAAAAGCAGTGAAACTTTGTAAGGTGATTTACAAAGACCAGTATGTAAATATGAATTCTTCTAAAGTCGAGATATTAGTAAAAAGTGTCGTATCTTAAATTTCCTCAGCTATTCTTAGCAATGTTCACAGAATGAACTCTAAATATATAGGGAAGACGCCAGTGCTAGGTAGAAATATGTGCAAATAATGATTATAAAACAAAGTAAAAACGACACCCAACGTTGCTGTAAAAATAATTAATTATCCACATTCTTTGCTAATTGATTGAAAATACTGATTTAAAATTAATCTTTTTCAGACACCAAATTAATTTGCGAAGGTTTGCTCAGTGATTTATATTCCAATTAAAAATTAGATAATTTGTTCTTAATTGACATTTATTTATTTTTTAATTAATGGAAATTCGTTATCGTTGGGAACTGCAGTCTATGCAAGATAGGTAAAGGATTTTTGTTTATTTTACCACCACAAATTTTTTAAAATTAAGTTCCAAAATTGTTTCTACCTTGATGCAGTTTTTACCAAATTCTGGACAGAATCTCCAATGAAAATATATTTTTGGAATCTCCCTAAAATTTGCCATCAGGTAAGGCAATATTTGCAGGAATTTGAGGAAGCTTAGAGAACACAGAAACATCTTAGCATGACGCAATTCCTTACACCTGTCATATTATTTGCCAGATATTTATCTCACAATGAAAACAATAAAAATCCCGAACCTCCGTCCATGGTCCGCTGCGGACGACGCTCTTTAACTGAGAGAACACTTCCTGGGCCGATTTATTTCTCGGTGGCGTCTTCTCGATGGGAAGCATCCACGAGCGCATCTTTTCACCTGATAATCCGTGACGGCGGCATTCGGTACGAGGTCATCCCGGTGGTTCCGAGTACCACTTGACTGAGCAACAAATGGAACCTAGACAAATGGGGATCATCATCGCTGTGAGGCGCACACGTTAGATTGCGTTTACTTTTACTTTTAAAGCTGAAATAATATATGGTAAACAGGTGTAATAAATATCATATCTTTGCTGTGTACGGGTGTATAGTAAAAAATAAAGGCTGGCGATTTTTCTTAAGCAAATCGATGCATGAAATCTATTATAGGACGATGGATGTTGCTTTCGTTCCTATTCCTTGCTACGTACGTGTTTTTAACTAGCGGGGATTCATCTTAATTTGGAAGGTGTAACTGATTTAAAAGAAAAATTTCTTTGACATAAGTTGACATTCGCAGGAATTCACCACAGGTTGGAAAATACTTGACTTGACTGATTCTTAAGTCTTTCTACCATGGTGGTATAACATTGCGAAGTTGAGTTTATTAGTGTTTTCCATTCCTTGGGTTCGTGCTTTGTATACCTTTTTGAAAGCCTTTCGTCTGGCATTCTGTGAATGTGCCCAAGGCATCCTAGTTGTCTGTTCATATACTGTACATAGGATAATCCCGGTATTCCATTCCCTAGGTACTTTCTTCTCTCTTATCACCTTGTTTAACAATTCTGTGAAAACCTTTATTCCTGTCTCTTCTAACTATTTTAGCATTTCAGGTTTAATTTCGTCTATTCCTGCGGCTTTTCCTATTTTAACTTTTTGATAGCTCCGTTAACGTTTTCTGTGATTGTGATTATTTCTTTTCTTCTATCTACTCTTTCCTCTTTTTCTATTTCCCAATTTACCCCCTGAATTAACCCCCAGAATCAAAATTCAACTTTTTATACTTCACGTCTATAGTTGGGCCACCACACTGTCTCTGTGCTAAATTTCAAATTTTTAGGTCGAATAGTTTCAGATAAAATCGGCTGTAACAGACGGACGGACGGACGGACGGACACCGAAGTGATTCCATACACAAATTGCCTAATACCGTCCTGTATAATTCTAACAGTTAAAAAACGCATCGGTTTACGTACAGATACAAAAAATAAAGAACAATTTACATTTTGAATCAATAAATAAATAATAATGAAGATGCGTGCAGGCAAAAATAATATTTTAAACCGAAACTGTGTTAAGTATAACTTACTGTTATATCATTCCCGTGTTATCGTTCATATAGAATTTTCTCAGAACGTTGTTTTATGGTTTAATCTTTTTTTGATGAAGTTATTAAAATAAATAAATATATTATTTAGTTTTTGACGTGAATGAGAAATTAGGTTTAACGACATTTGCTTTGAAATTGCTCGGGTTTTACGTTTTACGACAATGTTACACAGAGTATTTTAATTAAAACCAGTCGCCCTACAATAATAGATTGTACAAGTTTTGAAAATATGACTCTATCACACAAGTGAGACGCAGTGGCGGCTAAGAGTATCTTGTGCCCCTAAGCAAACATGACAAATGGGCCTCCCAGTTTCCTAGTTCTGGAATAAAACAAACGCATACTGTTCAATTTGCACAAATTAAAAATAAATATAAATTTATTTGTTTTTTTGCCGATTTTTTTATTGACCAGTTTATATACAATCTTTCTTTTGAAGGAAGGATATTTTGGGATACTTCTGGGGCTCTGCTATCTCTGGAGAAGTAGATTCGAAATAATCTTCGTCGAGATTTACACACATCATTTTTAGCATTATTTTTACGAGATTTCACTTTTACTCTATATAGTTAAATCTTTTTGATTCTCTGGGTGGCAGTTGAAATAACGCCGTCAATAATTAAACAAATAAAATTGGTTGCTAATAGGCAGTTTTTAAATTACGCCTGCTGCCAAAACTGCCACTTACTAGATTTCAAAACTTTTGTTCAAGATTATATGGAAGATAGGTCTGGCGAATGGTCATAGTATTCGGTCACTGGGTTGGTAGAAGAGCGCCTACAGAATGACCTCCCAAGCCTCCCGACCTAACTCGTTTTGATTTATTTTCATGTGGATCTTTGAAATTTCAAAACGGAACTTTTTCCCATACAATATACTTGGCATCTGGCCCAATATGAGTAATTGGAACATCGAAATATATTAAAATCGCTGTTAATCTAATGTTGAGATCTCTCCCATCACCAGGAATTGCGAGTTAAAATTAAATTATAAATTTACCAGTCTAGCAAACATAACATCCTAATTAGACATTTGCAAAACGCTGTAACGGGGCCTCCGCATTCATACCGACCGAGTCTGATGGCACAGCATTAATTGCTTGTAATTAATTTCGAACGCGGAACAGTATTATCTCATAATATATGCCGTTCATCGGCTGAAAGTGAAGAAAAATCTCATAAATGCCAGTAGTATCAGCTAGAACAGGAATAGGCACTATTGATATATCGATAACTAGGGCGTCCAAATTGTAGATCCTCTGCATAGGTTCCCCCTGGCTCCCTTCAACCTTCAAATCTTCAAGTTCTTCATCAGAAGGTTGTATCCGTCCTTCTGTTCAGACGCACACACTACATTATTTTATTTTAGTAGGCGCACAACGATTAAAATTTTTAATCTGACTACAGCTTGCATCGAATTCCGGACAGAATTTTGAACGGAACAGAAAATCTGCTATCGGATAAAGCAATAGTTGCGAAAATTCGGGTCTGATTAGAAGATATAAAACACTGATTTAAAATGGGATTCAAAAAATTTAGATTTTTACCTCAATACAGTATTTGCCAAATTCTGGACAAAATATTTAACCGAACCTTAAGAAGTTATATATTTTTGGAATCTCCAGCAAATTTCCCATCAGAAAAAGCAATATTGGCGTAAAATCGACTCAGATTGAGTGATATAACGGACGCATTTTTTAAAAATTTCAATTAAGTACAAAAGAACAGAGACGAGCGGTATCAGTATATCGATACCTAGAACGTTCAGAGTTTATCTGCAGAGATTTTGCCTGCCAGAAATTTTGCTCAGCTTCTTTTTTTTAAGAAACCCGTATCTACTTTTCCAAATACGGCCAGAATTATTTTTAATCTACCCCCGTACACTACTCAGTTATATTTGAAGTTATTAACTGTATGACGATACTGACCTACCGCGTAGATCGTAGATATTAAATCGATTTTACTATCATGTAAATCGTTTAGCTATTACACACATATGTGGTACACACCTTTTATCTACGGTTTTTAATTATTGCTGCCAGTATACGATAAATATTTACCGTTCTGGTCGATGTAGTAACAAATCTGTACATTCCCTGAACGTTAATCCGGCAGATTATGCGTAAACATTACCATATCTTACGAGAAATCGTATAGAGATACAGATTTATTTAAAATACTTGCAACTTGAAGAAGAAATATGTTATGTCTAGAATTTAATACGTTTCCTCTCCTTAGACGCGTAGGAGGGCTACTGCCTTTACCTTCTTCGGAGTCGGTTACCATGTCGCTGTCAACTGTTTCGATTGTGGTTTGGTCTCTGGCATGTGGTGGTGGATCCATATCTTATCGACAGATTTGTTAATCGATGTAAAAAGTCAGTTTGATTTCGCTTAAACATTGTTAAACACCCTCTGAAACGGTCATACGAATGAGTTTTTGCTCTGGAATCTGCAATCGCGGCACCCATCGCGCGGGTAGTTTTCTTATATGTAAAACTTCACATACCACAGAAAGTTTACTCAAACTAATTGTATATAAGTAACACCAAAAATTACTATTTTCAATTGAAATATAAAGTATATTTTCGGAATGTTTTTCATTCATCTAGGTTACCTGAAAAAGTACAAAGAAACGTTGATACCAAATGAAACTTCGACAACTAATAATGTGTTATTCGGAACTTCGTGCTTAAGCTTACCACGGAGGAAAAACCTGAAATAGTATAGGATATTTCCACAGAGGTGGGATTGGAAGGTCAGGATTCGCTAGGCCATCAAGGTTTCCAGATATAACTCCCCTAGATTTTTTCTTATGGGATTTCTTAAAAGAAAAAGTCCATGCCCACAGATCTTTCGACCATTTAGACGGGATTATCAGAGAATGTGTCCAAGAAATTTCCCCTCAGATGGTTAGAAATGCAGTGGCGGAATTTTCACGACGAAGTTTGTATAAAAGAACGGTCATGTTGAACCTTAGTGCAGTATTTTATTAAATGTTATTGTTGTTTATTCTGATATTATATTTAAAAAACACGTAATATATTTCAAAACACTTCTTTTTAAATTCAAGGTATCTACAAATGAATGACCATAAAGTTATTTTGTCAGATTGCATTTATCGTTTTGACTTTTTTTGACATCCCGTATATGCTGGGTAAAATTTTTTTATTCGAGTGATATTTTCCCAATAAGAACTTTTTATGAAGAATAACTTTTTTCCGTAAAGTCAAAAATAAAAATGTTTACAAAACAAGTTAGTAGTTGCATCATAAGGAAACAGGTATTCGTTTTAAAAACATCCCAAATCCGGCAGTATATTATACGTACGAAATGTATTATGTGAACTCGCTTTTTTGAAGTATTGATCCCTATCTACAGGATGTTATTAATTTTATGCCCATTAATGACAACATTCTGAAGCTCCAAAATAACTTAATCACCAAAAATCTTAATTGCTAGACGAATTAACCAAATTATTTCCATTTTTTCTCGTTCAATATAGTCGTTCGGTCCCGATTAAGCGGGCGTTTACCAACATTAAAAAAACATAAAACTAACTAATTTATTTATTTGTAGAAAAAACATCGTGGGGAGCTACATTAAGAATGAGTTTCTCACACGAGCTTTATGAAATTTTAATGACGGTGATGATGAGTGACTGAGAGTAATGTGTATAATTTGAAACGTTTTATAGTTCGACGCAATATATTGTTTTTCCACTTAGAATGGCAATTTTAACAAATTCCTGTGAAGATTTTATTTGTTTCGCTAACGGGATAAAAATGGTTCCTGATAATGTGCTGGTTAACATGGATTCAGATTGGGTAGGATTCTTCAACGGCTTGGGTGAGCAAAATTGCTCTACCTTCTCGCAACAGTGTAAGGTTTTTACTAACCTTGCACTGTTCACTAAGTCTCAATAAAACCAACTTAAATGGACGCTTATTTGCTATATTTGCTACTGCTATTGCTAATATTTCATATATACCGTACTGCAATTTCTCCAAAAGATATTGTATCAGATAAAGCAATATTCGTGAGCAATATTCACCCCAGATTGATTAAAAATTACTTGTCTGAGAGTACTAACAATAAACTAATGAGATTTTCAATAGCAACGTGCTTGAATGTCGAGCATTCTGATTATTTTTATTGCAAGAAATTCATTTGGTGGACTATTTTTTTAATACAAATGTTAAAAATACTCAATAATAATATTGCTTCAATAATATTATTTATTCCACTATAGTTGCAGCAACCTAGTCAACTTTCTCGCATTTCCAACTTTTGCAGTCTCAAAAAATAAATTGGTTCGCAAAGAGAGCATCGCTAGATGAAGCCCAGTCATTATATACAATATATGCAGCAATACGGAATGTCATGAAAGCACGCTCTTGCAGCCATTCTCGCATCCCTGACTTATTGCTAATCGATTCCCTATCGTTTGATGTTTAATTTATAGATTTTTTCAGCGTAAGATTTTCCTCAATAAAAAGTCCTTTGTGCCGTCTTGTTCCGCGTGTCTCTTTTATGGATCGTCTATTCCCATTGAAACGACATTTTCAATTTTATTGAATAATTCTTGTTAATTCTCTTGCATTGCAGGGAAAGAGAGATGTTGCTTTGACACGATATTTACCGTAACTTACGAGTATTATCGGTGGTGATGTATATTTTATGATAATGTGTGGGTACAATATGAGTTGATTCTCTGTAAAAGACAGAGCCGATTTTTTTTTAATAGCATTTTTACCTTGATACATATTTTATCAAATTCTGGACAGGATCTTTAATGAAACCTTAACAAGTTATACAGTTCTGGTATCTCCGGAAAATTTCCTGCCGAATAGAGCAACATTCGCGGTTATTCGCCTTGGGTTACAAGATATAACTGATATATAAAATCTTTGTTAAAAAATGCTTTATGGAAATTAAAACTTTTTACCTCAGTACAGTTTTTATCAAATTCTGGACAGAATTTTTAAATAAACCTTAACAAGTTATATATTTTTGAAATCTCCAGTTTGCTATCAAATATGGCAATATTCACGGGAATTCGCCTTAGGCTACAAGATAATATGAATGACTAAAAATATACTTTTGATAAATACGGTCACAAAAATAAAATTTTTTACTTCAATACACTTTTTGCTAAATTCTGGACAAAATCTTTAACTAAACCTTAACAAGTAATATGCTTTTGGAATCTCCAGAAAATTTTGCAATCAGATAAAGCAAGATTACCGGGAATTCGCCTCAGGTAACAAGATATAACTGATAAAAACTATACTTTTTTAAAATGGAGTTACAAAAATTTAAAAATATACTTTAATGCAGTTTTGACCGAATTCTGGCCGAAATCTCTAACAAGTCATGTATTTCTGGAATCTCCAGAAAATTTGTCCTTAGACAAAGCGATAATTCGCCTTAGGTTAGAAGAAAAATTAATTTAAAAATATACTTTTTTAAAATAGGGTGGCGAATATTAAATTTTAAGATGTCGTGCATTGACAGGATTTGTATATTTGGGGATATACACGGTGTCCAAGATAGGGAGGGCCAGTATGGCGATCTCGCAATATATGGTTAGAAATACAAAATTGGTTTAATGGGAAACAAGATGCGTAATTAAAGAACTAACAAAATGATGTTCCGAAATGCTTTAGCTTTGTCATTTTCGAGTTCCTTTGAAAAAACTAAATTTTCGAATTTTTAATTTAATTTTGTTCTGACGTTAATATGAAAGGTAGGGCTAAACTAATAAACTTCTTTATAGAAACTTTTAATGAACTTAAAGATTACGTTATCAATTTTTTTATTCGAAGTTTAGTCTGTGGGCACCGACTTCATTTGTTTAAATACGATCCTGATTTTTTGATATAAAACTGGAAATTAGATGGTAATCTAAAAATAAACTTGTACACCTGTCGCAAAGGCTTAAAGGAAATTGCCCCGCAATCAACTACGTTAACAAAACGACTTTGTCAAAGAGCTTATAAATAAATTTGTCAGACTTGATTATATATTGCTAAAATAACCTGAAAATTCGAAAAATACATGCAAATAGGGAATTTAAAAACGTATATATCAATCAGCATAAGGCGTTTGGCCATATCAAACATATGGCACGTCTTAAGTGGATACCCGTCATATATACCTCCCAAACAAAACATTTTTTGGATAATGACAATATTATAGCGAATTACAGTTAAATAATTAACATATCCTTATAAACCTTATGTCAAGATTTACTTAACCGGTCGAGGACCCACTTTTATGGTACAAGATCTCATTCGGTAATGGGTTCTTTTCGGTAGATGCAAATTTCTTTGTGTAGTTTAATTATTCGGCAAAAATTTACTGTTTTTTCGTAACTGTTAAATTATTTACTTAAGATAAATCATGACATGATACTTGTCTAAAAGAAGGCAACAAGTGGCTAATTGATTTTAAACGAGTGTTATTTATTTATTTGTTGTTGTTATGACTGTGACTAATACGAGGATGAGTGGCACAGTTTTCGGTCTTTTTGCCCACGACAAATTTTTTCAAATTCGGAAACAAATTGAAATTCGATGGGGTCAAATCTGGTAAATAAGGTGCATTAGGAACCAGTTGGAAACCTAACTAATGAATTTTTGCCATTGCAATTACTGATTTGTTGCAAAAAGCATTATCTTGAAGAAACGTAGTTTTTTTCTCGACTAAGCCAGAACGTTTCTCGCGAATTTTTTGGTTTAGTTGGTTAGTAAGTAGTAACTTGTAACTTAAGGCGAATTTCGCAACCCAAGTTTTAACTGCTAAAAATAAACGAGCTGAACTTTAGCATTAAGCTCAGCTTTTATCTCTTTAGGGGATAAACCTTTAATATGGAAATGCTTTATTATAACGTGAATCTCAATTTTTACCACGACTTACAGAATGTAAAACTTCATGAACGTTAACGACTATAAAATACAAACTACCAACGCACCTTCTTGGAACTTTGAAGCTATACTAACAAATACTACGGTAAGTTGAACCCTCTTCAGATATCTTTATATATTTTTTTTATCTAAGACATTCCACGTAGACTTCAAGTCTAAGTACTAACGTACCGTACTAAAAAAAAGGGAAATTGAGTCTATTGACACGTTATTTGAAGGATTGAAGGTTGGGACGGGAAGGGAAAACATCTGCAGGCAATTTGTCCCATAATCTGGAGACCGTAGGTATGAATGAGCGAGAGAAGTGGTCTGTTCTAGGCTTTTATAGCTGGACAGTAAAGGGATGCATACGCAAAGCGCCTCTTGTTATTCTGTTAGGAACAGTCAAGGGGGCAATAATCCCGGCTAGTTCCTCAGAGCAAAATCCGTGGAAGTAGCGGTAGAAAAGGGATAAATCCCCAACAGTGCGGCGATGAGCGAGAGAAGAGAGTTTTCTCTTGAGGGCTGTCACTGATAAGTCGAATGGCTCTCTTTGGGATAGAATCAAGAATGTTGTGTCGAAGGTGATGCAGCTTCCCAGATGTGGGAGAAGTACTCTAGGTTGGGTCTTATTTGGGAAGCATAGAGAGTGTAGAAGTTGGAATGGGAGAAGTATTGTCTGGCTCGAAAGAGAAAACCAAGCTTTTTAGCTGCCGATGTGGCTACTGAAGTAATGTGTTTGTGCCAGCTGAGATCATGTTCAAAAGCGACGCCAACAAGATCGAATATTTCATTGTTTTGTAGAGCCTGGCCATTCATGTGGATAGGGTAAGCGTTGCCAGATTTTTTGCGTGACAGGGAGCAAGACTGGGTTTTGGAGGCGTTAAACTGAACAAGGTTCTTGGCACCCCAGTCTGCGATTAATTGGAGATCTTGGGAAACGGATAGGTACATAGATCTGCGTCTATTATCCAACTCTTGATTCGAAACTTGTCTGGGAAAATGAATATTGGAGTGAAGAGTACTATCGTCAGCATAACTGTGGATGTGATTGGTAGTTGAAGAGAGCAGGTTTTTAATGTGAAGAAGAAATAGGGTTGGCGCCAGGACTGAACCTTTGGGGGCGGCAGCATTGATAGGATAGAAGTCAGATGAGTGACCGTCAACCATAACAGATATGCGCCGATTAGAGATGAAGACACCGATCCAGGTACACAGTTTGGTACCGTAAGAAGGTAGTTTGTTGAGGAGTGCGGCATGCCATACTTGGTCAAAGGTCTTGGAAATATCGAGAGCAACAATCTGAGATTCGCAGAAATTGTTAAAATTTGCCCACTCATTTAGAACAACACAAAATACAGGTAGTGGATATGCGTAAAAACCTATTTTAATCTCAATTAAAAGTTATCTCGGGGAACATGCAGATAACTAGCTATCCAAATACCTTGTTAATAAAATATCCCATACTAATCTTACAGCATTGGCATAGTTTTATCTTTATTTACGGCCCCTGTTTTTAATATCAAACATTTAAACTACTATAGAAGGAAGATACATAACTCATATAGAATTTAATTGCCCAGAATTGGCTGCTGTTTGTCCGTCTTGGGCAATTAATTCTAAAATATAGCATCTCGACGACACCGCAAAAATATATAATTTTCTGTTTATTTACATATTTAATTAGAAATGATCGAAGTATCGAATTAAAATATTTCTACTTCTTAAAATTTAACTCACAAGTGAGTTACCAGAAGGAAGATGCAATCTTTTGATACAAGAATAAATAATAACCAGAAGGATAACTCTTAGGCGGCACGTTTGATCTAAGTATCTAACGCTGAGGGAACTTCGGTCAGTGTTGAAGCCAACTTTTATGATTTTGCCAAAGGCGTACCTAGGAAATAACATGTCGTATTGTTAAATTGGTAAAAAAAATATAATTTAGTTAACACTGCTGCCGGATTGCCTTAGGTAGTGCACAATGACTTAAAGTATACCCACAGTATTTTGACGTATTTCATACAAGTTGCCCTTTTCACAGAGAAGTTGTTTACTTGCAGTTATATGGGGTATAACAATTTTAACAATTTCTTTTCTAAAACTTTACCCCGGGAACAATCCTGAGCAAAATTCAAGACAGAACAGCAAGGCCAGTAGTAAACAAAAAATTAGAAATGGTGTCTTCATCTCGATCCATATACACGCTTAGAATAGTGGAGGCTGGGTACTCTTGGTATTATTAAAATTGGAGGTCACCGGCCGTCTCGCTTGGCAACAAGACGAGTTACCCTTCTGGTTGTTTTATATTCTTGTGCTGTTGACACGGGACTGGGGGTTGGGAGGGGAAGGAAAAACATCTGCAGGCAATGTGTTCTATAATCCCGGGTCCCTGGATATAAATCATCGACAGAAGTCGGACGATTTTTTTTTTGTATATTTCGCAGATTTTTACACTGTAAAACAGTATTAAGCCAATCGATACTATCTTTCGATTACGTCTAATATCAAAACTCGATAGTGAATCGATACGAAACATCCCTACTTACGGTCAGGCTACCTGAATTTTATGGATATCGAGCCAGAGATCGAAATAAAGATAGTCGTTTTATGAGCGATTCTGTATCATTAGGGTCTATTTTTCACGCCGTTTGCACATTATTAGTAATCACTTTAAAACAGTGTTTATACATTAATGGTTGTGTGTATGTAAGGACTCGTAATAAACTATGTTACATGATCGGGCGTTACTTTTTTTATTGGTTTTCTGTATTAATCTTGAGATTTTTAATGATCGATGTACGAAAAGTTTGCATATACCTCAATATGTCCTTTATTTTTAGATCAAACAACTAATGTATCATTATATATATATATATATATATATATATATATATATATATATATATATATATATATATATATATATATATTAAATGTTTAACCAAATCATTTTATTTATTTTCATGTTATTTACTGAAATTCTTTAAGACGACAACAGGCGGTAAGACGGTAAACCCCCTTGTTCCTTACAAACAATATTGCATCTTTTAAATATTACCGACCTCAATCCTGCAAATCACAGTACACCTTGATCGTGACCTTTCGATCTCACAATTATAATTCGCGAAGATAAGTACAGATCATTCAGAAAATTATTATTATAAAATCTACCTGAAGCAATAAACCATCATCGCGTTTCTTAAAGATATTAACTCAAAACAAATATTATATATATATATATATATATATATATATATATATATATATATATATATATATATATATATATATTTGTTTTACCTCACTTCAGTTTTTGTCCAATTCTAGACAGAATTTTGAATGAAATCTAAAAAGCTTTTGCAAAATGTGCTATCGGTTAAAGTAATATTCACGGGAATTCGATATGACTGATTAGAAAACTTTTTTAAACAAGTAAACAATTAAATTTTTACCTTAATCCAGTTTTAGTAAAATTTTAAATAATTTTTAATAGCACCTGAACAAGATATTTAGTTTTGGATTGTCCAGAAATTTTTCTATCGGATAAAGTAATATTGGAGGAAATTCGCATTGAGGGAGGTAACTAATAAAAAAATTGTAAACTTGGGCTACAAAAAAAAATGTTTTAACCTTAATGCAGTTTACATCAAGTCTTGGACAAAGCCGCTAACTACTGGTATTCGAATTTCAATTTTCAAAATAAAAAACTGAAATAAGTTTTTGAAATTTTGTGTTTTTGAAAAGATGTAGGTTCTATTGAAAGTTCATTAAAAATGATGACAAACATTGCAATTTTACTTTCAGTACCTTGAAAGTAAGCAATAAAGAAAGCATCGCAAGTAGCTATTATCTCATAGACCGAATTGAACGATATTGCTATACCAAATACGGAATCATTTATGGTTAAATAGCAGCCATTACAGCAAAACAAGGTCGTTGGCTTTCTTTGAAGATTTCTTCTCTGAAGAAACATATATTTATAATAACAATAACAGAAAAAAACCTCACGCCATTACGATCTTGTTATTATTTAAAAGCAATCTTCAGTACCCATATTTCGTTTTATTTTTTTTATTTTAGCTGTTTTTACTATATTAACGACTTGGAAAAAAACCAGCGGCTTTTTTGTTTTTTTCCCAGTGTTCTTCAAAAAAAAAAACAAAATTTGGAAAAATTCAAAAAATAATTATTCTTTAAAAAACATATTCTAAGTATAAAAAATATAGGAACAAAATGAACAAATCATTGCAAAATAAAACTAATATTCTAGTACAAATTTTCATGTACGTAAACTAAAAAACGACACACGAAAATATTTTCTCACCCGATTATAAACCAAATTAATCGTCATTTTCGGGTTCTATAAAGGAATCATATTCGTTATTTTAACTTTCATCATCTGATGAGTTTTGTCTTTCTCTTTCTACATCTACTACATATTGGCAAGATCATCATGATCGTAACCAACATCTAGTGATGTGGCCAGTATTTGGCGATAGTACTGACTGAAAAAACCCGCTTTTCTAAATACATCAGTTTTTACAGACGAGTGTAAATATTGGCCACAAAAACAAGTAAACTTAATGCAAGGTTTTAATTTATTTGATTTTAAACATACATCGATTGTCAAGTACTAGATCCTACTCGAAGGGCCATGACAGGCAAAAAATTTGACTGGGCGATAACATTTCTCGCACCAACAACTTATATGGGAACATACCTACAAGAAATAATTTTATAATCTATCGTTTCGTATGACCAGAAGTAGCCAAACAACAACAACAAGTTTAAATCACAGTCTATTTGCCATATGCTCCTTCGAGTGTGGCGATTAAAACATTTTCAGTAGAAATAAAACAAACTGACTCGCGTATATTTTCTAAGACAATTGATTTACGAGATACTAGTATTACTGCAAAGTGCAAACCTGTTATTTCAAGCTGAACAAAAAAAGCAGCACTTTGTTGCACGATCGATTTAACTGCCTACAATTTGAGGGGATTAGCTGGGGGTTCTATTTGTAGAATTTAGTTGAGCTAGTTCCAGATAGTTTTTGGCCAAGTTCTGGATTGAATCTCTCACGAAACCTTAACTGTATGTATGTAGATATTTTCGAAAATTCCATTGAAAAAGTAATTTCATTATTTTTTTTCATCTTTTATGGTAACAAAGAGACGGGGGAAGAATAAAGCACCTATGTAAGCAAATATTAACTTTAACAAAAGAAGTAATACCCCATCGACAATCATAAAGAAATAATAAGTGGTTTTTGTACTGATGACGTGACTTCTTAAGCTACTATTTATCCATAGTACAGAAGATAGAGAGTTCAATTAACTTTTTAACATTTTTAAAAATAATTAACTTATATTCATGAGCGTGGAAAAAAATTATACGAATTTAATTCAGATACTTCGCGTCATTGCTTAAAAAATTGTTATTGCTAATGATTAATGAATAGATAATAGTGCCAATATACTGAGAAAAATGTTTATAGCTTACAAAAAATAGCCCTTTGTCCAACAATATATTATAATAAACAAATACAGAGAGGAATGCGCATCTTGAGGATGGCAGATGGCAATCGAAAAAGGTGATACTGTTAAAATAGGTGATAATCAAATTATTTATTTATAACTGCTGTCGAAAACTAAAGAAAAATTGATCAGCGGATTCACAAAAAAATATTAAGATTTAAATTGCTTATGAGAGAATGTAAATTGAGTAATTGTTTGTAAATTCTTAGCACGAAGGCCCCAATACCTTGTAAAAAACTACAATACCAATATCTTTTGCAGGAATAGTTACTGATTTATAAGCCGCAATGTACTACATCAAAGAATCCCTCCTGCTGCTTCTGGCGGTCTCCTTCACATCCTGCCAGGACACGGTCGGTACAGCGCAGGACAACGAGAGCGAGGTAGTGGACGCGGCCGAGAAAGTCCCACCTGGAGCACCTCCCCCGTCGCCTTTGGACGACTGCGATCCCGAAATGGTGGGGTAAGTAAATAAAATAGTCTTATAGTATTTTTCACGCTCTGTATCTGTAGTAGTAGCACTGATGATGACGGTAGATTCAAAACTATATTAAAATATTTATTTTAGATTTGAACTGATAACCGGTTATGTCTTTTCCTCGCCCGGGAACGTCATAGACTCGATACCGGGGACCCTGATGCTGACTGACTGTCTCGAAACCTGCCAAGGCAACGAAAGCTGTCAGTCTATCAACTACGAGACTGGTCTGTGCGTCTTGTTCGGATCAAACGCCGACGTCTTACCTGGTAAGTTGAATTTGTTGTGTTTTCCTTCCATTTTAGTCACAAAACTAAAAATACTTATTTAAAACGGCGTAAAAATTTTTGCTAAAACCTCATTTTTCCATTTCTACATCCTCGGCGATCGGCAAGAAGCCAGTTTAATTCTCAGTTATATCCTAACCGAGTTATCTGTAACATTGTATGAAATTCTCTGGTAGATAATTGAAAACTAAATCTATGTCCAACCGCAAATACTACGTTGTTCGGTTTTTAGTTCTCAGATAGCGTTATTGAATGCGGCTTAGAATCTGTTTTGGTTTTGTTTTAATACGCCGTGATTTGTAACATCCTAGAACCGTTGCTGTATCGAAAAGTATGTATTTATTAAGGAGTTACTCCTTTATAAAACAAATTAACTTCTTATAAAAGCTTGGCTTTTTTCAACCTCTTCGGTATTTCTTTTACTGGCTTATTATATCCTTTCACCTATCAAATAACCTTTCCAATCGACTTTTCTCCGTTTCTTTTTTTCATTTATTTAATTTCACCTTTCCCGGATAAAACCCGTCACTCTGGGCCATCGTACGCCTTGCTAAGATAATATAAACACCATGGATACCGCATGGATTGATATTCGTCGCCATGGTAACCATCACCATAGAACCGAGCAGCAAACGATATTTTAGCTACACATTGCAAGGTTATGTTATAAGTTGCTGTCAAATAAAACAATGCTCGCGGAAATTCTCCCCAAATTTTTAAAAATACCTTTTGTAAAATGGGGTTAAATGGACAGTTTTTACCAATTTTAGAACAGGACCAAACCATAACTGGAAGATATAACTGATTAAATTTTTTTACATTTCTTCAAATATTAGCGACATAGAATTTTTCTTTGTCTTTTCTAATTGATATATATTTAGTAATTTTTGCGTAAAAGCCAAAAAATATATCCTAACTGAGATTATTCGCAAAAAATAAAATTTAACTTAAACAAAGAAAAACATGCCTCATCCTCTTTAGCGTTTCATTTTCCAGCATGTAAACGTTTTTCTGCACTTTAGCATCTGTCAAGTTTTCTTTCCTCTCCTAATCCTAGGCACTTGTTGGGATTAATCAATATGATAGGAGTCAATTGGTACTTAAGTCAATCTTAAGAAGGAATAATAAATATATCGTGACAACAAAATCGGTTGCCATTACGATGGCCATTAAAGTTACGCTGTGACTAGAGTCCCGACTCGGGACCCAACTCCAGTCCCGAATAACGTCATCAAATTACGTCATTAGTGGTTTTGTCGGGACTGGTGTTCCGCCCCGACTCGGGACCCACATTCAGTCCCGAACAACGTCGTCAAATGACGCCATTAGTAGTTTTGTCAGGACTAGTCTTCCGCGCCCTGACTCGGGACCCACATCCGGTCCCGAATTTATAAGACGAAGCGTACATTCACCTAAATCACCAGTTACAAACATGATATACACAGTCACAGTATCTATGTCTACTTAAGTTGGCTACATAGGAAAATCTTTTCTATTAGTAATTTTTCGGAAAAAAACTTGCTCCCTATAAAAAGTTCAGCATAATTTAATAAAATATGAATTTGACATAAGAGCAAACAGCCTTGTTTTTAAAATTTAAAAAACTGTTACGAAATTGTTTGGAATTAGAAACTATGTTCACTATGCAGTCAACTTTAACTATTGATTTTTTAATTTTTTATTTTATTTTTGTATTTATTTGTTTATTATTTCGCTTTTAATTGGGCGTTTGGTGTAATTCCACGAAATAGGTTTAGCACCACGTTTCCAAAACTTAGTATATACATATATACTGTTTTCATATTGATGGATACAATTCTTTACATCAGTATCCGACAAGAGCTAAAGTTTTTTTCCAAGTTCTCACCTATAAATTAGCATTAGCAGAAATTAAAGACACACTTGAGTACACATTTCTAGTTGTGTCATCTAAACGTCCTACTACTAATTTATCAAGTAAACTAACCCCATACAACCTTCTAATAACAATAACATTATTCGAACATAACCCCAAAAGCCTTCGTCGGGACCGGATGCGGGTCCCGAGTCGGGGCGGAACACCAGTCCCGACAAAACCACTAATGACGTAATTTGATGACGGTATTCGGGACTGAAGTTGGGTCCCGAGTAGGGACTCTAGTCACAGCGTTAAAGTTATGATATTGGAATTATTATCAAGCAACATATCAATTTTGAACTTGAACGTTTAGCGATGACATCAATTTATTTAAAAAAAGGCGATTACTTGTAAGAGTACTTGTTTTGATGTTTACAAGCATTACCACATGTTCCTTTTTTATTTTTTTTATCTAAGACATCCCACGTAGATCTCAAGCCTAAATACTAACGTACCGTGGGTAACCGAAGAGAAGGAAAATGTAGTCTATTGAATATAGCAGATACGAATTTACCATCTCTAAATGGCGAATGCCCCAAATCCTGTTCCCTCGCGAACAAATTGCAATAAATAATAAACCAACTTTTAAAAGCGTTAGTTTGAATACTAAACTATGTGAAATGTATACCGAAGAAAACTTGCCCTAATAATAGGGCTCACTCTCCTGAACCGTGTACGATTATAAGTCAAAATATCCAAGATTTGAACTTTTTTTTAAATATATGTTACATGCTACGCATTGGTTAATATTTAAAGAACATATCTTTATAAAAAAAATTAATAGTCGGCGGCAAGTACAAATTACAAGAGCAAAAAACCGTTGTCCATTCCCTATACTTATTTCGCAGTACAGTAATTGATGTTGGCGTTTAGCATTAAGTAAAGCAACAGCCAGTAGCGGAACAACTTAAGTACTTTTTTTATGTCGATACGTTTTTACCCTTTAAAGACTTTTTTAAAATGGGCAACAAATATTTACGTTTTTACCAACTGGGCAGGATCTTTTACGAAACTTTAGCGAGTTATTTTTAGAATCTCCAGAAGCTTTGTTATCAGATAAAGAAATATTCGCGGGAATTCGCCTTAGGACGAAAATGGACAGAATCTTTAACGAAACCTTAACAGGTTACATATTTTTGGAATCTCCAGAAAATTTGCTATCGGATAAAGCGATATTCGCTTGAATTCACCTTTTATTGGAGGATACAAGTGATTAAAAAAGATACTTTTTAAAGATGGGCTTAGAAAAATTTAATTATTTTTCCTAAGACAGTTCTCATCAATTTCTGGATAAGTTTCATGCAAGGTCTTTCGCAAATTTGTTTAGGAGTTCAACCACCACCACGCCCATGGTAAACCTGACCGAACAACCGAAGAACGGGGCGTATTTCCAATAATAACAAGCCGGGAGGACACGGTGGAATTAGTCGGGTCGCCTCCTTTTCTACCGGCTACCGCATTCGGCCGAGGAATGTCAAACGCAAATTGGCCGTTAGTTAAATCTACAATATAACCAATTTGTTATTATCAGTTCTGTTTGGTTTTTTCTCTCCCTCTCTCTATCTCTCATTCTCTCTTTGACAATGGATGCCACTGCGCTCCTGAATTAGAATAAAGCGGCAAACCGAGAGCTAAAGAAATTTGTCGTCTTAAAAAACGAATTGCTAAAAAGCGATAACGTTTCAAATTTACAAAATTTAAGACTAGTTTAGTACAGTTTTTATCAAACTCTGGACATAATCTTTAAAGAAACCTTATCAAGTTATATATTTTCCGAGATATTTTCGGAATCTCCAGAAAATTTTCTATGAGATAGAGCAATATTCGCGGGAATCCGCCTTAGATTAGAAGATATGACATTAATTTTTTTTTAAATACAAAAATTTAAAATTTTACCCTTACACAATTTTTACTAAATTCTGGATAGTATCTTTAACGAAACTTTAACCAGTTATATATTTTTGGATTCTCCAGAAAATCAGCTATCAGCTAATGCAGTATTCGCGAAAATTCGCCTCTGGTTAGGAGGTTAAACTGAGCAAACACTCATGTTCTAAGTAGTAGGAGCTGATAGGTGCTGCTCTTAAACCAGTCATATGTTATCGGGAGAGAAATACCGTGGCTGCGACAGGAAGTCTCTATATATTATCCAATAGTAAATAAAACTCGAGTAACGATAATTCTTGCATTACCTTTGCCGTCGACAGGGTTCTGCGTCATTACCGGGGTACCTTTTTGTTGTGGATTCGTTGCGGAACGATTGCGCGCCTGGTCTATTGTGCACGCGGTCTGGTTCAGGTTCGCTTCTGCCATTTTCCTCTTACAATCGGTCTCTTTTATGTCTTGTAGATATATTTAGTTTAATCTCGACATATAGAAGCTAAAATCGTTATGTTTATGCCCCGTTGGTAAGATTCCTAGTCTGTTCATGTCCCTGCTATTTTACTTACGGAAATTCCTCCTGAGGTTGCAAAAATTTAATTTAAAAATTTAAATTATTTACCTCTAAACAGTTTTTACCCAATTCTAGCCAGAATCTTTAGTGAAACCCTCATAAGTTACATAGATTCTCCAGATTCTCCTGCAGACCGGTTTGCAGGTGACGACATTCTAACCAACGAAAGAGCTTCCTTCTTCCTGGTAGTTTCTTGCATTCGAAACATTAGTATTTTCTTATCTAACTGTGTTAGAAGGAATTACGGCAAATTTTGGTATGTAATTCAGCGCTCGGAGGGGCATATAGCCCGGAGAATAACTGTTTTACCATTATTTGTTGAAATCCTTATTGTATAAGGAATTTTCAGGTGGTTAGAGAATTGATTCTCAATTTTTAGCGTACTTAAAAAGTTATATATTTTTAAAATCTCCAGGAATTCGCCTTGGTTAGTTAGTATTTTCTTATCTAACTGTGTTAGAAGGAAGTACGGCAAATTTTGGTATGTAATTCAGCGTTCGGAGGGGCATATAGCCCGGAGAATAACTGTTTTACCATTATTTGTTGAAATCCTTATTGTATAAGGAATTTTCAGGTGGTTAGAGAATTGATTCTCAATTTTTAGCGTACTTAGAAAGTTATATATTTTTAAAATCTCCAGAAATTCGCCTTGGTTTAGGATATACAGAGGTACAAATAAAAAATTCTTTCAAACGGAATCACACAAATTATTTTTTTTTACCCCAGTGCAGTTTTTGTCAAATTCTGAACAGAATTTTTAACGAAACCTTAAAAAGTTCTATATTTTTAGACTCTCCTGAAAATTTTCTATCGGACAGAGCAATATTCGCAGGAATTCGCCTCAGGTTAGAAGACATAACAGACCAAAAAGACTCTTTGTCAAAATGCGATTGCAAAAATTAAATTTTTTAACATACTAGGGTTTCACCAACTTTTGCTATCTAACTATGTTATAAGCGTTAACCGTCTCTCGCGTATTTATTTACACCTAATTACAATCTGTGAACTTGCATACTGGACTATGCTTCAACAAGATATCGTTTAGATCCACCAAACCTTGTGCACTAGACAAACAGAGAACAAACAACCAAGATTATATTATTTTTCTATGGCTATGGCAACTCTGAACTGTAAATTATATAACGCTCGTCGTCGGTTTTGATGCAGCATGCAACATTATTTTAAGCGTAAAACTCATTAAGCATCAACATCATGCCACTATTAACCTGATTTATTCCAAAACTGTAATTACGTCATTCATTAGCGTCATTTTTTCTCTAAAATTCAATTAATATCGAACAATGCCCAATTAATAAGTACGTCATTTAAATTTAAGTCACCATCATTTCCAAATCATTAATCATAAATCAAAAGAAGTTTATTTTAAAAGCACTGGCTTGGGAAGAGGGAAAAATGTCCAAATTATCAAATTGTGAACAGAATCCTTAACCAAACCTTAGCAAGTTATATATTTTTGGAATCTCTAGCAAATTTGCTATCAGATAGAGCAATATTCGCGGAAATTCGCCTTGGTTTAGGAGACACAGGGGCAAAAATTAAAACTTCTTTCAAATAAAATCATGCAAGAATGCATATGCAAGAATATTTTGTAAAAGAATCAACTATATACACACAGTGTGGTCCATTAAGGGTGCAACAAATGAGAAATTTTTTTATTAGTTGCACAACCGAAATATAAATATCGACAAAAGTTGGTGCTTGTCCGATAACCATATCATGTGCACTTAGAATGGCTTCAAGTCAAAGAGTATACAGGGCAGGCCAAAAAATATACAAATCGTTCAATGGTAAGGTGCGTAGGACAGGCTCTCTAGCTAACCATTTTCCTGGCGTTTTTTATTAATCAATAGGTTTTTACATTCGGGCCTATCTATCTAATAATGGATACGAATCGTGTCGTACTCTGTCTGACCTAATATTAAATACTCTAAGAAAGATACAGGAGAGAATATGGGTCTGGAAAATATGAACATTGAATTAAAATTGAGGGAGAAAATTTATTGCATAATTCTGTACGCACTTTTCAATTAACAAAGAAAAAATTGTGAAGTATACCTATTACCATTCACTAACCTTCATTGCCTTGTATGTAAGGGTACTAAAACGAGTACGGTATCGAGACGACTTAATGTTTATGATAATAAATATATTTAAAAACATGCCCATGATATGATTCGCTCCAGTGGTCACAGGTCCATCTAGTATGTAAAACCTAGAATAAATTTAAAGTATTACCTATATTTAGCTGTGCTTACCCATTTATCTTAATAGCAAAACATGCAATTAAGCACATCGTCCTTCTGGCCTACGCAAGTTAATGGACTGTATTTAATATGAACACAAACTCGGTGGGGTCTCCGAGGAGTACATAACTTTTTCTGGTCCATTATTGTCAACATTCTCTTAATTTTCGCCCTTCGCCAAATAAACATACAATGTTGCCACATCGTTCCGCAAGTTCCAAAAGTTCAGTGAATTAATGACGTTTCAAGCATTTTTTTGGAATGCTAAAATTGCGTCATTTGAATTAATCGTTTATGAAACCTTAACAAGTTATATATTTTTGGAATCTCCAGAAAATTTGCCATCGGATAAAGCAATAGTCGCGGAAATTCGACATAGTATAGAAGATACAGTTTAAAATTTAGTGACAGAACCTGTTGTAATTATTTATATTAAATGATCTATAAATGACAATATTCTCTCAATTCGGAACGCCACTGTGCGTTCTGCACTGTGCAACGTCGATTACGTGATCGATTAATCAAATCACATCTCCTATACTCGTCTCCATGTGCACACTGACTTATTTACCGGTTACCGTTACGTTCTAACGTGGTCGGTTATTTTCGTATTCACGTAACGCACGAACGACACGACTCACCTGACGACTTTTCGGAAAACGACGGTCGGAATGTCCCTTATTTGCAAAGTGCCCGAATGACCCCGATTCCCCAGCCAATTACTAAGTTTGTTGGAAGTAAATCGGTTGTATATATTAATTTTTAGAATCAACAGCTTTTATTCAAAAAACTGTATGATATGTTGTTTTGCTACGCTCATTTAAGCCTAGGGTCGCTAGAATATGGGACAAATTGCCTGCAGATGTTTTCGCTTGGGTCCAGACTATATAACAAAACTTGCAATGTAGCAAAGTTGTATAACTTGTTCGAAAAACAAAAGGAAAAATGTTATATAACACAGTGGTGTACCACATCTTTCTTGTTATATAGCTTGTTTTATGTTATCCATCAGATGTCGATGAAGATCAAAGAATGGTGTAAAACTCTCTTGTATATAAGGTTTCCATATGTCCGGATTTCCCCGGATATGTCCGGGTTTTATTGATGTCCGGGCGGGTTTTGATAACTGGTCCGAATTTTCGCTATGTCCCATACCCACTGTGCAATAGAATATAATATTATTATAATATACCACTACGTACGGAGAGAATGTAATACATGGCGCTCGGACCAGCGCGCAGCAAATCCTCAGAAGAAGATTCTGAATTAACACAAATATGCCAGTTTTTTTATGCACTAACAACACACAATGCAAATGTCGAAAGGATATTCTCTCTAATCGCTGCTCACTGGACCAAAGAGCGAAATAGACTACAAGTTGAGACCTATGGTCTTTACAAAGTTGAACTAAAATTACACTTGTTTGGAATTTTATGATTTTTTGTTACAGCCAGAGCAGGCGAAACACTTAACAAAAGTACATTCAAAAATTAAATATTTGTAGATTTGGCATTTATGTTGACACATATTTATTAATATTTACCTTTGTTAAGAGTTTTTTTTAAAGATATTTTTGAGTTTCTTTTAGCTTGTGCAACATATATAAATATATACATATATATATATATATATATATATATATATATATATATATATATATATATATATTTGCGCAATTTAGTTTTTGCAGGATTGAGGTCGGCAATATTTAAAAGATGTAATATTGTTTGTAAGGAACAAGGGGGTTTACCGTCTTACCGCCTGTTGTCGTCTTAACGAATTTCCGTAAATAACATGAAAATAAATATAATGATTTGGTTAAACATTATATATATATATATATATATATATATATATATATATATATATATATATATATATATATATATATATATTATATTACAATGTACTAAATTTAGTACAAGCGTGTACAATAGCAAGAACCCTACGCAACTGACGCTCCTTATTATAGATCATTAAGTGTCAAACAAAACGAAGCTCATTACTGCATAATTTTCGTAAAACTCTATTTAGAAACCTAATTACATAAGATGAATCGCAGTTAATTAGTTAATTAATTATTTCCGAGATACGTACAAATGTCTGATTATGTAGTCGTTATAATCGAGGTTGGTAGGTATTCGATCAGTTGAAATAATTTATAATCGTCTTACTTCGTAGAAGTAGGTTTGTTCCTAATAGAGTTAAGACATCTGCAAAATGCCTTATGATATTTTCGAATAAGAAACGATGTGGATCTGTGCTTATACTAAATGCGGATTTCCAGACAAGAAAATTTAAACTTTTATAACCCCAATTTTTTTAATCAGGTATAACCTTTAACCTGTCGCGAATTCCCGAATCTTAGAATTTTTATTTCTAATTTTGTATTTAGTCTTTATTTTAGGTTATAAACAATATTCTTTTATAAAGGTTTTGTACAAAATAATAAATAATGGTACTTCTCTCTTGAAGCACTTCCAGGTTTTACTAATTTATTAACACCCTGTATATTTCATCTCAGATTTTTATATGGTAAACTCATTTATGGGACAAGCAGAACTTTTCATAAAGAATGACTTTTTTCAATAATAAGGCTTTTTTTCCTCTTTCCAATTTCATCCATAGACACACTGAATATAACTCTGTTCCAGTTTCGTAAAAGATTCTAGCCAAAATTTGGTCAGGAGTGTATTAAGGTATTTTTTTTAATTTTTGTACCCCATTATTTAGTTTTATTTTAGGTTAGAACTTAAGGCGAATTTCCCCGAATAATGCTGTATCTGGCATCAAATTCTCTAAAAATTCGGTCTGAAAACTCAGCCTATATTTTCTGGGCTACACTGAACCTATTTTACACTTCGTGCACCGAGCAACTTCAAAAAGAAAAGTAAAATTGACGTTTCCTTTTCAAAAGGGCGTGTCTGGCAAAAAAAAAACGAATATCGCACGCCTTCTCACGTGTAGGCAAGTGGTCAATTTTATATTCAACTTTCCATTTCGCGCGGTTGGTATATTTAAATTATGGGTAATCCGAGAAGACCCATCGCGCGAAATAATGGGTTACCTTATTTTTATTGACACCCGTAGCCGGTACTGGAAAATGAAGCTGACCTTTGGTTGCTGCTGTAGGTGAATTATGGCGAACGATTTGTTGTTTTGAGGTTTCTGTTTCCGCGTACGTTTTTTCCGTATAAATGTTCTCGCTCTTTAGGCAATTGCGAAATGAACCCATTTGGAAAATCTGTGGGATATTTGGATTTAATAAGGAATTGAGTCGGTTTGTTATTTACAATGAAGCATCAATTGGTAAGCTTTCTCCTATTGAATTATCGAATTTGCAATTATCACAGCACATTTTTTTTTCTGGACAGAATCTTTAACAAAACAAAACCTTAACAAGGTATATTTTTGAAATCCTGAGCGGCTCAGGTCTGCTCAAGATTCTTGTCGTTCTTTACAGAAAAATACCCTGAGCAAACCTAAACGAACAAAGCTGTTTTTCGAAATGACAAACCTTTAACGAGTATGACGCAGCTCCAACTTAAAGTACCCAAGATATATTATCTGCCTTGTCTCTAACTCGTAGGCACTTATCAACACTGATAAAACCTATAACCAACGACCCTACTAACAGTTTCTCAACCATTAATATTCTGTCCTTTGTTATCTCACGCGAACGACAACGACGCATATATACATGTTATATCCCAAATATCCTATGTAATATTAAGAATTATTCTAAGTCGCTTATCTGTAACAGGATGCAGGTGTTTATCAAAATATCAAGTTTCACGTTATATCAAATTATTGCTGACCCATATGGGAACGAATGCAGTATTGCGACATATTGTGCAATATTACGAGACTTTTCTAGAAACTCTATTACGATAACAAAAGAATATAAATACCTCCATCTAAAAGCGCTGCATCAGTTTAGACAAATTAAACCACTTGTAAAGTTAAAACTTTGAAAGTCCGAAAACCAAACAAATGTATTTGTTAGTCGTGTAAATAAATAAAGTGTTTTTTAAAAAGAAGTTTTTGTCGGCCACGATCTAACAAATTGGCGCAGTCGGTAGGATTGTTCTGATCGTTAAACGGTTGTTCGGTTCCTGAGCACCAAAACGCGAGTGAATTTCAATTCTTTACAGAACGAATTTACCTCCAAGTGACTATCAAATCCTACAGATATCAAACACAACTTTCAACTTCAAACAGAAGAAGAACTGTTGAAACGAGAATCAAGAATTTTCCAAAGGTCCAAAGAGACCAGCAACTCAAGAAGAGTTTATCAAGGGACACAAGAGCCCACAAAACAAAACAAACAAACCCTGATCGACGAACTGCTTCGTAGAACAAGTGGCCTGCGGGCAAGATCTAACTACCTAGTGGTCATCGAATTCCCAGCTGTAGTTGACGCTGAAACCAAACGTCGTGTGGATTAGGAGCACGTAGTGGAACCCCTGGCACGTCGCAGCACCAACACCACGTGTGGATTAGGAGCACCTAGTGGAACCCCTGGCACGTTGGACAGCTGATTCCCTCAAACACCTCATCGAAGCCAAGAATGTTTCTTCAATTAATGTAAGTCGTTGATAAATTGTCATATTGTTGATTTACAAATTGATTTGAATCATTCTCGCTAACTCGAATAATTTGAATTTTCTCACTCTAACTTGTCTAAACTCACCGAACATTTTAGTAACAAATACGTAACCAATAAAAAAAAAACAATCATGGCTCAAAATGAAGAGAACCAAAATCAAAATCAAAATGCTGGTGACATTGAACCCTATAAATTATCTGAAATTTTTTCTCTCGTACCAGAATACGACGGAGATCAAATTTCTCTAAACACCTTTATTAACGCATGTAACAGAGCCGATGATATGTGTACCCGCGACCAAAAAATTTTACTAGTTATTAAAATCAAAAATCAATTGCGCGGAAAAGCTGCTCAATTAATAAACTCTAGAGAGATAAATAGGTGGGATGACATTTCCCAACTACTAACTGTTCATTTTGGAGATCCAAGAGATCTAACTTCTTTAATTCAAGATTTGCAACGTATGCATCAACTGTCAAATGAGAACCCTTTAACTTTTGCTGCTCGATTACAAACGCACAATGCAAAAATGCATTCCGCTGTTATCAAACAAATTTTGACGCACGCTCAAAAAAATGCACAAATATTACTAATTGATAATATGTGTTTAAATACTCTCTTGACAGGATTAGAACAAAGATTAGGTCAAATTATTAGGGCAGGAAATCCCAATACGATGCTAGACGCTATAAATAGAATAAAACGAGAACTACAACTGTCTTACTTCGAAACACAGAAATTTCAAAAAATACAAAAACCCCAAATCTCAAATCCGAAATTTTGTTCATTCTGCAAAAAGAACGGACACAATGTAAATGAATGTAGAATGAAACAGACGCAAAGGACGCAGTCCGTACCCCAATATAATCGTACATTCCAACCTATGTACATGCCGAATCAAGACAGGACGCAGTCCGCATACCCTCAAATCAGTCAGTACAGGACGCAGTCCGCATACCCCCAAAATACTCAATTTAGGACACAGTCCGCATACCCCCAAAACAATCAACAAAGGACGCAGTCCGCAAACCCCCAAAACAACACACGACCAAATTTCCAACCCGCGTCATCAAGTCAAAATCAAACAAGATTTCAAAATTTTCAACAAAGACCCAGTACGGTCTTTATGCGACCCAATCAACAGAAAACACATCACATAAACACAAACAAAAATGAATTTAACCCTGATTTTGTCGAAATCCCAAATTTTGACGCGAATTACGAATCTCGAGACGAGTATTATCACGAAAAAGAATACTACGATGATGAATATCACGATGATTATTCCGATAATGATAATTTTCGTTCCGACTCAGAAAACTACACGCAATACAACGAAACTCAAGATTTTTCTCAGTGTAACAACACTAATCGTTTTTCTCTGTGTAGCGGCAATGAAAATTTTTCTCAAACAAACGTAAATTTTCAGAACGAAGCCTCGGGAATGTCAGAACTGACAGATCAGTTCCAAACAATGACGGTTCAAGAAAATTTCAACCCCAACCCCAATTTTTTAGAACAAAGTTTTCTTTAAATACTGTTTCATCTCAAAACCTTTATTACATTTTTGATAAAACAAAAACCTTTAAATTATTAATAGATACCGGCGCAGGAATTTCAATTTTTAAACCCAAAACATGTGAAAATTTTAAAGCAAGAACCCCTGAAAACTTATTAGTCAAAGGCATTACTAATGAAAATGTTTTAATTACCCAATCAACATTAATTCCTTTCGTTGATAACGACCCACACAAAGTCTTTATTTACAACCTTGACATTGAATTTGACGGTCTACTCGGATCAGATTTCCTAGAACACTATCATTGCGTTGTAGATTTAAAAAATAAACAGCTTACTACAAACTTTAAAATAATACCCATGTACAAGGTGGACGGAATTAACGAAAATACGGCGATAGAAAATATAGCAAATTTTAAGAATACTATAAATATTGAACCACGTACAGAAAAAATTTGTAAATTAAGAACAAATAAATTGAAAAATACCGAAGCAATCTTATTAGCCCAATGCATTGACAAAGTTCGTTTACCAAACGCCATAGTCAAAATAAATGAAAGAGGAGAATTTTTGACATCAGTTTTAAACATAAATATGATTCCCAAAACAGTTAGTTTTTGCAATTTAACTTTCGAACCTCTTATTAAGGAAAGTACTTCAGTTCAAAACTTCAATAAGGAAGATACTACATATCCACAAGTAATCAACAGGGAAGAAGAGATAATAACCCAATTACGAACAGAACACATGAACGACGAAGAAAGGGGATTGATTTCTCAAGTTTGTCTAGAATTTTCTGATATATTTTACTTAGAAGGAGATTCACTGACTTTTACTAGTGAAATCAAGCATTCAATCAAAACAAAAGACTCCAGGCCAATCCATACTAAGTCCTACAGATATCCACATGTCCATAAAGAAGAAGTGAAGACACAAATAAACAAGATGTTAGACCAAGGAATTATCCAGCCTTCAATTTCACCATGGTCAAGTCCAGTATGGGTTGTTCCAAAGAAAATGGACGCATCTGGAAAACAGAAATATAGACTTGTGATAGACTATAGAAAACTAAACGACATTAGTATTGACGACAGGTATCCATTACCAAATATATCTGACCTTTTAGATCAACTAGGACACTGTCAGTACTTTACAACATTAGATTTGGCCTCAGGCTTTCACCAAATAGAAGTCAACCCAGATGACGCAGAAAAAACAGCATTTTCTGTCGATAACGGACACTACGAATTTTTAAGGATGCCTTTCGGGTTAAAGAATGCACCTTCTACATTCCAAAGAGTTATGGATAACATTCTAATGGGTATCCAGAATGAAAAATGTGCAGTCTACATGGATGATATTATAATTTACAGCAGTACTATTCATGAACATATATCCAGACTTCGAGAAGTATTTGCCAGACTCAGAAAAGCTAACTTAAAAATACAGCCAGATAAATGTGAATTCTTAAGAAAAGAAGTCGCCTATCTCAGACACCTGATAACAAAAGATGGAGTAAAACCAAATCCAAATAAAGTTACGGCAATTAAAGAATTTCCAATTCCAACTAATACAAAAGAAGTAAAATCATTTTTAGGACTTTCCGGATATTACAGAAGATTTATTCCAGATTATGCCAAAGTATCAAAACCATTGACTACATTACTAAAGAAAGATACTCCTTTTGTTTTTGATTTACACTGTCAAAAATCATTTGATACATTAAAAGATTATCTAACCAAAGAACCTATTCTTATCTACCCAAACTTTGAGGAACCTTTTGTCCTAACTACGGATGCATCTATGTTTGCAATAGGAGCAATTTTGTCTCAAGGTCCAATTGGAAAAGACTTACCAATAGCTTTCGCATCCAGAACACTATGTCCAGCCGAAACCAAATATAGTGTTATTGAAAGAGAACTATTAGCAATTGTCTGGGCAGTAAAACACTTCAGACCATATTTGTATGGAAGAAAATTTAAACTCGTAACAGACCATAGACCATTGACATGGTTATTCTCAATAAAAGATCCAGGCTCAAGACTTGCCAGATGGAGACTCAAATTGGAGGAATATGACTATGAAATCCTGTATAAACCTGGAAGAATAAACAAAAATGCTGACGCCTTAAGCAGAATTAAAATTAACCATTTTAAACAAGTTACTGCATTTAATAAGAAAACTCAGGAAGAACCAGAATCCTCTTCCACAGAAATAGACGAAAATGAAACTCAACTAATGTCACCTCAAACTATGGAAAACGAATTTAAAAGATTTTGGGAACTATACCACGTAAAATCTTTAATCGACTACTCAAAGATTAGATATACAAATGATCAACTCCTGGATAAAGACCACAAGAATATAATAATTATTTTTCAACAAGATAAACTAACAGATTTACACTATAAGATTATAGAAGATTTCCATGAGGAACACCCAAGTTTTGACGATGACAAAATAAATATTTTGAATTCTAAAACCTCAAATAAAAGAAAATATTATCTCATAACCTTACCCTTCGTAATGGAAGATGCTATAGCTATACTATTTAAAGCCTTAGTTAGTTCACAACATGAGATAGATGAATCAAAAACATATTATGTAGAAAACAATGTTGACCTACCATTTTTAGAAATGCTATGTTTTATTTTTGCTGACAAAGATTTAAAAATTGTTATTTGTCAAAATATTGTAACCACTCCACAACAGGATGAAATCCCAATAATCATGGATCAATATCACTCTGGAAAAAGGAACTTTCACAGAGGAGTTAATGAAACAATAAGAAGACTTAAAGAAAAATACAACTGGACAGGACTCAGCAAAGATGTTGAGAATTTTATAAAGAAATGTGAAATCTGCCAGAAAAATAAAGTTATGAGGAAAAACATGGATAACCCACTAGTTATTACAGAAACACCAAAAACCGCATTTGAAAGAATAAATATTGACATTCTAGAAATTCCAGAAAGAAACCATATCCTAACTATAAGAGACGAACTCACTAAATTTATTCAAGCATACCCACTAATGGACAAAACCTCAAAATCCGTAGTAAACACTTTATTACTCTATTTCCAACACTATGGAACACCTTTAAGGATACATTGCGACTTTGGAAGAGAATTTAACAACCAATTAATGAAAGACTTATGTAATCTCTACAACATAAAATTAACATTCTCTAGTGTAAACCACCCCCAATCAAATGGCTCATTGGAAAGATTCCATGCCACTCTTCTAGAAATGATACGAGTAATGACTACTGAAGACCCAAATGAACACCCCTTACAATTATTGCCATATGCTTGTATATGTTACAATAATTCTGTAAATAAGACAACTGGATTTACACCATATGAATTAATATTTGGACATACATCTACCAGACCTCCAGAAACCCTTTACAACGAAAAGGAACTTGTTTCAAAATATATAAGAGACCTAAATGCCAGAATTAAACACTACTATGACCTTGCCAGGCAAAGAACAATACAATCAAAAGAAAAAGCTAAAAGAAGATTCGACGAACACGTAAAAAGAGATAATGCAGATTACAAAGTCGGTGATAAAGTTTATGTAAAGGAATCACAAATTAAAGGAAAACTCGCTAACAAATTTAATGGTCCTTTTATAATCAAAGAAATTCATCTAAATTCAGCAACACTAGAAAATTTACAAACGAAACAAACAACTAAAGTCAATTACGATAGACTAAAACCATACTATGATGACGTAATAATTAAACCAGATGATAAAAACGCTATAGAAGAAAATACTGATTAAAATTTTTTCATTTCAGATTTTTAATTATGCTCTCCAATACGCTTGCTCTATCAAGACAAAGAAATGATAGTTATCGCTATACACTCAGACCTATCGAAAATAATGTCGGATTATACTTTCAAAGAGAAACTAAACTAAAAGTCTCTAATGATAAATGGACACTTCTAGTCTACAAAGACACAAGAAGACTAAAAGAATTATATGATAGTAATAACAACATTTTACAAAGCCTAAAAACTATGCTAAATAGTAACAATAACTACATGAAAAATGTGTATGTAGATTTAAAAACACACATCAGTTTGCTTGGACAAATATCCAAAGATATAGAAGATAAATTTGAAGAACTGGAACTAGATGTTTCAACAAGACCAAGAAGAAGACGTGGCTTAATCAACGCTGCAGGAAGCATTTGGAAATTTATTACTGGAAACTTAGACTCTTCAGACGGAGAATATTACAATAACTGTATAAATAAAATTGAGAAAGACGAACATGAACTCGAAACTCTAATGAAAAAGCAAATAATGGTAACAACTTCAGTGATCAAGAGCTTTAATGAAACTTTACGAAAACTTCAAATCGACGAAGAAACTTTCAACAAAAACCTAAAGAATATAGAAAAAAACATTCTCGATATATGGGATGAAGTTGAACTATTAGAAAGTAAGCTACGGCTTATAACTGTTTGTCAACATTTAACGGAATCTTATTCTTTCATAGAAGAACAATTAAATGACATCTTAAACGCTGTCACTTTCGCCAGACTAAATATAATTCACACCTCTATTATTACCCCAAAAGACTTAGTATCCGCATTAGGAAAAGTAGCTCAAAACCTTCAAAAGAATAATTTACCCCTTTCTCCTAGAGAAGCTAAGGTTGCTACCTATTTAGATATCATAGAGTTAGCAGCATTCCAAACAATGGATAAATTAGTATTTGTTTTAGACATTCCTTTAGTTGAACCCGAATTGTACACAGTTTATCGATTATACCCTATTCCAACTAAAGATAATCGAACTAAACTTCATTATGTTTTACCAACCATTCAAAAATATATAGCGAAAGGTGATGATTCAGATCAGTTTATTCCGTTATCTGATATTGAACATTGTAAAGAAGTAATGATTAATATTAAGCTTTGTAAAAACTTGTATTCATACCCAATTGATTCTAATGCTATTTGTGAAGCGCAACTTCTCAAAACGCAACAATTTAATAGTCTTCCCAAAAACTGCGAAGTAATTTCAATGTACGCACAAGACTACAAGGTACAATTGTTAAAACCAAATATGTGGTTATTGGTAATTACCGATCAAACTCCAATAACAGTTAAATGTGAAAATATTGATCCAAAATCAGAAATAATCGATACTAACACAATTATGACGTTACAACCCGGCTGTTCAGCATTTGTTGGAACTACAAGAGTTCAAGCTTCTATGACGAAAGTTTCAGAATGGCACTATAATTATTCTAATACATTTCAAATACCTTTTAATTGTTGTTCTAATTTGCCAAATAACGCTCATAAAAACTTAGACTTAAAACCACTTAAAATTGGTGAACTAAATCTCGAAGATTTGGAAATTGCTAAACACAAATTGGATCAATATTCTAGAGATATAGACGACCTAATCAATGAACCTTTAATTCAGAAATATACGCCATGGTTCACTTATGTTTCTATAACTTTAATAATACTCGTAATAATTGTATACTTTTTCCGAAAATGTCAAAAACGTAGGCGAATGATTGGAATCAGTATTGATCAATCCAGCCCTCCATATCCACCTTCTCCAAAACCTGGAATATCGTTATTAGGAAAACGACTTTCCAAAATGTTACCGCGAAGACGTCCAAGCATTCGTCTCGGTGAACCAATTGATGAAGATGAAACCTTCGAAATTATAAATACGAACATAAATAAGAATTGCGCATAAAAATTTCAAAGGAACTATCTATATTATTTCCAATTTATCATGATTCGATTATATTATCATTTCTTTATTATTGTATTTTACGCTTTCCATATATTTTATTATTGCTTATTGTACTTTATTATTATTATACACTACTCTTAAAAGTTACTGCACTGAATAGCACTAACTTTTTTATATAAGAGGGAGCTGTTATATCCCAAATATCCTATGTAATATTAAGAATTATTCTAAGTCGCTTATCTGTAACAGGATGCAGGTGTTTATCAAAATATCAAGTTTCACGTTATATCAAATTATTGCTGACCCATATGGGAACGAATGCAGTATTGCGACATATTGTGCAATATTACGAGACTTTTCTAGAAACTCTATTACGATAACAAAAGAATATAAATACCTCCATCTAAAAGCGCTGCATCAGTTTAGACAAATTAAACCACTTGTAAAGTTAAAACTTTGAAAGTCCGAAAACCAAACAAATGTATTTGTTAGTCGTGTAAATAAATAAAGTGTTTTTTAAAAAGAAGTTTTTGTCGGCCACGATCTAACATACATATAGATGTTGTAGAATCACCTTGGGCGTTGAGTTTGTATAATGGAAAATGCCTTTTACGTATATACGGCGAGAACGCCGCCAGAGGGCGCGACAAGCGAATCATCAACGCGGAAACAATTGTACTTCAATGATGTATAGAATCTATCTATCAAGCAAATAACCTTCCTTACGCGTACAGAGCAAAAAGAGAGATGGAAGCTTTGTTTTATTCTGTTGCTCCGGATTCCGGACGTTTAGTCAGGTTTAAGTCTGATATTCTTTTCATATGTAAGCTTTCGAATTAGGTTTTACAATCATCTACAAACTCTAAACTTTTTCACTCTCATAGGGGTGAAATTTCAAAAAATCGCTTCTAAGGGGCGTCTACACTATATATATATATATATATATATATATATATATATATATATATATATATATATATATATATATATATATATATATATGTATGTATTCAAGCACGGAGAAGCCATTTCCAGCATCTACTATAAACTGAAATCAAAATGCACTGTTTCTGAACAAGAAATATTTTTAAAAAATCATTTTCATTGTTAGTTTTTATTGCAAGATATAAATTAATTTTTATCTCGAAAACGGCGCGTCGGAACAAAAACGCTCAAGAGACACTTTTCACTCAGAATAATTGTGCTTAAAGAAACCGAAATGCTGTCAGAACTGACACTGACAGTTTCGTCAAAAGTTCTGGTATATCACGTGATACAACACCAAACGAAAGAATATTTTATCTTTGCTTCAAATTTTAACAACGGGTAGATTTGATGCTAACGATATAGTAGTAATATGTATGTGCTCTTGTCAAATTTAAAAGTATATCTGTATACCAGCAAAATTATAACACTGATACCAATTGAATAGCAAGTAAGCATTTTCATTCATTATAGAAAAACTTTAGCTACCTTATCTACTGACTGTAATATCTGGATATATTGAAAAACCCATTGTGAATACAACAATCAATAAAGACAGAAACCCATAATAAAATGAATAAAATGATTTATTTCTTTGCCTGGGACATAACTTATATATATATATATATATATATATATATATATATATATATATATATATATATATATATATATATATATATATATTAGTCAAAATTTGGTGTTTCTAGGGCGAGTGGTTTCGCCTAGGCGTTGGTATGTTATAGTATAGTGACTTAGGACTTTTATGCATAGAGACGATTAATATTAATAGTACATTTAACTACTAGGAAATAAGATCTTGCAAGGCACAACTTCATTAAATTATAAACATCGAATTATCTTCGAGGCAAATAAGGCCGCATTACCCTTTAAATGAAAATGTTTTACAACGTGTCGTGTCGACAGCAATCAATTCTCAATTTTTCACGACTTAATCTCACGATAATCTGCGTGAGCTCTCTATTATTTGCTCATAAAAAAAATTATAACCGGATCGACGACATCGGCAGTATAAGCAGAATATGTTGTGAAACAAGAAATTAATTTCCTAAGGGCATAAAAGCAATTTGAAGCGATGATAAAGGTAGAAAAGCATCGATATTCTCTGTTAAAATTGGCTCAGGAAAATTAAAATATTTACTTTAGTTCAGTTTTTACAAATTTCTGGGTTGAATCCTTCCTGAATCTTAACATGAATAATGTAATCTTAATTAAAAGTCAACAGAGATACCCGAGCTTCAAGATGATTCGACCTAGGGTTAAGTGGCACCGTTTATGCACAACTTAGCTGCCGCAATTATTTATAACCATTCCTCCCGATTTCTTGCACCGTCTAAATGCTGATGGTAAAGTGAGAAGATTTGTGTTAACTGCCAGTTAAGTTGCCTCTCATTATCTCCCTACATTTTTAATAACCCAATCAAAACTAATCACGTTCATTGTATGAAGAGGCAATAAAGGTTATGGTTACTACGGGTAATAGGAAGCAGTTGCGGGGCTAATCTTAATTATAACTTTTGTGGTTATTGTTTATTATCATTTCCTCATAATTTTATGATTGATAAAAGACGGGCATTTATAGCTTGTACAATGTAATGGTAACGTTTTACCCACAGTATCGGTATAGCATCAAATTATTTCGTAGAAAACTCTAGCCGGAATTCATTAGGTTTTACATCCAGTAAGTTTTTACCAATTTCTTGGCTAAATGTTTTATGAAAACTTAACATGCTATCTATTTTTGGAATTTCCAGAAAATATATTATCGGATAAAGCACTATTCGCGAAAATTCGGCGCAGTATAGGAGATACAGTTGTTTGGATAGAAGCTTCTGTTAAAATTGGTTCATGAAAATTAAAATTTTCACTCTAATTTAGTTACGAATTTGTGGACTGAATCGTAAATCAAACTTTATCGGTTTAAATCTAAGCAAATTCTGACTGTGTAGAAAAAAAAACCAATCAACTGTGCTTTATTTCCAGGTGCCCTAACAAAGTCTCAATTCCCAGTCTTCACCATCTACGCTCAGAAAAGTTGTCTAGGAGTCAAACCCTGCGAGAGGGCCTGGTGCATTGACAGGGTGCAGAACTACAGGCTGACGGGCTACGTCAAGAGTCACCAGATCGTGAGATCCCGGCAGGAATGCTTCGAAATGTGCCTTGGAGAAAGTGAATTCCCTTGCAGGTAAGTGTTTTTTTAGCAGAGTATATTTCAGTGTTGGTATATGAAAAGAGATATACAATTCTTTAGAGAAATCAAAATAAATAAAAACACATACATACATAACACATATTTATACTCGTTATGTTCCTGGTTCGCGATTACTAAGCCGTTAATAAATGACGTAATTGAAAAAACAATTTAAACTAAAATGTTCATTTCTTGTCAGTAGAGAACGCGATATCAGAGGAAGCCTCATTATTTAACCCGATTCTTAATAGCTCTCCAGAAATTGCCTATATAAGTTGTGGCCGTTGCTGCTGCCACTTGGTATTCAACAACGAGAGTTCCGACATTATCTACAGAGTGTTCGCGCAATTATGTACCCGTTGCAAATTATGTCTTTAAGACAACTGTATACAAGACGAATTGCCGGGAACAAGGAATTCGATCGTGATCTGGATAATCGATTTAGTGTGCCCGTTAGACATGGGAAATTGCGAGAATTGAGTTTTCTATGTTTTACGCTGCACATGTTTTCATTTTCTAAGGCAATATCTTATTTTTTCTCTCTTTCTCTCGCTATTGTTATACTACTCGCACAGGTTTGAAGCTTTCTTATACGTCACTATCACAAGAGCGTTGGTTCGAGTTCTTGGAAGGTTCGAGAGGGATTAGACTAAGCCCTTCAAAACGCAACATAATTTTTTCTAATAAAGCGTCATTTTGGGCTTGGATTCCTAGGAAGAAATATTGGACTATTAAAGGGCATCCCTTCGTTTAGCGCACCGCATCCAGTTAAGATTCATGTCTGGAGTTACTTCAGTTTTCGTGGTTTCGGACGTCTATACTTGTTCAGCGATTATTTAAATGCACAAAAAATGTTAAAAGTATATAAAACTGCTCTGCTGAAAGGTGGTATGGAAATAATACTGCTTCCTGGGTACTACAACAAAATAATGATCTAAAACACCGGAGTGCTGTAGACACAACTTGGATTCAAAAGTTGGATTGGACTTTCCGGTCCCCAGACATGAATCGTTTTAAGAATGTTTGGGCTACTATCAAGCGAAAGCTTGGTGGAAAATGTGTATTAACACGTAAGCATTGAAGTCGCCAGATGTAGAGGTCTTTGCCTGGTGAGTGTGCTGAGAAGCTTGTGGAAAGCATGGCCGTACGTTATCAAGGTATGCTTGATAATGACGGAGATTACAAAACTCTTTATTAGGTTAGTGCGTCGTAGTATTTGATATACAGTAAGATTCAGCTTGCTGCGAACATACATAGGTAGAGCATGGACGAATTCCCTCGTGTCCGCAGTTAAATCAATCGCATGGGGAGTATCATTTTTAATGCGACCCCAACCATCGCCAAAGTTACACTGATGTATTGACGATAGCGATGGGATATCTCGAATGAAAAATAATCGATCATTCGATTATTCAAATCACTCGAGATATCTCGAGAAGTCAGCGCGATCATTCGAATGATTTAGCCGAGAGATTATAATATAATAATAATCGCCTTTCGCCGCTTCGAATGTCGAGACGAAATACGAAATGATGCCGTCGCCGCCGACTTGGCACTCGATGTTGCGTTACGATGCGATTGTCTCGGATGTGTTTTTCATTCGAATGATTATTTATTTCGAATGATCCTTCGATATCGATCGAGCATTATTTCATCTCTCAACAACGCATAGCATGTTTTTAATATTGTCTGGGTCTCGGATGATTTTTTCATTCGAATGATTGTTTATTTCGAATGATCCTTCGATATCGATCGAGCATTATTTCATCTCTGGACAACGCATAGTGTTATTGCATGTTTTTATGATATATACAGGGTGTTAGTAAAGTATGTGGCCAAACTTGAGGGTATTATTCCTTACTTAATTTTAAGACAAAACATAGGTCCTAAAAGACTTTGTTTTTAATACACAGGGTGTTGAATTTTTGTAAAAGGTTTTTCCTAAATAACTAGAGGACGCAAATTAGTATAAAGTTGAAATTTGGTGACAATTTTTAATGCATAAAGGGGAGTCATGCTAGTTGCCAAATTTGTTTAAAGAAGTGTTTTTGTTTTCATGGATTTCTTACTTTTTTGATATTTTTAACAAATTATACTAATAAATAAGGTAATTATTTAGATTAACGTAAACAGCGAATTTTTTCATGAAATTTTGCACAGACCCTAATTTTGGGTCGTAGAACACGAATCCGAAGTCAGTTTTTGGCAGTCTCGTAAAAATTTTTTTTAAACTATTAGGTTAGTTTTTCAATGAATTTCTTTAAATTTGTTGGCTGAGCAAAAAGGTGGTCAGGTTTGCTCAGTTTTGATTGATATAGATACATATATATCTATATCAATCAAAACTGAGCAAACCTGACCACCTTTTTGCCCAGGTTGAGGGAGCAAAAAAATTTTTTTTTACGAGACCGTCAAAAACTGACTTCGGATTCGTGTTCTACGACCCAAAATTAGGGTCTGTGCAAAATTTCATGAAAAAATTCGCTGTTTACGTTAATCTAAATAATTACCATAAATAATGCTATGTATAACTTTACATTTTTTTGTTTTTATCGAAAACGGCCAATCCAAACAAAAAAAATTCAAGAGATGATTTTTGTGCAGTTTTATTTGCTAAATTTTTTTGATTCGAATGATTATTTCGAATGATCATTCGATTATTAAAATCATTCGAGAGCTAATATTTCGATTATTTAATTCATTCGATTATTCCCAACACTAATTGACGACGGCAGGCGACTCTACGAAATCTGCGGGAGCGGGGACGCAAGTATTACTGCAGCGATCGGGCAGAGCTCGATAGTTTTCGGTCGTGACAGAGTTAAATACGACCATAGATAAATTCCTCTTGAAGATTTCTATGTTCGCAGTTAGGTGATTTTTACTGTATATTTTTAGTGTTCCGTGCTAACGGAACACTCCGTCTGTCCGTCTGTCACAGGCGATATTCTCTAAAACTATTCGACGAAAGAATTTGAAATTTAACACAGAGATAGAGTGGCCCAATTATGGACGTGAAGTATCAAAATTTGAATTTTGATTTTTGGGGTTAATTTCAGGGGGTAAATTCAGAAATGGGGAAAAATTTTCAAGGGCATCCTATAGGGTGTCAAATGAAAGATTATTGAACCACGAATTGCTGTCCCCCACCGTTATCACCAATACGAGCATTGATAATTAGGTGTAGATTGAGCCAAAATTATCAGTATTGAAAAATTCTACCGCGGTCAATTAATTGTTATAAACAATTTATTTATTAATTAATTATTTTCTTATAACTCGTGAACCATTGGTTTTAGAGAAAAAGTTTTTCGACAAAAAATATTTCTCACGATGCCGATGTAAGGAACAACTTTTGTCCTTACATGTTTTTTTAAAATTTTCAATTTGGCTCAGTCGAAACGCTCCCCATTCAGCTCCGCGCATACGCGATGTGATACGGCATTGGTGCCGTCGGCGGCGGATAGCGCGGCAGCTGGGCAAAGATCGGGCGGCCGAGGTTTGCTCAAGTTAAATGAGAGGCTGATGGCCCGAAACCACAAATTTTTTTTTTACTATTTCATCCTGATGTTAGAAATTAAGCCAACGCTCTTGTGTTAAAGACTGTAGTTGGCCAGATATCTCTGTTTTGAAATGTGAATAACGGTATATCGTCCTTGTTTAAATCTATGGTACAGACAAATCTAGGTCTGCCAAAGGCTTGTTAGCACCACTAACATCAGAGTAATGTGAACTTAAAAATCAAACTACTACGTTTACTTTTAAAAATACTGCCTAAAATCTCTTACCTAGTACTAATACGTATCGCAAACAAACCAACAAACTAACAAAAAATCTCTTTGTTTTCCGTAATAACAGCAAAACATTCTATACGATATTTACCTACGTACGCGGTAGTTTTTTTCTTATGTGAAAAAAAAACGGCTCCGGCAAATAGCGTTTTAAGCTCGTGTGAATAAGGCATAATGATATCGTGTTCGACCATCCTAAGTATAATTAAAATTAAATTAATAACGTTTATGTTGACTAGAAAATTATGGCCTGAAAAGGACTATTATTCTCTGCTCCGCTTAACTGTGTTCACGGTTTTTCTAATGTTCCTCTTGATTAGACGGAACGATATGTATCTGTATATGTTTACCGAGGAAGCAATATTCGCAGAGGTTCGACATACATAGTACAGGAGACACAGTCGATTTAATAAGCGCTTCTGTTAAAATTGGTGCATGAGAATTCAGATTTAATAAATTATAAATAGATAAATCTAATTGAATAGAAGTTATGTTCCTTCTTTCATCAAGTAAAATTTGGATAAAGCCATATTCGTGAAAATTCCGCATAGCATAGGACAGTGGTTCTCAAATGTGTCGAAATTCCGGACCCCCAAAGTTAGAGATTAGTAACTTTTGCATTTTTTACATATAGTTTCTAAAAAATCAATATTTATTTAAAAATTTCCGATTTCTTTAGGGGTATTTTATTCGTCGTCTTCATTCGATAATATTTTTTTCCGCACGAAATCCCTAACGAAGCCGATCCTTCTATTCTCTCTCCCATGGGCACCCCCCAGGATTTTGTCTTGGGGGGGAGGCTGATTTGTCTTGGGGGGCTGAATAATGCAATTCGGTGGATTTCTTCAATTACTAGTGTACTTTTTTAAATTTTTGTGTGTCTAGGATGTTGGTCGGGGGGAGGATCTACATCCCCTCAGCCCCCCCCCCCTGTGTGCGCCACTGACCTCTCCCCCATTTATACTCGTTAGTGAAAATGATATGTTTGAAACAAAGACTGTAGCGCGTTTGTAATTTTGGGACAACTTTGTAACAGGTAAAGATACATGTTTTTTTTGGCATTCGTTTTATAACATAGAGTCGAATGGCGCTAACTTGTTAAAAATAGCATAGTAAAAACAAACTGTTAAAAAATTGCAAAAATAAAATTTAAACTGAAAAAAATACCAAAAACTATTTAAATTATTATTTTAATTTTCATTAGCGCCGTTCATATTTAATTTTGTATTACCAATACAATAGAGAAATCCAAAATTTCAAATATTTTTCAGTTTTTTTTATAGGAATTTAACTAGTATTTTGTGTCATTTGCCTTATTTCTGTTATACAGACTGAAAACCTTATAGCTCTCCCTTCCTTCCTATAATGCGATAAATTTTGTTAGAATTAACGAATTGGCTAGCTTTATACCTTGGAGAATAGAGATCGGACCAGTTAGTCATAGTAAATACTATAGCTTGACGACTGTAAGAATAGATTCACTCTTTTTAGGGCTGTAAATTTTTAACGCGCAGTAAAATATTTTTTTAAATAGCGCATCCAATCCCCTTAATGCTTTTAATATGCCTTGGCATTTTGCACCAAAATGCATCATGCAATTCAGAAATAAAAACGGCATTCTATGGGGGTATATAAAAGTAACTGAAAAAAAGGTATTCTCTTTCCTAGCACAAAGATAATTTATTAGATACACTATAAAATATGAAAAATATTAGTTTTTGCAGGATTGAGGTCGGTAATATTTAAAAGATGCAATATTGTTTGTAAGGAACAACCGTCTTACCGCCTGTTGTCGTCTTAAATAATTTCAGTAAATAACATGAAAATAAATAGAACATATATATATATATATATATATATATATATATATATATATATATATATATATATATATATATATATATATATATATATATATATATATATATATATATATATATATATATATCAATCATCACTTTTGGATTTTAATATGAAGAATAAAACACTGTTTTTTTGTCATAATTCTTCCTAAATCTGGTCCAATATTTGAAATTTTTAATCTTAGGTCTGGAGCAACATCCAGCCTATTTATTTGTTCGGGATTTTAGCACAAGGTAGTTATTGAGAGAAAGCTTCAAGTGTTTCAAAGCCTTTTCGGAGAGCTTGCTATAACCAAAGCTAATTTTAATCCAAAACTGAATTCAATCATTGTCTTTAAAAATATCCATTTTAGAATTGCTTCACTGTCGAGTAAAATTTGTGACCCCTAGGGGTCCACGGACCACTATTTTATATAGTACTTGTGTTAGCTTAGACTGTGATAAACAAACTGTCTTTCAGACTATCATCGGGATCTTGAACTTGGTTAAAAAACGTTTTTTAGCCATTTGGATCTTTTGTAAATTTTCTGTTTTTTTTTATTTCTCTTTTCATAGATAAATACTACTAAGCAGAAAATCGAAAAACACGAGTACAGAAACAGTAGTGGTTAATTGCTACACGATCGACCAACCTGAACCCGCTTAAGTAGTGTTTATTGATAAACAAAAAACTTCTTTGTCGCTTATTTTAAAGAACAATGGATGCTCCTTTTTCGTTTGACGATTATTAGAAGTACAAATAAAAAAACGCGCTTTAAGTATCGCAGGCAATGTCTTCGAAATACTGTTAAGAAATAAGAAAGCAAATAAGAATTGATGCACGGTGCATTAGAGAAAAAAAACTCCTGAGCCATTATTGTGGTCGAGCATATACTAAGGTAAAGTTGCTTAGTAATAATTGACAAGTATCGAAATAAGACGAAAGTGGATCGATAAGAAATAGAATTAATTTCTTATAAGGAAATGATGCAAAGAAATAATTAAAGCCGCTAAAAGGGTTCTGTTTTTTAGAGCCGTATACGGTCGATAAAGCGCACCAATGAGGCGAGAATTTTTTTAGGGTTTCTAGTTATTTTGCTGTGTTAGGTGCCAATAATGTTAAAAACAAGGTTTTTGTTAAAGCTTGTCGCGCCTTTTTAAGTTTTAAAGTTAAATTTGTTGTCAGATGAATCCATATTCGCGGAAATTCAGCATAGTATGAAAGATAGAGTTGATTAAATTAAAGCTTTTATTAAAAAACTTAATGAATTTTCTTTCACCTCAATTCAGTTTTTACGGATTTCTGGCCGGAATCATTCATGGAACTTTATTTTATTATTATTACAAACTTTGAACCCCCATTTTACCCCCTTAGGGGTCAATTTATTAACAACTGTAAAACACGTGTTTAATCATTTATTTTTTGGAGTTTCAAGTTAATAGGACCAACTAATATTTTTTCTCCATACAAATTTTCAACCCCCTTATGACCCCTTTAAGGGTTGAATTTTGAAAAATCCCTTCTTAGTGAGTCTCTATAATATAAAATAAAACTACTGAACAAATTTTATATTTGTTAAAATTGGTCAATGAAAATTAAAAATTTTAACCCTAATGCGGTTTTACCAATTTCTGGACCAAATTTTTAGCGACACTCTAACAAGTTATATATTTTTGGGATCTCCGGAAAATTTGCTATCGGAAATTCGGCACGGCATAGAAGATAATATCCAGGCTACTAAAGCAACTATCAATCGGGTTTAAATTAATTTCCGACTACTAAGTACATAATTTTACCTGAAATCTATAAGGAACCTAAACACGAAAACATCATAGGGTTAACGTTATACCAGTAGGTTTAAACTACCGCAATTTTTTTTCGTACACTTACAAAAGCAACGGTGCAATTAAGATTCATTGACCCCACCACTTATCAACACAAACAAAAAACCGCCTCCCCAAATTTTGGTTCTTCCCAAACATATAATGACCATCTAATTACGAAACATTCTTTCACAAGCGATTATCGCTAACCAAATTTGGTAACGATAACCGATTATTAACTAGCTCACGTTGCCGATTTATATTTCCTAATATCGGGCCTAACGATTATTTAAATATAAAATTGATATAATTTCTCGATTATCCAATACCTTAAATTACATAGCTTTTTTTTTGTTTGGGGAACGTCATGTGCTTCCGTTGTGGGGTTTAAGAACCTCTAGATGACTCTGTGTTTTTTTATTTAAAATATCTCTGTCGACTGTACGTAATACTTAAAACAGTATTTTAAAACCGTTATAAAATTTTAAAAAAACATATACTGAGTGGGTTAAATAAAAGCTTCTGTTAAAACTGGTTCATGAAAATTTTAATCTTCTACCTTATCTCAGTTTTTACGGGTTTCTGGTCTATAAAACCTTAACATTTTCAGAAATTTCGGTATAGTATAGGAAATAAGCCTTGCTAATAAGAATATGTTTTACTTTCGTCTTAAACCTTTTTACGCCTGTAATCTTTCGTACATACTAATTGAAAGGTGATTAAAAACCTTTTTGCCATTATAAATAATCGAATTCTTAACCAGAGCCGAAGATGGAATAGGTTGTGCCGCAGTGTGAATAGAAAGAGTCTCCATTCTGGACCGAATCCTTTGTTAATCCTTAACAAGTTATATACATTTGGAATCTCGAGAAAATTTGCTCTCGGATAGAGCAACACTCGCTGAAATTCAGCATAGCATAGGAGATACAGTTGATTGAATAAAAGCTAATGATAAAATTGGTTCATGAAAATTAAATTTTGCTACCTTAATTCAGTTTCTACGAATTTCTGCAGGCAATTTTTTTTTGAAACCTTAACAAGCTATATGATTTTAGAATCTACATGCAATTCGATGTCCGGTAACACAATATCAGCTTATTTCTACAATTTCTAGGAAGTTAGCTGGCGGGTACAGTTCAGCAGTTCATGAAAATTAAGATTTTTTAATCAACTCGATTTTTACAAACAATTAACGTCATTTTCAGGCATTAAGGCGTTTCATAAAAAAAAACATCCGTGAATTTACAAATATTGCGGACATTTAAATTATTATTTCCTTCAGCTAATTCTCTAATTTTCCTGGCCTGCTTTTCTACTTAATATGCAGCACAACTATTTACCTGTAGTATCTCTAATTGCGTAGCTCGACACTATCTGTAAGCAAATTGCCTTACAATTATAGGCGTGCCTCAATTGTATCTTTCAATAATAATTGCTGCCATGTCGTGTCAAGATTAACGGTCATTATGTGAACAAGAATCGATAGCAAGAACAAATAGTAAATTTCATTATCATCATCGCCATCATCTCCGTCAGGAAAAAATAAATTAAAGTGACTTCTTAGACAGAAATTTTATTTAATGAACTGTATCTCCTATACCATGCCGAATTTCCGAGGATTATGTTTCATCGGATAGCAAGTTTTCTGGGGATTTAAAAAACTGTAACTTGTTAAGGTTTCATTAAGAATTCGGAATTTTGTAAAAACTGAATTAAAGTAATACATTTTTATTTTTTGGGCGCAATTTTAACAGAAGCTTTTATTTCATCTTATCTCCATGCAGAATTTCCGCTTGCTTTATCTGACAGAAAATTTTCTGGAGGTTTCAAAAATATGTAACATGTTTCATCAACAATTTCTAGAAATTCGTAAAAACTAAATCAGGGTAAAAATTTTTAATTTCGTGGTCCAATTTTAAAACAAGCTTCTATTTAATCACATGTATCTCCTTTACCACGCAGAATTTTCGGTAATATTGCTTTATCTGACAGGAAATTTTCTGAAGATTCAAAAATATATAACTTGTTAGGGTTTCATAAACAATTCCTAGAAATTCGTAGCAATTGAATAAGGGTAAAAATTTTTCATTTTCGCGATCCAATTTTAAAACAAGCTTCCATTTAATCACCTGTATCTCCTATACCATGCAGAATTTCCGCGAATATTGCTTTATCTGAAAGTAAATTTTCTGGAGATTCCAAAAATATAAAGCCTGTTTCAAGAACAATTCAGCCCAAAAATTCGTAAAAACTGAATAAAGGTGAAAAAAATGTATTCCAATTTTAACAGAAGCTTCTATTTAATGAACTGTATCTCCTATACCATATACTTTAAAATCGCACATGTAAGCGAAACGTTTACATGTACCAAAACCAACAGGCGACCTACACAACGTTGCTGATGGCATCAGAGTATGAAGATACCCATAATCTTGGTTGCTTGTAGTTTAATCAAAATAATGATTTTTCCGTTTTTTTGCATATATGTACAAATTTCGTATTATCCACGTCTCACGTGCTAGTTTTTGCCGCATTATTTTATGCATTTATCTTCACAAGCCTATTACGGAAGACCAATCTGCATACCAGAAGAAATTGGAGCACAGAAACACAACATAATTGGAAGATGAATTATTTATTTTATTAGTAGCATGTATGTACAAGAGCAGTGAATTTTTTGTCTACGTACTAGACACTTTAGTTGGTCTAGTCCTTTTTTCTAAACGCTGCCTTCTGTTCACTTTTGCTTCTTGTTTTCTTCTTTCTATAAGGGTATTGGTCAAACCCAATCAAACCCAACCGACTGCACTTTTGCCAGTTTTAGTCCAATTTTAGGTACCTTGGTTCATTATAGAACCAACTCAGTTATCCTAGCTTCTTGCACTGATTTGTGTAGGTCGGCCAAAATATGGATAAGAACCTGGTCCATCTGATAACAAATTTTCGGGAGATTTTAATTTTCATGACCCAATTTTAACAGAAGCTTTTATTTCCGAAGTTAATTTTAATTTTACGACAGAAAATTTTGCAGATTTCACAAGAAATCCTGCTGATCGCCTCAATATTGACCTGCTTCTCGCTACGTCTCAACTAGCCAAAGCTTCTAAATATATCTTTACTTATTAAAAGCTACTTTTAAATTAACTGGTGTTTGCAAACGTGTACTTAACCTCAAACCTCGCCCTATCAGGCCGTAACCTATCTATTCATCTGGAGATTTTATCAATAAATGACCAGGTGGTCTTGCGTGCGTACTCCTTCATTTTACATAATTTCTGTATTAAGACCCGTTCGCGGTTGGTTATTCGTCACTTTTTCACTCGGTCATATGTGTACAGTTCGGGAGGTGAAAGAGGAAAATTACGAGACGGAATGGTCTTTATTATACGGGGAGAGGTAATAGGTTATTACGAACGCCTCCTGGTTAATTTGGTGTGCTAACAGTAAACCTTAAGGTCACCGTTAGGTGAAATATATTTATTCGTCGAAAACCGTGTGTACCGTAGTACGCCCAAAGTTAGAGCCTTGCCTTTTCTTAAATAATTTTGGAATCTGGAATTTGATTGAATGCTTCAGCATCAAAAATAGCGATTTACATTTTGTATTATGCCAAATTTCCACGAATACTGCTTTAGACGACAGCAAATTTTCTAGAGATTCCAAAAATGCATAACTTGTTATGGTTTCTTAAAGGATTCAGTCTGGAAATTCGAAAAAACTGAATTAAAGGCAACAATTTCTATTTTCATGACTCCATTTTAACAGAAGCTTTTATTTTGTCAACTGTATCTTCTACACCATATCGAATTTCACCGAATATTGCTTAGGTTGGGTTTGATGATCAAACCCAACCCAACCATAGCAAATTTTTTGGAGAATCCAAAAATCTCTGACTTGTTAAGGTTTTAGAAGGGATTCGGTCCAGAAATTGGTAAAAACTGTGTTAAAGTAAAAAAAAACAATTCATGACCAAATTTTAAAAAAAGCTGTTATTTAGTCATCTGTATCTCCTACACAATGCCGAATATCCGCGAATATTACTTTATCCGATAGAAAATTTTCTGGATATTCCAAAAATAAATAATAACTTGTTAAGGTTCCATGAACAATCCAGTCCAGAAATTCGCATTTTCAACTAATAACTTTACAAAATAATAGTGTTCTCGGTAAATCAATGTCGGTCTAATAACTACAACTAACTCGTACCTTATCTATCCATTTAGATCTGCAACTATAGAGCACTTGAGGTATACCCACTTGTTCTCTTTATAAGCGGTTATTAAACTAAATGAAAAAAAGAGTGCGAACATCAAGTTTACTTTCTCTTATGGTCAGTCTCAGCGGGTACTTGAGCTTGACCTTGACGGGGATAAGCGTCTGTTCTTTAGCTGTGATGGTTTAAGTGAAGCACTTCGTATTCTTGCATGAAGGAACTCAACATGGTTCCAGAGGGTTCTTGCCAAATAAAAATCTTCATTTTTTATTTGATCAAAAACTGAATTAAAGCAAAAAAATTAAATTTCTATGACTCCATTTTAATAGATTTATTCAACTATACCATGCCGAAAATCCGCGAATATTACTTTATCCGAGAAAATTTTCTGGAAAATCCGAACATATAACGTAGGGATTCGTAACCTCTTCAGTTCCTTTCTTTTTAATTTTATCGTAAAATGTACTTTTTTCTCAGACAATTCTACATACAAAGTATAAAGGTATAGAGTGAAACAGCTGGTATCTAATCATTCAAGTTTATCATGCACAGCCTGCGGTTTTAACAAATATCTTTATTAAATGTCAAGCGGTCTCGGATCCGGACATCTTGCTGGTTATTTTATGAGTACCTTTTCAATTTAACCGCATAGCTGGGAATATTAATTTGTATGAATTACATACGCGATGACAGACAGCCGATCAATAAAAGTGATTCTTTTGTCAAATGTTAACGGAATTTTAAATTTCTTTATCGCTTTTCCTTTGAAAGTGACACAATGTGGCCGAACCTTCCTATTATAAGTAATTCAATTGCGTATTTTACAGTATCAGCACCTTAACTACTGGGGTTTTATGAAATTAGTTGTATTATTGTTTAAAATTACTTATAACGGATAATTTTAGAATTGCTTTTTTTAAAGAAAATTCTGTAAGACTTGCTACACTGTGTTCCCAAACCCTACTCCACTCATAAGGAAAAATTACACTGTATTCTATTATTTTAACCCATTTCGAACCCCAACCGAACAATGATTCTTTGATATACGGACTGCCCACATTATTCTAACAAAGAGTTTTGAACCAACAGACTGTTCAACTCGCGAAATATCTTATTAAATTTAACACCGTTTATTTCTTGAAAGTCTCCAACAGTACTTCAAGTCGTTGCTTAACCAAACATATGTCGTCGTAACCACAATACTAAAATACTCTCGAAAGAATACTGTCAATTAGTCTTGCTGTTTCAGTTCTTAGACTAAATGTTTTCCGCTGGTACTTGTATGGGAAGTTCGCAGGGACTGGGATTTTGTTGATGCCCTTTTTTCAATTATATCTCGCCTGATATCAGATATACAAAAAGTCTAATAATGAAATTTTCTTGAGCCAATTTTAACAGAAGCTTTTATTTATTCCACTGTATGTTCTAAACCATGATGAATTTCCGGTAATATCACTTTATCTAATAGCAAATTTTCCGGAAGTTCAAAAAATATGTAATTTGTTAAGGTTTTATAAACAATTTCAGAAATTCGTACAAACTGAATTAATGTAAAAAAATATTGTAAATGTTGTATTTAATCCAATGTATGTTGTACGCCATATCGATTTGCCGCTAATATTGTTTTATCTGATTCTAAACATTCTAAAAATATATGGTTTCATGACCAAAATATTCGTAAAAACTGTGATTAGGTAAAAAAGTTAATTTTTGCTTGGTTTATAGATGATTCTTTAGTTCTATTATTTCGAAAAATTCATACCTGAGTTGCTCTTTTCCATAATAATTGAGAAAAAATTAAAAATAAGAATTTTTAAAGAAATAATACGAACAAAAATCCATCCTTATCGAGCTACGGTCGGAGTAAAAATTCCTTTAACGCGTCCAGTAGTGTCACTTTAGATCTTCAAGGTTTTCTTTCATTTTTTTCATTCTCACTGGGCTTTTTCATTGATCTAAGTGCCAGACAAACAAGATATCATTCTGAACTTCAAGTCCGGTCCCTGCGAGTCCGATTTGATCTTTGCCGAAGTTTCGAGATTGCATCTCCCGACTGGTACAGAGTCAGACTTCGGAAGCAGCAGCAACAAAGGACAGAAAAAACGCAGATTCACCGTTATTTGCGTGCCAGCATCTCGCGGACTCCGTCAGAACGATTACATCTGACTAAAATATTGAGGTGACTAGTAAAAACCACTGAAATCAGGTTCTTCCTTAATCGGTTGTTTACGGAATATCAGATTTAGACGAGGAGTTTCGTATCAGGTCTATCCGGACGTAAAAAATCGGTTAAGTGCATTCTATACTTGCACAATTATTAGTGTCCCATCAGCCTCCCACTTAAATTATTAATTGTAATGCACTCGCGTTTCTGCTGAGCGAAATTAAAAATTTTGAAAAATGTATAAGGATAAAAGTTGTTCCTTACATCGTGAGAAATATTTCTGTCGAAAAAGTTTTTCTCTAAAACCAGTGGTTCAGCAGTTATAAGGAAATAAACAATTAAATTGTTTATAACAATTGACTGCGCTAGAATTTTTCAATTCTGATAATTTTGGGTCAATCTGGACTTAATTTTGAATGCTCATGATTTTTTCCAGATTTTTCTGAGTCATCCTTTTGGTGATAAGGGTGGGGGAAAGCAATTTTTAAGCGTTCCCAATTTTGTTTTAAAAAGTGCATAAGAGAAACATCATATATATATATATATATATATATATATATATTATATATATATATATATATATATATATATATATATATATATATATATATATATATTGGTTTTGAGTTAATATCTTTAAGAAACGCGATGATGGTTTATTGCTTCAGGTAGATTTTATTATAATAATAATTTTCTGAATGATCTGTGATTATCTTCGCGAATTATAATTGTGAGATCGAAAGGTCAGGATCAAGGTGTACTGTGATGTTTTTAGGTTATTAAAGATTTGTTTGCGCAATTTAATTTTTGCAGGATTGAGGTCGGTAATATTTAAAAGATGCAATATTGTTTGTAAGGAACAAGGGGGTTTACCGTCTCACCGCCTGTTGTCGTCTTAAAGAATTTCAGTAAATAACATGAAAATAAATAGAATGATTTGGTTAAACATTTATAATATATATATATATATATATATATATATATATATATATATATATATATCTATATATATATATATAGTCGGGAGATCAATTATTCGTCCACTGATAAACTTTTTAAAAAATTGGGATAAAATTAAAACTACTTAATTTTATTTGCTTTTCATTACAAAAATAAAAACAACTATTCATGTACTAAAAACTGTAAGATAAAATCCAACCTAGGCAATAAGACAATGCCTTTCAAAAGTATAATTAATAATTAAACATAATTTCTTAAAAACCAAGGGAGAAAAATAATAATTGTCACCTAAATACCAGTACTCCCCTGTAATTCAATGTCTCGGTAAATGGGTAAGTCCCCGATTAGACTAACACGTTATTACACCCAGTTTTTAGTTGTTATTTTACACATTATATTATTATTACTCTAAGAAGTAGGTAATAATCTAACTCATCAAGTACGCTTTGTAATTTAATTAGGAAGGGTAAAAACAAAGTAATAAAAGAGCAAAGAAAAAAGAAAATACAAAATGATTTTCGAAATTAACTTGGGATACTAATAGGCGTTGCAAAACATAGTGATGGCACTACAAACGCCGGCCATACTGCTGGAACTTTTTTCCGAAATTACGAAAAATCAGCAGCAATCACTGGATTGAATAAAAATTTAATTAAAAAATCCAATTAAATCCTTATTTTGATAAAATTATAGTAGTTAAATTATAAAGTTCAAGTACCACCAGTTTTAATCTGATGACGGTAAAATCGAATATAACAGAACGTCATTAAGCCGGGTACCTACAGATGTTGATGATGCTGTCGATATCGCATTATGAGCATCCGCATTGTCCTGGGTTCATACTTATGGTTCTAGAGATAACGCCAGTAAACCAGTTCGCCATATCTACAAATCTTAACGTGGCCGTCGTCGTGTGTGAAGTTGTGTAGTTGAGGAACTGCGATTGGACTGGCCAAGAATAATGGAACATGGTCGGTATAGTAGCGTCTTAGTCATAACGTGTATGAAACAGTGATTCCGATGATATAAATAAAATAAATAGGTTTTTTGACTGGGGCCTACTGTTAGAACGATTATAATTCATTTTCCAGATTTAAAGTATGACGGTACAAAGATATTTTACGGGATACGCCGACGTATAACTGTAGATCGGTCTAATTTCACAAATAACAGCGCGGAAAACCCCAAAACAGTGCCGGTTACTCCTTAAGAAAAGGCCACCCTGTACAGCTTGAATCGATGTCCCGTGGATCACGTAATAATGTAATCAATTACCATTGAAGTTTCTTTATCGCCTTAACAAAAACGGACAGCCAACAACAAAGTACGAAATCGATTTTGTGTTTTGCTACCTCGCGAAGTAGTTCTGTTCGATCCGAGCCCAAGCGGCGATTTTCAGAGAACTATGATGAAGAAATTTCAAAGTTACGGACAACACAAAGACATTCTTAAATTGATTATAATACGACTTTCTTGCTTTACTATACATGAGACTTCTCGCAATACGCCTAGTCAAGTAAGAACTGCTGCTCGTCGGGATTCACTACGGTTAAGACCGGTCTAACTTGACAGGGGGTTACAAATGATGAGGGTAAGAATTCTGCTATGAATTTATTTGTGAGTTTTTTCTTAAAATTATAAATTGGAAAGTCGTAGTTTTTTAACAAACCTGAGCAATAGAAATGTTAAAAAAAAACAACAAAATAGTACAATAGGTACTAATTTTCTTAAACACAAGGCAGTGTTTTTCTTAAATCGAATTTCAAACTAATCGATCTCGCAGACATAGATTAAGCTCAGTAAGCTTATTACATTTATTATAATTGTCAGGATGACTGACGATAAATCGCATTATCGACCGATACGGATCGAAATTGAAAGTGGATGCTTCAGTCTGATAATAATAATAGTAATGAAGTATAGTAAAGCACACACGAAAGGCTGTCGGACATCTTTGCCTAGTTCTAGACGCTAAAGGGGAATTATGGGTTAAGAAGGAATAGCAGGGAATGAGAGCTTTACCTACTATATTTTATGCTTAATAGTATTAGAGTACGTGACTTGGTGTTATTAGGATTGCAAGTCTGTGTGGTGATTTTTAAGACGCAATTTCTGATAATTTATTTTTATTGCGCAATTACGGTTTTTTTTCGTTTAAGAGCAACATAGTTGTAGCTCCGGTATTTGCTATAAGAGAATGAAACCGTAACACGGTATATATTTTTCAATTAGCCAGAACATTTTCTGTCTTGGTTTAGAAGATACAAAGGCTTAAATATGAGCTAGTGAGTAACAAGGGAGTCAGTCAGAAAACCTTAACAAGTTATATATTTGTGGAATCCTGAGAAAATTTCCCATCAGATAAAGGAATATTCACAGAAATTCGCCTTAGTTTAGATATTTAAAAGATACCTACAGAGGCTTAAATATGAGCTTTTCTGAAAGAGGGACACAAATCTGTAAATCTGGCGGCAGTGCCAAGGTTGTCAAAGACTCATCACTAGTAGTAATGACTAATAAGCACAGAGTTGTCAATCTGTCAGTGTAACGCGTTTCCTCCTGTCCACCACCACATTACTAAAAGCAACTTTAATTGCAGGCTCTTATAAATAATGAGGTACTTTATTAAACGTATTATTTAAATGACAGTTCCAATTTAAAATCAAATAGTAACGGGCACACGGCGCGGCGCGGCGCTTAGGCAATTATTAAAAGACGAATGTTAATCTGAGACTGGGCATTAAACTAAACGTTTAATGCCCCTACCTGGACATTATAATGACATCAATTTAGTTTTTACTTATGGCAAATTACGTCTTTTGAAAGACCGGCTCACAGAGAATCCAGTTGCACTTGTCGGAGTAGAGCTGGGGCGCGCAGTATCGACTTGGAAAAAATCGCGCGGTGTTAGATGGGGTGGTCAGGATGACCGACAGGCAGCTTTTTGATAAATGCTGTGTTGGGGCTAGAACTTTAGGCTACACCACTATGTGTGTAGGTCCACGATCCTTTACGAAAAAAAAATTGTTAAACTATGTAAAAATACCTTAATTCAATTCAATTATTGTAGTGCCCATGCCCCGGGATAATATATTGTTTTCTTAAAATCATTATTAAACTAAAGAAAAGTATTAATTTATCCAACAGTTCATTATAGTTATCTTTTAAATAATTAAATACATAGAATATTTTATTTATAAAGATCATTATCAAATCGATATATAAAAAATATATATCGATACCACGCCCAGCTCTAGCGTCGATAGGACTTGTTTAACGCAATAAAAAAGGATGCAAATCATCATGATTGGGCAGTTACTTTCCCTCTCGCGGTACTTGAACTCGGCCTTGCCCATTCTTGGCGCGATACCTCATTTATACTCTCCAGTTCATTAAGAAAAGTAAAAATTGTTTATGAAAAGTCTTGGTCGTTTTTTCGAATGATAGATCACTTTTCGATACGCAAACTTTTAAGAATCGACGTTTTGAGACTCTGAATCTTTTCTCTTTCTATGACCGACACGACTCTAGCATATGACTCCAATAAATTTTTAGTAATTTATTTGCACTACACGGTGACGAAATTTAGAGTGATAGTGGCAACGTCGCGTTCTCATCAGAAAACAAGCCCTCTCCCTATTCACTGATAAATAAAAGATTTGTACAGGCGTAATGTTTTTTGTGTGATGTTTTAGGCAGGTCGGTATATACGTGTGTATGTGTGTAATGAAATTTTAAGTGACTTTTAGTTTTTCCTATTTTTCACTTATCTCCAGAAGTATACCTATTATATAGTACTAATAACCGGTATTCGTCTTACAAACGATTACGAATGGCCGCTCGACCGCCATAGTCAATTGGACTCGACGTTTCGGAATGTGCAACGCAAATTACACGTGCTCAGAGGTCGTAATTCATCCCAACAGCCCCCCGAGCGACGTCGAATGTTAAATTTAATTATTACGTCACAAAAGGCGGTGTTTATTCAGATCGTTGGCGAGAACATTAGTTAAAAGAGATATTTTACGACATAGTTGCATGGGAATGAAACTTTGCGTTAGGCTTAAATATGAACTTTAGAAGGGGTGCCCTAGTTCTGTTAAAAAAAATTAATTGAAATCACTTGAACGAATATCACCCATATATCGGCTTTAGTACCAAGCCAGCTGACGTTTCCACGAAGTACCGTACGCACCCATATTTTTCCAATTAACGAAAACTGTTCTACATTAACATTCCGCGATTATTGATATAGATAATGAATTAATTACGAAGTTAGGCAATACTAAAGCGTAACAAACACCATACCGTCCCTGGGTAAATTAATAAAATGCATTAAAATTATGATATCACTATATCCAGTTATGTTAAATGCAGTACTATTCTTTCTCTAACAATAAAAGCAAGAGTACAGTTTAAGAACAATTATATAATAATTTTAGTTCCCCTCTATCTTTAATTTTCTTTGCTTCCACTACCGTACGGACAAGCCGCGCCATGCATCGAGAAAAAGGATGACAGACCCGTGTGAAATAGAAATTAATTTCATTTAATAATCTTCCCACTGAATAGGTACTACCATTGTATCTCATATATACGCTTCCTATTTTATTAGGTACGCTTATTATTCGCGCAACATAATTCGAAGAAGATCGAGTATACAGGGTCCTAAAAAGCACGTTAAATGAGGGCCACAGAAGTCTGTACGGAGTTGTTAAGGAAAGTTGTTAAGGAAAGTTGTACATTTTTGGAATCCCCAGAAAATTTGTTTAAGCTCAAATTTTATATTTTGCGAATAACCTCAGAATATATTTCTTGGCTTTTACGCAAAAATTACTAAATATATAACAATTAGAAAAGACAAAGAAAAATTCTATGTCGCTAGTATATATATATATATATATATATATATATATATATATATATATATATATATATATATATATATATATATATATATATATATATATATATATATAAAATTTTTTTTTAACATACCCACTTTAATGAACAACGAACCAAGACTTCAGCAAAACAAACCACTACCCACCTGCCTTCCAATTAAAACCCAATCAAACTTTTCCTAGTACTTGTGTTTTTATTTTTAACCGGAGTTCCAATACTCCTGCGATACTCCTGCGGTCACTCGGAACCGCCATAAATCAGCCTAACGTCCAGCAGGATTTATTATTAGAAGGAAATCGTTCAACTACGCTGTTATTGTTTAGCGATATTCATGCACATAGCCTTGTTAAAGGTCATGTCCATTGCGGAATTATTACGGAATACCGAAATGGGTAAATCTCTGAAAATTGACGTTTTTTGGTGTAGCTAAAAAAGTTGCGTAAATGTATAATAAGTAATATTTAAGATAAAAAAAAACGTTCTCAAAAAACCTCCTCAAAATATGCCGTGGAATCATCATGCATGTCTTGAATTATTACTCTTGAAAGGTAACACAGTATTAGGTAAAAGGTATATGTGAATAAAAAATAAAACTGTCAAGTTCTGAATGTTTATTTTTAAGAAATTTAAATTATTGTCATTGCATGATACAGGATTTAAAAAAAAACATATACAACAAATAACCTAAAATTTTATCAAATTTAAACTAAATGAAATACGTGACCACCTTCTACTTCCAAACATATTCTCATTCTTCTTTTTACAGCATCAAAACAGTGGTGAGCACTTGGGGGGAGTTGTTAATCTGCTGAAATTTATTTGTAATTCTAGCCCGTAGGTCTTGTAACAAGGGGTTTTGAAAACCGAGTTTTTAATGTGTGGCCATAAAAAAAGTTGCACGGAGTGAGATCGCAGGACCGTGGTGGCGACCTAACTGGCAAATTACGACTATGGATTCGGTCTTCGAAAAGTTCTTCCAAAAAATTTAAATTATCAAGAGTTACGTGAATTGGTGCACCGCGCCGTCCTGCTGGAAGTAGTCTTGCCGTCTCTCTTGATCGTCTAATGCTTTTACAAAACTTTCTAAAATTTCATTACGGTATCGCGCCGAATTGACAGTCCCTTCAAAAAAAAAACGGTCCAATTAACCTTCTTTTCGATATGGCCGCCCACAATCTTCTTTATCAAGAAATGTGGATTCTCAGAAGTCCACATTCCCATTTGTTGAGAATTTACATAACCAGAGAGGCAAAACTATGCATCGTCAGTAAAAAAGGTTTTTTGGTAATTATGTAGTATACGGTTTTCAGCTATTTTTGCGTTTTTTGGGAAAATTCTTTTATGGTCACATTCTACTGTCTTTCCTGATTGAAAATATAAGTGCGCACATAATAAATTATGAGCAAACCTGACCACCTTTTTGCTCACCAACCTGAGCAAAAAGGTGGTCAGGTTTGCTCAGTTTTCATTGATATAGATATATATTATATATGTATCTATATCAATGAAAACTGAGCAAACCTGACCACCTTTGTGCTCAGGTTTGCTTGGGTTGCTCAGGTTGGTGAGCAAAAAGGTGGTCAGGTTTGCTCATAATTTATTATGGTAATTATTTAGATTAGTGGAAACAGCGAATTTTTTCATGAAATTTTGCACAGACCCTAATTTTGGGTCGTAGAACACGAATCCGAAGTCAGTTTTTGGGGGTCTCGTAAAAAAACATTTCTTTTTGCTCACCCAACCTGAGCAAAAAGGTGGTCAGGTTTGCCCAGTTTTGATTGATATAGATATATATGTATCTATATCAATCAAAACTGAGCAAACCTGACCACCTTTTTGCTCACCCAACAAATTTAAAGAAATTCATTGAAAAAGCTAACCTAAAAGTTTAATAAAAAATTTTACGAGACCCCCAAAAACTGACTTCGGATTCGTGCTCTACGACCCAAAATTAGGGTCTGTGCCAAATTTCATGAAAAAATTCGCTGTTTCCACTAATCTAAATAATTACCTTTATTATGTGCGCACTTATATTTTCAATCAGGAAAGACAGTAGAATGTGACCATAAAAGAATTTTCCCAAAAATCGCAAAAATAGCTGAAAACCGTATACTACATAATTACCGGTTTTTTCAATTACATTCATCACATTTCATTATTATATGCAAATTATCTATAAACCATTCTGAATATTGCATTCGCTGCGGCTTGTCGTTTGATAACAATTCTTGGGCTGAGCTTGGACGATAAGCGTGCATATGCAGGTCACATTTCAGGATTGCATTGCAGGTTCCCTAGGATACATTTACTTGCTGGCTTAAACGCCGAATAGGAGTTTGTGGGTGTTCATTAACAATTTTCCTCAATCCTTCTACTTTTTGTGTAGTGCGAACTTTGGGTCTCCCACTGCCTTCCTTTCTACTCACACTACTTGTTTCTCTAAACAAAGCCACAGATCTGGTCAAAACTTGGCGAAACTGGTCGAAATCCAAGACTGTGTGTGGAAATTCTGTTTGAAAATCCTGAATGGCGTCCCGTGTTGAATAAGCCCACTGGCCATCAACCCTTCTGCCATTTATAAAGTAACTTTCGATCATAAAAGCTTTTTGTTCTGCCGTGATTAACATATTTAATTTTCTTAAAAGTAAGTACTTCAGAACTTGACAGTTCTATTTTTCACTCACCTATACCTGTTACCTATGTTACCATTCAAGAGTAATAATTCAAGACATGCGTGATCGGTTCCACAGCATACTTTGAGGACTTTTTTTTGATCTTAGGTTATTAAAAAACAGCACGAGTTATTGCCTAATTAAAATCTCAAATACTTTCCTTTTACAATACATCTTCCATCTTCCCATACTCAAAACCACTGCAAATTAGGAAAATCTAAAATGTATACTATTTTCCTTATTTACCAATTCTTTCTGGGTTTATTACACTTATTTTTTGGAAGTGGTATTCCCAATTAAATAACGGAGACCCTAAAGTGTTCAACTATCAGAAATTTACCCATAAAACAAAATGTCGACACCTTTAGAGCCCACATAGTCCACGAAACGTAACGGTAATGATGTTGTTTCTTAATTTACAACCATCTCGTTTCTCTATTTATAATATTTCATAATTATCATATTGTTTAGGTCAGAAATCTAGGAAAAACGAGGACATACCGTTCATGTTTATTTAAAGTGGGTCTTTGCAACGACACAGGAAGTTTGATAAACCGGTATATAAATACGTCTTCCGGGTGGATTTTTGTTAAATTCTTGGCGATATTTCGGTTTGTTAAGACTTTTTTAAAGATAAGAGTCTACTGGCGGACTTGGAAAGTGGGAAAACAAAGAAATAGCTGACTAACTTGCAGAAAAGGTGTGCAGGTGCAGTTCTAGGGACCTGAGCCCTCCTGCGAAGTTACTACGCCACCTTTGACGATGAACACTACAGATACGAAAGCTTGCCAAAACCTAACTAATCAATCTTACGCTTTTTTGAAAAATCTCTTTGTTTCTTTCCTATTGTACCTGCAGGGTTTTTATTTTTCCAAAGATTATTTTAATTTACTTTACCACGAGAGCCACTTCTCACATTAACAGGTTGAGCATTCCTGTACCATTTCTATACGTTCTCCATTATTTACAAAACTAAAGACACTGAGTTGTATGCATATCATCGCTATTCGCATACATCTTCCTGCGGAGCTCTTCAAATAAACTATAAATCCTGCTGACCGCAGGTCCGCCGACCTGCGACACCGCAGGTGTGTGCGAAAGCCGCCTACCGAGAGCTCTCTGTGCAGCAGGATAAGAGCGATTACCGTTTACCTACGCTTCCTGCTAGAAAAGTAAATAGAGTGGACGACTGAAGGTATGTGTACGTCTGAGAGCAGTACTAAGACTTAAAACAAATTGAAGAAGCTCAACTTAATGGGTTGAGTAATTAAAGATGAGAGCACTTGGGTGTGAGCAAAAAAATCGTGGCTTCGTTATGCTGATGAGGTTTTTTAGACAACGCTCTTACGGTATATACGGGGCGCCTCAAATTCAATGCCAACGAGATAATTTTAAAATTTCCGTTAACAATATCGTTCCTCTTGTTTCAGATCGTCCAATTATAACAACGCAACTGGGGACTGTGAACTATCATCGATGGACAGACTCACTTTGGCAGGAAGCAACGCCTTCGTGGCAGCCGACGGGTACGACTACATGGAGAACAACTGCATCGAGGAACCTACCAAACTGTGCGAATTTAAGAAATTAACAGGGAGAATTCTGAAAACTGTAAGTGCAATAATTCCAAAAACAGATTTTTTGGTTCGCTATTCTTCAAGCCTATTTGAGTTCTAAAGCCAATTCTCTATGGCATAATTTTAGGTGGATTCTGTATACCAAGATGTTGGCTCTGTAGACGAATGCAGAGAACTGTGCCTCAACTCCCCCTACAGATGTCATTCGTACGACTATGGCGACACCGGTGAGATGGTCTGCAGATTGAGTCATCACTCCAGGTCAACTCTGTCTGACATCCAGGTAAGCCGATTGTCTCGTCTTTACATCATCTTTAGGTAAATACTAACTTATATCTCTTTGCAGGATCCCTACCTAGACGTACCAGAAGCCGCTACCTACGAACTCAGCTCGTGCTACAACGTCAGCATCGACTGCAGGTCGGGAGATATGGTCGCCCGCATCCAGACCAGCAAGCTCTTCGATGGAAAGATCTACGCCAAGGGTAGCCCCAACTCTTGCGTCAAAGACGTTAACAACAGCCTGGATTTCGAGCTCAACATGGCCTACGACAACTTGGAATGTAATGTCAGGAAGAATGGGTTGGGAAGGTGAGTTTTTACGAAAAAAAATGAGTTTGACCAGAGGACATTAGGTCTGGTAAACCAGGAGCATCATTGTAGAGTTCCTCCAACCATACTGTATTAAAAAAAATGTTTTAGGTATGTTAACGACGTAGTGATTCAACACCACGACAAAATCGTCACCAGCAGCGATCTGGGCTTAGCTGTCACTTGTCAGTACGACCTTACCAATAAGAGTGTCACCAATGAGGTTGACCTGGGAGTCCATGGTGACATTACACCAGGTATGTTATATGAAATCAGTTATGGTTTGATAAAACAGTGTCATTCAGTGAATCCCGACACGGATCCCGCAATGGTTTAAGAGGTATACGTTTTAACTCAGCTGAACCGTTTCCGAGATTGCTGGATCCCTCCTTGTCCAGTTTCGAAATACATAATCATTTTGCGATGGTTATTAAAAGTATGAAAACAAGCGACAGCTGGAAACATTGCTTTTCTCATCTCCGAATTCGATCTATTAGACGAAACTATAGCCGCTGCTTAGACGATAAATTGCCAGATTAGCAACATACCACCAACCTGCGATTATCCAATCTACTAGAGGCGTTTCAAACAAACTTGCAGCTTGGATCTGTCACTAGCTGTACGTACACCATTTTAAGTTTATGATGTTGCAGCCTGAAATCGATCACCATTGAGACGTATCTTGTATAACAAGCTAAATTAGACGCCTATTAGTGCTGATGATAACCACCGTCATTTGCTCGAAATCAGTTTACGTAACACGAATGTAGCAGAAAATTCCTGCTAGCAAGGTAGACAGACAGGTTATTTTAAAAAAATAATCAGGATATCACGTTGTGAAAGATGATGCGGAGTTGTTTAATTGTAGACGTTTAGCAGCATGCTGTGGATTGAAATTCCAGCAAAATATTGATTTTTTTTATGATATTATTATTCTACATTCGTTTTTGTATTGTACATACTCAAAATAAGCGTGAAGTTGTGTCACATAGTTTCATTTACCGTTTTAATAAAAATTACCGGAGGTTAAATCTGGTGAACCGGGAGGCCGTTTCATATTCGACGCGAACTAAAGACGAAATAATTGCAGATCGTCTTCTGACGATCTGAAATAATTATTGTAGACGTTTGGCAGCATGCATTGGGTTGAAACTGCAGCAGAATCATTAATTATTTCATGATTTTACATTCATTTTTGCATTGTAAGCACCCAAAATAAGCGTGGAGTTGTGTGATATACTCGCATTTACCATTTTAATAAAAATCACATGACAACATGAGGTTAGATCTAGCAAACCAAGAGGCCGTTTCGTATCTGAAGCGAATTAAAGACTGAATAATAATTGCAGATCGTCATCTGACGATCTGAAAAAGGAATTATTATTGTAGCCTTTTAGCAGCATGTTTTGGGTTGAAAGTCCAGCAAAATCTATTATTTCTCATGATTTTATTATTTTACATTCATTTTACCAACCCAAAATAAGCATGGGGTTATGTGATATGCTCGCATTTACCATTCTAATAAAAATCACATGAGGTTACATCTGGCGAATCAGAAGGCCGTTCCGTATTCGAAACGAATTAAAGACGGAATAATTGCAGATCGTCATCTAACGATCTGAAAAAGGAAGTATTATTTATCATTAATATTAAGTTTTGAGCGCACGGGAATTTTCCGCGAACAAAAACCCACAATAAATTACTCGTAAGCCAGGCTAATTGCAACATAAAGAGCATTCATCATCGCATTGCGAGGGTAATCATTATTTCTAACTCTTTTCAAATAAAACCTCTTTTTCTCTTTCCTGAACGCGTGTGCTTGTTGAGGCTCGTCATCTTCATATCATGATATTATACGTGAAAAAATGGCTTAGATAATCACGTGTATTATAGACGTTATATAGAGCTATTAGCACTTGAGACATCATTAATTACATACATTACTTAAACCTTTTATAAATGTTGATGTTGCAACAAAACTAAAACGACATTATCTCCAACATTAATTATTTAATCAATCACTGACATAGAAGCGTCCGTTTCAAACATCTTACCGCAAATTAAAGAAACATTTTTTCACAGGAGGAACCGATATAAAAAAAAGCTGAAAGAGCATACTCACTAGGTAAAGATCTCCATATCTGGCGAATGCGGCGACTGAAGTGATTCAGTGTTATTACACGTTTTGATTTAAGCTTTCGCCTTTATAGTAGCCCAAGAAACCCAAGCCCAAAATGACGCTTCATCAGAAACAATAAGAAATATGCACATATTTTTTTTTGTTGCATAAATCGTTTAAGGAAGTCACTACAAACCCAAAAAAATTATTTTGAAGTTACTAGGATAATTTCGCTACAAAAAATGTTTAGTTTTCGGTACAATTTATTTTAATTTAAAAAGCAACCGAACCCAAACCAACTTGGGCAAAAATTTTGTCCTCGTGTGGATACACAGATAGACTGCTTCGAAACGTTTACAGTACGCACCACTCATTTACAAAACTAACAATTACCACCACGACTGTAACTAGACTTGCTCTTTGCCGTTACTGCGTATTAACTTTCCCCACTCTCCATTAATTTGTGACTCTGTGAGTCTGATCCCTCTCGAACTTTCCAAACAACTCGAGAAAACGCTCTTGTGATAACGACTGGTATTTATTACAGAGTCTAATAGCAATCTTAATTCGTTAAAGAATTATGGGCCAACATACATAGAACAATAAAAGAAAACATACGTCACGAATTGAGAACTCCAGCCTGTTTCGAAGTAGGTGAAAAAATCATAAAAAGCTTTAAAGTCGCGTCGGTACATTAAGCGAAAATACGAACGTCCCGATTCGCCAGATCTAACTTCTCGCGATTTTCACGGTTACCTACTAGTTTTTGCTTGTACGACAATAATTGATGAGCTCTCCTTGTACAATCGATTAACGTAGACACACTGTACCCTTTAAAAACCGCACTTATTTCACGTAGATAATTTGCCATAGTTATTAGATGGCTTTTTTGCAATTGGAAAAAAAATACGATCGTCGCCTGAGCACAGGGCAGGGCGTATCAAATGGCATTTAAATTAATGGATGACTCGTGGAGATCGAGATGCGCGCTTGCCAGATTTTTTTCCTTCGACGATGTCAATTTTTTATTGTTCCTCTTCGACGGAAGGACTTTAGCGCCAAGTCATCGAGCGAAATTAGTCAGCTATAATTGGGACATGCTACTTTATTGCTAGTTCTTTTTTATTAGGCGACTAATGATCGGTGTAAAGACACCGGCAGGGTATTACATAAATAAAACGCCTTGTGTTTAGTACCTTCTTTTTTTCCTAATTAAAATCATTAAAAACCTTTAAATAGTGTAGTCCTTCCTCCTTAAAAAGCGTTGTTAAGATTCATTTAAATGTTATGAAGTTCGTTTCCTGAACTACTAAAACATGCCCCCTCCATCTGGAAGGTAGCAGAAGTTATAATGTAACCCAAGCCAGGCAAACAATCTCATGACGTAACATCATACAGGCCCATTTTACTGCTTCCGAGAATTTCCAAACATTATGAATAGATTACAATCATTTATTTGTAGAAAACAACAATTTGGTACCAAATTATCAATTTGGCTTCAGACAGAAACACCACCAGAGATCAAGTACATCGTATCACTGATATTATTGAAAGAGCCCTGGAGGAAAAGGAAGTATGTTCTGCAGCCTTTCTTGACGTCCGTCGGCGTCGCCCAGGCTTTCGACAAAGTCTGACACGAAGGTCTGGTGCATAAACTAAATAAAATACTTCCACATCAACATGTGGAGATTTTGTGTTCATATATTTCTGATAGACTATTTTAGAATTAAACAAGAAGATGTATACTTCGATCTTAATGATGCTGGTGTGCCTCAGGGTTGCGATTTAGGACCTACACTTTACCTACTGTAGTATGTCGCTGCTCTATACACATGGGCGCATGTCACCACCCTGTCACTTGACAGGGGGGAACATGTCCCTGTCTCGTCATTGGTCGTCTTTTAATTTTGCTAATATATGTATTTATTATATTACCATTTTTTCTTACAGCTCTCTCGGAAGAAGTAACCGTTGATTCTCCGAACGTCGCCATGAAAATCACCGATCGCAACGGAGAGGACATGATGCAATCGGCCGAAGTCGGTGACCCTCTGGCCCTGAAGTTCGAAATTCTGGACAAAAATAGCCCCTATGAGATTTTCGTAAGAGAGTTGGTCGCCATGGATGGAGTGGATTCTAGCGAAATCGTGTTGATCGATTCCGACGGATGTCCTACCGATCACTTTATCATGGGACCCATTTACAAGAGCGCCCAAACAGGAAAGGTAAAAATTAACACCCTTTTTCAAGCAGGTGCTCGAAGTCTACTCTTCAACTTATGTCTGACTTACTGACTACTCTTCTTCGAAAATTAAGTCCATCTCGTTTGTTCCAGGTTCTTCTTTCTCACTTTGACGCCTTCAAATTTCCCTCCTCCGAAGTGGTCCAATTCCGCGCCCTCGTTACCCCGTGCATGCCCTCCTGCGAGCCAATCCAATGCGACCAAGAGGAATCGACGGGAGAGCTGCGTTCTGTAATTTCCTACGGCAAACGCAGGAGGAGACGTTCCGCCTCTCAAGCTCAGGAAGACCTCCTGCTCGTCCAATCCATCCAAATCACTGACAAGTTCGGCTTCGACAAAGACGGCAACAGAACTTCACTTGGAAGCGAAGCCGTCTACATCGCCAACGACTCCACCGGACTGTGCATCAACATGGCAGGATTGATGGTGGCCGCCATTTTGTTCTTAGCCGCCCAGTTCGTCATTATCGCCGTCTGGACCTTCATCTGGCAACGGAGGAAGATGAGCGACAAACTGAGCCAAGACATCATCAGCGTCCCGTCTCAACTCAGCGGTAGCCGTACCGATAGCCTTTGCAAGCTCTACGAAAACAACGGCTACTCACATTCGCGTAGATTTTAACGACACTCCCCGATCAGACCCCCTGTCTGTGTACAAACCTTCCATTTTTAACGTAAAAACGACGCGCCCATTTTCTTACCTGCGTATAAAGTACCGCCTGAACCAGATCAGCTGATCGAAAATAATTGTCTAGGCTTTAAATTTACTATGTGCTCCCGAGCTACTAAGCTTTGTCACAGGTTATTAGACGGTGCCTTGAGGGCTTTAACAACCTGTCTTGTTAGGTTATGTTATGTTTTGTGATCGTCAGCTTGCGCGATGGACTTCGTTTGACGTATTCGACAACCTCGCGTGGAAAGCGACATCTATCGCTGTCCAGGCGAGGCAGAAGTCACGCTGCGACCGATAATATTTATATTTTAATTTATTTAGTTAGATATTTTGCTTCAATAGAATTTTTTCTACTTTAAAGTCGATTTCTCAGCTGCTTTTTATACTGGTACAGGACGCCTAATGCAATATTAAAACCCATAACGTTGTGGAGTAAAAAATAACGGATTTTAAAGCCTCGTCTAACGTATTTTACAAAAAAATGAACCCGTGAAAGCAAAAAATATATTCTCTCATTACGTATTCCCGGCTACACAATATACTGTTAATTTTTGCTCCACGTCAACCCATTTTTAGCTGTAAGTTAGCGCCCAGTCAAAAGTGTAGTGCGTGGGCCGGGTTTTCGGCGCGAGCCCGCGAGGACTGAAGGACGATCTAGCGCGCGAGTGTGTATGTCTGTCTTTGCCTGTTGCATCTACGTTTGCATGAAGTATTTGGTTATTTAAGAGAGCTTGTCCTTCAGACCGAGCGGGAAACTAGTCAGGGACCTCCTTAAGTCTTTAACCTCTATTCTGGGGGCGTATTCTCGTCCTGGAGAATGCGTTGCCCGGAAGAACGTTGTCAAGGTAGAACGGTCATGATTGGCTAGATTCTAGCAACCTTCTCTTGGGAAACATTCCCTCAAGATGTAGAATCCAGCCCCTAGGGCTATATTCTCATTCTTGAAAGAACGCGTTCTCTCAGAAACACGAATACCCCCGTGATCGAATGTTTAGTCAAAACTGACGTCGGAATTAAAATTTTCGGAAAAAAAATTCTATTTTTTTTTGTAGTTACACGGTTCCTGGCTGAATTGTCTGCCGCCTTACATTAATTAACGAACTACCATAATGATTATTAATAATTTAACTTTAGGAAATTTTTATGATAATTTTATATTTATTTTTTAAGTTATCCCCCTTCTGATCGAATATGTCGACATATTTTTTTTTGTATCCGACTACAAACTACGATAATATACTCATTTCAAAAAAGTATGCGTTTTATTTTTCATTTTTAGTGCTCTGTGCCGAACGGAACACTTATGGAATCTCTCCGGTGTTCGTCTCTCACAGCAGGGCCGGACCCAGGGCCAGGCGACTGCCTGGGGCGCCAACATTTACTGGCGTCAAAACCACTCAAAAATAAAGTATCTTTAAAAATTCTTAATTCAAAAATTCAAAAATTGACCTAAAATAAAGTAAATGGTTTGTATAATTTATTTTAGAATGTAATTTAATTTTTAACTTCTTTTCTTTATTATTTTTGTTTTTGTAAAAATTTAGAAGATTGACAATTTTGTTAATAATGCTCGAAATTAAATAAAAAAAATATTTTCCCTCTCTCTCTCTCTCTCTGACGCTGTCTTTGTCTCTGTCTCTGACTATCTGTCTTTGTCTCTGACTATCTGTCTGTCTCTGACTATCTGTCTTTGTCTCTGACTATCTGTCTGTCTCTGACTATCTGCCTTTGTCTCTGACTATCTGTCTTTGTCTCTGACTATCCGTCTTTGTCTCTGACTATCTGTCTGTCTCTGACTATCTGTCTTTGTCTCTGACTATCTGTCTGTCTCTGACTATCTGCCTTTGTCTCTGACTATCTGTCTTTGTCTCTGACTATCCGTCTTTGTCGCTGACTATCTGCCTTTGTCGTCTCTGACTATCTGTCTTTGTCTCTGACTATCTGCCTTCATCTCTGACTCTGTCTTTGTCTCGGGCGCCCTACTTAATTTCCCTGTCACCTGTCACCAACGACAAAGAGAGATAGAACAAGAACTGTCTCCAAGACAACTTACCCCGAATCAGGAAACGATTCTAATTTGCAAAACCTCAAAGTTAAGGCCGACTTACAAGAGTGGCTAAGCTGCTTCCTTCAATGATGCGAAGTACACTCGTGATCAATAAAATCGTACCCCTAATTCACGGTCTGAACGTTTCATATTGAACTTGCACTTAGACTGTGAATTAGATGGATGATTGTTTCGCCTACGGGTGTATCTTAGGACGTCGTCTTGAACGTTAACTCGAGAAAATCTGATATCTCACAAACCACAACACAGCCAAACTTTTTCCCTCGACAATTTTATTATTGTGTTATAAGCGCTTCAAAATCATCATAAACTAAAGAAATGGCAACGCTGGCTTTCCTAATTTCATTTCCCATCAATTTTGCTTTCCACATAAACTAAAAGACTCAGTTATTTATGTTTTAAGTAAATAGGCCTGCGGATAACGAGTGATAACGACCAAACCATAAACGAAAACACTCCGCTCAGGTGAAAAAAAGGACAAATTAACGACCGTTAAGCGGTTTTAAATCACGCTATAATGACTTGGCACCTTGTTTCATACACACACGTCGATTAATGTTCTTTTAACGCCGCTAAATTATAGCGCACGTCTTCGTGTGAGTTACGAAATGATTTAGAAACACCGCCCCTAACCATCTTACATCGAAAATTTTCAATGTAGTTAACGATATACACTGGAACGGATTTATAGCGTTTTTTTCCTTTAGTGGTTAAGAACCATAGATGTTCTTTAATAAGAAATTCCTATTATAAGTGTACACAAAATTAGTTTTTAAGAGGAATACTCGCTACTATTACCACAGAATTTCGATCTTTTAGGAAGCGCCTGCCGTCAGGTTCCCAATCCGACATTGCCAAATATATACATATATATATATATATATATATATATATATATATATATATATATATATATATATATATATATATATATATATTGCAGGATTGAGGTCGGTAATATTTAAAAGATGCAATATTGTTTGTAAGGAACAAGGGGGTTTACCGTCTTACCGCCTGTTGTCGTCTTAAAGAATTTCAGTAAATAACAAAATAACATGAAAATAAATAGAATGATTTGGTTAAACATATATATATATATATATATATATATATATATATATATATATATATATATATATATATATATATATATATATATATATATATATATATATATATATATATATATATATATACAGCCTGTCTTAGGAAGTTCGTACCACGGAAAAAATATTATGGATTTTACGAACAAACGTGCCTCTTTACAAAAAGTTCTGCATCGTGAGAAAATAGCATTGCCATTCAAAAATTTGTTCTAGTACATACAGGGTGGCTCAAAAATGTAAAAGTCCTAATCTACGTGAAGCTAAAAAGACCCAGCACCAAATGCAGACAAAAAATCGTTATATAAAGGTAAACTGCCACTGCAAATGTACTTGAGTTAACTTTTTTATGTTAGTGAATTAGGTTTGGAACATACAGGAGGCCCCAAAACTAAAATTATTTTTTTAATATCGCCTTTACAAAAAAAGTATATATTCATAAAAAGTTCTACATTGTGAAAAATAAACAACAGCATGGTTATTCAAAAATTTTATCTAGGACCTACAGGGTGGCTAAAAAATTTAAATTTAAATTGGGCCTCAGCTTTTTGAGTCACCCTGTATTGTCCTACATCAGGTTCTTGAATAACCATGTTGTGCACTATTTTTCAAAAAAATTTCCATGTGGTAAGAACTTCCGAAGACACGCTGTATATATATATATATATATATATATATATATATATATATATATATATATATATATATATATATATATATATACAGGGTGTCTAAAATAGGTGATACCACTATTGCTATCTCCGAAACGGCAAAAGATACGAGGTCGGTTAAATTAGAGAAAATGTGCCATTTTTAGTTCCTACTCATATTTCGCTTACGAAGTTGCCAAAGTCTCTGCAGTTTCTTATCTACAGGGGATTTTTTTAAAATAGTCAAAAATTTAATTCTTAAATATCTCGAAAACTATTATGGTTAGAACCAAATTGTTTAGACAAAAATCACACGATTTTTTACCTTCTCTAAAGTGACGTTATTGTTTTGTTTATGTCATTTGTTTTTATTGAGTTACTGATACTAACTTGTTTTTTTCAAATACGGACCTGGATTTTTTGCTATATTTTTTGAAAGAATACTTCATACCCTTTACATCTGTGTATCACTTGATTATGTTTTCCGACGTTTTGGTGAAGAATAGCATCATCAGGATATTCGACCAGTACGAACCTGGCCTTTTTTAAGTAAATGCGCCATGTCACAACCACAAAAACCATAAACCATAGCGATAGGTTGTAGATTGTGCCTTAACATGGAAGATGCCAGGTCCGTATTGTTAGAAAATCCTGATGATGTTGCTATTCTTGATCAAAACGTCGGAAAATATTTTCAAGTTATACACAGTTGTAAAGGGTATAAAGTATTCTTTCAAAAAATGGAGCAAAAAGTCCAGGTCCGTATTTGAAAAAAACAAGTTAGTATCAGTAACTCAATAAAAACAAATGGGATAAACAAAACAATAACGCCACTTTAAGGAAGTTAAAAAATCGTGTGATTTTTGTTAAAACAATTTTTTTATAACTATATTAGTTTTCGAGATATTTAAGAATTAAATTTTTGACAATTTTAAAAAAATCCCCTGTAGATAAGAAACTATAGAGAATTTGGCAACTCCGTAAACGGAATATAAATAGACTAAAAATGGCACATTTTCTCTAATTTAACTGACCTCGTATCTTTTACCGTTTCGGAGATACCAATAGTGGTATCACCTATTTTAGACACCCTGTATATAGGGTGTCTAAAATAGGTGATACCACTATTGCTATCTCCGAAACGGTAAAAGATACGAGGTCGGTTTTAGTCCCTACTTATATTCCGTCTACGGAGTTGCCAAATTCTCTATAGTTTCTTATCTACTAAGTTTTTTTTTTAAATACTCAAAAATTTAATTTTTAGATATCTCCAAAACTATTATAATTGTTTTGACAAAAATCACACGATTTTTTACCTTCTCTAAATTAACGTTATTGTTTTGTTTATACCATTTGTTTTTATTGAGTTACTGATACTAATTTGTTTTTTTCAAATACGGACCTGGACTTTTTGCTGCATTTTTTGAAAGAATATTTCATACCATTTACATCTGTGTATCACTTGATTATGTTTTTCGACGTTTTGGTGAAGAATAGCATCATCATCAGGATATTCTACCAGTACGGACCTGACACTTTTCAAGTTAATGCGCCATTTCACAACCACAAAAACTACAAGCAATAGCGATAGGTTGTGCATTGTGCCTTAACATAGAAAATTCCAGGTCCGTATTGACAGAAAATTCTGACGATGTTGCTATTTTTGATCAAAACGTCAGAAAACATATTCAAGTTGTACACAGTTGTTAAGGGTATGAAGAATTCTTTTAAAAAATGTCAGAAAGTCCAGGTCCGTATTTTAAAAAATCAAGTTAGTACACCTTGTATGTACATATTTTATCGACAATTTTTAAATTTGAAGGCAAAAAATGTGTTAGTATAAAATTAGTCATTTGAATTGTTTTAAACCTAAAATATAATTTAAAAATTTTCGACTAAATGATGTAAAATTTGTTTAGAGAAAATAATAAATAAAATACCTAAAGGTGTTCATTCTTTCCCAGGGGGGGCTCCGCAAAAATTCAACTTTGTTTCGAAAATTACAAGTTTTTCTTTACCGAAACAGTCGTAGTGGGCTTACTATTAAAAAACCTGAACTTGGCACGGGTCCCATAAGTAGCAACAGAGATATACAACTCTAAAATTTCACCAACCGCCACTGGTCAACTGTCAAACAGTTAGTCTTTTGACGGTCAACTTATACCCGGGAATACGACGCAAATAAGCCGGCGCTTTCGCCATCTAGTCAGGATTTTATTTGGGAATTAAATTCAGAGTAGCTTATCCCCCGGCCCAAAAAGGTTAGAAAAACTCACCCTTAATCTCTGATCTGCCACTGTCCACACCCGCGTGGCGTAGTCGTTGGACGCACCCAAAACTAGCGTTCCAGAAGAGTCGAAATCCACCGCCATAACTCCTGCGTTACTCCCGACCAGGATGCCTTTGTTCTCTTGTGTTCCTAAAATGAGAGAAATGAAGCCATGGCAAAAATACGGACGCCATGTTCCAAGTATGGCCGATAGAACGAGCAAAGGAGTGTCCGAGTACTCTAAATATTCTAAACGTACACTACTTGCCTACAAAATCGATTCCATTGGCAAGTCCTGTGCGAGACAAAGAGCAAACGAGAGCGGCGACCCTGGTTCGTACAGCAACAAGGACAAAAGACGCAGTGAAATGTGCAACCTTGTCATGTCGTCCTTGTTTCACGCGTTCCGCGCCACGCTCTCTGTCTTGCTTTCGACTGGCCCGAGGAAAACACTTTGTCGGCAAACCGAGTACATGAAGAAACCATAGAAACACAAAAACGTACCTGTTTCTATCAGATGAATATGTATCTTCATGCACCAAACTTGATTTAATAAAAGTGTTGTTGAAGTAATAAGTTTTGTGTTTTAAATTGTGTACATGCGTGTATGACGCCGATGCGAAAGTGATTAGTACTGTTTGAAAATGAGTTAAAAACTTATGATCCGCACAGTAGAAAAGAACTCCTTCCAAACCCCAATAGATCCACAAACCACCACACGTGACATTGAGCAAAATAAACAGAAACATATTTTGGTTGTAGTTGGTACCGTTGACAGTTGTCAAACGTCAGCCTATTAGTCTTTCATGGTTGACACTTGACGTTTGAGTGGAGCGTATATTGTAGGTTAGGTTGGTTGTCAAACGTCAACCATTAATTAGTCTTTCATGGTTGACAGTTGACGTTTAAGTGGAGTGTCTTTTGTAGGTTAGGTTGCTTGTCAAACGTCATCTGCTGATCAATTAGTCTTTCACGGCTGATAGTTGACGTTTAAGCAAAGCGTACATTGTAGGTTAGGACGGTTGTCAAACGTCAACCAATTAGTCTTTTATGGTTGACGTTTAAGTGGAGCGCATATTGTAGGTTAGGTTGGTTGTCAAACGTCAACCAATAGTAAGTCTTTCATGGTTGACAGTTGATATTTAAGCGGAGCGTACATTTTAGGGGCGTTTTTTCTTGTAGAATCTGTTTCAAAACGCTACGTCATTTTGACGCAACTGACAAGCTTGACCAATTAACTTCCGATGTTTCAAAACGACGACGAAACGTTTGAAAACAGAATCAACAAGAATAAACGCCCTAGGTTAGGATGGTTGGCAAACGTCAACTGTCAGCCAGTTAGTCTTTCATGGTTGATGTTGACGTTTAAGCAAAGCGTATAATGTAGGTTAGAGTGATTGTTAAACGTCAACTGTCAACAGTCTTTTGTCGATCCAACTACATATCCCATAAAGTTTAACACAAAGTAAAACACCAACGATTCTAAACCCTAAAAAAGAAAAACAAACACAAACAATTTCTAACACGTTTATTCAAAACAAATATAAAATAAATAAGTAAAAAAACAAGGCAGATAAAAAGCTTCCCATAGCAAATCGATGATAATGAAAGTTATGTCATGCGGACTTTAGTTTGTCGTTAATCCTGGTACTTATCACCTAATTTGGCAATCATGCTCAGCTTTTGCAGTGCAATTTTAAGCGACCATGCTAACTGCTAAGCATTGATTATAGCTTATACTGTCTATCAAAGATGGGTGAGTAACTGAGAGTTGACATTTAAGACGATAATTTATGTCATAACCTAAATCGCATGATAAATTAAGCAATGTTGCCAAACGTCGCCAGTTGTCGAAAAACTTGCCCAAAAAGAGATATGCAATATTTCCAGTCTATTAGGCTGATACTCTCATTGATGGAATATTTCAACCAATAGAAGGATAGACATTTGACATATCCCGCCCCGCCCAATGACACTAACCTTCGCCCTCAGACTGACCTTTTGAGATGTCCCAGAGCTTCACCTTCCTGTCAGCGCCGCCAGTAGCGACTATTCGATCCAACGGGCTCCATTTGACTGCGTTTACTTCGCCTTCGTGAGCATCCTGTAAAATCACAATCACCTTACACTGAAATATCTATAAATTTTACAAAGACGTAAATAATCCTGGTAAAATACGCGGTACTGTTAACGTAGGCAACGCCGCATTCAGCCTTGATCGCGGCGTTGCGAAACGTTCATTATTTTCCCGGGAATTGTTAAAAACCAATTTTCCACTTACAAATTTGACGTGGACCTTCGTAGGCAGTGTAGACTGACTAATAGGACCCATGCCCTCTTGCAAATCATCAGAACACATGCCTCTGGTATCTCGACAGGCGTCCTCTATGTCTTTTTGCATTTTGGCGTACCGCTTTCTAAAATTAAAATAATATATATCTGGCGTACAAAACTAGCGGCATGAAGGTGTCATAACTTTTGGATTATAAGTCTATAATGGGAGCAAACTTAAAACAGTCGCGGAAAAACAACTTGTGTCTTCGTAAACTGATCACTGCGTTTAGAAAAATTGCTACTGGGTGTTTAAAAAAATATAGACTGATAAACTAAGGTACTACATAAATTCATGTTAAAAAAGCAACCTATTCTATATCTAAAAAAAGGAAAAATTGCTACACTGGACAAAGCAGGGTGAACTTTAACATCTATAAGTGGTTAAACATAGAGCATACAAATAATTGGGTTATGACCATCGATTTTCAGCAAAAGTTCCAAACAGTTTCGTTCAAAACTAGCCTTGTGTCTTGTTTCATACATTGTGCGTGTATACGACAAAGAAAGAGTAGAGAGAGAACGCTAAACATCCGACTTCGTGCGCCGCCGTTACCCTTATCGCCTTATCTGTATTCCAACAACCAAACCGGTGAAAGAGGCGTCCAACCTGTAACAGGAAGATAGCAACATGAGGCTTTTTTATATTGACTCTTAGCATTCGGATTAACAGGGAATGACATGGCTGCCGGCCTGTTTTTGCCAGGAATGTTAATAAAATTGCATTGTAAGACCATTGAAAAATCATTAGAAATGGTATTCAATACGTAACTGATCTAATGAAATGTTCATGAATCCATACTAGAAGATCCAGAAAAACGTCTCCATGTATATTCCGAGCCGAAATCCATCCAGGAACCTTCCAATCTTGCAACAAAAACTGACATTTATGCGAAATTTTAACATTTAGTATTTTAATACGTATAGAAACTGATTTCGGTATATTTTATAATGCATTGTAGGGTCATCGAAAAATCAAAAAATGGTATTTAATGTGGATTTATTAAGAATGGATACGGGATGATTTAAATTCTTTGAAGCCAAAACAAACCATTCTAAACGACACTGTAAACACAATTTGTAAACATTGGCCACATCTTATTTTACCTTGTATTCTTGGACAAAAAATACGTTAGAAGCATCACAAGATTTACTAAAAGTAATAAAAGCCCTAAAATATTTAATTTTTCTGCTAAATAATAATAAATTTAAGTTAAAAAGATTTTATTATTTATAGGTTATGTTATTTCTAAAGGTGTTTATTTAAAGTCACTCCGAGTCATTTATAAATCTATAAGTCGCACTTTTTCTTTTCTAGATCATTAGACAAAGACGTACGTGTAACCGAGTGTTCAGACCGAGGTTCAGCCGTGTTCCTAAACAACCATAACAGACAGCAACACTTCTGAGCTCCAACACTCCAATGCTATTTTATCTCTTCCTACTTCCTCTACCCCTAGGGGAAATGTTTTCATAACAAAAAACAAATATAAGGCTTCACGTTCGATACGCTCACAGTATACGGACATCGAATCCTTTCTTAATAAATCCATGGTATTTAATGCGTTACTCGTCCAATGAAATCTACCGGAATCCAAAGAAGAACGTCCATTGTATCGTTTGCAGGAACCTTCCAATCTTGCAAAAAAAAGGAGCAATTTTTGCGAAATTCTGACACATATATAATTTCGATATAAACCAAGTCCGCTTCTGTTGTTTTTTCATGACAGCCGTTGTAAATTTGCAATTTTAAAATTTTTTCCTGCCCCGATGCAAAAAAAACCTATTTATTTATAACTTTAACAAAAAAAATTGCAATTTTAATTAGTGTGGAGTATTCTTAAGGTGCACGCTCACTTAGGCGAAGCGTCGCGAAGAGAAGAGAATTTTATCCGTCCGAGAAACTTACGTGCAATCAAATGGAAACCCGCACAACGCCTCTCGACGCTTCAGTGTGCGGGCTCCCATTTGATTGCATGTAAAGTTCTTGGATGGATAAAATTCTCTTCTCTTCTCTTCGCGACGCTTCGCCTAAGTGAGCGTGCACCTTTAGATGATGGGGACGAAAATAAATCCAAAAAGAACTGGTAAATAAGGGAAATATTATAAAATGATGCCGGTTAAAAATAGAACTTGTTGGAAAAAATATAAAAAATCCAGTTTTTACCCCCTAAATAAGCTTCTGGATGACCCATTCCGGATTTATTTTAAATCCTCATGATCCCTCCATAAGATAGGGTTGAAAAAGTTGGAAGAAATTAGACAGGAAAAGATACAGAGTGATTTCAATGTACAGAGTGTCATCGAAAATGTCAAAAAATTGAAATTTAACCGTCGATTGCTCCCTTCCTATAACGCATGAGCGAACTAAAAATATGGATAATACGTATCTTTCCGAGCTCTTTCCGACGAGATATATGGAATTTTGATTTGGATCCATTTTGACTCAAAAATAGTTAAAAACCGTCAAAAATTTGCATCAAAAATCGTAATTTTCAGTTTTTCCCAATTTTCAGACGCTTTAGGTATAGGAAGATGTATTGCAAAAAGAAAGTATTTGAGATTATAGAGTTTGACGTGTCAAACCGTTTTTCCATGCGACGTTTCGTTCTCGAGTTACTAAGTACCAAAGATGATGGGCCTTGCAAGTGGTATTTTTCGACATAAACAAATTCAAAAGAATGATTTGCCGTTTTCCGGTACTCACAAATTTTAATAGGGTTCTAAAGCCTCGGGTCCTCTACAACCTCCGAAAATTTAAATCGATTTAATCCACGTTTACGATCTGTAACCGATCCCATACGAATTCGAGGAAATTTCGACTTTGACGCTTAATAACACCGAAACGAAACACCCCGTATAACTGAATTTTTTACCGAAGCTAGTGGCACTATCCCTCTATTAACCCAGAAGATTTGAACGTTTTACTAGCAACCACCTCTGAGAAAAAAAATTGAGATTGTCGAAAAACACGAATATACATTTTCCTCGCGGCGGACGGGGGTATATTATAGACCGCATGGCAGGCCATCTATAAGCCTCATGTCGCTAGCTTCCCGGTATAGGTTGGACGCCTCTTACCCTTGGAATATAAACTATAAATATTAAAAAACCGATAGAACATTGATCACTACACCACGTATTCTCCGACCTGTCGAAAACGTTAATCACAAAATACTTTACAACTGTTTCCAAATCTCTGGTCACGACCGAACTATTTGCGTTACTGTCAAAGCGGTTTTCTAATTTTTTACATACCTAAAAACACCAAACGTGCTGAGCACAGAAGAAAAATGTTTGGCACCCTCGCTGCAAGACAAACGTACAAAAAAGGCTGGGAACTTAAATAAGCACGTAGGTGTGTGTAAAAACTGTACACTACATCAAGTTTACACTCTTTACACTAAAAACACTACAACAAACAATCTAAAACAAAACTAGTTAATACAGGAAATCTATTTTTTTCTATTTTCCTAAGTCCTGGTTAAAAAATACGTCGATTATGTACAAAAAATATTAACAAATCAAAGCATTTCTCTGTAATAAAAACCCGAGCGAAATGTCAAGAAGGTAAGTTAAAAATAACAAACTAAAAGCTGGAATTAAATGAGCTAAAAAAGCACCTATATACACCCCTAAAATGAGCAAATCCTAAGGAAAAATTAGTAAAAACTTACCTCAAAAAATTATCGTTCTCTTCATTCATTTTCTCTGCATCTTTTGCTTTGTACTTAATCAGTCTTTCGACTAACTGCCGATTCTCATCCTGAAAACAAGTTTTAATCGTCAGGATGAAGCTAACGCGTCAGTCCTGATGATGGCAATTTGGTTAGCGAAACGTACGCCGAGTGAAAATAATTGTCTTGTCGTTGAATATCCCATAATAACGCCATATTGAGCAGTATACTTCTCCCTTACCCCCTCCCCCCCCTAAACAATTAACGCAAGTCTCGTTTTTTAATACCCAGGTATTAAATTAATTAAACATACGACCTGTTAAGGTTACATTAAAAAATCCGGCCAAAATTTGGTAAAAACTATATTAAGGCAAGTTCTTTTAATCGGTTATATGAATTATTTTTTATAACTAAAGAAAAACTTTGTACCACATATACACAAGTAAATAACAAAAATGGCCACACATACCAACATTTTCTTAAACACATCCATTTCAAGCAACACAAAATTTCGCTTGTTCACCAACAGACAATGACAAAAAATTTACCGAATTTAGAATCTGCCTTTTCCCAAAAAATTTACACGAAAACCCGTCACAGACCGGATATGCTGCACCTATAAGTTGTCGCGAAGTTATGTTATTACTTGGACCGACTCCAACTTCACGAAAACATTTTATTAAACATGAAGAAATCTAATATTTGTCATTTAGATTTTCTGAATTTTCCAGGTCGGGATTAAAATTTTTCCTTTGAAATTAATCACTTATCTAAGAGTCTTGAAGATCAAAATTAACAACATTCTTGTCTGCACTTTGCTAGGATTTCTACACTTCGGAAGCAGTTTTTTACTACTAATATTTTCTTACCAATAATCTGTACAAAACACTGTCAATTTTCTGTTACTAACTACTTATGTAGAAATTTGTACCCAAATTAGAACTTACAACATCAGCATTTTCCCTTGGTTACCCTTAGCTTATTTCTAATCAATATGCATGGAAATTTATCTTTCAATTACTATGCTAATATTTACAAGGCAAAAAAATATTGTTTGCCAAAATATCTGGGTAGGAGCAGAAATAGGATATTCCCGAGAATGTTTTACATCTTGAATAAATTAAAAATTTTATAAAAACGTTCTTGATGTCGAGTTAAATCGACTTATCCGGCTGTAAAAATTATTTAAATCCTCCAAAAGCAACTCAACATTGTTTAAACCAAACTAACATTCCGCCAATATTGATTTACCCACCTGCAAACGTTCCGGAAATTTCTAAAATATATAACTTTTTAAGGTTTTGTTAAAGATTCTGTCTACTATTTGGCGACAACAACATTAAGGTAAAAAATTTTAATTTTATAACCTCATCTTCAATTTTTAGCCTGTTATATTTACTAGCCTAAGGCGAATTTTTTGGAGACTCTAAAAATGTATAACTTGTTAGAGTTTTCTTAAAGATGCTGCCTGGAATTTAGTAAAAACTGCATTACGATAAAAGAATTATTTTTGCATACACTTCATTTTCCGAAATGGGTGTCAAACATTAGAACGGAAAAACTTCCTCAAGCCGGTCCTGCATTCATAATTTTATATGAGTGTTTGAAATCTGTATGCTAAAAATAATAATCCGAGTATTCCCGTTTGACGTAATTTCGCAATTCCTCATCGCGATTCACATAGTAGTACGCACTTTTGAAGCAATTGTTTAAAAAAAAAGCTACTGGTTATTTGCTTTTCGGTATTTGTTTTTCCAAGCCCGAGATATTTTCGCCGACCGAAGCGCGATTAACGGTTAAAAATAGGTTTCGAAAGTATACATTTCGTAAGTACCCAACTTTTTGATGTAGAACAATCGTGCTCGATACAATCGTACATCCAATTCACAGTCTAAGCGCCGATTCTCTTATGAAGTCCATTAAGAAACGTTTATATTGTGAATTAGTGTAAGAGTTCATTGAACACGACTGTACCTAGGGAGATGAGATTATCATGAAAACAAAATTAGGGTATATTTCTAAGAACAAAGTCTGGAACGTTTTCGTTATTACACCAAGTACAAGTCCTTGGTTACTAAGATTAGCAAAAATGCCTAATTGATTCCTAAAAATTAGTAAATGTTGGGAATTTCGGCTCTTAGACTCGTCTTACCACTCCCAATACCACGGTATGGATTGTGGAAGTCTGACTTTTTGAGAAACACACTCAAACGCTTTAAACTTAAGAGGAGTTCGAATTCCCGCGAATATTGCTTTATACGATAGGAAATTTTCTGGAGATTTTAAAAATGTACAACTTGTTAAGGTTCTGTGAAAGATTCCGTCAATAATTTGGTAAAATTTATATTATGTCTGCACAAGAAAGTAATTAATTTTTATAGGAAATAACTAAGCAGCAACAATGTTTTAAAAAAACAAAACAGTAGGGATAGAAGCTGCACGCCACTGCAAAAAACTTGATTTATCTCCAGGATCTTTACACACATCAATAAATTAACATTGCATTATGCAATGTAACATAAAAAAAATGAGAAGTAAATCCACGTCATTTTAATATTGAAAACTGCATATTTACTAAAATACAAAAATGACTATCATTAAAGTTATTTAAAAATAGTTAAGATCTATGGACTCCCGAAGGAAACATTAGCAAACGAAAGCCTTTTTTTAAACACAACTTGCTTGAAATCATTTTTAATATAACTTATGTCTTTTAAAGAACATACACAAAAAATATATATCATAAACTCTGGTACAGCTATGAAAATATGCATCAAATTTCAAGTAATTATTACAAAATTTATACAAAATGGACAGCTAAATGATAACACTGTGTTTGTAGTGTAAGATATTTTTGATTTAGATCTTCGTTTTCAAGGAAATAATTGATAAGCATGCATTATTCTAGCGAGTACTTTTCCATAATAAAAAAAAATCCATAATTTGTGCTTTGATACTTTTTAAATCAAAGCCAACAAATATACGAATTTTTCCTTAATTTTGTTTGTGCGTTTTTTATTTACCTTAGTGCTCAATATCGTAATGGTGTTGTAGAAAGTGAATTTAGTAAAAACTACACCTATTAACGTAAAGAAAATTTTTGTGTAAGCCCAATTAAAAAAAAAATAATCAGTTATATCTTGTAACCTGAGGCGAATTCCCGAGAATATTGCTTTATCTGAGCAAATTTTCTGGGGATTCCAAAAATGTATAACTTATTCATGAAAAATACTGTTCAAAATTTGGTAAAAACGATGTTAATGCAAAAAAAATTGATTTTTTTAACCCCATTTTAAAATAGTTTGTTAAATCAGTTATATATTCTAAGCTAAGGCGAATTCCCGTGAATATCGCTTTATCTGAGAGCAAATTTTCTGGAAATTCCAAAAATGTATGACTTGTCAAAATTTCATGGAAGATTTTGTCCAAAATTTGGTAAAAATGATATTAGCGCAAAAAAAATTAACACCATTTATTATTATACCTACTTAATATAAATATATATTGCTTTATTTGATAGCAAATTTTCTGGAGACTCTAGAAATGTATAACTTATCAAGGTTTTATTAAGGATTCTATCTGGAATTCAGTAAAAACTGTATTAGGATAAAACTATTCAACTACTTATATATAGTTTCATTGATTTAATAGTCAGTACCATAATGGTATTGTAAAAAGTGTACCTATAAACTGAAATTACCTGTACTTTTCTAATTTTCTCCTCAAGGGCACTAAAAGCTAACTGCAAAGCCTGGTGCTCATCTCTTAGATCATTATTCAGAGTTTTTAGTTCTTTATTGGCCTGTGTTAACATTCCAACTTCTGCTTCTAGACTGACAATTTTTGACTGCAACTCAGCTAATCTACAATGCAACAAGATATTAGAGAGAACCTGCGACCAAGACTGTTTGTGTCTACACACAAGCAAAATTAAGTTACATTCTACTTACTTGACTTCTTTTGTTGCCAACAATTTATCCTTCTCTTGCAATTTTACATTTAAATCTATAATTTGTTGTGAATTTTCACCTTTTCGCCGGTGAAGTTCTGTGAGTTCTTCAGCTTGACTGAGTAATTTTTGTTTAATTTGTTGTACTTCTTCATTTAGCCTAGTTTCTAAAAATATTTACATATAAGAGTTTAGCAGCAATCTGTAGCTACCACCCTTAGAAAAACATGTATATAATACTGCATATCATGCTTACCCAACATACTATTTGGTCCCCCACCACCATCCAATCTAAGCTTTTCATTCTGGATTGAAAGCTGAAGATTCTCATGTCGAAGGCCATTAGCATTCTCAAAAACTTTATTATCTACAAAAATGGGATTAAGTTCTTTGCTTGGACAAAATACAAACTGATGAACAGTGTTCTATGTCTGCATAACAAATAGACCACAGCAAACTTCTTCTAATGAATATTTTATATATTTATACCTCAAAAAAACGAATATAGTACAGTGGCATTGTGGTAATGTTGTTCTATAACTGGAACTACCTAATTTTGTATACTATTTTCTAGGTAAGTAAAATGCTAGAGGAATTTTACAACCAATGGTCGTCCATATGGAAATTTTAAAAGGTTGCTCATGTACCTCACAGACTAGTAGTGTAAAAAGAGGGACAAAGTCTCCTATACCAAAAAATCCAATTAGTCAACATAGATATCATCGATATACATCTTCGAAACATCTGTATGATAGTCCACAAAGAGTTTCACTTTTGATTTACAAAAAGGGGGGCACCAAGTACTTACGCTGAGCTATAAGATCCTGAAAACACTCCGTTTCCTTCCTGTTTCTCCTTTGCAACTGGAGTAAAATACCCTCGCGCCACTCTCCCAATTCCATATTTTCCGAAATTCTACGTTAACCTAATTTCGGACAAAATTCGCGAATCGCGCATTAAACTGATCGGCAAACTACTTGTTAACTAAATATGTTACTTTAACGAATTAAACACTCATTATACAAATATTTAAACAATTTTCAGAAAAAAAAAACATTTTCGTCTTTTTTTGACAAGTAACAGCTGATTTTGAAGTTAGGTAAACTTGTTCAGTGGCACAGAACAGGTATTCAGTGGCGTGCTAAATATTTTAAGTCAAAGTCGCATTCCGATCCTACGGAATTTAATTTTTCAGCCTTTAGAAACTCTTCAAGATATTACGTGGACAGAAAAATGTTATTATTTGTAAATTTCAACAGGGAAAATGTAATTTTTTACGTTAAAACAAGAAAATCTTTGAAAAACAAAAATATGGCACGGTTTCTACTTCTTTGATACTAATTCCTATAAAGCCAAATTGTCGAATAAATAATTTCAAGTCTCCTAATCCTGACAACTAAAAAACCTTTACAGCCAGATTCTCCAACGCTAGTCTGGTCCATAGACAAGATATATTTAGACCATCACAACGTATTCGCTACACCAGCTGAATCCGTCCAATGTATGGGCGAAAAAGTGCGTTTGTACGCATTGGGCGCCAGTCAGATTTTTAAACGACGGTCCTCTCGAGGCATACGCACTCGGGACGTCTAGCAAAAGTGGTTGTTGAACTCAATGACGCAACGCGGCGAACAGAACCGGGCCGAAAAAATCTCAGTCATTTGTATGTTATGGTATTTTTGGTTGGGGTGGCGAATATAGCGAACCTCTGAAGCTTGTTATTTCGATACAAAAATAGTCTTTACAAAGTGTTACAGACATTTCATATGTTTCGCCAATTATGTATCCAACTTTTAAATATAAGGAATTATTTCGTAGTCTATTTCTTACAAGTAGTGCATAAATAGAAATAGTTTAATTCCAAATTTAAATTAATATCAATATGTGAAAGAATAGGAGGTAAAAAATATAATTTATCTTAAATGCACTCCGGTGTTGAAGTGAATACACGCACGGAGAAGTAGAAATATTTGTCAGTGGCGTATATTGAATGTTGTCAAGGTGTCAGAAAGGCACTGATGGGGTGTGTGTGTATTAGGGGCATTGTATAAGGGGTAAGATGGTGTAAGAAGGTCATATATAGTGTCAATGCCTCCTTCCCCTATATTGCATAAGGGTGAGTGTGACCAAAAGGCATATTTGCGCTTTCGCCAACGGGGCACTAAAAATACTAGTGGATTAGGGTAGAGGGGAGTATTTTAAAAGGGATGGCGAAAGAAAAAAGTGCTTTCGCCAAAGGATCGCTAAGATATCAGTGGATTAGAAGGGTGTGTCCAAAAGGCATATTTGCGCTTTCGCCAAAGGGGCACTAAAAATACTAGTGGATTGTGGTAGAGGGGAGTATTTTAAAAGGGATGGCGAAAGAAGAAAGCGCTTTCGCCAAAGGATCGCTAAGATATCAGTGGATTAGACGGGTGAGTGTCCAAAAGGCATATTTGCGCTTTCGTCAAAGGGGCACTAAAAATACTAGTGGATTAGGGTAGAGGGGAGTATTTTAAAAGGGATGGCGAAAGAAAAAAGCGCTTTCGCCGAAGGATCGCTAAGATATCAGTGGATTAGGCGGGTGAGTGTCCAAAAGGCATATTTGCGCTTTCGTCAAAGGGGCACTAAAAATACTAGTGGATTAGGGTATAGGGGAGTATTTTAAAAGGGATGGCGAAAGAAAAAAGCGCTTTCGCCAAAGGATCGCTAAGATATCGGTGGATTAGATTGACATGGGGCCGTAAGTAGTAGCGCTTTCAGCAAAGTATCAAGTGCACACACTGTAAATAGGTGTAAAAATATTTACATCTTACCCTAGAACTTGCTTTGTTCAATAATTATACAGGATGGGATGCCAATCCAATAAAATATACACATGTAATTTTTTTGATTTACTATTTTACTTCTTAAAACAGTTGCATATTTTATTTCTATTGTTTAGAATACTATGTTTATATTTTATTTCAACTTTCAATTTTGTAAATGTAACGTTTAAAAAATTAAGAGGGGGGGGACATTAAAGAGACGCACTGTATATATATAAACTCAGCTATTTTCGAGGAATTATCGACAGTTTTGTATAGCAAGAAAACTCAGATTTAAGCCAACAAACTATACACTTTTTGTTAAAATCTCACTAATGGTTACATTTTTATCATTAATAAAAATAATAATTACAAGTAATATATTTAGCATTTATTACTCGATAAAAGATTCACGTCATGTAAAATAAATTTTGAAGTACGGTCCTGTCTATCACAAGGCAAACATTCGACAATGCGCAAGCCCTCGGAGGACCGTCTTTGTTTACGGATTCAGCTCGATAAATTTGCCGCATTCGTAATTGACATTATTTCTCTACTATATATTTTCTCTATGTTCACGGTACGTTAGACGTATCTGGCCAACCAGTCAACGAATCATTCTGAAAATTTGGTCGTGTACATAATCGAATATGCTCTACCTGCCTAAAATATTTTAACAATGCAGTGTTGCCGCTTCTACCAAAAAGTAGTAACAACTTTGATATTTTAAATAGAACACCCTGTATATGACTTCATTTTCAAAACCACTATTAATTTCTTAACAACTTCCCTTAACATTGTTTTATACTTATCTCTTACAGTTTCTAAAATAATAATTAATTTTCAATGTCTTTGGCGGAAAACGTTGCCTTCAAAAATTGCTGATATTTTTAAACTTTAAAATATTAGGACCCTAAAATTTTGTGGAGAGTTAAATAATAACGAGGAGCTTTTTACCCTATGCCCAAATCTTAGTTACAGTATGCAGGGTGGTTTAAAAATACAGTTATTTTGGTTACTTGAAAAAGTGGCCATAAGTATATTTTTTTAAATGTAACTTACTGTAACACTCTGTATATTATTACTTATTAAATGTGCTCTTTATTTTTGTCTATTGTACCTATAGTTTCTGACTTATAAGCCATTATTTGTAAAATTTTCTCAACAATTTAATTTCCATACGGATTTTAGTAAGTATGCCATAACAAACAATTGTTTGATATGAAAGTCATGTTACTTTCGTTACCGTTTTAATATTTTATTAAGCATTACTGATACAAGTGATAAATACCGTTAAAAATCATGGAATATAACTATTCAAATGCAGTTCTTATGAATTTATTTATTTTATTTGGACAAAGTGATAAAATTATCGCCAGAACATGTATAAAGTTTAATGCCCTGAAGTTTTTCAAATCAGTAATAATATACAAGGTGTTACATTTAAAAAATTTTACTTATGGTCACTTTATGAAATAACCAAAATAACTGTATTTTAAAACCACCCTGTATACTGCAACTAAGATTTGGGCATAGGGCAAAAAGTCCCCCGGTATAATTTAACGCTTCATCAAATTTCAGGGTCTTAATTTAATATTTTAGAGTTCAAAAATATCAGTATTTTTTAAGCTAACTTTTTCCGCCAAAAAAATTGGAAATTAATTATTATTTTAGAAACGGTAAGAGATAAGTATAAAACAATATTAAAGGAAGTTGTTAAGAAATTAATAGGGGTTTTGAAAATGAAATAATATACAGGGTGTTCGATTTAAAATATCAAAATTGCTACTACTTTTTAGTAGAAGCGGCAACACTGCATTGTAACAAATATTTTAGACAGGTAGAGCATGTTCGTTTATGTAAACGACCAAATTTTCAGAGAGATTTCTTAACTGGTTCGCCAGATATGTCTAACGTACCCTGTATATATACTTAGTTGATATTAATGTTAATATTATTTTCTCAGAAAACAGAACTTTTATAAGCAGTAACTTTTTTTCGAAAAATTAATAATAAAAAAATTTTCCATTCTACCACAGAGACTCTGTAATTAAGGTCTTAACTTTATGCTTATATATTTTATTAAATAAATATTTACCCATGCAAGTGCTTGCATCAGTGTTGATGTTAGCCTCATGTGACAATGGTGTTAACACACTATTGACCATATGTATGTAGATCAGATTTTCACTCAACTTCGAGATCAGGACTCTCAAGGTGTTGTTTTTATGATAGAACAGGAAATCCCCTGAATTTTTGAGACATCTAAAAAGAATAGAGGAGTTAATAGACAATCGTTAAAACCCCAAATTAACAGTTGAAGGATGCAATGTCCTCATTTTAATAATATCATCCATCAACTGTAGTAATTTTTTATAAGCGTTCTTTCTGTATAATTGAAATTACAGTAAGATATTCAGAAACCCATATACTCAAAAACAAATACCTAGTAATTGAGAGTAGTGCCTTAATTCACCACTAGGGACGTATTCTACATCTTGAAAGACTGCTCCCCGACGTTCATAAGGTAGGACAGCCATGATTGGCTGCAGTCTAGCAACACTCTCTCGAAAAGCATTCACTCGAGATGTAGAACACATTGGACTTCTTTCTCATAAAACATAAAATTTAACTTAGGCATATTTTGTATTGAACCCTTCAAGTACTTTAGTATATTTAGTTTGGTACACAGACACAGGTTCCACGTGGGCAAAATCAAAATTAAACTGATGATATGAAGGTGTAAGTGCCCTTTTAGAAATGCGTCGATTGATCAAGGTTCACCTTAGTGGATCCTGTGCAAAAACATCGTAAGAAAATAATTTTACAATACCTTTTTTAGTATTCCTCCAAGGCGTCGGCAACTGTTTCGGCCTTCCTTGACCATCATCAGTGTTGTATGGTCCCGAGCAGGGACAACAACAGACAGCCGCTTACTAGTTAACATTTTTACGTACCCAGACCTGAAAAGTAAACAGCTGCCAAGAAAACACCTGGGACATTTTTTTAAATATTACGAGAAGTAGAAAAGCCAAAGCCAAAACAATAATTGTTATCGATATTTAATTAATAAAAATCCCCCAACGTGTGTTCTTAGTTTTAAAAAAAGTATCTTCTTTTCCTAAAAACCAAAAAATAATTAGTAAACTACAAATGACAGTTTTTGTATAACATTTCGGCGTTATATTTAAGTGTTTCTTTTTAGGAAATGATTAAAAGACGAAAACCCTAAAGTAGTCGGGATAAAGGGGCGGGTGATTACTTTTTTGAAACAAGAAATGCATGCACACGTGCAAAGTTTACCTTGTAACTGTTGCGCAGACAATGACAAGGTAAAGAATGCATGTGCAAGACTAAAACCAAACTTATCGCTAAAAATTAAAAATGTATCGCTTATATTTAATACCAAATTATTTTGCATAGGTACCTAAAAAAGAGTTAATACCTAAAAATGAAAAATAAGTTATAATATTAACACCTGTAGAGAAAAAAGTAAATTAGACCTAAAAATAAAAAATTAGTAAATAGATACAGAGTGGTTATGGATGTATTCCATTACTGTTCAGACAATTTAAATACTTATTCCAGGGAACAAACATCAATCTTTTTTTCTTTCTTCTATCTTTTCTATCTAGCTATCTTTTCTTTATAAATTCAATTGATTCTCATATATGGTAATTTTATTATTATGGATACTAGTTATTTTTCCATTATAAAAAATATTTATCTTCAATTAATCTTAGGAAGCCTAAAAATAAAAGAAAATATCAAGATAAAATGGTTAGACAATTTTTGGTGCAAAGACACTTAAGGTGAAAAGAGACGAAGTATTTTCTATTACTGAACAAAATTGAAAATTGAAAAACACCCTCTTTTGATACAAGCTTTTGTTTAAAATATTTTCATGAAATTTTGGTGAGTTGACATTGAGATAGGGATAAACCTTAAACATATTTTTGACATTTACCCCCTCTCTATATTTTGGAAGGTGGGGGGTGTTTTTGTAATTTTAAATGGGATGATGTACTTTTGTTTATAAAATTCGAATCTACGTAAAAAGCTACGTTCGTAGGGGTGCAATTTTTTTTATTTACTCTTTTGGTTACGGAATTATGGTTAACTAAATTTTGATTGAATTTAAAAAATAAATAAATTTTACCAATAAATCAAGTTCACTTATTTCAGAATTATTAATTGTTTCCATGGAAATGCGTTATTTCTACTCAAGTCAGTTGCGAACTTTGAAGTTTTAACGATTATTAGTCTAGGCCCCCCGTTTTAACCCCCTTGACTTTTTCCTGTGGGGTTTTATAAAAGACAAAATGACGGTGACTTTACCTACAACCGTAGATGATATAAAGACCGAATCCGCCTGCTGATTAGTGACACTTGAAATGTTACAGCGGGTACGAAATTCATTTAGAAAGACTGAGAAAGTGTTTGGAAGTTGAAGGGGGACATTTCGAACAACTTCTCAAGCATGACAGACTAATAATCATGATTCCCTAAAAAAGAGCAAATCAAAAAAATTTGTACACGTACCTACGTTGTTTATTACGTAGATTCTAATTTTATAAACAAAAGTACATCGTCCAGTTTAAAATTACAAAGTTCCCACCCACTCCTCAAAATAGAGAGACGGAGTAAATACCAAAAATATGATTAAATATGCCCCCCCGTCACCGTATTATCTCACCAGATTTCATGAAATAAAATTAAACCGTTTTCGAGATATCGCTTCGTAACAATTTAGAAAAAAACTCGCCTTGTACATCATTGGCAAACAAGCAAGACACACCAAGATAAAAATGTAGTTTTGAGAAAATTGGATCTCAATCTTTACATTTAATTATGTCAAGAAAGCCAACTTTCAAAAGTAATTTGTTTTAATTTCCAAAATATCATATTCTCTCTGTGGGCATAAACAATGGATACTGCATCCACAATTCACCTTATTTTTTTTTATGTTACTAAATAAGTCAAAATCGAAAAAAAAAAGACTCGGCCTCTTGCTCAAAACTTTTATTCCCATTTGCACCGCAGTGTTTAAATTAGGTTTAACCCAAAACATGTCTAGAATGATTACTTTGCTGCAAGACGAAGGCACCACTAAACGTGGATTAAGCTAAACCTGGTTTAAATATTGCGGTGCAAATGGGAGTAATAAATCAAGTACCTAATAATTTTAATTGACATTGACATTAAGAGTCACAGAAACATTAACATAAGGGCTGTCACATTAAGTGTCCAATTAGTTTAATTCTTGATTAAACAGTTTGTGCAACTGGACGTAAGTGTGCCTTACTTGTAAACCGACAATATACTTGCTGTACCAGCCAAATAAAATCTTCTGTTATACCTTTTAATAGTTATCTATTGGATAAGTAATGATAATGATGCTCTGCACCATCGAAGCTCTTCATCATCAAGGCTCTAAACAGTCTAAACCATCAAGTCTCTTCATCTTTAAGGCTTCTAACCACCATAGACAAAAGACTATGGGGGTATTGTTCACTACCTTAAGGGCGTATCCTGAGTCACTTCATATCACAGATATTCCACGCACACGCGATGAGATGTTTAAAGATGATTGGAAAAGGAACGCATGGAACCACTTACCTGAAACAACAGAGAAAAAACATTTAGAATACAATTTTAACATCATTAAAAGATGATGAAATGATCATATGATCAGTTGTGCAAAATTTCAAGTTTCTAGACCCAGCGGTGTGGGCTGTGCGTTGATATGTCAGTCAGTCAGTCAGTCAGTCAATCTCTTCTTTTAGGAGTGTTCTTAAATTCAGCAACTTTCTTCATCGGAAATAAGATGTTGTAATATGTTGAAAAGAAACAAAACACAGCAATGACATAATTCGCTGGATTTAAAAACTTAAAACAGATGTAGAAATAGACCATCTATAAGCATCAAATATCTTACCTTTACAAATTCAGCAGGTTGCTCTAATCCTCTAGGCTTGTGTCCCGTACATTTAGAATTCTGGTTTTAAGCTTTCATGGTCGCACCCTCCTGAGCTTCTAATGGCATTTTCAAAAAACAATTGTCGTTTGAAACAATTAACCTTTAAAAGCGTCAGTCGGACAGTACGCAAACCAACCTTAAGGTATTTTCTTTAAAATGTAATCAGAATTAAATATATTAGGTAAAAGATAATTTCAATCAATTTCAGCCCTTTTGTACGTTAGACTAAAAGAGATCAAATCGACTGAAGGTCATCAATTTTATCCCTTCTGTACGTTAGACTAAAAAGAATGAAATTGATAAGACCTAGAAATACAAATAGTATTCTACAAACCAATTAAAAATTTTAAAAGATACCAATCTATTTCATCCATCTTGTACGTTAGACTAAAGCGGATCAAACGGATTGGATGTCATCAGTTTCAACCTTTCTGTACGTTAGACTAAAAAGGATCAAACCGAGAGGACGTAATCTTTTAAAACATTGTGTGTATTTAGGTCAAAGGAAATCAAACTTCCAAAGTATACTACAAATAAATAAAAAATTCTAAAAGATTTATAATCAATCTACTTTATTCTTTCTGTACGTTAGACTAAAAAGAATCAAATGGATTGAATGTCCTCGACTTCATCATTTTTGTACGTTAGACTAAAAATGATCAAACATAGAACGTTTGCCTTTTAAAATATCGTGTTAAAAAGGTTGGTTTTTGTATCCTATGCCACCCTGAAAGAATTTCGCGCCTCGTTTACACATTGTTTTAATAGGTTCCTGAAACAAAGGAAAAATTATTTAGATACAAGTATTACAATCGGTAATTATTTCATTAAGAGTAGTAAGTCTCACCGTAAAAAAAAAAATTCGGGAGCAGAGTAAAAGAGACTATAAACCTCAAAAGAAATATTACCCTGTATATTATTTTGGAAGTTTTTAATACTATTTTATCAAAAAGTGCTCAAATTAAGCCATGTACAAATGTTATAACAATTATCTCAAAAATAGTTGGAGATATAATGTAAAAGGCTAGAACAAAATTAAAACTTTGACACCCTGTATCTAGGAAATCAACCATTGTATGCCAAAATGAACTCTTTTACATTAAATCTGGCCAAAAATCATATCCGACTGTAAAGAACTTTTTTTAGGATATAGGTTCATTCTTTAGGAAAGTAAGTATACCATTATCGTTTGAAAACAATCAGTCTTTGCCCTTTGTAGGGGCTTAATAATAATGTTGGTTTTTCCCTAAAGTTTGTAGTGCCCTGTAGATTAGACCAGCCATAACGGCGATTCATATTTAAAACTTTGTTTTTTAATCCACTCTAATCTCTCAATTATTGAAGGAGATACAGGATTTCTTAAAGTGTTTGAAAAATAACAAAAAATTGCTTTTACGACGTGGGTTTGGTGGGGCTTGCAAGAAGTCCGGACTTAAATCCAGTTTAACACCTATGGGACATCCCTGGTAGGTGCCTAAGAACTTCGAAAATTTCACCAAACAATTTGGACACTTAGGACAGAGGCTTGTTGAAATCTGGAATGGATTCGATCAAAATGGAATAAGATTAGGCATGTGTAGGCGTTAAGCTGTTATTATGTTTTAATCTTTAAGTTATGTTGTTCAATGTGTTGCTTTAAATTTTATTGGTTTATAATAATTGCTGTATTTTCTTAATAAAATAATTCGGTAATTTTTATTTGTTGTTATTTTTTAAAGTACATTAAGTAAAAAATATCACCCTTTAAAAAATCCTGTATCTCCTTCAATAATTGAGAGATCAGAATGGATTAAAAAAATGTTAAGAGTAGATGAGGCTACAGTCTAGTTGTAAATGCAGTTATGGCTGATCTAATCTACAGGGCGCTACAACTTTAGGGAAAAATAACATTTTTGTTAGACCCCTGTATTCTGTACAAAATTGATTTTTTCAAACAATACTGGTATACTTACTTTCTTAAAGAATGAACCTACAACCTAAAAAGAAAGTTTTTACAGTCGGATTAAGGGGTCAAAAGAAAATTGCTACCAAAATTATGATAAATTCGTTGTGGTGCGTTAATTAACTGGAGTAGTGTATGTACTACCTTGTATAAAAAATGAAATGCTTGTGGAACAATATCTATTTTATCCCTTTGTGTTTTTATTTTAAAATTAATTTTAAGAATATTTTCATTCAGAGTAGGTATTTACAATTAGCCGGTGTTTTATTATATCGTGTACTCAAGACTACTTTTGACTTGCATAAAATAAGTATAGATATATGTACCTACTTAGGCACTCAGAATAAAAATACAAAAAAAAATGTATTTAGTCTCTTTCCTTATTTCAGATCCAAATAATGAAGTAGATCATATTTTTCTAACACCCTCATTGAAAATTTACTTTTCCTCTCTAATTTTGGGTTTAAAAGGGGCACTTTTCCTCCCTACGTAGGAAAAGTAAAAATTAAATAAATATTCACGTACAGATAATTTATTTAGTTTAAATTTATATTATTGCCTTCCGGTATATCTGTACGTATAAAATCTTCATCAAAATCTCCCATTTTTGGATAAAAATTTATTAAAAACGGTGAAAAATTTGAAACAAAAGCGGTCTTAAAATATGTTTGATGTTTATTAATACGTTACTACGTTAATATGTACCTAGATTCGAATCGAGATGTTTCGAACCAACTAGATTAACTAGATAATTGATTTTTTTTAAAATGTTCTTTCTTTTAATTAAAGATTTTAGATTTGTTAGTGGGCATTTCAAATGAAATTATTTGTTGTATTTATTGAAAAATATAAAATAGGCTAACTAAGCATTTTTTAATAAAAATAGACTTAGTATGGGCAAATACAAATATCTTTGCTATTAGTAAAGATAGAGACACCAAATTTTAAGTGTATTTTATTGGATAATAAATCTATTTTTTTATGTGATATAACTTTTTTCACCCCCTTGAGGGGTGACGATAGGGAGCTGAGGTAAATTTTTTTAAATTCAACCCTATGCCGTGTGGTACTTTATTTTAAAGGTCTTCAAAAAAGAAACCTTTTACAGCAAACCTAAGGTCCGTATCATAATTCGTTTTTAAATTCTTAAATTAAAAAAAAATAAATACCGTTATTTCTCTTATTACCTTAAAAGCTATTCAAAATGACCATCATCTTGGCAGTAATAAAATCAATTTTGGAATTTACTTCTCACATTTTCGAGAATGGCAGGTGGTACTTCTTGGCAGAGTTCCAAAATCGACTTTATTACTGCCAAGAAGTTCATGGTGGTCAGTTTGAACAACTTTTAAAGTAATAAGAAAAATAAAGGTAGGTACTTAAGTTTTAATTTCTTTCGCGATTTTTAATTTTTATAGGCTTGGTACCTATTTAAAAATGAATTAAGATACGGACCTCGACTATTTTTTAAGACCTGAGGCACAACACGGCATAGGGTTGAATTTAAAATTTTTGACCTCAACTCCCTATGTTCACTCAAGGGGGTTGAAAAAGTTAAATTACTTAGAAAAGTACATTTATTATCCAATAAGTTACACCTAAAATCTGGTGTCTCTATCTTTACTAATACTAAGACTTTTCGGACACCCTGTATGTTTTTTAATCCAAAACCTAAAAACGTCCCATATAAACCTATTTTATCAGCACTAAATTAATTTTACGGTATTAATAAAGCATAATAAATTATATGAACTTTCTAGAGTCTCTATTGACCTAACAAAAATAATAAAACGGTTATAAATAAATAAATAAAATTATTCACCTCCTTATCTTCCTCCATTGGCCCGATGACATCATTTTCTTTCTTCACGATTCTACTCTCCAAGGTTCGAACAAAGGGATGTCGACGTACCCTGGCAAATCGGTTGCCTAAGCCCTTTCCAGACATCCGATGGTCTTCAAAGGCTAACTCTATCACGCTTCTAAACTTCGACGATGTTTAGGCAATCCCTTAAAGAGCAGAATCTTCACTGACCACCCACGATCCGTATTTCACTTCTGTTTGCACGTTTTTGATGGATAGGGCAAGAATGGTACTAACAGACAACTGTACGCACCATCTACAGATTCTTGAGCCTGTAGCTTGAAAATATCAAGCATTCGCATACTCAATTTTCCCAAACCCTACAATCAAGAGTTCTATAGGTGCTACGCATAATAGTCCACTTGCAATGGAAGATAATTTAATTTTACAGACAGTTATACGCACCATCTACAGGCTCTTGAATCTACAACTTGAAAATATCAAGCATTTGCATACTCAATTTTCCCAAGCCCTAGAGTCAAGAGTTCTGTAGGTGCTACGCGTAATAGTCAAATGGCAATGAAATATGAAAGAGAATCTAATTTTACAGATAATTATACGCATCATCTACAGGCGTTTGAATTTACAACTTGAAAATATCAAGCATTGGCACACTCGATATTCACAAGCCCTAGAGTCAAGAGCACCGCAGGTGCTACGTATAGCGATCTGCTAGCAACTTAATTTTAAAATAAATTATGATTTTTTTATAACGTATTATATCCATGCTCATCCTATCACCAAAATAACCCGGCGTGAGGCAATCTGAAACAAAAAGAAATAGAACTATAAACACTGTCGTATCTGAGGTTGACAATTGATCAGTAATTTTTTTCATTAAAAATATCTAACCAAATTTTATTCTTAAGGTGTTAGTCTAGGTGGCTACTGAAGAACATGGACCCTTATCTGTAGTTTAAACGTATAGTTTTAATAACAATAAATAATGAAATAACGACTTATAATTCAATTTAATAAATAATTAAAAGAATGCAAAATATGGGTATTAATATTTTTCCCCGAAACTTATGGGACATACGTTAATTATGTGTAAAAAATATCTTGTTAAGTCCTTTTCAATCACAACTAACAATTATCCTTTGGTGGCGTTAGGGGGTTTTAACTTATTTAAAGAAAAATTTTTACATATAAAATCCTGGACAACTATGTTAAAAAACAAAAATAGTAGGGATGAATCTCGATTACTCCTCTTAAAAATGGTTTCCTTTTTCATTATCTTATTACGATACAGAAATTACAAAGATCAGTTCCGAAAATATGTATATGTAAGAAATAATGGAATTTATTCTGTCTTGGTTATAAGCTTTTTAATATTAGCGCTAATCTGCTTCGACTAGTTAACTAGTTATATTTTATTGTTTGATTCATTATTATTCACATAGTTTTAGATTGATTTCCCTTTTTACAGATTCTATTCTGTTGTTATGAGAGAACTTGCTGCTGGCCCGATTGATCAGCAGAGGAACAAGGAACCTTCGTTGTTTCATATATATTGTATATATATACATATAATATATATATATATATATATATATATATATATATATATATATATATATATATATATATATATACATTTAAATCAGACTTACCATATAATTATTTAGGTGTTGGCCTTTCCAGCGATGAGGTTGCTCTGCTCCCATGTTCTCGTCAGCCCATAACGAAATGATTAAAATATGAGAACATGAAAATTTGGACAGCCCGAGTCTCCTCCAAGCGCACTGAATTAGAGCCCGTCTCCAATGTTGATCCTGCAAGGGGCGGATTATGGCTGGAAATTCTCAACAGACACTTAAGTGCTACTACTGCCTTGTGACCACCAGGGCAGGTATTAAACCGTCCGTGGTCGGTTTAATACCTGCGGTGGGTGGACAAGTCCACCCACCTTTAGTTGTTCCTAACCCCGGTTTGCTGCATGGTCCAAAGGCATCCCAACCAAGACAACAGTCAGCGCAAAAATGCCCGTTGTGTGAACCTGAAGAAGTCCGCGTCCGCCGATTTCAGTGTACGTATTGCGTTCGCCTGTAAAAAGAAAAAAAAGTGAAACTTTCTTTTACAGGCTTTATATGGTACAAAATCAAAAAAGGAAGGAAGAGGAGATGGGGCAGAGTGCGGAATAAATAATATAAAATTTACATGCAAGTCAGATGCAAAAAGAACGTTTAAAATTAAGTTTCATTAGCATTGGAGTACCTTAAGATACAAAGAGATTTATAAGAATCAGGCTAAAAATTCAATATTTTACATTTTTAATTTAATGACAGACTCTTTACTAGGTGGGATGGCCTCCTTCACCTTATTAGGACATTAAGCAAAAATAGTGAGCACAATGTCAGGTACCTACTGATTATATATTAAAAAAAATTCAATTGATCACTCGTTCGCAAAAATTAATAATATTTTCTGAAATAAAACAGATTTTGAAAATTATTAGATTATAGGACACTTTACTGAAAAAAAAAATCAAAAAGATGTAATGCGCCAAGGTGTGAATTCAGATCACTCCTCTCGAATTATTTTAAAGAAAATTTCGCACCCACTTTTTCTAACCAATCCTTAACCAATATATTGTAGTTATGACTTTGCTAATCAAAGAAACGACCGTCAGCTATCGCACCCGCGGGCCGCGGTGGAGCTAACTTGGGTGGTGCCTTAAAAGTCCATTAAAAATTTAAAAAAGTGAAAGAACTGTTTCACGGTTATATAAAAGTAAAAGAAGCAGTTCTTCTACTACCAAAGCTGAAACTTTTTATTTAGTTTCTTGCAATTGTGAAATATTAAAAAATCATAGTCAGCTATATAAATTCCGGGGGAATATACGTCAGCTGCTCATAAAAGGAGCGTAAGTTTAGGCTTAAAGTCAAATGATATAGAAGCTAAAAAAATGAGTCAAAAGATATCGAAAAATTTTCTAAAGAAAAATTGTTCAGAATGCACCGAGGACCCCATGTACCAATTTTTAGAAAAAAATATAAATGTGTGACCGTACCCTAGGGCTTGCAATCCCGGGATCCCGGTAAAAATTCAGTCCCGGAAAATCTCCCGATTAGTCACTTAAATCCCGGAATAAATAAGTTATGAAATATGTCCAAAAAATTAACGCTTTCAGCTAGCATAATTTGCAGTATTTTTCCTAAAAACAATGCTTAGCGCGTGATATGGCCAATCCTGGAAGATTCATTTAAGTACTTATGTATAAGAATTCAAACTATTTTTACTTCTTATACCTTTATAATATATTATGTCCTCTGCATAAATTTTGTTTTGTTTTAATTTTAAAATGTTAATATTATAAATAAAATAATTTCTTTTTATTAATATTACAATTTTTGGAGATCAATCTCGGGATTCCGGAATTTTGTTTCGTCGATCCCAGAAATCCCGAGATCCAAATATACGTCCGGGCTTGCAAGCCCTAGACCATCGCTATGCAAAATCATAAATTATTTCTTTACTAACAAATACTAAATTTAATTATGAAAAATACTGTACTATTAGGTTTGAATGGTAATTCTTAGATCGTCTAACTTTTACTGGCGGTCCGAAATTTTGGAAAAGCTCATGTGCACAATATACAAGGCAAGACTACAGATAGCGACACGACCAGGCCGTATTTTTTAAATTTATTTCCCGCAAAGTGTCTATTTCACAAATATTTGATTAGTTCTGACACAAACCTATGTAATTTAGTTGAATTAGTTATTTTCAAGTAAAAAAATAATTTATGATTTTTCCTAGCGATGCCACGGGTAAAAATTTGGATTTTTTAGTTTTTTCTCAATATGGTTCATGGTACCTATATGAGACTATCGGTAAATTCTGAACAATTTTTCTTAACAAAAATTTTCGATATCATCTCAATTTGACCCATTTTTCGATACCACCGTCCAGTGGCGTGCCGTGCCTTTAGAGGCGGAGGGGGCACAATGATTTGGGGGCGCCAAATTTTTTTCCTTTTATTGGAGAATATGTGGTCATAGTAGGCAGTGAATCTCCAGGGGGCGCCGTAAATTATTTTCCTTTTATTGGAGAGTATGTGGTAGGCAGTGAATCTCCGTAGGGGCGCGAGGGCGCCGTTAAATCGAGGGCGGGGGGGGGTGGGGGCTTGCGCCCCCCTAGCCCCCTCGACGGCACGCCACTGCCACCGTCAAGTTTCTTTTAAATTCCCGCCAAATCAGTGATCACATGACATGTGTTAAAATAAATTTTTTGGTGGTCGGACATGCAGAAACAAACCCCCAATAGAGTTTTTTTAAAATATCAATAATAAAAATGTTTCCCTGCCAACTTAATGGCGGACCCTATACAGGGTGTTATAAAAAGATAAGAAATTTGAACGGCAGATTCTACATTCAAAAATATGAAAATAAGTATATATAAACATGGCTCCACAAACGCTTCTTTTTCGAGATACACGGTGTTTAATATTTTAATTTTTAAATGTTTCTTTTTAATTTCTGGAAAATGCGATAAGATGTTGACATAAATTTTACTACACGCCAGTATGGAATCAAAGGGTACCTTTATGTGCAAAAATTTATTTTCTAATGTACTTGCATCAGTGGCGTGCCTGCTGGTAAGTCTTTATTTTTAGCGAAAACAATTGCCCGCCTCTGATTTTTTGCAAAATTGATATAGTTCTCTTAAAGCCCAATTAATTCTGCGTGAAAAGTGTATATTGAGCTTTTTCGTTTTGACGCACCATTTTCGAGATAAAAATTAATTTATTTCTTACAATTACAAAAAAATTAAAATGAATTTTTTTAAACATATGTTTTGTTCAGGAAATAGTGCTTATTGATTTAAGTTTATAGTAGATGCCGATTCACATATTTCTCCTATCTCTTCGGAATACTCGAGGTCTGAAAATATTAAACACCCTGTATCTCGAAAAAGAAGCGTTTGAGGACCCATGTTTATATAAACTTAATTTCATATTTTTAGATGTAGAATCTGCCCTTAAAATTTCTTAGCATATTTTTGTAACACCCTGTATATTAGACTAATGCATACTTGAATTTCAGTTTTGGTACTATTATACAAATACAAAGATTGAGTAATTATTAGGTATGATTTATCCTTCACTAGAAACAATAAAATCTGTAAATTTGCTTCTATTTTTTTCTTATTTTTAGCAAAACGAAATTTGAACGTCAACTGATGTTAAATCCTACCTAACAATTACTCAATTTTTGTATTTGTATAATAGTACCAAAGCTGAAATTCAATTATGCATTAGTCTAATATATGTATATACTCTATAAAAATAATAGATAGCTAAATGTATCCCGAGGAAATAACCTTCAGCTGATGTAATACTATAGACCGCAGCCCTCGAGTATATAGGTTCTCAGCAAGCTCGCTACTCATATCAGCTGACGGTCTTTCTCCCACTATACAGTTAGCTGACTATTGTTTTCGTGTAACGTTATTAATAAACTATCATATAGTTTAATTTTAGCTTCGGTAATATCGTTTCCGTTTAAGCCTGAACTTACGTTCCTTTTATGAGCAGCTGACGTATATTTCCCCGGAATTTAAATAGCTGACTATGATTTTTTAATATTTCACGGTTTTCAAAAAACGAAATCTAAAGTTTCAGCTTTGGTCGTTTCACTTTTTTTTGTATTTTTAATAGACATTTAAGACAATACCCAGTTTTTCGGAATCATATTAGTATATATTATTTTTTGTATATTAACAATTAGAATCAAAAAAAACTTGTACCAACAGAAACTTAAAATGCTTGCTTTTTTCCTATAATTACAGTAAAAATTGATTTGATGATTAATTTTTTTTACATGAGTTGCTTAGCTACCTATTTTATATTTAAAGAAATAATTAAATATATTTTGACACTTGACCATTTGGTTTCAACCAGAGCCACTAATCCAAAAAACAACAACAACAATATTTTGACACCCTGTATATCAGGCGCGGCCCGTGAAATTTCAAAGTTGTATATCTCTGTTGCTACTTATGGGACCCATGCCAAATTCAGGTTTTTTAATAGTGAGCCTACTAAGAATTTTTTGGTAAAGAAAAAAACTATTTTTCAATTTGCGAAAAAAAGCTGAATTTTTTTATTATTATTTATTATTTTTTCTAAACAAATTTTACATCATTTTGTCGACAATTCTTAAATTTTAAGAGAAAAAAATGTGTTAGTAGAAAGTTATAACCATTTGAATTTTTTGTTAAATTATATTTTAGCTTTAAGAAAATTCAAATGACTATAACTTTCTACTAACACATTTTTTTCTCTTAAAATTTAAGAATTGTCGAAAAAGTGATGTAAAATTTGTTTAGAAAAAATAATAAATAAAATATCTAAGCGTCTTAATTTTTTACCCAGGTGGGTCAATTCAAAAATTCAACTATTTTTCACAAATTACAAAATATTTTTTTCTTCGCCAAAACATTCCTAGTAGGGCCATTATTAAAAAACCTGAACTTGGCATGGGTCCCATAAGTAGCAACAAGATATACAACGTTAAAATTTCACGGGCCGCGCCTGCTGTATATCGAAAACGTCGGAGTTATGAACCACTTTTATTTAATAAGTTTTTTGTTGTGTTTCTGAGCGGAACCTCTTGCCGAAGTCTTTTATCACAACACTTACACCCTACACCTACCTACACTTCTACTCCCCAGTACGTCCTAAACCCTATACTCAAAACTTTTAAACTGGTTTGTTAATTACCTCTTTTCCTGTATTCATTTTTTAGTATGGCATAAATGTCAAATGAATATAATTTTAAGATTCTAAAATTCACCTGTGTCAAGTTTTATATCTATACTTCTAAAAAAACAGGACCTAACATGGGATTAAAAATTTCACATGTAAAACCATAGAGTTTTACTCTATCCTTTGGTCCGCTTTAAAAAAAATGCACTATATTAATCACAACCACGTCCCAAAAATGCTGCTTTTTGGTAAAAACTGTATTTGCGCTATATGTTTCTAGATAAAATCAAACTTTTCCTATTTATGCCTACACAACTTAAAGTATGAGTCCTTTAGTTGTATAAGTAAACTTTTGCAAAAAAAATTTTTTTTTGTGAAGTTTTCCGATTTTTGGAAGTCGCTTTTAATTTTCTTTTTAAACTCGCAAATTCCTATGCAAACCAAAAAATTTCAGCGTAAGTAGTTCACTAGTTCTGGCAGTATAAGAACGATGAACAGACAAAATAATCATATGGTTTATAGAACTTTTATTTATGTAGATGTAAACTTTTTTTGTACGCGTTGTGCGTCAGCAATTCAAAAATTCAGGTTTTAATATTTGACAAACTGTGCAATTCTCTGATACTACTAACAACAGAGTTAAGCATATTATAAAACTTGAGGCCCCTATTACGGAGCGTATTTTTATTTTTATCTTAAAAAATGAAGGGCCAAAAAATCCTTAAAAAAAATCTCAAAAAATTTTCTCCGGAATTTAAATTTGAAATAAATTTAAAAAAGCAGCGCTTGTTATTTTTTCTATGTCTCAAAATTATATTTAAGCGACATGTATATACGTAAAAATACCATAATATGCACTATAAAGCAAGTTATTCATGTTTGGAACTAAACATGTATTAAATAAATTTTATTTAGTAAGGATATATGCGCTGCGTGATTATCATCCATTTTAAAAATTTATTTTATTTTACTAAAAAGCACAGTTTATTAAAAAATTTTTTATGTGGTTACAAATTCTTTACCCGTATTCTGTTCCCATTTAAAATGGATGATTTAAAAAATAATAACAATGCACCACCTACCTACCAAATTTAAGTTTAAAAAGTTTAACAAAAATTTTTAGTTCCCAAGGATTTTTTTTAAAGGTGCTAATATATTTATTTTTTCCTATAATATATCTTTATCTATACAGTCATGTTAAAAGTTTTTAAATATTATAAAATATCCCAATCTTGGGGAAAGTAGTTCCCCTTTTATTCTATATCAGGGGCAAATTTAGAATTTCGTCAAGAGGAGGCGCAAGTTCCCGTTCGACATTGTTTTATTGTTTGGGGTTCTAAGAAATGAACACTATTTCATACTGAACGAAAAATCTAAACCTGTTCTTGCGAAAACAGAACGGTTGGTCATCTTAACTTACAAATATTCTAGCATTTTTTTATTTGTGCATTCTATCCATTTGGACTGATATACAAACATTTTTCGAAAACGCATTTTTTAAAAGCACGTTTTTTCGAAAATATATTTTTTCGACAACAGAACTTTTTCGATAACACAGTTTTTTTTTAAATCAACTTTTCACATTCTTATACTATTCGAAACTACATTTTTTTAAACCATATTTCTTGAAAGTACATTGTTTTATTGTTTCGAAAAAGACCTTGAATATTCATATCTTAAAAAAAAACGCTTTTTTAAAAAAGTAATTTACTACAGAGGAACAGCAGACACAAGAAAACAAACCTGACCGAAAACCAAAATGGTTCGTTGATGTTAGTTCAGGACCTTTTTCTGTCTTTTCTTATTGACATTTTCTACGCTAGTAGAGTTCATAATTTAATTTTTGGAAAACTATATTTTCGGAAATCGTAGTTTTGAAATTCTTTTTGAAAAAAATATTTTCGAAAAAATTTTGTAGATCCGTTTCCCAATAAGCATATTTTGATAAAGTTGTTTTTCGATAAAATTTACTTAATTTAACACCGAAAAAATGTTTAAAAAAACAGTACACGCGACAGGACCAACTGTTAATGTTAACTGATTAATATGAAAATGTAAATATTCTAGCATTTTTTTATTTATGCCTTCTGTTCATTCGAAGGGATATACTTAAGTACAATTTTTCGAAAGCCAACTTTTCAAATTTTTTCAAGCACTTATCAAAAATACATTTTTTTAGAGAATATCTTTTTCGAGATTAATTTTTTTCAAGAAACACTTTTCGAATAATATTTATTCAAGCAACGGCTTTTGAAAAAATATATTTACGAGAAAGCAATGTACCAAACCTAAGGAAACTTCTTGATTAAACTCAAAAAAGGTTCGTTTAGGTTTATTCAGGATCTGCATATGCAAAAATTGAGAATAAATTCTCTAACCACCTGAAAATTCCTTATGCAATAAGGATTTCGACAAATAATGGTAAAACAGCTATTCTCCGGGCTATATGCCCCTCCGTCATACGTTATTCAGGATCGTTTTTCGTCTTTTTTTATTTAACAGTTTCCAAGGCAGTAGAGTAGCAGTTCATAGCCTAATACAGTTTTCGAAAAAATACATTTTCGAAAATTGTATCTATTTAAAAAAAAACATTTTTAAAAACATTTTGAAAAAATGTACTTTCGAAATATGTATTTTGGAGAATTTCATAAATCCGTTTATAAAAGAGCATCTTATGAAAAAGCAGTTAAGATATTTTTAAAAAATTTACTTTCGAAATAGGTTTTCCAGAAAATATTATCAAAAAGTTTCGTAAATCCGTTTTCGAAAAAGCTGTTTTTCCAAAAAAATAGTTCTCAAAAAAGATGTTTTCCGAAAAAAAACCTATTTGATGATTTGTTTTCTTTAGTAAGGAATGTTTTCAGAAACCATCGATGCGAATCAAAAAAGTCGAAAAAGGCTTGTATTTTTTATATAACATTCGTATTATAGATCTGTTATTCATATTTTTGTAGTATAATTTATATATTATAGAACTTACATAAACGGCAAATTTTTGTTTATATTTTCTAGAATATGTACGAATGGTTAATATTGATGTTACAACATTTTTTATTTATAAAATTCTCTATTGAAATCCTTTTTGCACAAGGGTCTAGGGGGGCACGCGCCCCTTGCATTCCCTCCCCCCCTAAATCCGCGCCTGACCTATATGGGGAAAATTTAGGGATAAAAGTTTTTAGATAGAGAGAATTCCCTTTCTTAATGCATTTTTATAAACTTTTTGCCAATACTTTAAATAAATTTAAAAAATAAAATAAGAAAAACCTTCTTTTAAAAATTAAGTGAGACAAAAGTTGACACTATGACACTATGCCTGTATTGTCGTTTTAAAAACAAAAAAAAACCTTTAAAAACTAAAAATACATCACAAGTCGTGAGAGGGAACTTTTAACTTCAAATTGTTTGAATAGAAACTTAAAAAAAAATTTATTTTGGAAAAACTAGTGTGTTTTTACACCAGACAAAATACACACACCACAATTTTGGACTTTAGATTTCCCCTCTCAAAATTTGATGTTTCATTGCACGACACAAGTAGCATCCGTATCTGCAAGAGGGCACCATTAGCGCTCATGTGCGATCCCTTCTTTTACATAATCCCTGAGCAAACCCTTTTTTTTCTGCGCATAACCCCAAATTTCGTAATCATATAGGTACCGTTAGCCGGCAATAAAATTACGTAATTCTATGGTCGAGCTATGTTTTATGATACATGTAACATACATAAAAATACATATAAAAATCAAAAGCGATAAAAAGGTACTTACGGTATCTGGGAGCAGAGCAAAACTTTATATTAGGACGAACGAAACGCGAGCCCCCCTGCGATTCTATTAATTATGTAGCCGTCTACACATTCGCTACAACTGACAGAGTCTATTCATAAAACCGCCAGTTTTGAAAGCTTTTAGCCGAACTCCAAAATTATTAGAACAGGGAAGACTATCGCGGACTATTCTATTCCAGTGGGGAGCCCTTGATGACGACGTAAGCTGCCTCGGGACAACTTCCACCAGAAGCGCGCGCGAAGGCTCCTCGCCTGCCGACCACAGGAAACAGAATGATTTGTAATCGTAACATTCGTAACTTGTTTTTCCAAATTTTGACAAAAAATTGTTCTCGAGTCTATGCAAAAAAACTATATTGATGCCGAGCTTCGGTAAAAAAAGTTGATAAAGCAAACGAAACACTCCTTGTACCTCGCATTTCGACGGGATTTTGGATTTTTGACCAGGGACGTGCGATGAATAATAATCAAAAATTTTTAATTACTATTTTTATTATTATTACCCCTTTAACATGTCGGAATGGCGTTAAAACTCATTTTAGTGAAAATGACGATTCTCGCATGCATTATCTTATTATGAAAATATGTTTGCTTTTCACTCAAACCTACTAAATGGGCTTTAAGGCTTTTAGACAAAGGTTTATTTGGACACAATTCATATTAGGGGGTAGGATATAGGCTACAGGCTAAAGCTAGAGAGGTAACACAAAGATGGACCATTGTCTAAAATCTAAGATGTTACCGAGAATCACTATAGCACACAAAATAAAGATAGCTATTTATGTAACCAGTTGGTGATGTATTTCCTATTGTTGGAAAGCCGCCGATTATTCGGTTTTTTACATTATAATAATTTCATCTTAGGTTTTTTAGGTCTTCTTCATTTTCTACTGGTGTTTTATAAACCAGTGACTTTAAGCGTCCCCAGAAATAAAAATCAAGAGGATTTAAGTCTGGGAATCTTAGTGATCATGACTGATTGATTAGGTTCTTTAGTCACCTATCGATCCACCGATTTCGACAAATTTCACTTAGGAACACCCTCCACATCGTTTTTGTGGCCTAACTCAACAAAAATTATTTACTCTTAAACTATCCCCGTATGAAAAAAATACCAGAATAGCTGCTTATATAATCGGTTAGGAAATGCGTTACTTTGTTTAACGAGTGTAATGTTTGCGGGACGAGCGAAGCGAGATCCCCCAAAATTATAGGAGTTAAACAAAATTATTAATTTTAATTATTGTATCAAGAAATCTAAGTAGGCATCAGAAACATAGGGTAAAAACTTAATACCAATTGTTCAAAAAAGGCAATAAAAATCAATTTTAATATTTGTCCAAAAAATATTATATTTTTAATTTCAATCTTACCAAAGATTTTTAGACCATTACTAGAGTTGAATCCTGCGTTATTATACCGGACGTTTATTTCTACTATTCTCTATTATATCTATGTTGGGTAAAAGCTGTAGATACATAGAAAGACAACACTAACCTTTAAAGCTCGTTTCAAGCTCTTTCGTGGACCTATTGCCAGCAATAAACTATTAGCGACACCAGCTGTAATAAACCCGGCAAATTTGCAAGAACTGTAAATCGTTCCTTTATCTATCTCGATGAAACATGGTTTGATACACATGACACTCCAGCAAAAGGTTGTCTCAGTATGTTCGATGGAACAAAATTGGCTCATATTCGTCGTTAGATATTAGAAGATCGGTAAGTATTTTATAGTTCACACAACAAAATTGTAACAATACCCTACCCCTAATTAAACCCCTATCTTAAATGATAATTTAAGGCTTTATTTCTTTATTTTTATTGCCTATCTTCAATATGTATTTGTATGCGATGTATTGAATTTGTAAAGATTGTCTGAGACTCACGTAATTGGACAACTTATTTTTTTAGCCTACTGTAGCCCAAGGAAAATGCGGAGGTTACTGTGGAAACTGCATTCCAGATCCAATGTACGGTCTTCTGGTAGAAGTAACTTAATTGTAGGGGCGCTGATTTTGGGAGTTAGAAGATTGTTAGGATCTAAGAGATCAACCGAGATAAAACAGAATACCGAAGATTGTTGAGTAAGGAAAAAAATATTACACTTGATTCGAGTATTATGTGTAAAGGAAAGGTCGACCATCTGTTCTGTAAAGGACAAACTCACTAATATATAATTTACAAATATCGAAACTAAGATACATAAGCGGTGTCATAAAATCACATTGTGATCTTTTATGGAAACAGATGGCGGTTTTGTGCGTTGATGTAAAAGGGCATTTTAGTGATTCTTATACACCATTAGCATTCTGTCAACTGCCAAGTAATTTGATCTCATTTTTAGAACATTTTATATTGCTTTTAATAGGCCTTATTTAGGTAACAACAACATAATCCAAATAAATTTAAATTAAAATGTTAACTAAATTGGTGACGACTGAAACTGTTTAGCTGTTAGCGGTGACTATAGTCAAAGCTGCCAGAATTTACCCAATCATACATAACAGAGCAAAAATGTGGATTTTTGTCGCCCATTGTACGTACTGAGCAAGCTGTTTGCTCAGGTTAACAAACCTGAGCAAACAGTTTGCTCAGTACAAACCTGAGCAAACTGTTTTCTGTTACTATAAAGGTACTCATTAGTTCCTAAGTACCTTTCATACTTATGTGTGTGAAGTTTGCCTCACAGCAGTTACAAGCATGAAGTCAAAACAGGTATTTTCTCAAGCTAAAAAAAATTCACTTGCACGTCTCAAGTTACCACATTCTGTAGTAAAAAGATTAGAAAAAAATCAATGAGAACAAAATACGCTACAGGGTCTTCTCTAAAACCAAAATATATTTTGCAGTGATTTAGATGATTGACATATTTAAAAAATATATATGTTTAAAGGGAGTCGCATTAACAAAAATCGATAAAATTGTACTTTAACCCAAAACCAAAAATTTATTCGCAGCTTTCTTGCACATGAAAGAAGGGAACCAGATGCAGATTTTTTGTCTGTAATGATTAAATGGGGTCGCATTGACAAAAATCGATAAAAATGAGCTGTTTCGCAGATTTCTGCTCAGATACCTACACTTGAAAGAAGGGAACCTGTCGCGGCACTTGACAGTTTTAATCTTTTTAAAAACAATTTAAAGCGGATCACATAGGCAAAAAGTCGATTAAAACCTTGTTTTGAGGAACCCTTTCTCGATTTTTACCTATGTGGCGCCCTTTAAATAAGTTTCTAAAAATAAAAAAGGTCAAGTTATGCATCCTTGGTGTTCGAGCGGCCTAAGGTTCCTGTATAGCTTAATACGGAACTGAATGCAAAATTGTGAAACCCAGTGGATTAGCTGTTATTTGGTAGGACAAGTCAAGATTCCTTCTATATTATTTTTGATCAGATTCAAGTATCACCTCAATAAGGTCTATTATTTTAGGGCAAATAAGATATTTTTTACGTGCCTTGCACTTTTTGTTACCAAAATTATAAAAGTAATTAATTTATTAGACTTATTAGGAATACTCTTTTAATGCCACTTAATTAGCTGTTATTATGTCTGTCTAAATGTAGCTTAACTGGGCCTTCTATCTTCGCTTTTTATTATTTTAAAATATACAATGTTACTGAACCAAAAAATTACACTAAACTTTAATATTTTATGTGTACAGCCATTGGCAACTCAAACTTTCAGATATGCATTGCGTTTCTATAAACATCTGAAATGATTGTCGATAGCTGTACATCAAAGTTAAGTTATCAGCTGTTATGGACAGGTTTCAGAAACTTTTCGTAATTTTAAATCGAATTAAAAAATTATTTAATTAGCTTGGATGCGCACATATTTTGTTGGTTGATTCGGAACAACTTAGAGAAAAAGTTTAGTCGTTAGTCGAGCCGTCCTTAAATTTATAAAATCGTACTCATAATCCCATAATATCTAATAATAAAGTTAATTATTGTAAGATTCCATTTACAAAGTTGCTCATTAGAATAAAAGGCACATTCATTATTGCAGCTGCTTTTAAGTGGAAAGCGAAAAGCTTAGGACGGACCGACTATACTCTGAATAATTTACAGATAATAGGACTAAAATTTTTTCTCATTAAGCATAAACCCGTTATTACAACAACAGTAAATGTACGTTTCTTTGCCAAAAAATTAAAATATATTTTGAAATGATGTGTTTAGACCAATCGAATATTATAAAATATTCAGGCGATACGAATGCAGTTTCTTGGGACCATTTTAAAACTTGTTCATAACAGTGAGACATTTCTGGTTTACTTTATATTTACCGGTTTCCATTTGGGTGAGATTTTACAATATTTGCTTCAAATCCTTTTCAATTACGGATAAATGTGGTTCGAGGGTTAAAAAGTCAGGCTACATTGGAAATACCAGTTATAACATTTTTCACTCTGAATAAGCACATTCAGTGTTTTGATTTCGCAAAGTGAATCTCTGAAGATGCCTCGTGCAATCGAAAGCGAAACGTCGGAAAGTTATTCCACTTTATGTCTTGACTATGATTTTCTAAAGAATGTTGTTGCTTAATTCTTTGCTATAATTTTAAGAACCAATTACTAAAGTGTAAAAATATAAAACAGACGTTAGTTCATGAAAAAAATTAAAATTGTATACTTTTCCTTTTAAACTGCGCCAAGCAAAAATTCGGGACGTCTGTCAAATTTTGACGGCACAGTTTTAAAGGAAACATATAAAATAAAATTTTTATTTCATTTATCTCTATATACATCTAAAAGAAGAAACTGGCTGATTGACTGACTGACTGATTGATTGACTGACTTATCAACGCACAGTCCACACCGCTGGGTCTAGAAACTTAAAATTTTGCGGAAAGGTTTCTTATATAACGTAAGAATCCACTGAGGAAGAGTTTTTCAAAATTTAACCCCTAAGGGGGTGAAATAGGGGTACGGAGAAAAAATATTAGATGATCCTATTAAGTCGAAACTTTATAGAAGTATTCCAAAAATAAATGTTTAAACACGTATTTTACAGCTTTTAATAAATCAACCACTAAGGGGGTGAAATGGGGGTTCAAAGTGTGTAATGGAGTAGAATTGTAATATCGCGAACGAAGTCGCAGGCGAAAGCCAGTGAATTACGTAAATATACTTTAGCCATTGGTTCTTTATATTATAGCAAATAACTATAATAATATTATAAAAAGAAAAATGCTACCCTCGATCTGTTGTGTGTGTAATGTGATTTTTGACTTTTCTTGAGGCTGGTATCTATGTGCTATCTCTTTTACACCAGGGATTATGAGCTATAGGGGGTTTTTCAGAATTTAGCAGTACAAAAATGATATTTTTTAAAAATATTTATTGATAACTATAAAATCAATACAAAAAGTAGAAAAATTAAAAATGAGACGGTGTCACGCCGTCTTGTCTGAAAACTTCTTTTCACCAAATCTCTAGGGTAGGCACACTCCATCGTCCTCGATAACGCCACTCCATTGCTTATGTCTTGTTGGAAGGGTTCACCTTGCTCGTTACCTGCAGAAAGATTTGAAGTAATTTAAAGGTGAACAAAGAAAATGCACTTTTAAATTATTATACCCAAAAAACCTTTCCCAATATTTTCTGAAAAATCTGGGCGCAACAGGATAGATTAGACATTATTTTCGTTATCAGAGCAGTAGAATTAGAATCAAAATCACTGGAGATCCGTGTAATTGGATTTGAAGTAAATAACTACCAAAATTGTTCTAGTATATTTACTGAACCAGTGCCTTTCTTCGTTCTCTTCTGTGATTAAGATTCAAAGTGGTATTATTGTTTAAACTGCCAAAACAATAAATGTACAAATTGTTTTACCCTTGCCTTATATTGAGGTGCCGTTATATTAGCTTTTAATTTGAACATAGCAAAGTATTTTAGGCGTATATTTTTTAAATATTACACAGGGTGGTTTTAATTAATATGACAATTAAACCAATTGCGATGGTTTATACTTAATTTTCATTAAAACTAAAATTTTACCCTGGTATTCACTATCGGTAAGACCGGTTTGATTTGACAACCAAGGGTTTAAATTGGTAAGCGTAAGGGTGTAAGACAACTAAAGGTTGTTCTGTTAATTTATTTCTGCGTGTTTTTGCAAATTTATAAAGAAAAAGGCAATTTAAGTATGCATTCCACTAATAGGACTAAATTCTTTTTAGCAAGTTGCAAGATAAAAATCATTTGGAAACAAATTAAATCGCCAAAATGTTAGAGTAACTTACAAGTTTTTATTAATGACTTCTTAACAACGACAGGACAAACACCTGTCTAAACTAACTGATCAATCTTAATTTAAACCAGTACTAAATATTAAACCTTTTTAGTGAATTCCAGTGTTTAATTTTATATTTCAGGTTTGTTCGACTGATTAACTATTTGACATTTGGAAATAAAGTCACGTGAATTTACATGACAAGTGATTAAGTATATCACATGATCTTCTTTACGAATGTCTAAAATGGCATGGCTAAAAGATTATCTTTCTAATTTTGACATATACAGAGTGATTCATAAATAAGTACCGAAACTACATTTATGATCATACTTCTTCTTCACCCACTACATTACCTGTTTTTATTATTATTTTTAATATCCTGGTTTATTTACTAAAACTATTACTATTATGATTTTTTCATACGAGGTATCGTTTCGAGATTTATTCGAATTAAAGCGTTGAAGTAGTTTTCCTGATTTTGATCCTTTAATTGGATATACTGCATTAACCTGGTTGTCAAAATTCAAATAGATACCTGGTTACTAGCAAATATTACATAATAAAATGTTCTTTGTGTCACACATCTGTATATTCTAAACAGTGAGATTTAGATGAAAATTTCATTTAGCTTTTTTTCATATTCCCCCTAAATCTGTCTTTAAATTTTCGGTACTTATTTCTGAATCACCGTGTATATAAAGCTACACCTTTCAAAACCGATGACAGTTCTGAAACTTTTTACTTTTCGTAACTAGTTACCAAAAGTAGAATATTTCCTAACTATAGTAATGAAATATTAATTTCATATCTAGTTAGGAAAAAATTAAACACAAAAAAACATATTTAGTATTTCTCTATCGACTTCTCCGTTACAACGGAAGATAACGCATTTTGAGCTGCCTCTTCAGTATGACTTGGGGTCTCCTAATCGGACAGTTTCAGTTAAAAGAAAAAATTTAATTTGTGACGCGACACTTCTTTACAAATAACTTCAAAACGACATCATGACAACCCAGACAACTATCTACTAGGTACCTACTAGATGAAATAAAAATATCTTCGTCTCAGCCTACTTAGATGATTTGATACAATAGTTAAAATTAATAATTTTATCCAAATATTTTTGTCAGAATTAGAAAAAATCTTGCATGAAACACGTTAGGAAATGCAATTTTCTTTAACTCGTATAATTTTGAGGGATCTCGCTTCGCTCATCCCTCAAACATTACACTCTTTAAACAAAGCCAAGCATTTCCTAACTGGTTACATAAATAGCTATTAAACTCAGCACTCTATAAAGCTTATTTCATTTTTTGTTAAATAAAATATTAATATCTATAAAAATTTTTGAACTATAATAAAAGAGAGATTTAATGAAAGTGTGACTAGACTAAAAATCAAAAACTGCACCGTAATTTTAAACACCCTGTATTTCGTAAAGAAAACATGTTCTTCCTGCCATGACAATTTGTCTCGAATATAGTTAATTATTATTATTATTCGTTGCCATAAAATATTTATAGAACAGTATCTATTCTTTGTTAAAAATGTTATTTTATGTAAATATATTCCTAGGGAATGACCATTTACTATTGTTTTATACGAACAAATTGGTCTTTACTGTCCGTGTCCGTGTAGTATGTATTATGGTAGTCTTTGTTAAGAGTATTCGACTCCCATTGCTACTATTTTGTTTTTTTAAGCATTTCTATTGCTCGAGTTATTCGCTACGAACGTTTTAGTATAAATCCATAAAAATGACATACTTACAATTCTTTAAAAAATCAAAATTTCATTTTGTAATTTTCCCTTAAAACCGCTCCCGGTAAAAATCCGATAAGTCTGTCGAATTTTTGTGGGCGAGGTTTTAATAGAAAAGCACAAAATAACCTTTTTATTTCTCTAATAAATTAAATGTTTTTTATGTGTCTCCACTAGAAAATCATTGGTTCTTATAGGAAATAACTGAGCAACAATATTTGGGGGGAGTATTTTCAAAATTAACTGGCAAGCAAACCATCCGTGTTGTCAAAAAAGAATTGCATCAAATGCGATGATTTTATGGTTGCAGAAACAACCAGGAAACTTGCGTTAACATTTCCTAAACCATAGTACATACATACATACAGACATACTTGAATTCGTTGATATAGCATATTATTACAGTAATGTTATTTATAATATTTTTAAAAAGTGTTAGATTAACTTTTAGAATCTAAAGGCCTGTCCACACTTAGTAACATGTTATAGAAACCTGTTACGGAAACATGTTTTTATAACTTGTTGACAACTTTTAGACGTCCTCATTAAGTATTCGGATTGCAACAGTCCATCCCAACATGTCCAACGAAAATGATGTTCGTCTCTTGTCTAGATAAAACAACATAGACAAACTTCCATGCTATTAAATACAAAAACGTTAATGTAGACGCAGCCGCAACATGTTACCAAAACACTGTTGCCAACATTCTTCGAGGTTTACCGCTCACCAACCGGTAACAAAAAACTTGCTTTTTATCGAAATATCGACAATTCGACAACATGTTGAATAACTTTGTTGGTAACAATCTTGAGTAGCAAGTGAGGACCATAGACAAGATATATTTAGACCATCACAACGTATTCGCGACACCAGCTGAATCCGTCCAATGTATGGGCGAAAAAGTGCGTTTGTACGCATTGGGCGCCAGTCAGATTTTTAAACGACGGTCCTCTCGAGGCATGCGCACTCGAGACGTCTCGTAATAGTATATTTCATTACCAGTCCGGAAAAAAGGATTTTTCTGTGCGCGCTTGACAAATTCTCGTGTGAGGCGCAGCCGAACACGGGAAGTCAAGCAAGCACGGAAAATCCATTTCTGGACGTGTAATGAACGATATTTTTTATTATACTTCTTTGAAAACGATAACATAAAACAAAATATAACATAAAAAAATACATACATACAAAATAAACTTGGAATATTTTTATTTTCACCATTTTATTAGAATGAATTTAATTGACAGAAAATTAACAACGCTGACAATATGGTCTTTGGCAGGTATGATGCGTTTTCATGGTAACTTTCAAATCATTTAAAAGGTGATTTAAATTTGTCTATGTCAGATAAGATTGACAAAACGTCAAAAAATATTTCAGAAATTCATCTAAATATTCAAATATTTACGAAATAAAGTACAAAATAGGTACATATTAAATATCAGATAGCATATAGACTTTCTTGAGTTTAGTTTATTTTCCTATACCTATATTTCTATTTTAAAGCCAAAAAATAGTCGGTATCTTCATTCAGCACACTGAAAGAACTGGAGACCAGGAAAATTTTTTCCGTGCGCTCTTTCCGTGCGCTAGCCCGAAAAAGCCCATCTTACATTATTACTAAAACAGATGAAAATAAGGTGTTTTCAAAGAAGTATAATAAAAAAGTGGTTGTTGAACTCAATGACGCAACGCGGCGATCAGAACCGGGCCGAAAAAATCTCAGTCATTTGTATGTTATGGTATTTTTGGTTGGGGTGGCGAATATAGCGAACCTCTGAAGCTTGTTATTTCGATACAAAAATAGTCTTTACAAAGTGTTACAGACATTTCATATGTTTCGCCAATTATGTATCCAACTTTTAAATATAAGGACTTATTTCGTAGTCTATTTCTTACAAGTAGTGCATAAATACAAATAGTTTAATTCCAAATTTAAATTATATCAATATGTGAAAGAATAGGAGGTAAAAAATATAATTTATGCACTCCGGTGTTGAAGTGAATACACACACGGAGAAGTAGAAATATTTGTCAGTGACGTATATTGAGTGTGGTCAAGGTGTCAGAAAGGCACTGATGGGGTGTGTGTGTATTAGGGGCATTGTATAAGGGGTAAGATGGTGTAAGAAGGTCATATATAGTGTCAATGCCTCCTTCCCCTATATTGCATAAGGGTGAGTGTGACCAAAAGGCATATTTGCGCTTTCGCCAAAGGGGCACTAAAAATACTAGTGGATTAGGGTAGAGGGGAGTATTTTAAAAGGGATGGCGAAAGAAAAAAGTGCTTTCGCCAAAGGATCGCTAAGATATCAGTGGATTAGAAGGGTGTGTCCAAAAGGCATATTTGCGCTTTCGTCAAAGGGGCACTAAAAATACTAGTGGATTAGGGTAGAGGGGAGTATTTTAAAAGGGATGGCGAAAGAAAAAAGCGCTTTCGCCAAAGGATCGCTAAGATATCAGTGGATTAGAAGGGTGTGTCCAAAAGGCATATTTGCGCTTTCGTCAAAGGGGCACTAAAAATACTAGTGGATTAGGGTAGAGGGGAGTATTTTAAAAGGGATGGCGAAAGAAAAAAGCGCTTTCGCCAAAGGATCGCTAAGATATCGGTGGATTAGATTGACATGGGGCCGTAAGTAGTATCGCTTTCAGCAAAGTATCAAGTGCACACACTGTAAATAGGTGTAAAAATATTTACATCTTACCCTAGAACTTGCTTTGTTCAATAATTATACAGGATGGGATGCCAATCCAATAAAATATACACATCTAATTTTTTTGATTTACTATTTTACTTCTTAACACAGTTGCATATTTTATTTCTATTGTTTAGAATACTATGTTTATATTTTATTTCAACTTTAAATTTTGTAAATGTAACGTTTAAAAAATTAAGAGGGGAGGGGGACATTAAAGAGACGCACTGTATATATATATAAACTGAGCTATTTTCGAGGAATTATCGACAGTTTTGTATAGCAGGAAAACTCAGATTTAAGCCAACAAACTATACACTTTTTGTTAAAATCTCACTAATGGTTACATTTTTATCATTAATAAAAAGAATAATTACAAGTAATATATTTAGCATTTATTACTCGATAAAAGATTCACGTCATGTGAAATAAATTTTGAAGTACGGTCCTGTCTATCACAATGCGCAAGCCCGCAGAGGACCGTCTTTGTTTACGGATTCAGCTCGGTAAATTTGCCGCATTCGTAATTGACATTATTTCTCTACTATATATTTTCTCTATGGTCTGGTCTAATTTGACAACCAAAAGTTTTAAACTGACTGTAAGAATAAGACAACTAAGTTTTATACTATTAATATATTTCTGAGCTTTTTCGCAAATTTATAAAGAACAGGGCAGTTTTAGTACGTACTTTCGACAATAATAAAACTAAATTTATTACAGCAACTCGTTCCAAGACGAAAATCATTTGGAAACCAACTAAATCGATGAAATATCAGAATAATTCATAAATTTTTAATGACGACTTATTAACAATGACAGGACAAAAACCTGTCAAAGCATAGCTGATCAACTACATTTAAACCAGTACTAAATTTTCCACCTCCTTAGTGAATAAATGGAATAATCTCAGTGAATCCGAGCGTTAATGTCGAAGATATTTTGTAGCGGTTTATAATCTCCCAATCCTAAAATATGAAGAGGCCAGAAAACGACAACCTAAAAACTTATTTGTCGAAAAATATACATAGATATAAAATTGGTGATTTTTTTTTTTATCTAAGACGTCCCATGTAGACTTCAAGTCTAAGTACTAACGTACCGTGGGCGTCTGAAGGGAAGGGAAATTGAGTCTATTGACACGGGATTTGAAGGATTGGAGGTTGGGACGGGAAAACATCTGCAGGCAATTTGTTCCATAATCTGGAGACCCTAGGTATGAATGACCGAGAGAAGTGGTCTGTTCTAGGCTTTTCTAGCTGGACAGTAAAGGGATGCATACGCAACGCGCCTCTTGTTGTTCTGTTAGGAACAGTCAAGGGGGGAATAATGCCGGCTAGTTCTTCAGAGCAAAATCCGTGGAAGTAGCGGTAGAAAAGGGATAAATCCCCTACAGCGCGGCGATGAGCAAGAGAAGGGAGTTTTCCGTCAGAGAGGAAGTCTAAGGTGATATACCTATTATAATTAATAAAACCACTCTTTTATGATGCTTTCATATATATAATATATTGAATATAGATCAAAAATTTACAATGAACGATATATGTCGTTACAAAACTAAGCCACTTGATTTTGAATTGGACATAAATAGACATTTACAACTGATAATATGGATATTTACATATATTGGTTCAAGCATATACAAGTTACTTCTTCTATATTCGTCTCTTTCTAATGTACGTGGCATATATGGTTCTTTATAACTAAAAGAGAGAGCGAGACGCTCAAATATCCTACGTTACAATATGGTCATTGGACAGCATATTTTTTCATATTATAATAGTTTTTCTCTAATCATACCGAAATGAATACCATAAAAAACGTTGCCTCATGCGCTATGCACTAATTTACACTGTTAATTTCTTTACAAAAACATGGATGAAAAAATGCTTTATATTGAGATACTTAAAACTCAGTCTTATATTAAACAAAAATTGATTATGTAGGTATTAATATGTATGCAGGTTTTCGACGTGTGATACCATGAACTGTGTAGAAATTAATCCAGAGCTGCCATAATTGTTACTGCAAGTCAGGGTACTCTAAAATAGAGACTTACTCGCTCGCTTAAAAGTCATGGTGACACGGAAAATAGCAAACATCTGGCAACCCTGTATGTTGGCTTAAAAGTCCCGGTGACACGAAAAAAGCAAACATCTGGCAACCCTGTATGATCGCTGAAAAGTCCCGGTGATATAGAAAAAATCAAATATCTGGCAACCCTGTATTAATTGTTATTTATTTTAAAAAGTACCTACTAGTTTCGGTTAAAAATGGGGTTTCAAACTAAACGAACTAGTATTTAATTTATTTAAACAAGTGCTTAACAAAGGATGTGTATTGTGCCATCAGATCCAATTATACACGTTAAATTTATATAAATAACACCTTACATAGTGAACAACCCTATTAACTTTTATTATTCTGAATTTGCTATATAAACTACACATCAGCTCTATTTATTTACGCACCACGAAGCTTTAACTACACCCAATATCATAATATTAATATAGATACTTTTTCCACGCGACAGAATACACGCCCTCAACTAAAACACTTAATTTGGAAGATATGTACGTTTACCTATAAAAGCAGATATTTTTTAGCTAAAAAGTTAACTCGGCTTCACCTCGTTGGATAAATTTTGCATCGTGCTCGTGACGAAGGTGATTTTTGAGACACCGAGGATACGCAGTGTCTCAAACTACTCTAAAAGTAGTGATAAGTCTACATATACATTAAATAAGAAGCTCGTATCGCAATATAAAGCATATTCCGCCCAGAAAAAATCGATAATAATCATTCAAACTTAATAACCAACTATTGTAACAAACAAGTCAACCCTTAACAAAGTAAGAAAAAATTACACAACTCCCAATAACGACATATCGTCACCTTAGAGTTACACTATTGTATGTCGCATTTTCCTCGATTTTGAGATTTCCGTATTAAATAGTCGTATGCGCATTGGACTTTGACCCTACAGAGTTTCAAAGTTCTATGCCTCATCCTTACATTTATATCGCCAGAATTACATAGTTGTATCAGGAACACGTTGGAATTACAAAGTGGTATGTGGCACATACAACTTTGTAACAGCAGTAACGAAGAATATTTGAAAAACATACTACATACAACTTTGTTACACTCAAACGAGACCCCTTCCGCATAGCGCGTCGTGCAATAAACATAATGAGATAGTTATCTAAAACTACTAAAAAATTACGGAGCCTTTTTAAATAGCTGTGAAAGAGCATAAATGTATATTTTTTAACCTTTTAACTAAGTGCTAAAAGAAGATCTACAAGATATCATAGAAAATAAAAAAAAAAGTGATGTTAGATAAATTATTTTTTTTGCGCTACATTTCTTAAAAGGGTATTTAAATATTTTAGACACTACTTTTGGGAGATATGGAAAGTAACTTAAGCGATTCTGGATCTGATAACGAAACACTAGCTAATTTAAGGTATTGTTGCTAATTAGTATATTATACTTTTAGTTTTATTAATATACGCATATTGTTATGTTTTAGAAGTAGGCTTAACAAAAAAAAGAGGCCGCTGCAAGTAGTAGTTGCATAGAAAACTACCCAGAAATGTTTAATGAGTGTGATGGATATGATTCCGACATTGATAAAGAGTATTTACCACCAGAAGAGTCTTCTAGTAGCGAATCTGTTGATGAGTCGTCCATCGAAGATCCTATTGATCCTAATTCTGATGCGGATAGACACGTTTGTGCTGATAATGTAGTCGAACTTGCCCAAACATTGCGTAAAAAATCACCGAAAAGAAAGAGAGTAAGAAAACCGGAAACTTGCAAATGTAACGTGAGAAAAGCTGCCCACGAGGCTGGTAAAGAATATATCTCGAGTAGAAAAAAAGTAATTCCCGAGAAGCGAATAAAGACATTGAAAGATTGTAGGAATAGTTGTTTGTTTAAATGCCAAAATAAAATTACTGAAGACGAAAGAAAATCCATTTTTGATAAATATTATACTTTAAACGAACACGGAAAAAGACTTTTTATATTATCTACAACAAGAAAGTTTAATATTGAGCGTCACAGAAAAAACAAAACTGATGCAAATAGTAGAAGAAAGCAATCATTTGCGTATTATTTTCAAATTGGAAGTAATCAAATCCAAGTATGTAAAGTATTTTATCTAGGAACTTTAGCTATCAGTCAAACCCCAGTGTATACCGCCCATTCCAAGACAAATATTTCAAATATACCGGACACGCCTAAAGTCGGCAAACATATTAAACATAAAAGACCTGACGAGGACGTCAATTTCGTGAAACAGCACATAGAATCTTTTCCTAAGGTCGAATCGCACTATTGCAGGGCTAACACAAAAAGGGAGTACCTAGATTCGACCCTCAGTATAAAAAAAATGTACAGTCTCTACGTTGAATGTTGTACCGCTGCTCATAAGAATCCTGTAAAAGAGTCTTTTTACAGAAATATATTTTCTACACAGTACAATTTATACTTTCATGTTCCAAAAAAAGACAGGTGTGACGTCTGTGAAGAGGTAAAATTACTGAAAACTGAGAGTACGCTAAGTGAAGAAAAGGCTAAAGAATATGAGAACCATATCAAAGAAAAAACTGCAACGAGAAATGAAAAAGCAAAAGATAGAGAACGCAAAGATAGCCCATTTTTGGTTTTTGATCTGCAAAATGTTCTGCCGTGTCCCCAAGCAGAAATTAGCAACTACTATTACAAAAGCAAGCTTAATGTATATAATTTAACAGCAATACTGTCAAGTACAAAACAAGTTTATTGTGCTGAGTGGCATGAAATGTTAATGGGTAGAGCTGGTAATGATTTAGCTAGTGCTTTGAGTAAAATTTTGGAAGCGGTTTGTGCAGATAACAAAACTTTAAAATGTTTAATACTTTGGAGTGACAGTTGCGTACCACAAAACCGCAATTCTCTTATGGCCTATGCTATAGGATATTTCTTACAAATGAACCCTTCAATCGAGTCTATAACCATGAAATTTTCAACGCCGGGACATTCATGTGTCCAGGAGATAGATTCCGTGCATAGCTGCATTGAGAGGGTGCTATCCAATGTTGAATATTTTTCACCAGTATCACTCTTGAGAATCCTTCTAAAGGTTAATCCTGCTAAGCCTTATAAGATTATACAAATGCGCACGGAAGACTTTAGAGATTATAAATCATGTACCTCTTTTTTTAACTATAAAGTCATACCATTTTCAAAAGTAAAAGCCATAAAGTTTACACATTCTTTTACCGAAGTAGAATATAAAGAAACACACCAATCGCAAACTTGGAAAAAAGTTTCAATAAGACCATTACAAAGAACCAGATCGAATATTTTCATACTAAGAACTCCAAAAATTTCAAATGAAAAAAAAAACTCTATCCGCAGAAAAAGTTAAAGCCATTAAAAGTATGTACCCGTGGATGCCCCAAGTAGATAAAGAGTACTTTGAAGTAATCTTGCCTAAATAATGTGGGATCTTTTACAAATCCTTCTTAATAGTTTTAGTAAGTAAGTTTAGGTCAGAATAACATATTTGTGCATATTTATAATTTTGAATTAGCCTAAATAAAAAGTTTTTGTTTTGTTACAAAGTTGTATGTAACAAGTTTTTGGTAATACAGACGTTTTATGAGATAACAAAGTTGTATGTGTTCTTTTCAACACTCAGAAAACTCCTTTCTAATAACATTTTTATATTTTCTTTAATGAAATTCGTATAACAAGTAAGTCGATTTTAATTATTGGCAATTACAACAACAGTACTTGCAGTCGTAGACGAGTAACATTATTGAAAATTTTCTTTTGGCCATAACTCAAAACACACATTTATGTACATACCACAGTATAACTCTAAGGTGACGATATTATTATTTATTATTTTGTTTATTTTTTTGGATTTTCATAAATTGCTCTGTTTTCACAAAAAAAAATGAAAAGCTGGAGGACTGAAATTGATTAAGCATATTTTCTAAATATTAATAATATAAGTATAGATATACATGGTATACTTAGCAACGTCCCTGGCGGTTTTTTTCGTCAAATATACCGGACGAATAAAAAGCACTAAAACAGTCATTTTTCTTTAAAAACAAAACGCCAATATTTTAATAACGTGCCATCATCAAAATCATGAGGTACTCGACTTTTAAGAAAAGCGGCATCACTGCCAATGATATTTTTGAAATTGCTGTATTTCACGAACCAAAAAAATTGTACCCCAAATGTACAGGGTGTCCAGTTTTAGACACTTTTGCAGGGTATCTCGGATATCTTTAAAGATAGAGAGCTGCGGTTTTCTCAATACTGTGCTACTTTTTCGTGAAACGTATGCGATGCTACAAAAAGAATTTGCATAGCCCCCTTCGTTTCGGAGATACAGGGCGATTTTGAAAATCTGTCATTTTTAAAGCACCCCTCGTATCTTAGTTGCCTTTTAACTTATCGGTGCATAGAATCCAGTGGCGTTGTCAATTTTTTTCTAGAAGAAACGAATTGAAAGCAATTGAAAAGCAATCGAATGAAAACAAAATATACAGGGTGTCCCATTTTTAAAAAATCAACTTTATTTTTTATCTTCAAATTCGTTCCTTCTAGAAAAAAAAATTCACACCGCCACTGTATTCTACGCAAAAAACTAGATTATGGTCAGTTTTTATCTTACCGATAAGTTAAAAGGCAACTGAGATACGAGGGGTGCTCGAAAATGACACATTCTCAAAATCGCCATGTATCTCCGAAACGAAGGGGGCTATGGAAATTCTGTTTGTAGCATTAGACGTTTCACGAAAAAGTAGCATAGTATTGCGAAAACCGCAGTTCTATATCTTTAAAGATAACCCAGATACTTACCCTGCATGAGTGTCGAAAATTGGACATCCAGTAAAGAATATATACAAAATGTGGCAACACCGATATCGCAGTTTATTGATAGTAAATTTTAATTTCATTATAACAATCAGCACTTTTAAGCAAAATCTTCTGTTTCATGCTTTTTGCCGATCCGGTATGTATGGTAAAGCTTGTATGGCAAAAAGGCACAATTATTCTAACCTATAATAATATTTTGACACTGAGAATTGATGCCATTGGCCATTTCAAAAGTCTCGGATAGACTGTTAACCGTTGTTCCTTGTGGACTCGTTTGGAAAAAAAACCCGGTAAATTTCGCGATATTTTTGGCTCGAGGAAGAGACAGTGACGGAAAAACAATTTTTACGCGTCAACTGTCGAATAGTTGACATTTTCGATTTAGTTACTTATCGACACTCCCAGGTATTCCTAAGTAGGTATCAAAGATACTATTTGAAATATGGAGAATGAACCTATGAATTAAAATAACAAATGAAAATTTTTTCTGTTTATAGAAAGAAGAAAGATAGACTGGTAAAATATACGAATGTAATTTTCGGAAGAAAAAGTGGAATGGAAGTCAATGATTAAAATTCAAAGGAAATCAAACGGTACAGGGTGTTTACTTTAAGGGATAATATCATAACGGTATCATGCACTGAAAATGAACCCCCAGTATAAGCAAATAAAACAAGATGCAGAAATACTGGAGCGCATATACATATGGCTTTATGGAACACTTAAGATTTTTTTAGTAATAGCATAGACTAAATAATACCTAGACGAACACTGCCGCGCAACGAAAAGCGGGTTTCCCTTGAGACATTTAGTGGGTTTACTGGTTTATGGTTTAAAAGTTTGTTTGTCTACCATTATATAAATATGTATACTATGTATCTACATGTATATATAATGGTGGACAAACAAACTTTTAAACCATAAACCAGTAAACCCACCAAATGTCTCAAGGGAGACCGGCTTTTCGGTGTATTCGAGTGTCTGTCTATATTCTTTACAGTCTCTGGTATTTACTGAGCAGTTGTAAAGGAAATTATTTCCAGACAATACATAAAAGTCTATAGTCTGTTAGGATCAATATAAAGCCTTGGAAGAGTACTGGAAAGGGTGGGGAGCTATGGAAATTTAATACCGTGGAAGAAAGAGACAGTTACACGCTGTATTGGATAAAACAAAAAAGTATTTCCACGAAATGTCGAAAAGTACAACCACATTTTAATTTTAAAACTCGCAATTTCACAACGCCATTCCACAAAATTTTCGTCAATTCAAATACGGGGTTTTTCCAAACATCCACCCTCCCCCTGAAAAACGGCAAAGCGATCCACATCCTTTTTTCTGGACGACAAAAAAACACCGCTGGGACGTTGTTTTTACATTAAATATAAACATGATGCATCAAGGACGTGCCAGAGTCGTCATCGTATATCAAAGTATTTACAATCACAACCGAAACGTATGTTTTTCTTCTTATAAAATCGCCCGACGCGACGCGCAAAATTAGTATTTCCTTACAGGACAGTCGAGTATAGGAAGAAACAGGTCGAGAATAATAGAAAAAGACGAGTTTTGCAATCTAAAAATATTAGTTTTTTTGCCAGAAGATTCCTGAAGATGCCTGAAGCGACAAAAACCGAAACGTCGGAATTATATTCAATTCTGGCACTAACCCAATTCAAATAACTATGGCTTAATTAAGCTGGGAAAACGTCAATTCCAAGTTTCTTAGAATCGTAATGATATTTAGTGGTATTAAAAAAACACAGTATGTCCCTAGGTGGGATTTGAACCCACGACCCTCCGTTTAACGGAAGCGCTAACCACTACGCCACCAGGGTTTCAATAATAATAAAAAATAAAATATAAGGAGGAGGGGCTTCAAGTTGACCTGGTTCGATAAAAGATAATTTTGTTAATAACTTAAAAAAAATGTTCAGAAAACTTTTGCCCCTCTCTGTATAAAATCCATAAATGAAATAAAAATATTCTACCATAAAAACAGAGTCAAAACTTTAAGAATATACGCCCAACAAAAAAAAAAATAAAAAGGGTATTAACTAACAAAATATTTCAATTTTAAAATAAGACTGATATATAGGGTGTTTAAAAAAATATGTGCCAGCGCTAGTGAAAAATTCTTCACTGAAAAATACGACAAATAGATCCTATCATCATAGGTCCGCATTAGCTTCGTTTCCGAGATAGAGGGTGCTTTTTTTTAATATCTTCGAAACGACCTAAGCAATTTTAATAAAATTTGAGTTGTAACAAGTACTTAAAATAGTACATATTTTAGGTACTTTTACAACCCAAATCTCGTTCAAATTGCTAAAATAAATTCCGAGTTATTAAAAAAAAGATTTTTTTAAATTGACCACCCTGTATCTTAGAAACGAAGCAAGAGAGCGGATCCATGTTGACAGGATCTATTTGTCGTATTTCTAGGAATCTCCCCACGAGCACGTTTTTTTTTGTGTATTTGTAGGTAACAAGAACACGTCTTTTTCAATCATATCTCGATATTATCACCTAAAAAAATTGGCAGGCTGCAGGATACCTAGCGTATCAGGACACAAAAAAACAACTCGGATAGCTCAACCTCTATGCAGGAATGAGCCCAAAACGCCATCACAGTTTAGCATGCAAGTATAGATCGTCCGTGTGGAGAAGCACCTCGACAGCTGCAGTGTTTACGAGGGACATAAGGTTCATAGTTTAAGGTCGTCTACGCGGAGATGCGCCTGTTGTAACCGGGAAATCGAAGCTCTTCTCCTAACGGATACGATCTATTTTAATTTTAAACACCAACAATATGGGGTGAATTTCCAGAAAATACGGTAACGGCTGAAAAAATGTAAGTGAAAGTCCCGAAATCCCAAAGTACAAAATTCTTCGATTTATAAAATTATTTCGCGACATATTTTAATGGCTTTTAACATCTACGGCACTTTTATAGGCACTTAAACGTTTTCTAAGCTTAAAAAGGCTTCTAGAATATCACTACGAGATTTTCTTAAAAAATAAAATTTTGAGGAAAATATACGCTATTTTTCTGTTGGTCCGTAGCTAAACGCTGAGTAGCTCTGTTTGGTCGTTACGTCACAATTTAAATCGTTTTTAAAACTTGCGAAATAAACACCAATATTTATAAAAAAAAACACACTTTATATCTGAATAATAAGGCCCAAATTACAGTAAGGCAACTAGCAATATGAGCCAGAAAAATATGTTTACTTTATTTATAATAGGTATCATACGATTTTTAGTTAAATTTGTACTTTAGGTTTCAAAATCCTTCAATTACTAGAAGAATGAACCGAAACTCTAATTCTGGTGTGGTTAATTGACAATAATAATTAAATTATGTATCTTTAAAATTGACTTGGACGAATCGACGCGTATATACTTGTAGTGGTTTGTGTGTTGTGGAAGGAAATACCCGACAAACGGGATCCACCGAGGGTTACGGCAACAGGGTAGATGACAATCACTGAATCTCGGGCGACTTCGGGGCCGACCACAGCAGACGGACAACGAGGGAAAACGGGGATGAGGTAGTTAAGAACTGCAAGAGCGTGGTGCTCAGAGAAAAGCCCTCCTATTTCTATGGTGGTGCTGCGCTAGCAGACCGTTATTTTCTGATTGTTGAAAAATAAAAAATATACTAACCTTTTTTTTAGGCTCGTGCAATTGCTTGGGCTGCCTCTAAAGCAGCTTCCATCCAGTTCTGTAATTTTCCGCTTCAGCTTGGCTGACTCAATGTTATCCTCGAGTACAGCAGTTTGTGATTCTTCGTTTTCGACTTCGCTTTGCAAACTTGTGGTTTGTTCTTCCGCACTCGATTTTAATAATTCATACTTTTTTTATAATTCGTGTGGCCGAAATTGCAATTTCGGCCACACGACAAAACGATTGGCGAGGATTTGCAGAAGCAGAAAATGGCCGGAGATAATTTGGTTAATGGAGAGCTGGTTTTGGAAAAAGAGGAGGAACCTCAAAATAGTATTGAATTGCCATATGAACGTGATGTGGCCGAAATTTCCCCGTCAACTTCGACGCCCAAGAAGCAACAAACCATGCAGAAGGAATGCCAAATATCTGCGATACTGGATGACAGTGAGGTAACTAAAGCCCCCCAGGAAATTATAAATCTGTGCTCGGACGAAGAAGAGGAAGCAGAATTTGCTGAAAAATTTAACAGGAGTGCTAAATACACTCCCGAGGAAGACAAAAAAATTATTCAATATTTGATATTAATGAACAACGCCAAACATGTGAATGTCTGGAAAGAGATGAAAAAAAATCAAACCGTTCCAGGTCGCACCTGGGAGGGCGCAAAGAAAAGATTTTACCGATATATTAAGCCAAATATCGAGAATACTAAATATGGACTGACAATTGGGGAAATAAAAATATTTAAAGAACAACCAAAAAGACTGGGTAATGAAAAGTATGAATTATTAAAATCGAGTGCGGAAGAACAAACCACAAGTTTGCAAAGCGAAGTCGAAAATGATGAATCACAAACTGCTGTACTCGAGGATAACATTGAGTCAGCCAAGCTGAAGCGGAAAATTACAGAACTGGAAGCTGCTTTAGAGGCAGCCCAAGCAATTGCACGAGCCCAAAAAAAATTTGCTTCAGAATTAGGAAAACAGAAGAATGAAATGGAAACACAAATGGAATTAAAAGACGTTGCTCTTCAGAAAGCAAAAAACCAAATTAGAAAGATTTTAGAAAGTGCGAAAGAGCAAGCAAGGACGATAGAATTAGGAAAAGAAAATGCAAGGGCCTCCTCTTCAGGGGGGTTCGATTCGAGGATTCAAACGCTTATTTTTCGGTCAATCATCAACTTTATTTCTCTCCCAATAACAAGGTTAGTATATTTTTCAATAATCAGAAAATAACGGTCTGCTAGCGCAGCACCAAGCTCTTGCAGTTCTTAACTACCTCTTCTCCATAGATTAGGGTTTGTTAGCTCTTCTCATCCCCGTTTTCCCCCGTTTTCCCTCGTTGTCCGTCTGCTGTGGTCGGCCCCGAAGTCGCCCGAGATTCACCGATTGTCATCTACCCTGTTGCCGTAACCCTCGGTGTATCCCGTTTGTCGGGTATTTCCTTCCAAAACACACAAACCACTACATACTTAAAAAAATATTGCAGGACTACTCCGTTCGGCAATCATCGCAGGACAACATAACGGACACGAATCTAGGCAAATAGTGTAATTGTATGTTTGTAACATATGATTAGGGATACGCATATAAAACAGGAACATAATATTTTCTTTATCTAATTGACCGACTAGAAACCTCCGTTCCGAAACACCCCCGTAGTAAAATTTCCGGAAATTCACCCTTGCACAACAACAATAACCATTAAGAACTATGTTTTTTGGACACCTACGACGGCAATAAGCCCTTAACGAAAAACGAACGGCAAATCTACCGGACTTATCACCGCTCGACCATAAAATCAAACTTAAAAAGAAAAAACACATAAAAAACGAATTTTTTTACAACTAATCGTATTTTAGGCAAATTATTGCTTCCATCGCGCTTATAGTTACGCAACAAATATTTACCGATGACTTTGAAACGTTGAGGAGAGGTTTTTAGTAAAATGGAACGCTTTAGACCGTTAAGGAAAAAAATTACAATCATTCGAAACATACTTTAAAAAGTAAATACAGGGTGGTCCCAAAGTAATGGTATACAGAGCAACAACAGATTCCTAATGTCGAAATAATGCGGTTTTTTCAACCTTGCCTAATTCCAAAGTTGATAACAACCCAAATACAGGGTATCAAAATAAAAGAAGTAGGATAATCGATTTTTTAATAGCCAGATCGATATACTAAGCTTGAAAGAAGTGCGGTATGCCATTGGTGGCGCCCCCTACTAGTGACATCAAAAGTATGAACGAATTTGAATTCCTCGTCTCAAAAGAAACCCAAATCTTTAATTTCGTGTCGCCAAGTCGTTTTCTCGAGAAATTATTGGAAAAAATTGAAAACAAAATTAAAACCTTGACACCCTGTATCTTGGTTATTATCAACTTTGGAATTAGGCAAGTTTGAATAAATCGTATTATTCCGACATAAGGAATCTGCTGTTGCTCTGTGTACCATTATTTTTGGACCACCCTGTACATGTAAAAATTTTCTGAACCGTTCAGATAAATAATAAAAGAAATTCGTTATTTGCACAAAATTATTATTTAAAGATATTGCAAACAGTGTATTTAAATAATAGATACGAATTTTAGTCCGGGCGGATATGTATATGAAATGAATATTATATTTTTCGACTCTTGTATTTTTCTAGTTTGTTTTTGCAAGTTCAAAAGGTCCGAAAAAAGGTGTAAGCTAATTTAAATACACCGTCTGCAATAAATTTAAACAATAATTTTGTAGAAATATCGAATTTATTTTATAATTGATTAAACCGTTCAGAAACCCTATCCGCCTGGACTAAATACTGGCGTATCCAAAAAAAAAATCAGTTTTTATACGAATATGAATTATAGTTCACGTGGATTATATACGGTTCTTCTCATAAGAACTTCGTACCTATTTCAGCTAAATGAGCGTAATTTTTTTCCTAAAAAAATCTTCCAAACATAAAACGCAACTTTCATTTAAAAACAAACAAAAAATACCCCGGTCTAAAGCGTCTTCTTCGCTCTATATACATACACATAAAACGCCAGAATAAAGCTTATATATTTATTAACAATAAATATGCGAAAAAAAAATTAAAAACAACGAAATTTCGCTTATTTGTTTTTGTTAAATATCAATAAAATGTTTGACCAAGTGGTTTGGCACAGTCGGTCTGAAGAAGATTATTTTGACGAAACGTTTTATTATTTTGGAATTATTTGCCAAGATTTATCGAGTCGGAATAAGTGCTGTGGCGAGAAGACTAGTTTAGGTGTCGATTTTGAAAGCATACCCTCATTTTTAAAAAAAATCTATATATGCATCAAAAAAAATTGTAAAGAATTAGATATACACAACAAATAAGCGTTGAATACCGTAAAGTAAGATCACAGTCCAAGCGACCTGCGTTTAGACTGTGCAAAATAACACTGAAAAAACGAAGGTACAACTTTCAAATTCACACAAAAATAAACCAAACCTGAGCACGATTGCACATGTTCGACGCACCACCTATGGCACCGCGGGTTAGAGTGGTACTGAAATCCCAATAAAGCTTACAAAAATTAAGATATGTACTACGAGATCGTAGTTAAAGACGGTAAAAATAGTTTAAATAGTTTTCAAGATATGACAGGACGATTATGTGTTACTCTATTTTGTGTGTATAGGGAAGGATAAATTGGCTGTTCCATCCGAAAATATGATGGATAAATTGTTGTCCGGCATGAGTCCACACCTAATTCAAGTTAATATTAATAGGGATACACTATACAGTATGTCCAAAAAATATTCACAACAAAAAGCAAATTCTTTAGTAGAGGAGAAATGCAAACGCCGTGTCTCCCCCCACCTCTGACCTTGAACGTGACCCTTTACAGGTTATATAGCCTGGGCCTCGTTCAAAGCTAGGAGCGGATTCTGGATAAAATGGCACGAGAAGAATCTAGTATTTTGGACTCCCTGTATATTTTAACTTAAATTGGCCCGGATCAGAACTATTTCTTCTTCGTGCGTCAAGAGAAAATTCATTTTGGCAAATTTCTTTGGACACAATATGTTTTTAAACATTTGCACCAATCACAAGTTATCGAACCTAACCTCAAATTTGAATTAAGTGCGTAGCCTGGCCGGTTTTAGACGTAATAATATACAATATGGTGTGACGGATATGTTGCAAGATTTTCGATGGGTCATTTATATATTTTTTTAATTTAAGTTAGATATTAGTAGTAGTAGTTATAGTAGTATTTATAATAGGCAAGAATAGCATCTAGTAGTACTGTGCCAAAAATTGCGCTATATAAATTTGACGACAATGTCTTGTTTGAATTTGGCTATCACATTTTGTTTGAGCAAGGTGTGATGTTGATTCCTGCAAAAAAATACATAGTTTAAAAAATGCTAATTTTTAATGAGCATGTTTTAATAGAATATTTTATTTCTTTTTATATTATTATCTTATATTATGCCGAATTTCCGCGAATATTGCTTTATCTGATGGAAAATTTTCTGGCGATTCCGAAAATGTAAAATTTGTTAAGGTTTCATGAAAAGTTCATTCCAGAAATTCGCAAAACTGAAGTAAGGTTAAGGAAATTAAATTAAAGCAAGCGGTATTCATTAAAATATCAACACTTAAAAACTAAAAAAATAATCACAAAAAAAAAACAGTAATCAGTAAATACTTACATTTGCTTAAAATTGGAACTGCTCCCGGCGTCTGCGCCGCCCCGTGTACCCCAAATTATCCCGGACCCGTATATTCTTTCGAAGCACTACATTTTACACAAAACAATCCCATCTTCATAATAAAAAAAACTGTCCTGAGGCCAGCTCGTACCACACACAAACGTAAACAACAACGGGAAAAAAAATCAAGTTTCTCCTCTTCTAACTTATTACTTTTTAACTCTTAATAATACAACCGATTCGCGCACTAACAACAACAACAACGACGATCTCATCATCTTAATCATTTTTTTTCTTCATTTTGTAGGTTTTTTTTTTGGTTTTTCGACGTGCGGTTATGATTGGGCGCGTGGCTAACACGTGACGACGGCCGCCGCCTGCGCCTGGTCGAACTCGCTCACGAGTTTTTTGATGTGCGACAGTTTTTCGTGCAAGTACTGGAAACGATTCTTGGCCCGTTGATGCTCGAGATCTTTTTTCATTTCCTGATACTCTCGGACTATTTGCTTTTTAATGTCCTGCAACAAAAATATAAGCGATAACGGTAGGTAAATCGATGGATTAACTTATAAAAATTCAAAAATTATAAAAATTATAAAAATTCAAAAATTATAAAAATTCAATACCTAATTATAAAAATTCAAAAATCCAAAAATTATAACAATTCAAGAATTATAAATCTAAAAATATTAAAATTAAAAAAAAAATCAATTATAAAAATTATGACCCCACTCACTTTAAATCTGGGACTGTTCTCGTTCTCCTGCTTCAATTTCTCCTCCAGCTGGACGAACCTCCGCGACACCTTCTCCACGATGGGGTAGAGCCCCCTGTACTCGTTGTAGTCGGCATTGAAGTCCGCCTTGTACGCCCTCTTCTGCTCGGTCGACTTTATGGTAACATACTGCCTGTAATAAGAAATGGACCTTGACAAATATACGACCAAAAAAAATTTCCAACTTTGAAAACACTCCTTACTTTTTGTAATCGGAATACTCCTCTGGTTCGAGTTTTATCCTGTCCAGACTAATGGGGGACTTGTCTGGCACCGGGGCTGGCAAGCCTTCAGTTTGACTGTCAGGGCTCACCCTCGCTATTCTTTGACTACTTGAAGACACCTAAGATAAAAAATTACAAGTTCAATTAAAAATGGCGACGATAGACTCGCTTGGCCGTCACGCGGACCGGATCTAACATCGAGCGATTTAAATTTCCTGCGTTTTCGACGCGGACGGTGCTCGCTACCCTTCTCCTTACCTTATGATTGCTATTGTTGTTATTCCGCCTGTCTTTTTCTCGCTGACTGAGACTGTTGGGTAGTGGGTGATTCTGCGGAATCGGACTGTTTGTGCCTCTTCGCGCTTCCTCTGTCATTAATCCACTATTCACGGGCGATCTAAAGGAATAAAAATTAGGATATCGTCATAAATTCGATTTTTCCTTAAAAAAACAAAAATTATGGAGAAATGACCCATATTACTTACCCATTTCTAAAGACTTTCTCCCTACTCACGCCAAACGTGAGTCCATTCGCACTATCACACTGTCGCTTATTTCGGTCATCCTCGGCTGGCGGAAGATTGTCATAAGAATTAAAATACCTGGAGGGAAACAATTTACATTTTTATATAAAAAAAGCTTAATTTGGGTGGTGAAAAAAGTTCGCGACAAACGGATAACTTTTTAATTAGTGATTTCTCAGAAAATTATAAAAATTCAAAAATTATAAACATTCAAGTTATAAAAATTCAAAAGTTTTAAATATAAAAAATTATAAAAATTCAAAAATAATTTATAATAAATATTATTCTTGATAAAAGTTAGTGCACGATTTAAAACCGTCAGAAAATAAGTCTATAGTAATAATTTATCATTAATAGAGCGGGAAATTAAAGAAAATTGGAAAATGGATCAAGAGTAAAAAAACTATCCTTGTTTTTATTTTTTCTACTTTTTACCATTAATAAAATGACGAGGTCAAAATAAATCTTTTATTTCCATAACGTGAAAGAGTAAATCAAGTCCCAAAATAGCACTTTATCATTAATTTTTACTCAAGATAATTCGTTATCACACCTTACGACGCAGTAGACGCATTTACTGACAAAATAAATCATAAAAAAATTGACGGCCGCCTCGCTTTCCAGACCTAAAGCCTATGAAGAATTTAACAAAAAAATCTAGAATTTTTCGGGAAGCTTACCCGTTGGAGGGTGACTCCCTACTCCTGGGGTTCATATTGGAAGCATCCCGAAGGTCAGTAGCGGGCCTCCTCTGACTGTTATTTTGCTCGACTGGCGACCTATTATAGATTGGATCCGATTGCCGATAGATCGGATCTGGTGTAGTCTGTTGCTGCCTAAAAAATAACAACTAAAAAGTGAGAAAAAAGTGGCAGGTCTGTAAATCGGATTAATATTCATAGTTGTAATGCAAATCTTTATAGCATCCACCGAAACTTACCTATTATACCCGAACGGCCCCTCCCCGAACGCCGGTTGAGGAGGAGCCCCCTTGACACCGTGCGCGATCCGCGGCCTCTTGTACGCGAACCCGTCGGAACCCTCGTTGTACCCCGGTCGTTTACCACCCCCGCTGCCCCCGTTCACCCCATTGGTGGAGGTGATCAGAGGAGGGGACCCGGGGTGGGTGCTCGTGGGGGACTGCCCGCTGCCGGAGCTGCCTCCGTCGCTACCACCCGGAGGAGTGAGGTTTTGAGGTTTGCGCCTGCAAGAGAAAGATTAATGTTATTAAAAGAGAAACGTTGAATAACAAATTTTGAGGTACCTCTTGAGGATTTGCTTCTCGGTCTCCGTATAAAACGGCCAGTCTTCGTTGACCTCGTTCCACATGTTCCTGTTCAAGTAGAAGCAGTTGTCTCGCAGCGACGCGATCTGCTTCAGTACCGTCGTCATGCTGCTCTGCCCCCGGAGACCCTCCTTGTTGAGGCGATCGTGCAGTTCGATCTTCTTGAACGGCCTCAGGGCCAGCAGGTGGATCAGACGTTCTCTGGAATAAAAATGAGGGTTTTTTTGTCAGGGTGGAGCAGATTTAAATCAATTGATTAAAATCATGATTTTAATCAACTGATAACAAATCAGTGGTTCAGCCTCATAAAGATCAACCAATTCCTCACCTCAAAGGCCTTCTTACCACATCCGGTACTGAAGGTTTCCGGTTATGCTGGACGGTGCTTCGTTGCGAACTGCTCACGTGGTTGCTGCCCAGTCCGTTTGAAAGACCGTTGTTTAGGGACCGTTGTTCAACCGACGGCAATAGATTACCTGAAAATATATATTTTTTAAAATTTGCCCCGAAAAAAAAAACTACCGTGGACTTACTTTGGGGCGGCTTAACGACTGGCGGCGGCTGATAAGTGGGGGGCGGTACCGTTGAGCCCTTGAGCAAGCTGTCTCGCATCGAGGACCTCGGCTGCTGGGACGGGGGCAGCAGGGGCGGCCTCGACAACGGCATTTGCTTGACTTTGACCTTACGGCCGATGTCCGTTTGGTTCGGCTTAATTTCGCGAGTGCTAAAAAAATTACTATACAAAAAAGGGCCAAAATAAGACTATATACAGTGTGTAACAAAAAAATGGAAACGTCGAAATATCTTCTAAACCGTTCATCCGATTTTTATGAAATTTTGTACACTTTGGCACGAAATTACGCCCGATCCAATGGTGAGTTCCGCATTGTTGTGAAGTTTACCGTTTTCCTGAAATCGACAGGAACTTTTTTGTAATTGGAACGCTCTATATTTTATTCGATTTTCGAATTCAGTTTAAAATTCTGAATACTTCTTATTGGGAATATTTTATCCTGAAGTTAACAGTTTTTGAGAAAATGGTGTACAAAAGTTCATAAAAATCGGATGAACGGTTTGCAAGATATTTCAATGTTTCCAAATTTTTGTTACACACTGTATAGATAACATCAGACTTTACAAAGACATATAAAATAAACAGAGCCGTTCCTGGACAAGGTGCTCTAGGTGCACCAGCACCAGGACTATTAGTACAAGGGGCGGCTAAAGCTGACCTAGGGCGGCCATTTCAATTCTGCACCAGGGCGAAAAGAACCGCAGGAACGGCCCTGAAAATAGGAAAACCACTCGGGCAGGTTCCTCCGTCACACTCACCATTTATTTTTATATTCATCTTCGACTTTGGTCATGCGATTCCGGGTAGCCTCGTAGACGTCATCGTTGGCGTGCACTCTTAACTTGTACGGGATGGAGCCGAGGACCTCCAGGGGCCCCTTGGGAGGCGCGCCCTGGATACATTCGAACCTGCCGTCGCGCCCGCCCATGTCCTCCGTCGTGGACATGGCGAAGCTGAACGCAGTGCGACCCGAGTCATGATTGTGTGATGGAATTGACAGCTCCTGAAAGAAAGAAAAAGGGAAACTCATGAACTAATTTTAACAGAAGCATTTATTTTATAAACTGTATCCCCTATACTATCAGTTGAAACGCTACTGGTTGCAGCCTATTTCAGCCAATTTATGCTTAATTAATATGAAAATTTTATGAGCTTACAACTATATCGTTTTATCGATAATAATAATGGTTGTAATGTTATTTACGGTTATCAATATTCGATTTTTAAAAACATTTAATTTGTTTGGTTTGTTGTTCTGTGTTTCTTTCAATTGAATTGATTGATTTGACCTTTGCGGAGATAAAGTTGCGGACAATCCCACATTTATACAGGGCGATCTTATTAAAAATGGGTAAAAACCTTGTATTTTACCCCAGTGCATGGCTGCAGATCAAGTAATTTTCGGGATTTTACAAAAGTTGTTTTAATGTTATTGCACGACGCGACGATTAGGAAGTGCAATGACGAAGCCAAGGTTAATTGGAGTGTGTTTTCCGATCAAATTAAAATCGTGGAATAAATCACAACATTTCCTCTTTTAATTCGAGATAGATTGGATATTTGGTATTTTGTAAATTCCCAATGCCCAGACGTGTGTATAAATAATGGATTAGTCACTTTTTGAAACCGCAGAACTTAGTAAGATTGTTATGCATTTTTTAAGAGTTTATAACTATGAGTTACAACAGAGTAAAGTTTACGGGGAAAGACTTTATATTACATTTCAATATTCGGAAAGTTTACGTTTCTACATCGTTCTAACGTTTTTTGGTTATCATGGCAACTATTCGATTGCTTCTTTCATAAGCCTTTGAAAAATATATAATTGTTGATATATATCCTTTGGAATAACTTCCGAATTTTAAAATTTAAAAAAAGGTATAATATTTCATAGCATACCGTGATATAATGATTTGATCCACATGAATATCATTTAAAAAAATCAGAGAACATTTAAAAAAATTATTGTTCTCAAAACCCCTACTTGTTATTTATTAATGCGTTTTTCGTTTAAAAAAATTACTGAAATGACAGTTTATCGGAACTTTGAAAAGGATATGTTAGTTTGTGTATATTGAATCGAGTGGAAATTCGCATGATACCGGCGAACTATATTTTAGCGGGTACCTAGTACGATTTTATATCCATTATAAATTTATCTTTGGCTTTTTTCTATATTCATTCTAGATATACAGACAGAAGGCAATCCTTTCCCGATATATTTTCTAGAATTAAAAAAAAATTAGTTAATTATGGTGCGTTTATGCAGCCGAGACCAAAATCCTATAATAAGGAAAATCGAGAAATCGACGAGGTTAACGTTTTAGGCTATGTAGAAGCAACTCTTTCTACTTCGTGTGAAAGTTGATGTGAACAAGGCTCGAGCACAAACTATATTACACAAATATAAATTTAGACCATATAAAGCCAAAATCGTGCAGCATTTACAGCTTGGGGATGCTGAACATCGTCTCATTTTTTTGCAGCAATCTCAAGCTAGTGTGAATTTTGGAAGATTTGTGATATGGTTCGATGAGGCGTATTTCACATGCTCTGGTATTTTTAATAGACACAATACCAGATACTGGTTTCAAGAGAACCATCATCCTTACTTAGAGCGGGAGCACCAGGGAAGATTCGGTTTCAGCGTTGCTTGTTTTGTTTTGGGAAGGCAACTAACTTTAGAATTTATGAGGGAAGCCTTTCAGCAAATCGTTACCTGGGTATATTACAAGATGTACCTGAACTGCTAGATGGTGTTCCCTTGGCTAACTCAACAGAATTGCCTGCTCATAATGCCGGAATAATACGCCCTTTTTAGAAAATAATTTTCCTGAAAAATGGATAGGAACCAACGGACCTGTAAGATGGCCACCACGATCTCCCGATCTTTCCGTTCTTGACTTTTTTTGTGGGGATACTTACAAAGTTTATAAGTCTCGACATGGCACTATAGGAACACTATATAATAATCAGTTTTTACCTTATCGATAAGTTAAAAGGCAACTGAGGTAGGTACGAGGGCTGCTCGAAAATGACACATTTTTTAAATCGCCCTGTATCTGAAAAACGAAGGGGGCTATGAAAATTCTGCTTGTAGCATCATCATTCGTTTCACGAAAAAGTAGCACAGTATTGCGAAAACCGCAGCTATTTATCTTTAAAGATAACCTAGATTCCCTGCACAAGTGTCGAAAACTGGACACCCTGTACATTTTTCTACCTTCAAACGGCTTTTACATAACGCTTGCCGCTCGTTTTCCAACAGACAAGCCAAAAAACGGCATCTATTTTATTAATAATCACAAAAACAATAAAATAACTCGATCGCATCTGATAAAAATACCCGTTGCAATCGCACTCTTTTACATCACGAATCTATTTTTAGCTTCCTGCTTTTGTTTTGATAAATTTTTTTCTAGTTGCTTATTCCGAAAAACTTGGCACTACAACCGTCAACGTTTCGATATTAATCATTATTTGTTTTTTTCGCTATTTGGGTTTTCTTTCTTTTTGACATCACCTGATAATAATAAAGGAAACAAAAACGTAATCTCTGACGAATGGAAATTTTTACAAGTCTCTTTTTCATGTATTACATATTACCAATTTTGGGACGAAATCGTTGATAAAACCTTTGGAGGTTATGTATTTTTGGAATCTGTAGAATATTTGCTGTCCGACTAAGCAATATTTGCGGAAATTCGACAGGGTACAAAAGCTTCAGTTGGTTAAAAGCAATATTTTTTTATGGAGTAGATGAAGTAGAATACATAATGAAACGTTCCTTTTTGTTTACTATGTATTGTAAATGCGTGGGTTTCCAATCAATAAGATCAAAAGACTTTAGGCTACGTATATATTCCTAAAACAAGGTTAACCACCCCTGTATTATTAATTCAATATTTATTTTTCCCAATTTTTTTTTAGCCAGAAACTAGATTAAAGGGTAAAGTACCTGGAAAATCCCAAAATATAAAATTCTCACATCGTCTAACGCGTGCGAACATTATTTTGAAATATTTTCCAATAAGCCGAACGATGAAAAACGTGAAAATCTCGTTAAACCCGAAATCGATTTCTCTGTTATCGAAAGCTGACCTTTTTCCTCCTTTAAAAGAGGCCTTTGTGTTGTTTAAAGGCGTAATTTTAATTTATGTTTTATCAGTTGTAGGTTTATTCTTCTAAGTATGCTTGTTTTTTTTTATTTCTTTCGAAGGCTAATATCTTAAATATAGCGTTTTAAAATAAGATTCGATACAAGCAAAAAAAACTTAACCTTATAAAAGCGAAATATCCGTCTACTTTACTTTCCAGACTTAAGCTCTGCTGATTTTTTCAATGTCTAGACAAGTAAATTACGCCCATTTATAAGAAAACGTTCAATACAGAGTGACGTAAGATCTTTCAAACGACCAATACTAACTTGGTTTACGATTAGGTAGCATATTATGCTCCACATCACTTCCGTATTCTCAAGTCCATACGAAATGTCTACAAAATGTGAAAGTTTACCTACCACGGATTCCTATTTACATCATTAATATTATTTGCTTGAAGAAGAGGAATAACTTGTTCGACGAAAATGGACGGACGATAAGCCGGACCCGACAGCTATTCACCAACCTTGCACAGAATCGAAGAAAACAATTTTCATAACAGGAAGTAGAAGAACCGAGTGTGTAAAGTTTTTCTGTAACGCACTCTGATACGTTGCAATCCAGTGAGACGAATACAGTCAGTCAATGTCGTTCTTGTTTGGGATAAAAAATAGTTTCCAAATTGAAGTATTTTTTTCTTAATTCAGTTTTTGGAATTTCTTGACTGAATCGCGTATGAAACCTACCGGATAAAGGGATATTTGCAGTAACTCGACGCGTTATAGAAGATACAGTTGAATAAATAGAAGCTTAATATATTTTTGGAAACTCCACAAAATTTGCTTTCACTACATACAGCTGATAACCTAAAAGCTTCCGATAAAATTGGGTTACGAAAATTAAAGTTTTTATCTTAATTCAGTTTTTTCGAATTTTTGGACCGAATCGTTCATGAAACCCTAACAAATCGTATATTTTTGGAATTTCCACAAAATTTTCTGTGGGATAAGGCTATAGTCGCAAGAATTCTGCACGGTATAGTAAGTACAGATTTTTTTTTATGTTCTGACAGCCCACGAAGACCGAAGTCGAAGTATTATGTAGTATGTACCGTGGGTGTACTGGGGAAATCCGACTCACATATCCAGAGCTGGAAACATCCGTATGGACTTCACCAGCCCTTTAAGAGGATATGTGGGGTGGTACCACCTCGGTCGAGGAAGAAATCCTCTTCCACCTTATGATTAAATAACAATTTCTTTTAAAGTAGGCTCATGAAAATAAAGCCCGATTCAGAATTTCTGGACGAAATTCTATAATCTTCATAAAATTATTTCTTGTAACGATTAAATAATTTTAACTTGACACTGGAAGAATGTAACGTTCTGTGTAATGCATTCTCTATAAGCTAGTATTTATGCTGCTTATTACGAGTTACATTAAGCAGCGCACAATCTTAAGGAACTTTAGTTCGTCGGAGAAGTATGGACTTGTTTTTTTCATTAAATGTCAAGGTTTACCGTCTGAAATTACCGATGTTAGGCTTTTATGTAGTTTTATATCGGGTTTGTGCTATAATTAGAATATTTCTTTGTTATGGTGTTTTTTGAGTGTGCAGGAAGTAGATACACTTGTATAGTTTTTTGAATCGATTATATCTTCTAACCTAAGGCGAATTCCCGCGAATATTACTTTGTCCTGTAACTATACAACTCGTCAAGGATTCATTTAAAAAGTTTGTTTTAAATTCGGTAAAAACTGTATCGAAGTAAAAAAAATAATTTTCTTAACCTCTTCTAACAATGTTTTTTTTTATAATTCATGTTCCAACCCCATTTGTTAGTAATATCTTCTAACCTAAGGCGAATTCTCGCAAATATTGCTTTATTTGATGGCAAACTTTCTGGAGATTCGGAAAGAAAATACATAACTCGGTTTCGTTAAAGACTCTTGGTCAAAACTGTATTAAGGTACTTAAACATTTTTATTTTTGGTAACTCCACTTTAATTTTTTTTTAAAACTGTTATATTTTCTAACTTGAGGCCAATTCCCGCGAATATTGTTTTATCTGATGATTGATTAGTTAGAACTAGTTAGTTACTGGTACTGAATACGTACAATTTATTAATGAAATTCTTATTTACAAAATTGGAAATTGCGACAAGGCAAAATTAGGCAAGTGTGTATGTGAGAAGGTCAAATAGTTACATGCGTTGAATTTTTTATCAAAAATTAGGAGGCCCGGTTGTAGTTTCATTGTCATTATATATATATATATATATATATATATATATATATATATATATATATATATATATATATATATATATATATATATATATATATATATATATATGTATAATGATAATGATAAAATGTGTCCCATTTTAGATTGTGATATATTTTTTAAAATCCGTTATTTTGGTAAGTATCTTGTTTGTTATGTTCTCTTGTTTATTGCATTTTTTGTTATTTTATTTGGTGTTTCTACCCTAAACTTTTAAGTAATATAATAGAATATACATACCAATAATATAATAGAAAAAAGGAAAGGGAAAAAAATAAAAAAAAGGAAAAAGAAGAAACTACTGAATAGACTATTTAAACAACGTAGAATATAACGTACTTGCTCTATATAATCGACCACGAGTAGTCGTCCATCCTACGTACGGTCCGGACCTAATCTCCCCTGATCTCGTGTCGTAATAATAAGATTACTACTTATACAACAGCGCCATTTTGCGGTGCAACGTTTTTTATCGTTTACAGAAAATCTAATTAGGTATGCGGCTTTTTAATATCTTTAATAATAGTTATTCGTAGACGTATTATAGCGGGATTGCACCACGCTAATTTGTTTTGCTCGCTCCACGGGGCCCGCGCGTTTGCTAATTTCTCTTTATTAGCTTGCGATTTTATTTAAAACAAAAAAGTTAAGATACATAAATAAACCAAGTATACAGGCTGTTTCAAATAACATGTGACATCGCTTAAAGGGAGATTCTTTGAAAAAAACTAAGGCAGAAAGTACATAGTCCGCAGATGCTTTATTTCGAAAATACAGGTTTTTTGAAACACCATGTATAGATACGCAAGAATTAAAATAAGATAAAACTTGCACTTGATTGAATAAAAATTGATATTGATTTGATTGATTGATAAAAAAAATTAAACTTTCAAAAAAAAAAAGAAATACGAGAAACTAAAAATAGCATAGACGGCAATAAGGAGTAACGCCCATCCAAGTTTGTTTTAGAAACGTGTATAGAGACGAGGCCGATCACCCTTGACAAAGGGAACAAGTTTAAGGGGTGGGACTGCTCGAGAAAGACGGCTCTCAATCGGCGAATTCAATAATAGGAAATATATACCGAAACGGTACCCTCAAACGGCTGTTATTTTGAGATTTAGAGGGGTTAAAAACGATGGAGATTTACAGAGAAATTCGTTGATAATAAATATAAGGTAATTCTAATTAAAACACATTTAACAGAAGCTTAGCAAATTTTCTGGAGATTTCAAAAATGTATAACGTGTTGACGTTTCATAAACGACTCAGTCCAGAAACTCATAAAAACTGAATTAGGGTAAAAAAATTAATTTACATACCCCTAGTTTTATCAGAAGCTTCTATGTAATGAATTGTATCTTCTACACCGTGCTGAATTTTCGCAAATATTACCTTGTCGGATAGCAAATTTTCCGGAGATTCCAAAAATATATAACTTGTTAAGGTTCTACAAATGATTCAGTCCAGAAAATCGTAAAATCGGAATTAAAGTAGGAAAATTTAATTTTCATGATCAAATTTTAACAGAAGCGTTTCTGTAGTCTATCTTCCATTCGATAGCAAAATTTCTTGGAAATTATAAAAACATATTACTAATATTATTAACAATATAATCGATATTCGTATAGGCGAAGAAGGCAAACTGGTCCCTCTTCTAGTCGAGAAAAACGAGGTTATATACATTTGTATGTAATGACATTTTAAGTAGCTTGTCGAATATAAAATGCCATGCACAGCTAATAACTTGAACAAACAAAACAAACATAAAATTAACAAGAAAATTTTAATTATTTCATAAGGTTGACCACAAACAAAACACTAATTAAAATGTAAAATGAATTCGTTTATTTGAGTCACCATATGCGTCATCTCCGTCGTTGGTATTTTTTAAAGAAATTTGGGACTTATCAAAGTTGTCAAAACCTTACTGATCAACTAGAAAACCTAAAGGTAAACGTTTTTAGTGAACCCCAAGTTTAAGTACATATTTGATACGTGTAATTTGTAAACAAATTATTTTTCCGTTACCTGCAGCTTCGCTTGCCTTCCCCAAATTGTGATTATTGTAGAATAAAACACAGTTCCGCTTTATATGTTTACTGTTTTTCTCTAGTCCCGATTTAAAGAGGAAAAAGGGAAAAATAATGAGAAACTTCAGACCTTTATTTACGTCACGGACGGCTTTCCTCGAGTTGCTCATCACGAATTCTATCAAGTGAAAAGTGTTCGGTTTTAGAGTGCAGACGGTTTAAGGAAAAATACAAAATGGGATTTTAATATTAATATGTATAGTCGGATAAATTGAGATTTTGTTGGGAAAGAGCTTTTTTACTTTTATTCTATCGACAATAAATTAAAGATAAAAAACAATGTATTTTCTTTAGTTGTTTGTACTCTGACTGCCTCGCGTTAGCTACTTTTTATCTTAGAAGTTAGAAATAATGCAGAATTTTGCGGCAAAATTATCTAAAAAATAAATATCTTGTTTACGAACATTTTTCAAAGTCTGAAAAAAAAACGAAATTTCTCGTAGATCCGATACCAGGGGCTTCGCATTTTAACCGCGTAAAAATCGAATTTTTGAGAATAACCTTAACAAAATACTACAAACTCCGTAACTACAATAGGTCGTAAATCCTGTACCCAATTAGGCTTTTTTTTCAAGTTTCGCCTCATCGGATACTGAAATTACCATTGAATAGACTTTTCAACATGGTTAATTGAATGGTCTGCCAGTTGTTAAGATGCATGCTCATAATTATTAGAAACAGATGGTGATGTTCCATGTTCAATGTTTCGAGCAATTTTAACACCGCTCGTATTTTTTTAAGCGGGGTTAGTTAGTGTTTAGATAACGTAAGATAAAACAAAAAACGTCCTCAAAGTATGCCGTTGACTCAATCACGCATGTCTTGAATAATTAGTCATGAAAGGTACTTTAGATAAAAGGTACCTATAGGTGAATGGAAAATAAAACTGTCAAGCTGTTCACCGCCATTCAGAAGACTATCTTTATCTATGATTTAGTAAATTCTGGATATAAAATATCAATTTACTGTATTATTTTAAGATTTCATTATCATAGTTTCGTTGTGTACCTCCACAAGACCGACGGGGAGCAACAGAGGGCAGCCAGGCGCACTGGCGCCGGCGTCTCCCGGACGCCTATCGGCGCGGCGGCGTCGCCCCCTGCGTCTGGGTCCTGCAGGACCCCTCCGGTGACGACGTCCAAAGCCGGCGAAAAGCTCTCAAAATAGCGTAACAGTGGTGAAGAAAATAGCATTTTAGTATTTTCCATCGTTCAAATAGAACTAAACTTTTTTACCAACAAGTCTCAAGAAAAAAACCATTTGCAAACCTAAGCAGAAATCGCAAGTAAAATTCCTAAGATTATCGACATCTTATCCGAGACGTCCATTTTACGTAAAACTGGGCACGATATTAATTAATTTTTTGTCTTATTTTTCAGCATTCAATACCTAGCGATATTCCGACGATATTATAAAAATGTAAAAGTGAAAGTAAAATCTTCCTCGCATAAGAGCTATTGCAAAATAAGAAAGGCAACAAAACATAATACCCCCGGATCGAGAACGATATATAGTGCGATCGAACCGCTCGCCTGCATTAGCAATGGTACGAGGGATATTTGGTAAAAGGATGCCAAGTCCGGCCAGATCGGAGGATCGCACCGATTAACAAATCGTATGTCAGTGAAAAAATAATAGAGACTATATCGGTCTAGCATAGTTTTTCTTTAATAACGATTAGAAATCTCGCTTTTTTGGAGCCCAACAAAACAAAATAGCTATATTTAAACATTCAGACTTTTCTGTGACTGCTCTCAAATCAACCACAACGGTGCAAATTGCCGACAAAAAATATCGTTTTCAGTGGAGCGATACAATCGCGACGACGATTATTAGTACTCCGTATAGAGATGGGAACCTTTGTTGTATCGATATCGATATCCATCTATATACTACTGACAATTTGTTTAAATTCAAAGAAATTGAACAAATGAATTGGTTCTTGGAAGAAGCTGAAGTAACTGTATCCGCCATTTTGAATTCACAATATAATGTAATGTACAGTAATATCAGTAATATAACATATATTATGCATGTTATAATAATATCAAAAATATCCTGTTTGGGATGCCCGTGCTAGGATAAAGGCTGTGGCTTGAAAATTCGATAGTTTTGGACCATCTCTAATTGGAATATACCCAACACGAGCACTTACATGGGCGCTTGCCGACGTCGTGGTACCAGGAACCAGCCATGCCTGCGAATCTGTGTCAAGTACGTTGAATTATTGTGGTTCTCTGGTGCGGACGATATTTCTTGTCTAAAAATTTTAATTTTGTCTACGGAAAAATAGAAAATAACATAATTTACGTATGACGACACCTGGTACCAATCGATTAGTGAGATTGCGAAACACTGACAGCAAATCTCAGTACCTATGGCTGGTCCCGAAAAAAATTATTCTGCTCAGGAGTGTTGCTAGTACAGAAAATCTGAGTCAAAAATTCACTAGTTGGTTGTTAAATATTTCTTTTTTAAAGAGGATCATAAAAATTGAAAGTTTCAACTTTATTCAAATTTTATTCATTTCTGGACACAATCTTTAATAAAATCCTAATAAGTTATATATTTTTATAAAAATTTGCTATCGGATAAAGCAATATTCGCGGGATTTCGCTTTAGATTAGAAGATACAGTTTATTAAATAAAACCCTTTTGAAAAGGAGATCTTCAAAATTGAAATTTGCAAAATTCATCTGCTATCGTCGAAAAAAGTAAACGACCCCAAATCTTCTAGTTTCGTAGATTGAGCCGACACTCGACAAGATAAGACAAGCGCGAACTAGAGATTGCGTTATCACGATTCGCGTGTGCAAATAATGTCATTGTTTCTTTTAAGAACTCAAATAATATTAATCTAAATCACAAACTCATCTGTAGGTAATGTTTAATATTATTATAATTTTTACCGCAAAAAATTGAAAAATTATAATAAGGATATGCATGCATTTTTTATTGCATAAATCGTTTACGAAAACCGCTATAAATTTATGTAGAGAACAAAAAAATCCAGGTTCATTTGGACTATATGCATATTTTTTCGGGATTCGCAAAAAGGTTTGAGCTCAAGCAAAGAACTAAGAAAAGCGAATGCTGAAAAACAAGGGATGGGATATGTGATTATTTGACAACGGATGGGTGTACGTGTGTACAGACATTGTCACCTCAAACTTTCACCCATTTAAACTTGAAAGTTTGAATCGTCAAATGCTGTACATTTGTCTACACGTTGTCGAAGTTCTGTCTCAGTCGCCGAAAGGATTCCGCTATTAATCAGCGCTAAACGAGGATAAACAGAATAGAAGATAGAACAATAGATAGTAATTGGGTTCGCGGAAAGTACGTTACGTCACGAGGGCTCGCGTCACACATCTTCCTATACGAGCCTCGTTGCCAAACCGCCCGCGAATTCCGATCTATTCATAATGCAATGTTAAAAATTTGGCCAAATACTAAAATTACAGGCCTCACCTAACCCAAGCATGGTACAGAAAAATTCACAATTTAGTTTTAACACAGTAGTCCAGTCAATGAAGATATTTACCTCGCGAAAATCAAGTCAAGGTTGCCACTCGCGGGTTATGTAGTTGAAGGGATATAGAATAAAATGCGCCAATCTTGCCACCTCCAAACCCGGGCCGATATCAAAAAAATTTCGAAAATATTTTTGATTTTCGGTTTTTTGGCTCTAGCGGCTCGAATAATAGAGATAGAGAAAAAAGTTTTTAATAAAAGTTGTTTTAGTGGGCTATTTTAGTTGATTTTTTAATTGCTCAGCCCGAAATGGTAACCCACAATTTCACAGAAATTAGTGGAAGAGAAAATTACATGAGATTGTGGGATGAAATATCTTCTTAATTAAACAACATGGGTATTCTAGTGGACCTTTTTTCTGCCTGTAAATGATCCACTAAATTATCAAAAAGCTACACCACTATAGGTCCTTGTTAAGTAGTGGTTTGTATTACATTAGTTTGATTTTAATAAATTATTCGGAATGACGTAACAAAAAATTTACCAGGAAAAAAAATATCTATAATAAGATAAAGCAATGGAAGCATATGCGGCAGCCTTGGTACTTAGGTAACTCATTTTAAATGTATATTTACCTTTTAATTAATCTCCTTTATTTGTTATGTTATTATTGAAAGTAAATCTTTTATCCTTATTTTTTAAACCCAATTTATATAAACAGTTCGGCCGCTTTTGCAATTTCAAATATTCCTTTTCCTATCCTCATACCAGTGGCATGCGGTTGCATTATTAATGTATAAAAATCGGTCAAGTGCAAGCTAAACTTGCACAATTAGTGTTCCACTTAACCGGAGCAAACCTCGGCCGCCCGATCTTCATCAATCAAACCCAACCAACGGCGTATCACGGAGCTGAGTGGGCCAAATCAAAAATTTTGACAAAGGTGTAAGAACAAAAGTTGTTCTTCACATCGTGTCGAAAAACTTTTTCTCTAAAATCAATGGTTCAGCAGTTATAAGGAAATAAACAATTACTTAAATTGTTTAGAACAATTGACCGCGATAGAATGTTTTAATCCTGATGATTTTCGCCCAATCTACACCTAATTATCAATATTCTTGATTTTTTCCCGATTTTTCTGAGCGATCCTTCTGGTTATACGCGGGGGGGGGGCATACAGAAATCAGTAAGCGTATTTGCCGAAAAATGTTTAAAAAAATGCAATAAGAAAATACATCATATACATATATCGTTGAATTCGTGCTCCAATAAGTTTTCATTTGACACCATACACGATGCCTTTGAATTTTTTGTCCCTTGCCCAATGTATCCCCCGAATATAACCCCCAAAATCAAAATTTAACTGATTATACTTCACGTCTATATTTGGGCCACCGCACTCTACCTCTGTGCCCAATTTCAATTTTTTACGTCGAATAGCTTCAGAGAAAATCGCCTGTGACAGACGGACGGGCGGACACCGAAGTGATTCCATTCCGTGAAACGGAACATTAAAAATTAGTTTTTTTTTATCTCCAAAAAGTTTAGAGAAGAGCCTTCGTGGACCGCGCACGCTCTTGCCATACGAAAAAAAAAACTAAATTATTAGAAAGCGCATTCACTTCAATCCAAAAATATCAGTACACAAAAACTATGAATTGTAAGTGTATAGCTTCAAGCTATCACCTTTTTTTGCTAAATTCTTAATAATACATACATTCTCCACCGAATTAATGTTTTTTAAACGAAACCGGACAAAGTATGTCAATCACAAGCATGAATTCACATCAATTTTATAGGTCTTTATCAATAGCCAAAATCGATTAGGTAATTTAAAAACTTGTGTTTATGTGTGTGTGTGTTTGTGAGCTACTCCCGATAAATTCGATTTATTTGTCCCATACAAAAATTAAAATTTAAAATTTAATACCGTAGAAATAAACGTCCCTTCCAGGAAATAAAAATAGTATATAATATTGTTGGTTAAAGGATTTCATTAAAACAATAAAAAAAATCAATACGCTCCTGAAAGCCCATTTGGGTATTTATTTTAAAGCTTGATCATCTCTTGATCAGATAATGGTAAAAAAGTTTAAGGAAATTAGTTTAAAAAAATACAGCCAGAGTGTGTCAAACGTACTGATTTGACCCCTAAAAAAAATTAGAAACCGTGAAAAATAATTTTAAGAACAATCGATTGGCCTATTACGGTAGAATTACCCACCTGGGTTCCGTTACATCGCGAGCTACTTGTCTAAAAATTCTTATGCATTTGCTAAGCGCTTTAAACATATTTTACTTTTACTTTTATTGGGATTAAAGAATTTCTTTATAATAGCGTTTGGCAATTAATTTAAAAAGAGAGAAAATTCGTCAAATCGAAACTATTACGTTGCAGATAGATATAGTATCTGCGTAAAGAGCGGGATACTTTTAGAGTGTCTATATCCGGTACCCACAGTTCAGTCATCTCGCGTTTTCAATAATCAATAGTCAATTGAAACAGGCACACAAAAAATTACCTCGGTTGAACGGATATTCACAAAAATAGAATGTGTCCAAATAGCTTCTTTGGAATTTAGTTTTTAAACAAAACCAACAATTAAAAAAAAATTATAGGATGGTTTATTTTATCAAAAAGTAGAGACTAGTGTTGTAAATGGAAATATTTCCACTGAAAATATTTCCATGGAAATGGAAATCTTTGAAATTTTCGAAGGGATAACGGAAATATTGAAAACATTGGAAATATTGCAAAATAGGTAGTGGGTAACAGCCTAAAATATATAACATCCAGTATATATAGTGTGTAACAAAAATATGGAAACCTCGAAATATCTTACAAACTGTTCGTCCGATTTTTATGAAATTTTGTACGCTTATGTACGAAATTACGCCCGATCCAATGGTGAGCTCCGCATTGTTGTCAAGTTTACTGTTTTCCTGAAATCGACAGGAACTTTTTTTTATTCGATTTTAAAATTCAGCTTAAAATTCTGAATACTTCTTATTGGGAACATTTTGTCCTAAAGTTGACAGTTTTTGAGAAAATGGTGGTCAAAAATCGTAATTTTGTTGTATTTTACCTTAAAATACCTGTACACGAAAGTTTACCTGAAATGTCTGAGACTGTCAATTTCGTATATTTACAAAAAAATGGATCATTTAACAGAATCCCAAAGAATTGAAATTTTTATAATACTGGGTTATGCGGACAGAATGCGAACACAACAAGAAGTTTGTAATATTTTTAATGACAAATACCCTGAGAGAAATCCATTAGTTAAATCTGCTGAAAGTAAAGTTTTAAAAAATGTCGTCAAACTGGAAACATAAAAAACGCTGTACTATTTGGATACTTAGTACAAGAATAAACAGATCCTCCTGTGTTCCGTTTAAAAAAAATGTTCCTGTCGATTTCAGGGAAACGGTAAACTGGACAACAATGCGGAACTTACCATTGGATCGGACGTAACTTCGTACCTAAGTGTACAAAAGTCCATAAAAATCGGATGAACGAAAGACTTGCAAGATACATATTTCGAGGTTTACATATTTTTGTTACACACTGTATATACTGACCTGCGTGTCTATGCACCTTAGTTTCAATAGAAGCTACGGCGATGTAGTGACTATAGAATTAATAACTGCTTGGTTTATAATGTTGCTGACGAGATGGGCTAGTTAATTGAAAAATACGGAAGTGTAAGCTAGGTTTTGTGTCGGACAATGCCAAAAATATGCAATTAGTTGAAAAAATTATGAATGAAAAATGTAATATAATTCCTTATGGTTGTTTTTCAGATGCACTCAATTTGAGATGTACTGATAGAGTTAAAGTTAACAGTATTCCATCTGTAATAGTCAAAGTTTCCATATATTTCCGGAAATATCTCCGAAAATATTTCCAAAAAATATATTAAGGATAAGATAAGATTAAAATAATTTTACTGCAAAATTCAAATACAAATTTGAATTTGAACATGGATCTAAAGCTTAACAAAACTCATGGAGTTTAGTGTAGTAGTCAAAGCTATTCTAAAAGTATGGACAAAAAATACTTACGCCATTTTCATTTCCTAGGAACCTTATTCGTGGGGGTTCCCTAAAGCTATATTTATTCTGAAAAAGAAAGAAAAAAGAATTAGTTTCGTTTAAACAGGTCGGTACCACAAAATGAATACAATCTGCTCTTGTAAGTACATTACGAAATCATTATTAACGATTATTTGCTCTTCGTTCTTTGGAGCAATTATTTGGCATATCCTGTTTTCCCATCTAAAAATCTGTTGGTCATTTTGTCACTTATTTATCAGAATCATGCATGTACAACCTGTTAAAATATTTAACAGTGATATTCATTGTACATACATGCATTGTACGATTAAATTCCTAAAAGTGGTTTATTCCTGTTCTTGAGTGGCTATTCAAAATTATTATCATATAACAAAAGTGTGTGGATGATGTAGAAGATTTGCACTAGGAGATAGTACGTAACTTTCTCCTAATTTTTCACCTCAGCCCTCATATTCAACAATTCATTGCGAAAAAGTGGTTTATTCCTGTTCTTGAGTGGCTATTCAACATTATTACTAGGATATTAGGTGTAACAAAAGTGAGTGTATGATATACAAGGTTTGCACTAGGAGACAGTACGTAACTTTCTCCTAATTACCTAGTTATTTTCTTTGAAAAAAAGATTCTAAATTTTTTCATATATCGACCGCAGCAAAAATTCCACCGAAGAACAAGAATGCTCCACCGGAGCATACAACGATCTATTACCTTTCTAAAACCCCAAACATCATCCCAAATGATTTTTACACTTGGGCAATTATTCTTAATTAAATCACCAGCGTCAATTGTCTGTTATTTTTTTTTAGCAACTAAGTGAAAGTCAACGTTGTAGATTTAAAAAAAAGCGTTGTACAATCTTTAACCTTTACCAACGAATTTTGATATTCCTGCAACGCCGCGGAGCGTTCTGTCTGTCGATGTCGCGTTGCGAAACAGACCTGTTGTTGCCTAAACAGCTTTTTTTCTACAATTTTGTTATGCGTACTTGGTAATTTTAATGATATGCCGATTGATTGTTTGGTTTAGACCCAGTTTTGTTACTAATTATCATGTTAAAGATAAAGAGATGTAAGCGTTGTTATTAAAAATTGTTCGTTTGTCTGCTGACGTTTTTGGAGGCAAAAAGTTGATGTTTTTTACACTTATTAGTTTTCAGCGGAAACTGTCGGCCTTCGGCAAGAGCAGACGGATACCATTCGTGCATATCATAACTAGAAATGTATGGAGTAAGTCCAGATATGTGCAGTCATGTACGGTTCTGTCACTGTTAATAAGTCGTCATTAAAAACTTGTAAATTATTCTGATATTTCAGCGATTTGCTTGGTTTCCAAATCATTTTCATCTTGGAACAGGTTGGTAGAATGAATTTGGTTCTATTATTGTGGGACGCATTTTTTTCTCGCCACCCGGTACATATACGGTGTTAAAAGAGTCCCGGACTAGCTGATTATTTATTTCAAAAACCAGTAGTTAGCGAAAAGTGTTTCAGGTAAATGTTGTACGGCTTTTAAAAATCTATAATTTGAAAATTAGTGGGGATATACCAAGTTGTAATGTACCTAAAAGTCGTGATGGATCAAAATCATATTATTTTCTTAAAGAGAATGACCTATTATTTGCTGTAATATCCGATTTCGAAAAAAACTATAGGCTAAGTGTATTCATTTAATACTCCTTATTTATATCTAAAGCTAATAGTTCTAGAAATCTTACGATGTTTGTATAAAATTAAATAGGCGTATTGTTCCACAAAAAGGAACTCTTGGAGAAAAGTCATATACTTCAGCTCCTGGCAAGGGCGTATTTATAGGAGAGGGGGGATTATGGGGGGCAATTCAGTGGCCTGCCAAATCCCCAGATCTCAACTCTTTGGACTTTTATTTGTGGGGCGATTTAAAGAATAAGGTTTACAAAAATAGGCCGGTTAATATTGAAGATTTAAAGGCTCGTATTAGAAATCAAATACGTGAAATTCGATGGGATACTTCTGACGTCTTACGGGAATTTAGAGGCAGGCTTGGCTATTGCCTATAGCTAACAGTGGCAGACATTTTGAACATCTCATAAAGTAGTTTTTGTTTAATTTTTAGGTGTTTCTTATTTTCATTGTGTCCTTGTTCATTTATTTAAAATTTCAATAAAACATGGTATTTTTAGCTGTAAACACGCAATATTGCATTGGTGCACTCCTATTGGTCAGTAGTTCTAATATTATTATCGGAGTGAAGACAGTATTTAAAAATAAAATGTAAAGTTCATTAAGATCATCAGTTGTTTATTTAACCAATATATACTTTAATGTTGTTGAATAAACATTTACCTATAGCAATAAAGTTATATAAATAAAATAGATTGCAACATTCCACTGTGTTGGAATAAATAAGCTGGTTTACACCATAGACTGGGGTTTTAAAATATTATTTGTGAACCAGTTGTTATACAAAGTGTTTGGTAATGAATGGGCCATACTTTACATATCGATAAAATTGTAAAATACAATTTTAAAAGAAAATTATTCCAATAGTTACTAACAATTGAATCACTTGGCTTTATCTAGATTCAGCCGTTAATAACTATTGGAATAATTTCTTATCGGAGTTCTGATTGCAGAACCCTTTAGAACTCTTCCAAGGCCACCCAGGACTCTCATTAGATTAAATTTAGGTCTGCAAAAAAAGTGCAAAAAATCAAACCCATTCGGTACCAAACATCCTGTATAAGGAATATGAACAGAAGCAATTCCTTACAGCCATTGTTTGGCCACCCGCACCATCCTAAAGCAGGTCTTGCAGCATCCGACGTCATTCATTTTCTACGATATAAAATCAGCACTTTTCAAAGCGTGACGTAAACGATCAGGATTTGTTTTATATCTCAAATACAGATAGATCGGATTTTAATGCTTTTAAATTAAATTTTTCCTTAATTGATTAGTTATTAATAGACTGGGTAATTGTTTTCTGTTCCGATAAGAGATTTTTTTGTTCAAAAATCACTTAAATATTTACGATTTAAGAGCATAATGCCATTATAAGTACTGAGTTAAAGAAAAAAAACTCTAATGTGTTTCAACAAAGGAAAGTAAGTCAACAATGTAAATTTTCGTAATATATCGGCTGCAACTGTAAGCAACTACAATATTTTCTTTTTGAACCGAATTTCAATCCTGAAAAGTGTGATCAAGTTCCTGGCACCTGCACACAATAATAGCAATAGGGAATACGTATATCCCAAATTAAACAAACCGGAATTATACAAAACCATTTTAGGAAATAAATTTCGGTTTCCGAGGCAATACAAGTTGGATGAACTGTTAAAACGACATGGTTACTGTGTGTTACGTTTACCTCCTTATCACCCCTATAGAAAAAATATGGGCATTAGTGAAGAATTGGGTAGCAGCTCACAATACGACATTTTAACGACCCGATACGGAGGCAATGACTAGGCAACGATTTGAGGAGGTGTATGAGCAAGAGTGGAACATTTGCCAACATGTGAAAAAATATGAAGATGAGCTTATAAGGACTTAACTTATACCGGAGAAGGCAATTTTTTTAAAATTAAATTATCCTAGTACTTTCCTTCAAAATAATATTGCGTTAAAAAGCACAAACCAAAGGAAAAACCGAACCGTAAATCTCGGCTGAGTGTGAAGTAGGATAGTAGGGCTGTTATGAAAAGCAACTATTCAAGAAAAGTTATCAATATTCACGATGCCTCGCGAGTTTACAATTAATCAACACGTTCGCTTACTTTATAGCATGCATAATTAAAATTTACAATAATTAAGAGAATTATTTGCATTGTTCTTCGAACTTCTGCAGATGTTTTGCTTGCCATCTCCATCCCTTAAACATTTCAGTCCCGTATCAGTAAATGTCATCCCTTTGTCTCCGGGCATCCGCAGTTAGAGGCGTCCCGACGCCCCCGTAATCCCCCGGGGGCTTCAACCAATCAGAACTGGGCCCCCCTAAAGAACTAGAATTTCTGTCGAAATTCCACGTAACCTTGGTTTAATATAAAAAGGAGGTCATTGGTATTTTTGCAAAGAATTTTTTCGCTATTACTACACCGCATACATTAAAATCTGTCTCTTGAATGAGAAATAAATAGTAAAGTGTTAAGAAACGAATTCCTCGGGAATTCCTAAAAAATAAATACAAAAATTTATTTAACCAGCTGTATCTCCTATACTATGCCAAATTTTCGCGACTATTGCTTTATCTGACAGAAAATTTTCTGGAGATTCTAAATACACACACACACACATATATATATATATATATATATATATATATATATATATATATATATATATATATATATATATATATATATATATATATATATATATATATATATATATATATATATATATATATATATATATATATATATATATATATATATATATATATATATATGTATGTGTGTGTGTTAATAAGGTCTCATAAACGATTCAGTCCAGAAATTCGTCAAAAGAATCCTTCTGTTTAGTTTTTTCAGTTTCTTTCTCCTCTGCGCCAATGTCATGCAATTAAAAACTATTTCACGAGAGAGAACCTTGCGTGCGCGTATGGCGCGACCTTTCTGTCATACAACAACGAAATTCAAAACCCTGCAAACTTCCTATTCGATTGTTCGACATAATATTACGTCACAACCAATTAGTTCCACTCCGTATTCGGACAGAATCATGTGCGTCCCGCAATATTGACGGTGCCAGTGACAGGTGCTCTGATATAACGTCATTGTCTTATTAAGGGGTACAGAAATTGTTTTGATAATATTTAGGGGCATCAAATATCCTCAATTTAGAAAATAACCTACTGTATTATAATATAAATATTACAATAAATATAAGGCATAATCCGATCTTCTATACCGGGTGAAATAGGTACGAGAACGAGAAGTTAATAAATTGTTCTGACAATATACATATTGATGTAAAATTCTATGTAGAATTCGATTTTGATATCGTCTGAGTGAAAAATTGGCTGGTTAGATCGGTATAACCGGATTTTCCGGTCGGTGTCGGTCAGGATTTTGACTTTTTTTTCTGTAATATGCATCTTAAGTATAATAGTAAAAAGTTATAGTAGGCATATAGTAAATATATAGAAAACTCCCCCTGATCAAGACAGTAAGCTAAGATGAACGTTAAATGAGATAATATGAAAAATCACTAAAAAATACATCAACTTCACGACGGTGTAACTTTTTTGGTAGTGGAGGTATCGATATGAATTTCGGATACGATATAGAATGTACTTTTCTCTGTCGAATATTATCTAATTTAAAGAGTGATGAATCCCGATTAGTTTTTTGTAAATTTTTTCCTGAACGCTTTCACGCGATCATTTAGCGATCGCTAAAAATCGAAGAACATAATATTTCCCGTATAGATATGGATAAACTGATTGTTTTTTCGTATTCTATGTGGTCGAATTAGTGTAATAAAAGATTTTTGTCGATATCTGAGAGATGAAAATTTTTCCGATTTTTATAAGGGGTAGGTATTAAATTTTTATCGAAAAATGGTGATTTTCGAGATTTATTTTGACCGCATGAAATAGATACCAAAAGATAATGAATTATTCTGAAAATTTATATACTGGCGTAAAATTCTATGTAGAATTCGAATTTAATATCGTCTGAGTGGGCAAGTGGCTGGTTGGATCGGAATAACCCGATTTTTCGGTCGGTGTCGGTCAGAGTTTTGAAATTTTTTTTCTTTAATATGCATCCTATAATGGTAATAAGTTATAGTAGGCATATAGTAAATATATAGAAAACTCCCACTGATCAAGATAATGAGCTAATGTGAACGCCAAATGGGATAAATGAAAAAATACATTAACTTCAGGACGGTGCAACTTCTTTGGTGGCGGAGATATATGAATTTCGGATATTATAGAATGTACTTTTCTCTATAGACTACCACCTGAGTTAAAGGGTGATGAATCTCGATTCATTTTTTGTCAATTTTTTTTCCGAACGTTTGAGCGCGATCATTTAGCGATCGCTAAAAATCGAAGAAAAAAATATTTCCCGTATAGACATGGAAAAACCGATAGTTTTCTCGTGTTCTACGTGGTCAATTTAGCATAAAAAGAAAGATTTGTGTCTATATCTGAGAGAAGAATTAAATTGTCAAGGTTTTATACACAATTCAGCTCAGGAATTCGTAAAAACTGAAATAAGGTCAAAAAATTTCATTTTCATGACCCAATTTTAACAGAAATTTTTATATAACCAGCTATATCTCCTATACTATGCCGAATTTCCGCGAATATAGCGTTATCTGGCCTAGAAACTGTTAAAAACTGAATTAAAGTAAAACAATTTTAATTTTTTCATTCCAGTGGGAAAAAAAATTGTAAAAAGGAAACAATTTCGGGACCACAGAGCGATGCTGAACAATTTTTGGTGAGTGTTTTACGAAAATTAGTCAGAAAGAATTATTTAACTATATATACATAGATAAACTGACAAAATAAATATGATTTCTTATCTTTATCATATCACACAAACACGCAATAAAAGCATTCGTAAATCTGGTCAAAACACAAAAACAAAACAAAAAAAAAGTCGAAACCAGCCGACTTCATATCGTAGCGCAGTGAAATGCCAGTAGCGATTGGTTTTTCCTTGACATTTATTCGAAGAGTGAAAGAAAAAAACTGTACCAAGGCGATTTCACGTTATACTGACAATAAAATTAAACATACAGGCAATTATCTAATAAAAGAATAAACAAGGTAAAGTAAAAAATTAATTTAAGCACTTCTACGTTTCTGAAAATGACATATTTGACAGCTCCATCTTTTACGATTTACATGTTTCTTCTAACGTACATAATAGAGATAAAAAAATTAAATTCGTAACTCCAACAGCACATAACCTTGCCGAATTTTCGCGAACATTACTTTATCTGATAGGAAATTTTCTGGAGATTTCGAAAATCTATAACTTGTAAAGGTTTTGTTAACGGTTTAGTCCAGAAATTAGTAAAAACTGAATTAGAGTAAAAATTTAAATTTCATGACCCAATTTTACCAGAAGCTTTTATTTAATCTGCTGCATGTCTTATACCAGGAGTGGCCAACTTGGTTAGACCCAAGATCTACTGTTCACTGACGACACCCTGTGCGATCTACCAATTACATACTTCTTGAAATCTTAAATGAAACAGCATAGTTCAGTACACAACAGTCTGTTCTACGTATTTATATTTCTTGCCTTGCCACGATCGACTGGACTAATAGCCGCGATCGACCAGTCGATCGCGATCGACCGGTTGGCCACCCCTGCCTTATACTATGCATAATTTGCGCGAATATTGCCTTATCCAATAGCAAACTTTCTGGAGATTCCAACAATATGGTACCTTGTTAAGGGTCCATTCAGTCCGATTCCAATTCAACCAAAGAAATTCCCAAAAACTGAATCAATATTAAAAAAATCTGTAATTTTCATGACCCAAATTTTTATTCAATCAGTAGTATCTTCGATACCAATGGTGAGATACCTTTCAGAAGAAAAATGGGTCTCCGACCAGCTTCTAACAATCTCAATATACACAAACACCAATACGGCTGACCTTCTTAAAACTTTCATTATATTAGTAATTGTTATATCTGGCAAGTTATTTTTATTTTTTTACAGTTATTCATCGGCGTGAATATAATCAAAAGAAGCTGAGCTTGTGACGGACGCCGGTCGCCATCACTGTTAACGAGGTCAATAAGGTTGTTTAATTTTTATTTTATTAAAATCGATGCACGCTTTTTTTATAGCCAGTCAGCTGGCGAAAACGTGCGTCTTTTTAGGGCTGGCTGGACAAGGAAAGGCAAAGCCTGATGCTGATTTTTAGAATTGCAAGGGAAGTATTCAGTATAATAGTACTTCAGTTTTTTCAGTATTGTTGATGACTATGAGAAATCAATAACTTTCCAGTGTAGACTCATAAAAAAAAACCTACCCATCGAAGAAAGTCTTTTTTAATGGTAGTTTGTTGGGTTAACGGTATACCATAGGAGTATAATAAATACAACAGTGGACCTAGAACACTGCCCTGGGGTACACCAGCTCCTACTGGCCTCAGTTCTGAGTACTTATCTTCACATTTGATTCTGAACATTCTTTCACTGAAGTAAAAGGCTGTGCGGTATTTTTAGACGTTGTTTTAACTTGTGTTCCAATCCTAGATGCCAAACTTTATCAAAAGCCTGAGCAACATCCAAAAACACTGCTAAGCATATGTTCTTTTCTTCAAGTGCTTTCTCTATTTGATCTGCAAGTCTATGGACCTGATCTATTGTCGTATGCTCTTCTCTGAATCCGAACGGATGTGTGGGGATTATACATTTTTCTTCAATGATAGGTTTGAGTCTTTTAAGTAGCAGTTTCTCATACAGTTTTGATATCACCGGTAGCAGTGAAATTGATCTGTAGGAAGAGGCTTCACTGATTGGCTTTCCTGGTTTAGGAATCATAATGACATCGGCTATTTTCCAGCCCCTTGGTACATATTTCATTCTGTATGACGCGTTAAACAGATTCGTTAATTTAACCATTGTTTTTCTTGGCAACTGTTTTAGTATTTCACCGGATATTTATATTTGTTTTAATCCCTTCCATAATTTCTTTCGGTGCTACAAGCTCTATTTCCCTTGAGGTTCCTTCTGGTATTACTGGCAAGTTTTCTTCTATTTCTTCGTCATTTGGTTGGAATGTACCTTCCAGGAGACTGGCTGTACCTTCCGGAACTTTTTCTTGGTTGCTTCGGACCCATGCTCCATTAGATTTTCTTAAAGTACTATTGGTCTTTTTATCCTTTTGGTTGCTTTCCACAACGAATAGTCTGTCTTTCTCATATGTAAGATCTCTGCCACACAGCCACATCGGAGAAAGTAAAATTTTACTTGTAAAGACAGCTAAGGAAAAATATTTTTATTATCAGGGCTCAATTTTAACAGAACTTTTATTTAATCAGCTGTATCTCCTACTTTATCCTCTAGCAAATTCTCTGGAGATGCCAAAAATATATAACTTGTTAAGGTTATTCGTAAACGATTCGGTTCAGAATTTCGTAGAAACTGAATTACGGCAACGAATTTTAATTCTCAAGATCCAATTTTAACAGAAACTCGTATTTATTCAGCGGAATCTGAAAATGAAATTTATTTATTTTAGGAAAAGGATTATCAGACCGCGAAACCGAGCAGTGGCAGCAATTAGCACATTAACTACGAAATATAATTACTTTTATTACAACTCGGTAGTTAGATGTCAGTCAATGTGTGTGTGTGTGGACATGAACTACTTTATGGACCCAGATAAAAAAAATTAGAACAAGTCTACATTAGTTATTGAAAAAATCAATTTTGACCTAAAAAATTATATCAATTACTAAAATAAGTCTTCGGAACAATGTCAGTTCTTACACTTTTTCCCCAAAACAAAGAATATACTACTACAGAGCTGGTCTGCTCAGAATTTGAGGAAAGAATATGATTTACAACTTTGAGCTTTTACACTAACAAAAATGTAAATAATACCCGAAGTGAGCTCGCATCTGCCAAATCAACTGTATCTCATGTACTATGCCGAATTTCCGGATGGAGATTCCAAAAATATATAGCTTGTCAAAGTGTCATAAAAGATTTAGTCCAGAAATTCATAAACACTGAATTATTGTACCCAAAAGTTTAATTTTTTGGACCAATTTTAACAGAAGCTTTTATTGAATCAACTGTAACTTACCCGATAAGAAATTTTCTGGAGATTCCAAAAATATTGTTAAGGTTTCATCAAAGATTTAGTCCAGAATTTCGTAAAAACTGAATTAAAGTAAAAAATTTTAATCTTTATGAACCAATTTTTAAAAAAGCTTTTAATCAATCGACTGTATCTCCTAAACTACATTCATATGTACAAATTTGCATTATCGGCTGAGAACTTGAGGGAAATAAACCGGGTAACAGCATGGATTTATTAAGAATGGATACGGGATGATTTAACATTCTTTGAAGCCAAAACAAACCATTCTAAACGACACTGTAAACACAATTTGTAAACATTGGCCACATCTTATTTTACCTTGTATTTTTGTACAAAAAATGCATCACAAGATTTACTACAAGTAATAAAAGCCCTAAAATATTTTATTTTTCTGCTAAATAATAATAAATTTAAGTTAAAAAGGTTTTATTATTTATAGGTTATGTTATTTCTAAAGGTGTTTATTTAAAGTCGCTCCGAGTCATTTATAAATCTATAAGTCGCACTTTTTCTTTTCTAGTTCATTAGACAAAGACGTACGTGTAACCGAGTGTTCAGACCGAGGTTCAGCCGTTTTCCCATGCAACCAGCACACATCTCTTTCTACTACCATTCTTGATTCAATTACGTATTTCCTTAAAGTTTGTAAACTGTTCCCCCAAGAGAATAACAAACAACAAATATAAGGCTTCACGTTCGATACGCTCACAGAATACGGACATCGAATCCTTTCTTAATAAATCCATGGGTAACACTATAAAATACCCGTCCTTGTTTATTTACCCTTACAAAGATGTAAACAATACCCGAAGTGAGATGGCATCTGCCAAATCTTCTCGAGAGAGCTACAAGTTGTCGGCCACCTTGTTACGGCCTCTTTTTCAAAACACCGGCAAGCGAACCGCCAAGTCCGGGACCTTTTTACCTGCCCGAGAAACAGATGTTCAAGTATTTCATAGGAGGGCATTTTTCCATTTGTTTATTGTTTCTGGTTTGCGAGGACCATATTTCGAGCGGACGAACGAATACGGTTCTCCAGGCGCAACGGCAAGATATCGATGAAATTTTGTCAGAGGCTATGATTTCCATGTCAAAAATAAATGAGAACAATGAGCGTATGAAAAAATTGAACTAGGGTATTTTTTTAATATCTAACTAATATCTAACTATTTTAACAGGCCTTTTATTTAATAGCCTTGAATCACCACTTCATTCATTCCAGTACTTCGCAAAAACTAAATTAAGGTAAAAAAATAATTTTCAAAAGTCGATTTTAATAGCAGCTCTTATTTAATTAGGTGTATCTCCTATACTATGTCGAATTTCCGCGACTATTGCTTCATCTGATAGCAAATTTTCTGAAGATTCAAAAAATATATAACTTGCTAAGGTTTAATAAACAATTCAGCTCTGAAATTCGTATAAACTGAATTCAATTCCAAAAATATTTAACTTGTTAGGCATTTGCAAAAAAATCTAGAAAAATTTTCGCCGATACGTTATAATTATTGTTGCCAATCCCGGGATCCCGAAATCCCGGGGCCCCGGATTATAAATCGGACTCGAAAATCCCGGGATCGATTAATATTTTCGGGATTAATCTCGAATTGTTTGGGTTTGCTTGGGCCATCATCGTCCCTATCAGATCTCTCAGCTGTTCTGCCAGGTCTTACAGTTACACCTAAAATGACTATAAAACTGCACGCTTTTTAATATGAAGGGGCAGCATCCGACAGCACCTGTCCTTTTTAAGCGTACGATGGTCCGTCCCTCAATCGGAGTGTGATGGACCTTTTTAGGGTCAATATTCGATTCATGTACGATGGTTGTTATGCGGTCACGGCCTGTCGATATACGACATTAGAAAACGCGAGGTTGAGAAACGCAGGTTTTTAGCACTGATAATAATTAATTGCGGCGTCCGGCAATTCAATTGATCGGAATTTTTGACAGGCACATGACTCATTGTTGTAATCAGTACGACTGACCACGTGCCTGTCAAAAATTCCGAGCAAAACCATGAATTGAATTGAGTTACAGAACGCCGCTAATGTTTAATTTTGTCTTTCGGTGGCCATAATTATTTTTAATCTTATATAAAAACAGGCCTAATCTAAATCGTATATTGTAAATATTTGTCACACCATTATAATTGCCCTCTGTACCTATACAACTGTACAAATAACAAACAACAATACCGAAAAACTTTTAAATTAATATTAGTCAATTTTCGGTGGCGACCGGCAATTTTTATGTAATATAAACAAATAATATAAAACCTATGATTTTTCAGCGAATATACATAGGAAATACAGCTAATGCATTAAAACAACGAAATTTTTCCTTGTACACAAAAAAATTCAAGTCAAGTGCAAACTATAATTGCACAATCAGCCCCCCACCTAATCTGAGCAAACCTCGACCGCCCTATCTCCGTTCATTTGAAGCGCTACTCACCGCCGATGGCACCAACGCCGTATCACATCGCGTATGCGCGGAGCTGAGTGAGAGCGTTTCGACTGAGCCAAGTGAAAAATTTTTAAAAACATGTAAGGACAAAAGTTGTTCTTTACATCGTGAGAGAAATATATTTTTTGTCTAAAAACTTTGTCTCTAAAACCAATGGTTCAGAAGTTATAAGGAAATAAACAATTACATTGTTTATAACAATTGATCGCGCTAGAATTTGTCAATCATAATAATTCTGCCTCAATCTACACCTCAATTCTCAATGTTCATGATTTGTTTCAGATTTTTCTGAGCGATCATTTTGGTGACGCGGGTGGGGGACAGCAATTTTTAAGCGTTTTTCCCAAAACATGTTTAAAAAAATGGTTTCTTGAACGAATTCTATATGTATTAATGTACGAATATAAATGAAAAGAAAAATAGCTCAACTCTGACCGAGACGAAAGTACTCGTGCATCACGTAACAGCAGGATTTTTGTGCCTAAAAAATGCCGCGCAAAAACTCTAATATTGCTAGTTATTATCATATCACACTGGTTCGTTATCTGTCACACCGTACAACAAACATCGTCATTATTTAATAATTAATATTAGACCCAAATAACAAAACTATTATAAATATTTTGGAATGAATAATTTTAAATACGTACATATTAAAATCAGTACACTTATATTACACCAGTACACCAGTATTACATAATGTAATGTGTATATATACATGTTATGTATATTTCCCAAGGGAGGAAAGCACTACTGTGTATCTCTGAGGGTAAAAATATGTTTAAAATAATGTGCCTCTTTATATCGGGTGTTTAGAAAAAAAACATTTTAATTCTTTTTGATTTAGTTGTTGAGAATGTTACAAAGTCCGCAGATCATGGTACGGAAGAACCCTCATAGTGCGAGGCCAACTGAAACTTCAATATATTATTGTTTTTGTTTTAAACATACACATATGAAATATGTTTTTATTTAGCAATGAAGGAATAAGCGAGAACGGAAATAATAACAGTTCAATATAAGTTCATGTTCTGTGTGACAGAACAAAATCGTACACTGACCCAATGATGTTTAATATTATTTGCTGATTAATAGAAGCTTTATACATTTATAATTATCGATTCGTCTCATTTTATTACACTGTCATGCTCGTGACGATTTGTTTTCAATATTTTATTATGAAGCATTTCTCCAAACATTGGAAATAGTCAATTTTTGTCCGTCCCTGTAGCACAATCCTATAATATACTTTTTACGTATGTTCTGGTAAGGTTTACGTAATTTGCTGCATATGAAAACAGATCAGTTTGAGAAGTACACCAGCAGAGGTCAAGGACAAGTCGGTCATGGTCATTCATAAACAGTATCAGTCTGAACAGAAACTAACAGACGACACCGGCATTGAAATTCACATGAAAAAATACCGGGTTTTATGAAAATGGTTTAATATATTGGGGTGGGTCTACAGACATTCTCAATTATTTTTCCCCTCATATAGCACTTTTTTTTTATTTTACAAAATTCGGTCAAGTGCAAGCTATACTTCGGCACCACCGCCGTATCACATCGCGTATGCACGGAGCACTGAAAAACGTGTAAGGACAAAAGTTGTTCATTACATCGTGAGAAATATTTTTTGTCAAAAACTTTTTGTCTAAAACCAATGGTTCAGCAGTTTATATGGAAATAAACAATTAAATTGTTTATGTCCTGATAACTTTGGTTCAATCTACACCTAATTCTCAATGTTCATGATTTTTTCAAATTTTTCTGAGCGATCCTTTTGGTGATAAGGGTGGGGGACAGCAATTTTTAAGCGTTTTTCTCGAAAAATGTTTTAAAAAATGCATAAAAAATACATCATATACAATAATTACTGTTAAATTCGTGCTTCAATAAGTTTTCATTTGACATCCTACAAGATGCCCTTGAATTTTTTTCGCATTTCTCAATTTATCCCCTGAAATTAAACCCCAGAAACAAAATTCCACTTTTTATACCTACTTCATGTCTATAATTGGGCCATCACACTCTATCTCTGTGCTAAATTTTAAATTTTTACGTCGAACAGCTTCAGACAATCGCCTGGGACAGACAGGCGGACACCGAAGTGATTCCATAACTGTTATATTAACATTATCAGCCCTTTAATAGTGCTATTAGTATTAACAACATATCGTACGCGCTTAGTGGTATGCATTAGCAGATTTACAAGTTAGTAAAACGCAACATTTCTGGGTGTTTAGTTGAGCGTTATTATTTAGATTTTGGAAGAGGAAAAGTGAAAAAAAATTCTTAAAACTTGTTTGCATAGAATTATTGTTGAGAGATTTGACAACACAAGAACCTAGCTTGTTGTTTTTTATATGGCCATATAATGTGTTTATTACGAGTGGTACGTACTGGGTACAATTTTTTTTTTGAGGGGCGATATTATGCTTATTATCGCGAAGTGCCATTTATTAATTTTTCCCGATCTGAATTCATATCAGGATTTACCGCTTTCAGTATATGCAGCGAATTTCATACCACCCTGTATATCCCGTCTAGCGGAGGTTATTAAGGCAGCATTTTCCACATGGCGTCCATATTGGACAACGTAATTTCATTCTGACATGGTCCTTCGGCTTTAAAATTTTTAACAATGACATTATAAGTAGGTACATTAAGTATAGATTCATAGCCTACCAGCAATTATTGAAAGTTTCAACGTGTAGGTATAATGATTTCACTCAGACAACTAATATTTTAAAAGATCTATCATGACATTTTTTCTGTCACTAGGACCTCGATATTCTTTGTAAATATTGTTTTCCTAAAATAAATCATAAAATATCTTGAAAGTTTTATTAAAACGTTAAAACAACCTATAGAATATGAATATATGGTTAATATTGTAACAATATTCATACAAAAGAAAAATAAAGCAAATAATTCTACCAAAATAAAATCAAGCAGCAAATGCAGCCTTAAACGTGTACGTGTCTTCGTCATCTTCAGATCAGAATAGAAACGCTTGTTACCACTTGGACTTGAAATTTTATATAATTATCATAAAACTTTTGTATTCTTATCTTTATTTAAAAAATACGACATTGAAAAAATCTCGACGGGACTTTGAACCTTAAAAAAATAGTGTTTTTGTTTCGACCAACGAACGTCGATAACACGATGATAGCGATACCTTACGAAAAATATTTAAATTATAAATCCGATCAGTCGTTATCCTAGGTAAAATGGAACAATGACTCGGTCATTGTACGATTTTTACCTTCACACCTAGACACTTCAAAGTGTTTATTTTTTTTTGGTATATAAAAACACAGCACTTGGCCGGATGCAGTTGGATAAGACAGTTTTAGTACCGCATATACAGGGCGTTTCAAAACACATGTGCCATCACTTAAAGGGAGGTTCTTTGAAAGAAACTAAGGCAAAATGTGCATTTGAACATGGGTCCCTAGACGCTGTGTTTCAAAGATACAGGGTGTTACATTCTTAATTTTTTTTTTAGTTTTTTAGTTTTTCCAAAATGGCTTCAGCAATGACGAAATTTACGTTGTGTAAAGTACTTCAGTTAGGCCTAATTATTCTGACTATGAAAATACTTTGACAGGTCCCCAGGAGCGTGCATATGGGTCGACGGTAAAATAGTTTTCGTACGCCCCTGGTTGTAATTATTCAGACCAAAACTATGCGGTTGTAGTTTTTATCGGTAAAATTACACAACAATAACGGATGGGTCAACGTTCCATTTTTAAATTCTTCATCTCTAAATCTCGCATCACACTTCCTACGCATTTCAAATTATTATAAACGGTTTGCAGATAAGGAGATGCGAGTAAACCTATTTTTGTTGACGTTGTTCGACGTGCACAATGCACATCTTCTAAGGCAGGACCGAGCAATAGCAATAGAGGTGCTTTCTCCCCCCTATTCATTATCACCTTTCTTTATACACGTTTCGACGTGCTTAAGGTCTCATCAGAGGGACCTACAGCGAACGACCATGAACTCACAGAGACGCATGGGTCCGATGCAGTTTTCCAAAAGTCAAAAATCTCTATAATCGAGAACAACTCTGCAAGTAGTGCGTTTTATAGCCACCAAATGAACATATTTAAGACAAATATCACGTTCCAAGCCGTCGACTTGCTGTCGCTCTGTAATAAATATAATCGCCTAAACGAAACCAGAAGTTGAACAAATGGGATCTCCTCGAGGTCTACGTGACATGCAACCGGTATCTGGACATTAATTTTACGTTCGGACTTTCAATCGAATGACGTTCGATGCAAATCGCATAGAACGAGTGACCCGAGTAACTGGATATATGAAGATGTTTCCAAAACATCGTCGAAATACGCTTTTTAACCATTCCCACCATCGACAAATGTTTTAACAAAACTTTTTCCTAGGCCAACAAAAAAATCTAGAATCAATGAAGTAGCCATAATTTTAACAGCCATTTTCAAGCAATAACAAAAACAATAAAAAATATGCACATATTTTTTTTTATTGCATAAATCGTTGAAGTCATTATTACAAACCCGAAAAAATTATTTTCAAGAAAATTACTAGGAATTATTAATGTATCAACAAAAAATGTTTACTTCTCAGTATAATTTATTACAATTTAAAAAGCAGGAGCAGGACATCAGGAGATCAGCAAAAATACGTGCCAATCTATGTTAACGTCCAGCTTAACCTAAAGTCGAACAGGACTGTTTTTCTCGGAAACAGTCAGAGGGGGAGCAATCGAATTTTTTGGGTTGATAGAGGAATAGTGCAACTAGATTCGGTAAAAAATTCAGTTTCGTTTCGAAGCTATTAAACGTCAAAGTCAAATTTTCCGCGATTTCCCTTGAAATCGGTACAGGTCGCAAAAGTGAATTAAATCGATTTAAATTTTCGGAGGTTGTAGTGGACCCGGAGCTTCACAACTCAGTTGAAACTGGTAAGGATCGGAAAATGGCAAGTAATTCTTTTGAATTTTGTTTAGGTCGAAAAATGCCATTTGCAGGCCCCTCTTTAGTACCTAATAACTCGAAAACAAAACGTCGGATCGAAAAACGGATTCATAAGTGAAACTTTAAAACCTCAAATACTTTCTTTTTGCAATACATTTACCTAAACCTAGAATCACTGGAAAATGGTCATATTTGGAAAAAACTAGAAATTTCGATTTTTGGTCCAAATATTTCTCGGTTTTTAATTTTTTGTGGGGTCAAAATGATTCAAATTAAAATCCCATATACGTCATCGGAAAGAGCTCGTCGAAATACATAGTATCCGTATTTTCTAGCTTTTTCATTCTTTATAGGAAGGGAGCAATCGCCGATTAAATTTCGATTTTTTAAATTTTTTGACTTCGACATCGATACATTTGCATCACTCTGTATTTGTTCCTATCTTATTTTATCTCATTTTTTTAAAACTATTTTACAAAGGGATAATCACACTTTAAAATGAATACCGAATGCGTCATCCAGGACGGCATTTAAGGGGTAAAAACCGAATTTTCTTGATTTTTGCCGACAAATCCTATTTTTAACTGATATTCCACATTATTTTCCTGATTAGTGATTCTTTTTGGGTTTATTTTATCAGTTAATTATCTAAGAATACCTCCCACTAATTTAAATCGCTTATTTTTTCATTAAAGTTACAAATAAGTTTATTTCCATCGGGCACATGCAAAATTTGAAAATTTTTGGAGATTGCCATGAAAATAAAAAACTGCAGTTTATTTACTCGAAATTATTAAGATATATGATGTGATAGATTTTCGCAAAAATGCCAGTTTTTGTTGCAGAATTGAAAGGTTCCTGGACCGATTGCGGCTTGAAATAGGTATATATGAATAAGATTTTAGGAACCTTCTACTTTAAGTGAAGGGATATTTCATTGGATGCGTTACGCTTTAAATGCTATTTTTATTGATTTTTCGATGACCCTATAACACTGGAATTCGCCATGTATTCATTACGAGTCACAAAAACACTTTTGACGACACAGCCAATGGGATCATCCAATTTGCAGTAGAAAATTCTTTTTTTATAATAAAGACCAAAATAAATGGATAACAGCAACCGGTATAAACATTTAATTTATGTAGAGAATATAAAAAATATATGATAGATTTTACTTGGTTTAGATTCATACCTATTCCCTATTAGCACCGTTCGTTATGCAATAGATCGCAATGCCCCAATAAACCAATATCTACGAACTAAACGAACTGATAAAACTGCATGATATTTTAAATTATTTACGTTCCGACCGGTTTTGGTATAGATAAAACACCTACGAACGTGATCAACGGTGCGACCTTTATTTAGACGAAATGGAAAGTTAGTACTTGTTGCGGTGGTACTAAAGCAAAATGGCAGAATGCCATTAAGATCGTGGCTATTTATAGCTTGGTACTTGTTATTATTATATCTTTCACAAATCGTTTTCTTTGCACCAGCATGCATACAGGGCGCTTGGTAGAAAATGGGCCATAGCAGAGGCTCCCCGGGCTCAATTTACATCGATTTAACCTAACTTATCTCACTACCAAAGTTGATAATAAGAGAGATACTGATAGATGTTAAATTTTCTAGTACATTTTTTATGTCCCGTTTTTGGCCTTCAAACTAGAGTTGTATGAAAATGTTTAATTTAGCGCACCGAGTCGTCCACTAATCGGATGGATTGATGCCAATCCAGCTTCAAAAAATCTTTATTCCGTTCTCAATATTAATAATGTATGAAACGAGTTGATGTAAAACAATTTTTAGAGTTCAATGTTATACGAATTTCAAAGCTTAGCCGACGTATCCCGCTCGTGTGGTTAATGTTTTATTTATATATGATTTGTGTTTAACCGTACCCTCGAAAATAAACTGTACTATTCAAAATTTACATTTTTATATATTAGTAGGTAAAACGTAGCAACCGAAATCCAACTAATTCGAGAAATCTGTAAGTCTTGGGATAGGGGGAACGCAGGAAAATGAATGAGAAAAATTTTCAAAAAACCAAATTCTGGACAGAATGTTCAACGAAACCTTAAGTTAAATTTATAACTGATTAAAAAAACTTCTTTTTAAATGGGGTTATAAAAAATAAAAATTTTTACCCTAATACAGTTTTTAATAAATTCTGGGTAGAATCTTTAACGAACCTTTACAAGTTACATATTTTTGGAATCTCCAGAAAATTTGCCATCAGATAGAGTAATATTCGCGGGAATTCGTAGGAGATAATAATCTTTAAAAAAAACTTTTTTAAAATAGGGTTACAGAAATGATTAGTCTCTTTTAGTTTTAGTTAGGTTTTAGGTCTTATAAGGGCGGAGGAACAGGATTCCCTATTAAGGTGAAAAAAGCACCTCAAAATCAAAAGGACTATCATTTTTTTTGCACATGCTTCTTGTTCTATTCCTCATCTGTTACATATGATGTCAGATGGTCAATTGCAAAACAGATGTTCTCGTTCCGAGCCGAGCGCCATATTGTTTTTTCAATATAATAATGATAATCTCTTAATTATACACATCTAAATTATTTCGCGCAAAAATCGTTTATGCTCGCGAGTCGGTAAATTGGCAAAATTCGACAAATTTGAAAGTTTTTCATAACTATTTGGCATTCAAGGACGCCTCTCGATCAAAACGAACAGTAGGAATTATAAGTATTGCAAATAAACGTTGCCAAGCTTTAAAGCAGTTTTTAACGTTTTTACGGGCCATTTTTGACTAAAATTGCTTTAATTTCCTCATTACATCAAAGGAATATAACATAATTTACATATTCTAGTTGCAAAGTCTTGGAATTACGTGATAATAGTTCATTTTACAGGTAAGGCATAGATAACCAAAATAGTTTGGTACCTACCTACTTAGAGGGAGGTAAAATTGAGTAATTTGTATGGTACTGGGTACTTGAAAGGTCTGTATTTATGTATCTTAATGGTACCTACAGACAAGGTCGCTACCGCCCTTTCAAGAAAGACCACAAAGCGGTTGTAACTCGTATAAAGACCTTATCAATGAACCTGAACAAATACTCTGGAAGGGCATAGTATTATTTTTGTATTATCATCTTCAAAATATAATACCTAAATAAATAAACAAACTTCCACAATGAGTCACCATGGGGATTATTTGTTAATTTCCTTTTAATAGTGTAAATCACAACCGACAATGTCTTGCATGTGATTATGTGACCAAAAATTAAAAAAAATGTGGTGATAATTTTATTTTGGCTTTGTAACACACCCCTGTATAGGTTCAAAATATCATTATTTACCGAGATTAGAGGAACATAAAGGAAATTATGCAGTATTCCACGAAAAGGACTTCGTTAGAATAATTCCAAATTGGCGGAAATCTCGCATTGCGCACGCTTACCATTAAATTTCCAAAAATTGAGTTTAATAAATTTTGAAGGGGAAAATGTAATGTTTCAGATAACACTGTTGTTATTGCATACACAGAGAGAGACAGACTGTTTAAATAGTTGTTTTGTCAGAATCAAAATGAAGGTAAACTTATTTACATACTTGAACAAGAATTGCTGGAGGCTGCTGCCGTATAAAGACAGAGACAGAGAGACAAAGTGTGGCGTTTTCGCAGTATATTACTGAGGTCTTATGATTTCGAGTACGTTTTAAAATAATTTATCTGTTTACGGAATTAGGTTTTCTTAATTTAGTTAAGGAAAACGTTAGCCTAAAGCGTTTTTAAACATACGCGTGAATAAAAATGAAAAATACCTATTAGGTATAGGCAAATCCCTATGAAAATCGAATTTCGTTTGTAGAAGTACTTAGGTATCTGATTAAATGCTTTATTTATTGAAAAACAATTAGGTCTGTATGTTTTAAACAATGAATAAAGCTTTTTATGAAAAAAAACTATCAGTATCAAAAAGGGCAACAAAAATTATTCACTTGGTGCTGAGTTACTATGACAAAGAAAAAAATAGGGTTACATTCCTAGTGTCCTAGTATGTATCACTCAAAAATAAAAACAATAGGTACTTAACAGACAAAATATCACTTTACTTGTCAATCAGAATACTCTAATTGAACAGTCAAAGGCTTATATTGACAAGCCTAAGAATAAGACAACAAAATTTTATACTATGAGATTATGTCTGAGATTTTCACCAATTTATAAAAGAAACGGAGCACTTTTAAGTACTTACTTTTCACAATAAAATAACTAAATTTATTTCATCACAAGTTCCAATAAAAACCATTTGAAAACCAAGAAAATCAGAGAAATAATGGCTCATAAGTTTTTTGTCACGATTCATTAAGAATGGCAGGACAAAGACTTGCCAAAACCTAACTGATTAACTAGGATACCTACATTTAAAACATATATATCAGTCCTAAACCCTTTTACCAAATATCAAGGGATAATTTTAAACATGAAACGCCTATTTCTGTTTTAAACAATCTGAAAAATCATTGAATTTATCCATAAATAAGAGAAAATTGAAATCAGTTGCAGTCTGACTTCAACTCCAGAGCTTGAGTTTATTTTTAAATTGGGAGTAAATTCTTTCCAAAAATCCAGTGGTTTCACGTTTAGAAAGTGGTTTGCATGTAATTAGAACTACCAAAATAGTATTTTTCACCTGGTGATTAGCTGAAATCAGCACTAGTAGTGATATTTAACACTAATAATAAGAATCTTGTAAAAACCACGTAAAATACTAATTCACTAACTGAAAACTAATCTTATAAACAAAAACTGATCCAGGAAAGAGCCCTCAAAGTAAGAAATACGTACGTAATTAAGCAGATCTATAATACTTCTCAATGAATTCGCAAGTAGGTGTGATATTTTGGAGACAAATAATTTAGGATAGAATCGCGGATTTATAAATATACCTACTAATGCACTTTAAAGCTCTGTAAACAACAAATATAAAATTGTTAGAAATAATTATTTCATCAAATAAACATACAAATGGAAAGTTTGTTTTATTAAGTATAACTTTGCTTTCATATCCTTGTTTGGTAATAACACTGTTCTACAGGTAATATTTCAGTGGTTTTAAGTCGGAATTCCATGAAATTTTACGTGAAGGTATTGGAGATGCTACTGAAGGTTTTAGCAATAAAAAGTTTTAGGAAATTTCACTGAAATTGGAAAAAACCTTAGCAATATGTTGACGTGGCGCAGGGGATTTCTTGTGAAATTCGACACTATAATTTTCGATATTTCCTGAAATTTTCTCATTAAACTGTTGGGGAAGGATGAAGAAATCGTTAAAATCTAATAAGTAATCTTAAATATAAACGATAATAGGTTAATAAGTCATTTGAATATGGCGACCACTATCTGTTGAAAGGCAACAGATTGTATTACCCCAAATCGATAGGTGCGATAATGCAAAAATGTACTCACCTGATTTTTTATGTAATCTTCTATTGCACGTAAAGCGGAGTCCGTTAATTTCACAAAAATTAAGTCTTTATTTTCACCAAAATTTTGCTGCGAAGACAAACCATACTGAACACCTGGACATAGCGCCGCCATTTCTGTCCAGTAAAGTCAAGACGGCCGCGACACACAGCTGACGTTTCGAGGTCAAGCTGGCGACTGCGTTCATGAACTGTCAGAGACTGGAATAATCAGAACCCTTCCACAATCATTGGGATTTTTTCGAATTTCAAAATTATTATTCTGAAGTTAAAATTAGTTTTAAAAATTTTGGCAGTAATTATTGTATTTGCAAAAATTGTTTTTACCAATGAAATTTAAAGTTTAATTTAGGTTTTATAACATATAAGTCTTTGAAATATGTTTAAAACTTGCTGGAATTAATGGGAAAATTGATGATGACTTAAAAAATAAATTTAAAATCACAAACCAAACATAGTATTAATTTAAATTAAAGTAACTAAACAATATAATAGAATAAACAAAATTTATAAAAAATTATATCCTGTAATTAGGATTATGCAACGCAAAATACTTTCGCGAACTACATCAAATATATCGACGAAAACGAATTGCGACTTTTAGTAGCGGGATATGAAAAGCCCCATAATTATTGAAGTTGAAGTGTCATTGCGGCTAATTTAGGTTAGGAACCCAAATTAGTTTATTTTTATTGAAAGTAAACAAAAAATAGCCAAGAAAGCAATGGATGCGCCAGAAGAAGAGGTATTTAGTGAAATAACAGTTCGTTTTTACAATTATTACAATAATTTATACGTTTTTAGCCAACTGCAGAAAGTCTAAAAGAATTAGGGAACAAGGCAGTGAAAGACAACCAGTTTAACGAGGCTGTTCTTCACTATACCCATGCTATTAAGCTAGATCCGGAAAATTATACCTTGTACAGTAACAGATCGTATGCTTTTCTTAAATCGAAGCACTATTATTTCGCTCTGGATGACGCCAAACAGACTATAAGCTTGAATGCTTCTTGGCCAAAAGGTTACTTCCGAAAAGGTGAGGTTGAATTTGCCACAGAACATTACAGTGATGCCTACGATTCGTACAAGGAAGCCCTGAAGTTAAAGCCAGATGATTCTAATATATTGGAAGCTTTAAATAGGGCCGCAAAGGAAGTTTTGAGGCAACGGGATAGAGATAAGAAAATACCATGGGTTGGTGCTGGTATAGGCATTGTTGTTGGAGTAGTACTGATGATAGCAGATTGTGTTCTTACATCAAAGCCTACGGTAGGTTGTGTAGACTTTTAGTTAGTAGTAAAATTGAACAAAATATGATTATTTTTAGCATCCATTGCTTATGGCAGTCACAACAATAGTAATATCTTTAGTAGGATATGGTGTAGCTAAATTATACAGATCGTATATGAAAAATCAAAGAGATGGTTTGTTGGAACCCCCTCCTGACTTAAGTGAGTTCACTCTTTAAATAAAGTCTGTAGTTTAGGGATAAACATTTTTTGCTATTTTATTTTTACTTATTATTATTTTTAGTTATTAAAGAAGATGAAAATCAAGAAGATGAAAAGGAAGAGATTAAAAGAACTCCAAGATACACCAAATCACAAGCAAGACTGAGATACAAGAAGGGAAAATTATAGAGAAATTTCTAGCATTTATATATAGGTAGTTTGTAAGTTTCCTTTTAACTTTGGGTGATAAGAGATTTCCATTTATTTTAATTCAAAAGCAAGTTGTAAGTTTGTTGTATAGATAAGGTTTTTGTTGATTTATAAAATGTTTATTTTTTTTTTAGTTGACTTTTTTCAGTTATTAGAACCCAAAATTTTTCAGGGAATTGTGCATTTGTAAAAGTTTAACTCTTAGTGGTAAACTTTCCTCTCTAATAATAAGGGTTTCCTTGACATTCCTTTTTATTTCGAGAACCTGTTCCTGTTTTTCATGCTAGATGGTGGTACTGATAAATTAAAAGCATTTAGGGAGAATAAAAACGAATATACTTGTGTTTTTTTAGTATTAATACAATGTTGCCTGTTAGCCTTTCTCCCCATAAGGATCAGCTATTTCCTGAGGTGGCAATGCTGGTTCGCCTAATTTCTCCCCAATACTGGACACCTTGACCTAAGAAGACCAGAACGCGTAAAAGATTAATTCATAGTCCCAGTGGCAGCTGGTGAAATTTTAAAGTTGTATATATCTCTGTTGCTACTTACGGGACCCATGCCAAGTTCAGGATTTTTAATGGTGAGCCTACTAGAAATAAAAAAAATGTAATTTGCGAAAATAAGTATTTTTGCCTCCAACCAACCCCCCCCCCCCCCCCCCCCCCCGGAAAAAATGAACCCGTTTAAGTATTTCATTTATTATTTTTTCTAAACAAAATTCACATCAAAAAAATGTGTTAGTAGAAAGTTATAGTCATTTAAATCTTTTTAAACCTAAAATATATTTAATAAAAAATTAAAGACTATAACTTTCTACTAACACATGTTTTTCTGTTGAAATTTAAAAAATTTCGACAAAATGATGTTTACTTAGTTTGGAAAAAATAATAAATAAAATACCTAAACGTGTTCATTTTTTTCCAAGGGAGGTCAACGCAAAAATTCAATTTTTTTTCTTTACCAAAGCATTCCTACTAGTCCCACTATTAAAAAACCTGACATGGGTCCCGTAAGTAGTAACAGAGATAAACAACTTCAAAATTTTACCAGCCGCCACTGCTTAGTCCGTCTCTAGTAGAGGTGGAGAACTATCGACAGCGACTATCGATATATACCTTCGAAACTATCGATAGTCGTATTTAAACTGTCGATAGTCGATACCATCTAAAATTGACTTTTCGTTCTTTTCCGAGGAACCAGCAGTGGCACTCTGTATGAAAAATAGCAATAGCGATCGGGCTCTCTTCGAAACATACCGAACGGCGATACAAAATAAGAATTTTCAAAGAGAGACCGATCGCTATCGCTATTTTTCATACAGAGTGCCACTGCAGTTTTTCTTAAAAGAGATGGATTTTCAAGTTGTAAAAAAGCCGGACGTAAGAAAAAACCGGCCAGACGTTCTAATTTTGGTCAAAAAGCCGGACATGTCCGGCTTTATCCAGATGTCTGGTCACCCTAGTTAAGTGATTATGATATAAAAAAAAAGTAAACTTACATATTTCAGAGGTTTAGCTTAGAGATCTTGATTTTTTATTAGTATTGCCATTAGCAAGTCTTATATTTCACTAAAAACTAAAACTATCGATAGTAACGAATTTTCACTATAGATTAATCGACACGCAGTACTATCGATAGTTCTCCACCTCTAATCTCTAGTCCTAATTATGATGGAATTGCAAAACAGAAACTAGATATTGCCAATAAATAAAAACTAGTTTTAGAACATGACTATAAAATTAAATTATGTAAAAAAATTTATTTCATTAATGTCCTGCTGATATAAGTGGCGATAATAAGAGCAGTTTTAATGCATCATAATATTTGCCTAACAATTCTCGTTTTGGCAGACCATGTTTGTCTTTTCAAATCCGAAAAGTTCGCAGGTTTTTAAAATACTATAAAAAACAACCTTTTGTGCATTAAGTTATTCTAATAACTAAGGAAAGGAATGTGTGAAGGCTGTGTGCACTTTTTAAGTATGAATGAAACAATTATTAGCAGAGCGCTTTCGTCCTTATAGGTCATCATCAGTGCTTCTTGTCAGGATGCCAGTCAGAAATCCATTTGAACGAACAACAGTAGAAAATCAAAATCAAACAATCATTTTACAAAACAATTCCAAATTCGGCTTAAATGGTCACATATAAGAGATCTTACGGAATTACAGCGAAAGCCATTACGGTGGAGCACCGAGATTTAGGATTTTGTTTGGGGGGGGGGGGGGGTGGGGTCCAGCCACTAAATGGAAAGTGGGAAGGTGGAAAAGCGCTGTAAAATGCACCGTAGGCGAAAATTTTTCGAGGTCGCGCCCAAAGTTCGTCATGAATTCGAAATAAAAATCTTATTCTTCAGGCAGCTGAGTTTGAATACGCCCCTGAATAGGTACGCCACTGACACATACACGCACAATGTATGAAGCAAACAAAAGGCTAGTTATGAATGAAACGGCTGGTCTTCTTGTGCTGAAAGTCAATGGTTAGAATTTTATCTAAATTCCGACATATTCTTTTATTTTAAGCAGAGAATTTCAACCTCTGATATGCTGTGGTTTAAGCAACTAACTAAACCATCATCATCAATTAATTTGCTTAAAGTCTACCCGAGAATAATATAATCCCAATTAGCATTTTTATGATGTATGAAGTCACAAGCCGATGTAAACGAAGTAAATCTCGTCATTCGCGTCGCTCGTCGCTGACAACGCGAGGCTGAAACGCACCCCGGCGACTAGGCCAGTGAAAGATGAGCAAAATAAGGAAGTTGGCAAACAGTGCCGTGCAAACATATGTTCCTGAATAATAATCCGTTGAGTATGGATTTTTTTTTATTAAGGCCGAAACCGAGTTCTTTTTAGCAGTTGGGCCGATTGGTTGTCATTATTTTCATCCAAGACATAAGAAAATTGGCGCTTTAAATTAAAGAAGCCAGTTGCAATCAGCTGATTTTTAACGGGGACGGTACACGATAAAATTGACAAATAACACGAGAATGAAGATAAAGATGAAATGAAACGTTCCCAGTTATACCTAGTAGTTTGCAAATCGGTCGATGAGGACGTCTCGATCCTAAATCTTAGTTCGATCTTAAACCGAAGTTCGGCACGAAAAGGCATTTGTTCACCTAGAACCGGTCCTGATTACTAAAGACTGGCCACTTATGGTCTGCTTGCAGTGGTGCTACGGCGGGGGAAAGCATCCTCACCGAAAAGCGAGGCGACTCGGGCGATCGCGAGATCCGCAAAGCAGAGTTTCCTCTCTGAAAGAGGTTGGTGAGGCTTGGCGCGGTGTCTGTCGCACAATCACGGCAACACCCATGGATGAAATTCCTTTTATCAAATACCGTATATAGTTTTGCTCAGCCTAATTTAATGACCTAAAAAAGCATAAACTCCTGACCATAGGCGTCGAATCTACCAACTTATTATAAAATGCGTATTGTTTCATAATTCACCAGTGATAATAAAATATACCAAGTAAAAACTTATCTGTCCAAAACCACACAGTTATAAATCAAAATTAAATACGTAAATTAGAGCAAATCGTTAAAACCACACACTCTACTGTCCTATTCACTTAAGAAACTATTAATAACCGTTTTGACAGTGATGGCTCAATCATCTGAATCATCATTGTCTTAGCAGGTGGATAGAAATATTTTCATTCGCTCAATAATATTCTGCTGTTCTTGTCTAGAACATATTAATTTGCAGCTGCCTTTGTCCTTGCATTTTTTTCGAGATAGTATGGCTCGATCGAGGCGGCGCTAGGCGTGCTCTCTCCAGGGTGTTTCCGGTTCTACAAATGTAAGTATAGGAGAAACATAAGGGTTTGTTAATTAGTTTTTTTAACAACAGTGAAAACCATTATTTTTATTTTAATCTCAATTATTTGCTTGGGTTTGGTGGTAGGTATGATCCCCCTACGGTAGTAGGATCACCAAGGGAGTAACCGGTAGAGGAGGGTATAATTAAGGCTCTATCATCTACCAGTCTCTTCCTCCCTTTCTCCTCCTCCCCCCTCATCACCCAAGGAGCAAAAAGTTCGGGCTATTTTCTTTGGAAACTGCTATAGGTTGATATTCGTTCGTACTGGCGGCTCAAATTAAGGAAGCCAGCTGCAATCAGCTGATTTTTAAAGGGGAAAAAGGACTCATTAGACGACAAAATTGACAAAGACGGCAAATAATACGATAATGCACGGTACAAATAAGACGACGATGAAGACAAAGACGAAACGAAAACATTCCCTAATACAGCGTTTTCGGATGACCTCTGTTCACGGCCTGTGGTTACGGTTGACAGTTAAACAATAGATAAACTTCATTTGTCAACCATTTGGTCGACAAATGAAGTTTAATCCATTATTTAACTGTCAACCGTGACCATAACCACAGCCAGCCGAAAACGATGATAGCAGATTTAGCAAATCGACCGAAGAGGACCCAAACCCTTTTATTTTCTTTGAGGACGCCCACGTATTAATTTGAGTCGCCAATTGTGACCTGGTATTAAAACGTCTTTTAAAAAAAGTTCTAGTAAAACATTTTAATCCTAATTAATCTGGAAATTAACACATTCACACGCAAAACGACTATTTCCATGTAGACTGAGCTTAACCAATGCAAGTTAAGGGAAAATTAATTATTATCTTGCACCACCCCCGAATGCGGACTCCGCCACTGGTACCACGTTTGAAAATAATTTGTTGAGTAGCTATTTAATATTTTCAATAAATAAAATGGTTTGCAGTTATATGGATTTCTTAAAATTAATTAAATTAAAAATTTTAACAAATTAAGGATTTTTTATATATAGTTACCATAGTTACTCACAGTTAAATTGATAATTAATTATCTTAAAAATTAACACCCTAATTCACCATCATTGAAAATACCAGTAACCGAGTGAGTCCGAACAAACCGAACGATTAGATCGCGTATCTCCGTAAATACAACGCACGTATATATCAACGCGCGCTTGATTTTCACAAACATTTTCCGAGGACGGGACGATGCATACCCTCCCGTACTTGTCACTAGTGAAAAAATTATAGCAGCCGTTAATACACCTTCCACGACATGGAAACGAAGTCGACGGGGGCTTCTAGGCTTTTCTTAACAACCCCTGTGGAAAATAAAGACGATACAGAGGAGGTAAATGCATTTAATTCGTATTATTAGCAGTGCTGGTGCTTCGTCCGCCATTGTGAATCTCGCCCTGTCAACCTCTTTTATTTGTATTTTCATCTGTCATTCGGCGAATGGCGCCTAATTCAAATATTTCGTGTTTTTCGTTTCAGAAACTTTTGAGGAGTTACCAGTTTTTACATAGCGTTCGAGGGGACCTTAGTGATAAAGACGCTCATGAGGCTTTGAACAAGGCGCTACTCAAAGATAAAGGTTATGAGGAGGTGTCGTTCGGACTGCTAGTGTCAATTTTAACAGAGCCCCACAACGCGGCCAGGAGTTACAGGGACTTAACGTTAATTACTAGAGATGGTTTCGGACACGTGGTTACTAATTTATCACAGTTAGTGTTGGACAAGTACTTACGGTTCACTGATATCGTGAAGCAGCAGCTGGTATGGCTGTTACGAGAAATGATAAAGAATAATGTTAGTAACGTGGACAATTTGTGCTGGAACCTCCTGCGGCACGCTGCAGGGGGTGACATAAGCCCCAAAAACCTATCTCTAGTCGAGTCTTTACTGGATGTTTTCATCGAGTACCGCAGTTGGTTGGAGAAATTTCCAATTCTAATAGCATCCGTAGTGTATACTTATTTAAGGTTAATTGAGGACCATATTTCGCCTTACCTAGCCCCGTTAAAACAAAAGGAAGTGAATTTTTTAATAAGTATTATGCGAGAACATTTTCAAGAGTGTCTTGTTATCGGAAGGGACTTGGTCAGGCTCTTGCAGAATGTTGCGAGAATACCGGAGTTCGAGCAGTTATGGAAAGACATACTTTTGGCACCCAAAACGTTAAGCCCCAGTTTTACGGGTAAGTAATTCCAGATATAACCTTAATTTTCTTTAAGTGTGTGTAATTCTGTTTTATATGCAATAAGTAGTGATGCAAAAATTGACACATGTGCAAATAGTCTAGGAGTCTAGGTTAACAGACAGCTGGTTTAAAGTGACCATATTTTAAAAATAGAAATGAGAGACGTCCGGTGCATTCGCCATTTCATAAAAATACTTTAAAAATACCCAAAAGATATTATTTTTATATGTTTAGTAGTGATGCAAAAATTGATACACATGCAAGTAGTCTAGGTTAACAAACAGCTGGTTTAAAGTGACCATATTTTAAAAATATAAATAAGGGACGTCCGGTGCATTCGCCATTTCATAAAAATACATTCACAATACCCAAAAGCTACTATTTTGGTTATTTTATTTTACAAAAGTCGAATTTTGATTGTGCAAAACCACCCAAAACTAGCCAAAACCATCAAATCCGGATCCCAGTTCTGTCTTTATTTATCATGCTATAAACAAGGAAAACGTCTAACTTAAGCCAAACAAAACCAAAGGCAGGATTTTGATGGGTTTGGACTGTCAAAATTCGTCTTAAGGTACAAGATAGCAAACATGAAATGTTATCGAACCAAACGGGAATCGATTATACCCGTTTCCATATAATAATAAAAATTTTAAACATACCTACATAATATTAAATCTAAAAGAAATAAATAAAATAAGTGAATACATGAGCCTAACTGTTTATTTTTGAAAAACATGTCGTTAATGAGACCTTAAAAAGTTATATATTTTCAGAATCTCCAGAAAAATATCATTTAATTTTTATGAGCCTATTTTACAATTTTTTTTATTTAATCAACGTGGTGCTATACTATGCCAGATTTCTGCAAATGTTGCTTTAACGGATAGTAAATTTTCTGGAGATTACGAAAACATAAACTTTGTTAAGGCTTCATTAACAATTCAGTCCAAAAATTCGTAAGAAATGAATTAAATAAAAATTTTAGAAGCCCATTTTACAAGAAATTTTATTTAATCAACTGTATCTCCTATATTATGCCGAATTTCCTCAAATATTGCTTTAACTGATGGAAGATTTTCTGGAGATTCCGAAAATATATAACTTGTTAAGGTTTCATGAACTATTCAGTCCGAAAATTCGTAAAAAATGAATTATGACACACAAATGACGGACAGTGTCGCTAATGACGGACGCCGCCTCTGAATGATGGACTGTCCGTCACAATGACGGACGTATGGTCACTTTAAGCTGGTCAGCATTTTTTTTTAATATAAAAATAGTATTCTAAAGTCACAAGGCTAAATTTTGTATATTTGGGTACGTATAGTAATCTCTACAAGAAGAAACTGACTGACTGACTGACTGACATATCAAAATACAGCCCACACTGTTGGGTCTAGAAACTTGAAATTTTGCACAGAGTTTTCTTATATAATGTAGGCATACACTAAGGAAGGGTTTTTCAAAATTCAACCCCTAAGGGGGTGAAACAGGGGCTCAAACTTTGTATGGAGAAAAAATATTAGATGGTCCTGGAAACTTCATAGAAGTACTCTAAAAAATAAATGGTTAAACACGAGTTTTACAGTTTTTAATAAATCAGCACCTAAGGGAGTGAAATGGGGGTTCAAAGTTTGTAATGGAGTAAAATTGGTATACTGCGGACTAGTGATGTTGATATTTCTGAAATTTTTGAATGATGCCGGAAATTTTACATAAATCTTTTAATAGTATTTTTTTGTTGATAAAATAAAGCAATAAATTACCTGTTTTTCGTTTATATACTAGGTACAGGTATAATAAAAAAAACGTCAACATAAATTAGTATATTTTTAAAAGTTTATTAACCAAAAACATCTTTTATTATGTATTTTAAACTTAAAACAATATTAAACAACACATAACAAAAATCATTGTTTGGTAGCAATGGTAACTTAACAGATATTCAGATATTGTACATAAACATAAGTATATGGACTAAAAAAGAAACGAAATATCGCGAAATATTAATAAAGAAATTAACATTAAACACGAATAACTGAAAATTATTCTAAATCCGAATATTCGCATTTTTAAGACCGAATATTTCCTGCAAAATTCGGATGGAAATATTCACTACCAAGCCGCGGTGGCATACTAGTCCCTATATATAAAAGAAGAAACTGAATGAGTCACTGACTAAATTGCGTTGATATCAGTCAGTGACTGATATCAAGGCACAGCCCACACCATTGGGTCTAGAAACTTGAAATTTTGCACAGAGGTTTCTTATATACCGGAGGCATCCACTAAGGAAGGGTTTTTCAAAATTTAGTGCCTAGGGGGTAAACAGGGGTTGAAACTCTAAATGAATAAAAAATATTAGATGGTCCTATTTACTCGAAACTTCATAGAAGTACTCTAAAAAATAAGTTGTTAAACACATGTTTTACAGTTTTTAATAAATCAATCTCTAAGGGGGTAAAATAGGGGTTCAAAGTTTCTAATGGAGTAAAATCGTTATACCGCGGACGAAGTCGCGGACAAAAGCTAGTCTCTATATATAAAAGAAGAAACTGACTGACTAACTGACTGCCTGACTAACATATCAACGCACAGCCCACACTGCGGGGCCTAGAAACGTGAAATTTTGCACAGAGGTTTGTTACATAAGATAGGCATCCACTAAGGAAGGGGTTTTCTAAATTCAGCCCCTTAGGGGGTGAAACAGGGGTTCAAACTTTGGATGGGTAAAAAGTATTAGATGGTCCTATTAACTAAGAAACGTCATAGAAGTACTCTAAAAAATAATTATTTAAACGCTTGTTTTACAGTTTTTAATAAATCAACCCCTAAGGGGGTGAAATGGAGATTCAAAGTTTGTAATGGAGTAAAATTGTTATATCGCGGATGAAGTCAAGGGCGAAACCTAGTACCTTATACAATAACAAAGGGGTTTTCTATAAGGGTGAGAGGCCCTTTAAATTTCATTGTCCATAGAACAGTTATTAGAACACTACATTTAGAAACGAGTTTAGAAATATCAGGGAATGGTGAGAAGTAATTAATGCAAAATTATAGAGACCCTGTTTTCCTTATGTATGCAAGAGATTTTAATAAATTTTGTGTGTTCTGTCGATATTTAAGACTTAAGCAAACAAACAGTGTATTATAAGAAAAGATACAGTCAACTGACTTTAATATTTTCAATATGTATGTGCTTGTTATATGGTCCTAATCACCTAATCTTCACTTGATGCACATTTAAGTAAAGAAAATAAGGTTATAACAACAAGAACACCTTTATTATTATTCTCTGTATACTTTTGCTTTTCATTGTTGTTTTCTTCTTGGATATTTTCTTATCAGTTAGCTAGGTATACAGTAAAGTATGCTGATGAAGGTCAGTGACAGAGCATTAATTTAATTAAACATTTTGATTGGTTTTGACTCCTTATCATGATATCCACTATCCATTTTATAAGTTGATAAAAAAACATTATTTTTTGTTACAGGGTCTCAAATTTGTTAATGATAAAACCTTCCAGGTTAAAACTTAGTTGCTCAGGTTCTTTATGATTTTTTGGTAGCGAAGATATAAAATTATGTCAATAACAACATGGCACATTCTAAATGTTTTTACCTTCATAACGGAGATTATCCATCTCCGTTATGAAGGTAAAAATATTTAGAATGTGGCATGTTGTTATTGACATAATTTTATATCTTGGCTACCAAAAATTCATAAAGAACCTTAGCAGCTAAGTTTTAACCTGGAAGGTTTTATCATTAGGTAACAATCTTGAGACCTTGTAACAAAAAATAATGTTTTTTATTATCAATCATCCCAGGGTAAACCATTTTGTGAATCCCGGTGAGAGTTAAGATATTAACGCAGGCACTAAATGTAGATACCAAAAGTAGATCCATATCTAATTCTTTTCAGGTGTCCTCCAACTCCTCCAGAATCGAACCTCGCGGAGGTTCCTCCAGTCTCGGCTCACTCCCGAAATGGAGCGGAAGTTGGTCTTCCTGACGTCGCAGGTTCGATTCGGAAATCACAAGAGGTATCAGGACTGGTTCCAGCGACAGTATCTCGCGACGCCCGAGTCTCAGTCGCTGAGATGTGATATCATCAGGTTGGTTTAGTTTTTTTTTAATCCGTTATATCTTCTAACCTGACTCGGATTCCCGGGAATATTGCTTTATCTGATGGCAAATTTCGTGGACATTCCAAAAATTTCAATTTCAGCTTCTCCAATAATGTATATAAATCATCTTCATCACTTTACACTTGTCTTAAGGTTGGGTTTGGGTTGAACTAAAATAAAATATAAATAAAGTTAAAAATTAAAAACAAAGTTAAAAACTAAAAAAATGTATAACTTATTAAGGTTTCTCTAAAGAGAATACTTCTTAAAATGATTATTATCATTTTAATTTTAGATTCATAGTGGGAGTGATTCACCCTACGAACGAACTCTTATGTTCCGATATTATACCCCGTTGGGCGGTGATCGGGTGGCTTCTGACCACTTGCACGAGTAACGTGGCCGTCTCGAACGCTAAGCTTGCCCTTTTCTACGACTGGTTATTCTACGACGTGGAAAAGGACAACATAATGAACATAGAACCCGCCATATTGGTGATGCACCATTCGATGAGGTCTCACCCCGCCGTCACGGCGACCCTGCTCGATTTTCTATGTAAAATAGTGACGAATTTCTACCCCCCGTTGACGGAGAAGGTGAGGTCGGGGATTTTCAGCTCGCTCAGGCAGATTCTGGACAAGAGGGTGTTGCCCAGTTTGTTGCCCCTTTTCGATAATTCCAAGTTGGACAGGGAGTTGAGGAATATGGTGAAGGAGACCTTCAAGGTATGATATTGAATACTTGGCAGGTTGCGTGGGATTTATATTCATAGTTGTATTGCAGATTTTTATTCAACGGCTTCGCCATAATTCCGCCGTAAAAATGTGTGTAATTTTTTTCCCTTAGGAATTCTGCAACGAACCTGTTCCTACGTCCACGTCGAGGGAGGATTTTAGCGTACCTAACAAATTTGAGGAGGAATCGGTGAGGATTTCCTTGAATAACCACCTGCTGGACACCGAGCCGGCCTTCAGCGACGACGAGGAGGAACCGGAGTTAAAAATTACCAGTCTGGAAGACGACACGGATGACGACGACATTCCCTTGTCAAAGGTGAATACAAATATATCCATATACATATTTAAACTGGCAGTGTAATGAAGGGTTTTTTGAAATTTAACCTCTATGGGAGTGTAATTTGTTTTTAAAAAAAGTTTATGTCACTACAAGCAGCTAAAGGTTGAGATTTATCATTTAAACTGTTCGAAAATAAAATAAACACGTGTCTGTCGGTTTTTTGAAATTTAGCCCCTAAGGGGGTGTAATTTTTTTTTTAAGAAAAGTTTATATGTCACTACAAGCTGCTAAAAGTTGAGATTTATCATATAAACTGTTCGAAAATAAAATAAACACGTGTCTGTCCGGTTTTTAAAATTTAACCCCTAAAGGGGTTAAATTTTAAAAGAAAGGCAGCTTATATCTGGTAAGCGGCCCAAGGTGGAGATATTAAATTCAGCACATTAACTACACAAAAAATAAATAAACACTTGTCGGACCTTTTTTTAAAAGTCGACCCCTAGAGGGGTAAAAAGGGGGTCAAGTTTTGAAAGGAGAACATAATATCTTAAACCGCTAAAGGTAGAGATGTTAAATTCTGTGTAGGAACTCCTCGCACAGAATAAGTAAACACAGGTTCGTCCGTTTTTTGAAATTCGACCCCTAGGGTGGGAAAAAGGGGGTAAAATTTTAAAAGAAAACCCTATATCTCACAACCGCTGAAGGTGCATATGTTAAATTCGGTATAGAAATTCCTCTTACAAAATAATTAAACACATGTCTGTCTGTTTTTTTAAATTTAACCCCACAGGGGTGAATGATGATGAGTTTAGTAATTTTACATACATTTTACATTATATTACATACAACATATTAGCAGTGAGTTCCTGTATATAAGTAATACACAAAAATAGCGGAAACCGTTACAATATTTATACAATGAATAAAGTTTGATTAAACAGAAATTAATTAACACGTTAAGGGCTAATAGTCTTTATCGTGGCACACCCTGTATACTACTTTTCCGGATAGGAAGTAGCTTGTATCCGTTGGCGCGTCATAAGCCTCCTCGGCGCAAAGTTCCATCGCGATCCGTTGCTCCGTTGAAACCTGACTGAGTAACAAACATTTCCGCATTTTTTAGGTTCGTTTAAAAGAGAAAAGCGACAAGAGCGACGACAGCCTCATAGAGGGCCTCTTGGGGGACCTCCTGGTCAAACTCCAAGAGGAAACAGACCCGGAGCGACGCTGCGAGCTAACCGAAGAACTCGTCTCCGAGCTGGTGGACCTGGACGTGCACAAGAACCAAAACGACGAGGACACGTTGTTCGCGGTCGCCAGATCGTTCGTCGCCTGTATAAACGAGGACTTGAAAAGCGAAAAGGTGTATCCGGAGGTGCCGAGTCAGGAGAATCTGACGGACAGCGTGCGCAGTCCGCTGTTCGTCGTGCTCCAAACTATTTACGGGTATTCGAATTCCAAAGAGGACCAAGCGAACAAGAGCGTGCTGATGCGGTTCTTGGCCGAGATGCACCCGCACCTGCCCATTTTAGGTTATTTTATCCTTTATTTTCTCAAAGTTCAAATAAGGACAGAGAACAAAAGGGACGATAACACTAAAGCTAGCGCGCTCAAAATCGCCCTGTACAAGGAGTTTTGCAACGGCATCGAGAAAAAGTTGGATCAGTGCTTGTACGACGACCTGTACGCGTGTCACGTGACCGATACGAAGCTGATGATGTGGCTGGTGCCGGACCTGTACAGGGATTTTAAGCAGCAGATGGTGAACAACGCACAAGCGCTGCGGGTGATCGTTTCGGCGATCGACGCGAGGCAGTTGCAGACGTTGGTTGGGAAGGTAAGACTCATGGACGTAAAAATTCATAGCTTCTGTCTGACGATTCTTAATCATTTAAAATTTCAGATTTACAGAGGAAAAGTATGTATCTAGAATATACTTTTCTGTCTTTAGTCTCACTCAACCAGAAATATTGTTTTCTTTTACTTAGAATTTATTCAATTAAAAATTCATAACTTTTGACTGACTATTCTAAATTATTTAAAATTTGAGATTTACAGAGGGAAAGTATGTATCTAGAACATACTTTTCTGTCTTTAGTCTCACTCAACCAGAAATATTGTTGTCGTCACTCGGAAGCGACCTAAATATATATTACTTAGAATTTATGCAATTAATTCAATTGAAAATTCATAACTTTTGACTGATTCTTCTAAATTATTTGAAATCTGAGATTTACAGAGGGAAAGTATGTATCTAGAACATACTTTTCGGTTTTTCGTCTCGCTCAACGAGAAATAATTTTTTCGTCACTCAGAGGCGACCTAAATATATTATATTACTTAGAGTTTATGCAATTAATTCAATTAAAAATTCATAACTTTTGACTGACTATTCTAAATTATTTAAAATTTGAGGATTACACAGGAAAAGTATGTATCTAGAACATACTTTTCGGTCTTTAGTCTCACTCAACCGGAAATATTGTTTTCGTCACTCAGAGGCGACCTAAATATATATTACTTAGAATTTATGCAATTAATTCAATTAAAAATTCATAACTTTTAACTGACTATTCTAAATTATTTAAAATTTGTGATTTACACAGGGAAAGTATGTATCTAGAACATACTTTTCGGTTTTTCGTCTCGCTCAACCAGAACTATTTTTTTGTCACTCGGAAGCGACCTAAATATATATTACTTAAAATTTATGCAATTAATTCAATTAAAAATTCATAACTTTTGACTGATTCTTCTAAATTATTTAAAATCTGAGATTTACAGAGGAAAAATGTGTATCTAGAATATACTTTTCGGTCTTTAGTCTCACTCAACCGGAAATATTGTTGTCGTCACTCGGAAGCGACCTAAATATATATTACTTAGAATTTATGCAATTAATTCAATTAAAAATTCATAACTTTTAACTGACTATTCTAAATTATTTAAAATTTGTGATTTACACAGGGAAAGTATGTATCTAGAACATACTTTTCGGTTTTTCGTCTCGCTCAACCAGAACTATTTTTTTGTCACTCGGAAGCGATCTAAATATATATTACTTAAAATTTATGCAATTAATTCAATTAAAAATTCATAACTTTTGACTGACGATTCTAAATCCTTTAAAATTTTAGATTTACAGGGGAAAAGTATGTATCTAGAACATACTTTTCTGTTTGTAGTCTCACTCAACCAGAAATATTTCTTTCGTCAGTCAGAGGCGACCTAAATATATATTTCTTCCGTCTGACTATTCTAACAGAATTGGCACTCGGACTGTGATATAGACGTACGATTTTTTATCCGCGGACCTACCTAGAACAATAGTACAACATTCTTTCCGTATTACCAGGTGCTTCAAGGTCACCTCATCATGTTCAAGACCGAGAACCTACAGTCCCTGCTCAAGGCGACCCTCGCCTGGGAGTCCATAGAGCAGCTGTTCTTCTGGCAGCTGATCAACGCGCACGACTTCACCATCGACACGGTTCTACCTCTGATCACCGAGCTGGACTACGACCAGCACCCGGAGGCGCTCACGGCGATCATGCTGATGCTCAAGCTGGAGAAACCGAACGCGGACTATATTAAATGTTTGTTTTCTAGGGATATTTGTGATAACGGTGATTTGTTCATTTTTACCGTGATAAAGTACTGGTGCGACGAGTACATCGACAAGGTGGCCGAGCTCATTTCGTCGCTGTTGAGCACCAGGTATCCGTCGACGTCGCCCAACAAAAGGAAAAGGACTACAGGTAAGGGAGAATTTTAAAAAAATTGACGCGACTGCGCCAACTAACAGCGGAAAAGTTGCATACCAAGGTTTAAGTTTAAATGCGGCTCTGGAAAATATTATTTTTTGTTACAGGTAATAGTAAAGTGCTTAGTACTACAGTGCCGAGTGCGGATCAGGTTTTAGGACATTTAGAAAAATTACGGATAATCTGTGAAAAACACGACTGTATGGCCATTTATACGTTGGATTCGATGCAGAGGGCGCTCGGCGTAGCTCAGAATAATAGGTAAGGCGGTTGTGTTTTGGCCTTATCAATATGCGTTTTTTTTTTGAGTTGCTATTATGTCAATTAATAACTTCTTTCTAGAGATTCCAATTTGTTTAAAATTTTAATGTTTTAGAGGAAAATGATGTGTCTAAAACATACTTTCCTGTCGTTGGTCTATCTCGATCAGAAATATTTTTTTCGTCGCCTGAAATCGACGGAACCATTTTTTTAGAATTTCTCTTATTTCAGTTAACAATTCATAACTTTTGTGTGACGGTTCCAAATCATTTAAAATTTCAGATTTACAAAGAATAGGTGCGCATCTAAAACATACTTTTCTGTGTTTAGTTTATTTCAACCAGAATTTTTTTTGGTGTGGGAATCGACGTAATTATTGTTTTTTTAATTTCGGCTCTCATTTCAATTAAAAATTCATAATTTTTGTCTGGCGGTTCCAAATCATTTAAAATTTTAGATTTACAAAGAATAGGTGCGCATCTAAAACATACTTTTCTGTGTTTAGTTTATTTCAACCAGAATTTTTTTTTGGTGTGGGAATCGACGTAATTATTGTTTTTTTAATTTCGGCTCTCATTTCAATTAAAAATTCATAATTTTTGTCTGGCGGTTCCAAATCATTTAAAATTTTAGATTTACAAAGAATAGGTGCGCATCTAAAACATACTTTTCTGTGTTTAGTTTATTTCAACCAGAATTTTTTTTTGGTGTGGGAATCGACGTAATTATTGTTTTTTTAATTTCGGCTCTCATTTCAATTAAAAATTCATAATTTTTGTCTGGCGGTTCCAAATCATTTAAAATTTTAGATTTACAAAGAATAGGTGCGCATCTAAAACATACTTTTCTGTGTTTAGTTTATTTCAACCAGAATTTTTTTTTGGTGTGGGAATCGACGTAATTATTGTTTTTTTAATTTCGGCTCTCATTTCAATTAAAAATTCATAATTTTTGTCTGGCGGTTCCAAATCATTTAAAATTTTAGATTTACAAAGAATAGGTGCGCATCTAAAACATACTTTTCTGTGTTTAGTTTATTTCAACCAGAATTTTTTTTTGGTGTGGGAATCGACGTAATTATTTTTTTTTTAATTTCGGCTCTCATTTCAATTAAAAATTCATAATTTTTGTCTGGCGGTTCCAAATCATTTAAAATTTTAGATTTACAAAGAATAGGTGCGCATCTAAAACATACTTTTCTGTGTTTAGTTTATTTCAACCAGAATTTTTTTTTGGTGTGGGAATCGACGTAATTATTGTTTTTTTAATTTCGGCTCTCATTTCAATTAAAAATTCATAATTTTTGTCTGGCGGTTCCAAATCATTTAAAATTTTAGATTTACAAAGAATAGGTGCGCATCTAAAACATACTTTTCTGTGTTTAGTTTATTTCAACCAGAATTTTTTTTTGGTGTGGGAATCGACGTAATTATTGTTTTTTTAATTTCGGCTCTCATTTCAATTAAAAATTCATAATTTTTGTCTGGCGGTTCCAAATCATTTAAAATTTTAGATTTACAAAGAATAGGTGCGCATCTAAAACATACTTTTCTGTGTTTAGTTTATTTCAACCAGAATTTTTTTTTGGTGTGGGAATCGACGTAATTATTGTTTTTTTAATTTCGGCTCTCATTTCAATTAAAAATTCATAATTTTTGTCTGGCGGTTCCAAATCATTTAAAATTTTAGATTTACAAAGAATAGGTGCGCATCTAAAACATACTTTTCTGTGTTTAGTTTATTTCAACCAGAATTTTTTTTTGGTGTGGGAATCGACGTAATTATTTTTTTTTTAATTTCGGCTCTCATTTCAATTAAAAATTCATAATTTTTGTCTGGCGGTTCCAAATCATTTAAAATTTTAGATTTACAAAGAATAGGTGCGCATCTAAAACATACTTTTCTGTGTTTAGTTTATTTCAGCCAGAATTTTTTTTTGGTGTGGGAATCGACATAATTTTTTTTTTGAATTTCGGCTCTCATTTCAATTAAAAATTCATAATTTTTGTCTGGCGGTTCCAAATCATTTAAAATTTTAGATTTACAAAGAATAGGTGCGCATCTAAAACATACTTTTCTGTGTTTAGTTTATTTCAACCAGAATTTTTTTTTTGGTGTGGGAATCGACATAATTTTTTTTTTGAATTTCGGCTCATTTCAATTAAAAATTCATAATTTTTGTCTGGCGGTTCCAAATCATTTAAAATTTTAGATTTACAAAGAATAGGTGCGCATCTAAAACATACTTTTCTGTGTTTAGTTTATTTCAACCAGAATTTTTTTTTGGTGTGGGAATCGACGTAATTATTTTTTTTTTAATTTCGGCTCTCATTTCAATTAAAAATTCATAATTTTTGTCTGGCGGTTCCAAATCATTTAAAATTTCAGATTTACAAAGAATAGGTGCGCATCTAAAACATACTTTTCTGTGTTTAGTTTATTTTAACCAGATTTTTTTTGGTGTCGGAATCGACGTAATTTTTTTTTTTTTTTTAGAATTTCGGATCTCATTTCAATTAAAAGTTCATAACTTTTGTCTGACGCTTCCAAATCATTTAAAATTTTAGATTTACAAGGAATAGATGCGCATATAGAACATACTTTTCTGTGTTTAGTTTATCTCAACCAAAACTTTTTTTTCGTGTCGCAATCGACATATTTTTTTACAATTTCTGCTCTTATTTCAATTAAAAATTCATAACTTCTGTCTGACGAGTGCAAATCATTTAAAATTTTAAATTTTCAGAGAAAAGGTATGTATTCAGAACATACTCTTTTGTGTTTAGTTTATCTCAACCAGAAATATTTTTTTCTTGTGTTAGAATTGACGTTAACTTTTTTTTTGTAGAAGTTCTGATCTTATTTAAATTAAAATGCATAACTTCGGTCCGGCGATTGCAAATCATTTAAAATTTTCAATTTACATAGAAAAGGTGTACATCTAGAACATACTTTTCTGTATTTGGTTTATCTTGACCAGAAATATATTTTTGTTGTGTCAGAATCGACGTTAACATTTCTTTTTTGGAATTTTTGCTCTTATTTCAATTAAAAATTCATAACTTCTGTCTGACGATTCCAAATCATTTAAAATATTAAATTTACAAAGAAAACGCGTGAATGTAGAACATACTTGCTCTTATTTCAATTAAAAATTCATAACTTCTGTCTGACAAATCCAAATCATTAAAAAATTTAAATTTACAGAGAAAAACTGTGTCTAAAACATACTTTTCGGTATTTTAGGGTGCGCGTTAATGATATTTTGAATTTTTTTACTTGCGAGTAATATAACCGCCCATTTGAAATTTTTGCTTATTCTTCGTTTTTCAACCAGTAACGATAGCCAAAGGAAACAATTCGGCGAGCTGTTCGCCCTGATGGAGGAAGAAGAAGAAATCAGCGCGACGAAGAGCAGGCTGCAGGGGAGGGGGAGGAAACCGGCGTCGAGCAAACCGTCGGCGCCTAACGTGGGCAGTGCCAAAAGACAGATAGTCAGAGAGTTATCGGATAGTTCGGAGGAAAGCAGCGAGGTCAGTTTTTAAAATAGTTCGTCAATAGGGTTTAAGTCTGGTGATCGAGGGGGGCCATTTCGATTCATATTGATTTTATCGCGTATATAAATAGGTGCAATTGCGTGTGGTATAATACGGAGTAATTTGCCTTTTAGGAAGAAGAGATAGTGAAGCCGAAACAGGCGAAAAAGCGGAAAAAAGTCCTTTCGGAAAGTGATTGACCGATGCGATCCCCGCAGCGAGGACCCTCGAACGGGGCCGAGGAGATAGATGGTCATATCAGTGAAAATAATACGCTTATTACAAAACTAGTTAAGAGAAGGAGGAGGAGGCGCGCGCTCCGGGAGGAGTGAGGACGCGACGCCGCACGCTCACCACTGCCGTTACCAACTCTTAGGCGAGAAAATATCTTAACTAATGATGAGAAAACCGTACCTTAAACCAAGTCGATGTAAGTGGTTTTGTTACATTATTATACGTGTACAGGGTGGTCAAAGTTCTCGGATTTTTAGGTTGTGCCGACGCGTGCGAATTTTTCTAATTTTCTGGTTATAAGTTTTATCACTCCATCGAGCAGCGCAAAAAATCGATACTTACAGGTTAGGTTGGGTTGTCCATCTGCAAGCTTCTAGATGACACTGATGGCAGGTGGTCAAGTGACTAAACATGAAATAACTGGCGATACTCCACGTGATCGCACATCATCAATGTCGTCTAAAAACTCGGAGATGGATATCCTAACTTAGCCGTAGGTATGTCGGTAACTATCGATATATTGATAACTATCGATTTATCAATAACTATCGACATATCCATATTAACATCAGGTCTTGATGTATATCGATAATTAACGATTAATATTGTTTTAATAAATAGCAATTTTTAAAATCAGTTTTACATAGTGAATTAAGTTTTGGAATGAATTTTGAGTATTGTGGCAACATTGTCTACTTTTTTAAAAAAAAATTTTCGGTCTAAAATATAATATAACAACAGTGTTAACAAAACAATCTACAGTGTGTCCAAAAAAAAGTTTCAAATAACTGGTAATACTCCACGGGATCGCATGTCATCAGTGTCATCCACAAACTCAGAGATGGATAACCTGTCCTAGCCATAGGTATGTCGGCAACTATCGATATATTGATAACTACAGATTTATCAGTAATTATCGACATATCCATAGTTACATCGATTCTTGATGTATATCGATAATTAACGATTAATATTGGTTTAATAAATGGCAATTTTCAAAATTATTTTTACATAGTGAAGTAAATTTTTAAATTTTGAATATTGCGGCAACATTGTCTAATTTTTTTAAAATTTTTAATCGGTCTAAAATATAATATACCAACAATGTTAACAAAAACATCTACAGTGTGTCCAAAAAAAAGTTGGAAATAACTGGTAATACTCCAGGTATATTGATAACCATCGATATATTAATAACTATCGATTTATCAATAACTATCGACATATCCATAGTTACATCGATTCTTGAAGTCCATCGATAATTAACGAATGGCAATTTTCAAAATTATTTTTACATAGTGAGGTAAGTTTTTAAATTTTGAACATTGCGCCAACATTGTCTAATTTTTTTTTTCATATTTATTTGACCTAAAATATGTAATATCAATTTTAATAAACATATTTACAGTGTGTCTATAAAAAATTGTAACAAACGGAGGCGTTTCTATTATCAGTTTTTGAGACATGCCGTAGATTAGAGATGGGCGGTTTGTAATCGATTTCTGAGACCGGATTTTATTTACTTACGCCAATTAGGTTCGGTTATCCATCTGCCTGCTTCTAGATGACACTGATGACAGGTGGTCAACCACACATGATATCACGTGATCATACGTCGTTATTGGCATCTAAAAACTCTGAGATGGATAACTTATAGCCATAGGTATGTCGGCAACTGTCGATATATTGAAAACTTTCGATTTATCAATAACTATCGACATATCCATAGTTACATCGATAATTAACCATTACTAATGGCAATTTTCTAAATTATTTTTACATAGTGGAATAAATTTGTAAATTTTCGAGATTGCGGCAACATTGTCTTTTTTTTTTCATTTTAATTTGATCTTAAATATTCTAGCAATATTAACAATCAAATCTACAGTGTGTCGAAAAATTATAATAGACACAGACGATTTTTTTACTACCGATTTTTGAGACACGCTGTAGATTAGAGATGGGTAGTTTTTTAAACGGAGAGATTTGATGATTTCCGACCCTGTCGCGTATTTTACAGAGCGGTTATTGTTGGAAATGTCGCCTACTCGATGTGCTGGCGCATGACAGAACCTGTTGCGCTTTCATATCTAGAAGGCCGTGGTTTTTACTTGTCGACGTGTTTGTTTTGGCGCCGGCGTTGCCAAACTTCGTTAAAAGTAGGTATTTAATCTGTTTTTTTTTCGGTTAGAAGTATTAATTTTGTTTTTTCAATAATTCGTCGACAATCTAAAATTTCGAGAACTTTCGACCACACGTCGTACTTTTATCCAAATATTCTACCGAATTGTAAATTATGTAACTTTTATATAGATATTTTTCCTCATCTGTAAATATTTGTTATTGTTAGATTTTCGTCCCTGTTAATTTTTTACATCCTGACATAGATAGATAGAGAAGTTTTTAAAACAAGTGTAAATCAATTTTGTTATCGAGAATTGTATTGTACATAAAGATTCTGTAAATATATTTATAAAGAAGCCTTAATACGTTTAGGTTTTTAGGCGACGCGGTCAAATAAATATTGTTTTTGTAAAAAATATCGTTTTTTTACGGGTGCATCTTATGCAGTCCGTACGTTCCCTGCCTCGCGGCTTCTCAGTTCGGAGACGCGTGGTGCAACCCGTACACTTCCCTCCTCGCAGCTTCCCAGTACGGACACGCGTAGTGCAGTCTGTACATTCCCCGCCTCGCAGCGTCTGAGTACGGGTACGGGTAGTGCAGTCCGTACATTTTCCGCCTCGCAGCGTCCCAATACGGGTACGGGTAGTGCAGCCCGTACATTCCCCGCCTCGCAGCGTCCCAATACGGGTACGGGTAGTGCAGTCCGTACATTTTCCGCCTCGCAGCGTCCCAATACGGGTACGGGTAGTGCAGTCCGTACATTCCACGCCTCGCAGCGACCCAGTACGGGTACGGGTAGTGCAGTCCGTACATTCCCCGCCTCGCAGCGTCTCAGTACGGGTACGGGTAGTGCAGTCCGTACATTCCCCGCCTCGCAGCGTCTGAGTACGGGTAGTGTAGTTCGTACATGTTCCGCCTCGCAGCGTCCTAGTACGGGTGCGAGTAGCGCAGTCCGTACATTCCCCGCCTCGCAGCGTCCCAGTACGGGTACGGGTGGTCCAGTCCGTGCATTCTCCGTCTAACAACGTCGTAGTAGGCTCAGCATCAGTGTCTTAAATGTGGAGTGGAAGGGGACCAATGGGTAATAATTTGGTAAGTAGTGTTGTTTAAAGAGTTCCGCCTCCTCCGCTCGATTTCGAAGGAGGGGCATTCGAGTCCCCTTTATTATTTACCTATCAATTATGACTTAGAAAAGCGTTTTAAAGAACTACATTCAATCTAAGATATATCGGGATTCACAAAAACTTTACAATTTAGTTCTGGTTTAAATTTAATCTTCTACGGGGTTCCCACTTTTCAGGGAATTCAAAAGTGGTTAGGGAAATCAGGGAATGTCAGGAAAAACTAGTTGATAACCACGCCTCGCAGCGACCCAGTACGGGTACGGGTAGTGCAGTCCGTACATTCCCCGCCTCGCAGCGTCTCAGTACGGGTACGGGTAGTGCAGTCCGTACATTCCCCGCCTCGCAGCGTCTGAGTACGGGTAGTGTAGTTCGTACATTCCCCGCCTCGCAGCGTCCCAGGACGGATATGGGTGGTCCAGTCCGTGCATTCTCCGTCTAACAACGTCGTAGTAGGCTCAGCATCAGTGTCTTAATTGTGGAGTGGAAGGGGACCAATGGGTAATAATTTGGTAAGTAGTGTTGTTTAAAGAGTTCCGCCTCCTCCGCTCGATTTCGAAGGAGGGGCATTCGAGTCCCCTTTATTATTTACCTATCAATTATGACTTAGAAAAGCGTTTTAAAGAACTACATTCAATCTAAGATATATCGGGATTCACAAAAACTTTACAATTTAGTTCTGGTTTAAATTTAATCTTCTACGGGGTTCCCACTTTTCAGGGAATTCAAAAGTGGTTAGGGAAATCAGGGAATGTCAGGAAAAACTAGTTGATAACCTGGAAAATTTGCCCTTAACAGTTTTAGATCAAAATAATTTAATTTCGTAACAAAACTAAATTAATCCGGATGTCTTATCGATAAAAATGTATTATTTTATATTATATTTAAAATAAGACCCAGCTATAGTTAACAAAAAACCATTTATTTAGAGGCATTCAATATGCAATATATTCTTGACAAATAAAAAGTTACATTGAGTAGTAACAAACCGTCATATATCTCTAGCCCAACAAAAATGGATGACAACAGTTAACATTGCGACGCATTTTCATAGGCTGAATATATCTTTATTTATTTTATTTATATTTATAATAACTATGGTCCACCGTAATAATTTAAAAATGTTAATTTTTATACAGCAATTTTTAGTATTTACAAGGTAAGTCCATACATCACATTAACAGAATAATCAATAAGTTATAATTGGACGTTAAATCGACAGAATTCGGCAGATTAGTGTAGTTTTTTACAGGTTAAACAGCTCGATATTTCTTACCGTTCCCGAGATAGCAGCATAGGCCAAGCGATAGAGCGATTTGTCGTGACATTAATACTATTAGAAAACCGTCTGTGCCATCATCTAAAAGATGATCCGTAGATGATTGCTGATATATTTCCAACTCTGAAATTTTTTCCTTTAATTAAAAATTAATTAACTGTTATAAACATTTTTAAGCAAAAAAAACGCGATTTTTTTTAGTTTTTTGCTTATAAAATGGAAAGTAATGAAGCAATCTTAATGGTGTAAATGGACGATTTGTAGAGAATACAAATACGAACAAAGTGAGAGGTCGAACGTCCCGATAGGATAAGTAGCAACGGAGAAAAACCGGAAAATTATGAGTTTGTTTTTAAATTCATAAATCGGCCATTTTTAAACGTAGAGGGCTCAAACTTTGGGAAAAAGTAGTAATTTATAGCTACTCTATGTGTGCAAAACCCCGACGCTGTCCGACGATTAGTTTTGCCACAATCGTCATTTTAATTTTTCAACACACTATTTTGCAACAGGTCTGGATGCTCTATGGATCGTCCGATTTTAATTATTGAAACGGATTGGAAAAGTACAAGTTTAATTGAACAATATGTATATTTAAATTTTTCCATAAAATGCTACGAAACCGGTTGAAAATGCACGTAAAGATGCGTGAAAATGGCCGAGCGCGCGAAAGCGGTCGACTAGTGGGTAGACCAGAGGAGCGAAGGAGAGCCAATATTCGCGCGTTCGGCCATTTTCACGCATCTATACGTGCATTTTCAACCGGTTTCGTAGCATTTTATGGAAAAATTAAAATATACGTTCAATTAAACTTGTACTTTTCAAATCCGTTTCAATGATTAAAATTGGACGATCCATAGAGCATCCAGACCTGTTGCAAAATAGTGTGCTGAAAATTTAAAATAACGATTGTGGCAAAACTAATCGTCGGACAGCGTCGGGGTTTTGCACACATAAAGTAGCTATAAATTACTACTTTTTCCCAAAGTTTGAGCCCTTTATGTTTAAAAATGGCCGATGTATGAATTAAAAAAACTCTTAATTTTCCGGATTTTCTCCGTTGCTACTTATCCTATCGGGACGTTCGGCCTCTCATTTTGTTCGTATTTTTATTCTCTACAAATCGTCCATTTACACCATTAAGATTGCTTCATTACTTTTCATTTTATAAGCAAAATATTTTAAAAATCGCGTTTTTTTGCTTAAAAATGTTTATAACAAATTAAAGGAAAAAATTTCAGAGTTGGAAATATAACAGGAATCATCTAGGGATCGTCTTTCAGATGATGGCACAGGCGGTTTTCTAATAGTATTAATGTCAAAAAATCGCTAATATTTTGCTCTGTTGCTTGGCCTAGCAGTGGTATTACCGTTGCTATTTTGGGAATTCTTACCGAAATAGGAAGCACAACGGAACTTTTTAATTGTATTTTTTTTAATGCGCTAAAGAGAATTTTTCCTATCTGCTGAATTACATTGATTTTTGCCCAAGATTTTTCCCTTATAACAGAACATTAGAAGAAAAAGATATTTATACAGATATACGCTTAATGATTTCGTTATGAATAAGTGTGTTCATATGTACTGATATAGATATAGTTTGGTCGATATTAGCAACTGAAGAAACATCTTAATTTACCAACTTTACCGGTGTGATCATATTAATGTAATAAAAAGAGATAGACGTACAAGCTCTTTCTTCTCTGCCAGTGATGCCCAGTAAAGTCGATTTTATAAATATGAACACAATATTTTATATACAATTTGATAAATTATTCGAAATAGATGAAATTGCAGTTTGATGAGTTCACTTATACTTTGAACATACTTTTTGGGATGCAATCTAAAATTTAGGTGTTTTAAATGAATCGTTATTCGACTCTTGTTGCTTTAAAACAAATCATTTATTATTAAAAAAATAATGGATGTAAGTAATTTTTAATTGAAAATGGTCCCGTAACAATTATTCCTTTATTTTATTGGTGATTTTCATCAAACTCCTAGAAATCATTGCAAAATATACAGGTGATAAGTTATGTAATAATTATAATACAACAAAATCTACAATACTTATTTAATACGTAAAAGAAATTGCTAGAAAAAGCAGTATTAAAGCACCAAAGATTTGATATGATAAAAATGATACGAAAACATTTTTGCAAGTCTTTTTAGCTGGTAAAATGTTCAGCTTACAAAAATGTTTGGTTTTTAGTATGTTTTTTTATTTGGATTGATTATGACAAAAAGGAAAATGGATATGGGCAGCAAGTGGTGCATAAATATTTGTTTATTTGAAGCTGTATGTAGATTAAAATATTTTGAAAAAATCATGCCCCTGTCAAAACCCTGTCAAAACTTGTACGAGTTATACAGACATACGAATTGGATTTGATTAGTTATAGACCTGTTAACTAGACAAGTTCGGAGTATCCCTCCCCATCGCTAGATGGTGGGAGCGGAACTCCCCAACAGACACTACTAGCCCGAATTTTCTGTTTGAAATTTTTCTGTTTTACTAAAGGAATTTTGAAGAATGTTGTTGCATGTCCTACAGACTAAATCTCGCTTTTCTAATCACTGCCTTAGAGCTGTAAAATATTTTTTGCATATGCTCGTGTTGAATATGTTGGATTACAAATTCGCTTTTATAACTTTTTGCTGCCCACAAGTTAACCTTAAATTCGAGAATGACAAAAATACTTAAGATTAACTACTCAGTTCGTATAATACATCAAATTTTTACCTAGAGATATTTTTTACACCTAAACACAATGCTCGAAAATAAGAATGATTTTGTTCCTAGCTAAGAGTAGTTTTAATAGAGGATGAATATGTCACGTGACGAACGAGCACTCAAAGAATTTGTTAGGGATCAGAAAAAAAGAATTTTGAGGCCAAAAAAGAGGGGTTTCCCTTATCACAATTAGCACAAAATACATTGAAGATTTGGAAAAATAAAAACCAAAGAGTGGTGAACCTATTTTAAGGCACAACAAACTAAAGTATTAAAAATAAGTGGTGCAACAGTTTTTATTCACGTGACATCTTTACCGCACCTTTAAAGTGTACAAACGCTACATATAGCGAAGACGATATCTACTTATTTTAATGCCCCATTCCTTGTTCCTAACTCACGGAAAGGACCCTTTTAGAGGAATATTCTTATAAGAAGAACTTTACAAGGCCGCATTCCATATTCTGGAAATGGTCACACCTAGTTGTAGTCATTGAGTTGCTTAAGATCATCCCCACCACTTTCTTCACCTCCTGTGAACAAAGTCATAGACTCTAATGCTCACTAGCTTCCTTGACATTAACTGTTTTGGCATTAACTTCATTGCCTGGTTTTATTTTTCTATATTTTCGGCCACATGTCTCGTTTGTAAAGTTTAAAGGTTAATTTTCTTATGTTCGTTATGATATTGTCAATAGGATTTAAAAGTAGAGAGTGAGATGTTAGAACTAGAAATAGAGGAGATAAGTGAGTTATGACGTACATACAGTTTTCTTACAATTTATCACAGAGAGAAAACAAACGTTATAGTTTCGACGTATATACGTAAAAAACTCGTAAGTATATGACGTTTTCGGCTGACTTGGTCGCGGTTGACAGTCAACCGATTAATTGACAAATGGAGTTGTCAACCGCAACCTAACTATAGACCATCCGAAAATCTGGTAGCTTCAATTATAGAAAGCATTGCGTCACAAGGGAAGCCTACATAACCTGCCTTGTAGATCTTTTAGTAGTAGACTGCCTCGATGACTGTGTTGCTCATATATTGCTATATATTAATAGAAAAAACTGGTATTTTTTCTTTTACGAATTTTCTTAGTTACATACGTGTAATTGAGAAAAGGCAAAAAGATTGTATAAGGCTCAAAGCGATATAGATGTTACATTGTGAGTCCAGTAACGCATAATAAACATACCTCTTTTTGGCAGCATATTACCAAAACGAACATTAATTTGTTCAGCGTTTCTGGGTCCCCAAATAGGAAATCTTCACGACAATTTTACATAGACTTCTGTAAGTTTACATACATTAATTTTTACAGTGTAATTAAGTAAGATTTCCCAAAACAACAATGGCTGAAAGTCCGAACGTGAATCACTATTTATTGTAAGAACAGTAACATCAAATTCATGTTGCTTAGATTGTAACAAAAAACATCTTATATCTATCGTTTCGATCACATTTTCAGTACAAAATAAATAATTTGTATTCCTTAACGGAATGTAGAGGGTTGTTATTGAAAATGGAACTTTTCTTTTTAACAAAGTATAAGATAAGATGTAAGATACAGTCTTTTATATTTGACAGTTGATTTTCTTTTTGAATACAAATAGCAGGTCTTTGATTCCCCAGTAAGTGTTACCAACCTTTACAAATCTTTATTTCAGAGCATGACTATACTGTCAAATATAAAAAACAATTCCTATGTAACGTGGTACATATATTTTTATTGCAATTTTTTAAGTATACAGGGTAATTCGTAATTCATGCACCAAAAAAAGCTATAGTACTAGAACGTTCATAAGAGGGGGAGGCACGATAAGTTTAACATCAGTTCGTCTGGTTTCATCGCGTACAAAATGGCGGACGGTCCTTTTTTAGTTAATAACAATTATTTTTAACACTTGAACACGGTGCAGGTTGTTTTTTTAATCACTTTGAACGATTCAGGAAGAAGGGGGGAGACGGGGACTTAAGAAGAACAACCGTAGGAGTATTTTGAGAAAAAAAAAGTTGTTTTGTGTAGACTGGAGAAACCAAAAGTAATTAAACTCCAAGCGAAGAAAAGATATTTTCTTTTTCTCGAAATACCGCACGTTTTTCAACAAGATCACAAGAAAGGCCACCCTTGGTTGAGTTAAAAGCGAAGAAGTGAAGGAACAATTTTTTAAACAGTTCACAAATAGTCCACACTAGTCGTAGATATTTTAAAATAGTATTTTTTTATTGGGTGGCTAAGTTGTCCTCTTGTCGTATGTCCGACTTGAGTTTGACGAATTCCTTGGCGACTTCGTCGTTTGTGCGTTGCGACAGGATCCTGAGGATAGTCCAGCCCGTTTCGTCCATTTGGATGCGCTTGCCTAGGGATAACCAACATGCGCACGAGCCCTAATTGAAAAACAGTCTTGTGTTAGAAGTAAGTACTTGGTATATTTAAAGTTCTGTATAGATTAAAATATTAAAGAAAAAAAATCAAACCATAGGCCAAGAATTGGCCTTACTAATACCCGGCGTTTTAAAATGGCATTTTATATCTACTTGTACAACAGTGACACAGACATATGAGTTAAATTTGATGTTGACAGGTGACGAAGGCACATCTTCAAGAAAAATATGAAAATCCCGTTTTTTCATTCTTACGAGTTGCTATATAAAAAAATTTAATTTTGATCAGAAAATATTCCTGGGGGTCCCTCTATCATATCCAGCAAAAAAATGACGGGTAGTTTTTAGGCTCATTTAAAGTTGGTTAAGGGCAGCCGTGGCTAGTCAAGGTCAAAGTACTCCCCACCGCTAGATGGGGAGGCGGAACCCTCCAATCAGCACTAGTCCGAATTTTTGGAAAAAGGTTTTACAAATTTAGGGGCGTTTAGACTGCGACTGAACTTACCTTATCTACGATATCTTTCAGCTGCATAACAGCTACACCAACCAGTCTATCTTCTCTTGCAAAACAATAGTCTTTGACGCATATGTGGAGCTCGTAGTAATCCAGCTGCTCCTCATTGCCAATAATACTACAAGAAAAAAAAATCGACAAATCAAATCAGGAGGACATGTGTTGTTTACGTTTAGAATGTTTCATGGTGGTTCCTGTCAAATAAGTTATAACTGTCAAAGTAGTAATAGTAACTGTCGAAGCAGTAATAATAATTGTCAAAGTAATAATAATAACTGTCAAAATGGCAATGACTGTCAAAGTAGTAATAATATCTGTCAAAATAGTAATAATCACTGTCCAAGTGGTAATAATCAGTGTCAAAGTAGTCTTTATAACTGTCAAAGCAGTAATAATAACTGTCAAAATAATAATAACAGTGATAATACTAGAGAGAAATTGCTTATTGAAAAAACTTACAAGTTAAAAGTTTCATTATATTTCGGCGACCAGTTATTGGACTTGGACTTGGTCGCGTGTTTTCGCTTCTTATCGGAGAGGTGGGGGCCAATCAGATTGACCTCCACGAAAGGCCTGAACATTCCTGAGACTAAGTTCCATTTAAGGTCATTGGCGGCAACAACTAACAGGGAAAAATGTTATAGTCACATTCTATCATGGAATTGGTGCAATTTTGAACACATAAGTATAATGATATTTACCTTTGACTGTGACTTTATGTTCCCCTGTGCCGGGATGGGTGAACAGATCGACTTGAATCGACACTTCTCCGACGCTTCCTTCTTGTCCATCGACCGAGTCTGGAAAATATTTTTAATTCCAGTAAATCGAAATTTTGGAATAGAAATAAGTGGTATATAAGAATAAAAAATTATTTTAGAATCAAAAATGTGGTCTAGGAAGCAATAAAAAATTTTGCGATGCAAAAATTTAAACAATATCAAGCTCAATTTTTTTTTATCAATTTTGCTGTAGTTAGTTTTCGTGATGCTGAAATACGAATTTTTTTGTGTGAGCAAAAATTTGTTTAAACAATTTTATAAAAACTCTATTGCTTGAACGGCATGCTCTAAAATCTCGCTAAATACCTACCAAAAAAAGTATCAAAAGTCTCTAGAAAAGGCACAGGTGTGGACAAAAATTTCGTGCAATCGAGAACATTCTAGCAACTGGAAAACGTCGCTAGATACAAATTTTTTGACCATAGTTCTGCACCAAATGGCCAAAACTGTTGCTATATATCAAACTGAATAGTGCTAAACGATGCTTCGTATATATAGCAATATTTTACTTGTAAATTTTTTAAAAAATTGTAAAGTTTAACCTAGATTATAAAATGATGATGAATAAAATTTCCGCGAGTATTGCTTTATCTGAGAGATTTTCTGGAGATTCCGAAAAAGTATAGGTAACTTGTTAAAGTGTTATAAACAATTAAGCTTAAAAATTCGCCAAAGCTAAATGACGATCAAAAAATTAGTTTTCATGTCCCAATTCTAACAGAAGCTTTTATTTAAGCAGCTATATTTCCTATACCATGAAAAAAAAATAATTTTCAGTAGGTATGTACCAACAATTTTGGCAAGTGTAGCAATATATAACTTATAAAATTTCTAAAGAATGTTAAAATCTTAACCTAGTGTTGACTAATAAAATTTACACTAAAGGTATGTGGTAAAAGTGGCATCTAGAAAATGTTATGGAATATTTATACTCTGCTTGTGGACGATGTGCTGAAATAATACAGAGGAATGTTATTTTTATGGCGTTTCTTTGTATTACAAAAGATTTCCAGAACAAATCGCGGCAAAATACCAATCCCCTGTATAAAAAGAATGCTTAAAAAAAACTAGCAAAAAATCTGGTTATGCAGCTTGCTGGCTCTAGTGCTGCCTTGCAGCGAATTTAGCCTCAATAGCCTCATCTACCTGGCCATTTGTCTCTGGGTTTTTTCGCCTTGAGGGGCTCTTCCAGAGCCTCTTGTCCAGCCTCGGGCTCGTCGTGGTCGTACGATATTTGTCGTTGGAGCATTGTTTCTTTATTGTTTAGCGGCACTTTTAAAAGAACAAATGGTGTAGGTATAGATTGTGAGGAATGTGTGTAGATTTGGTTGTGTATGGTAGGCAACCTGTTTTTATAGATTGAAGAATAATATTAGGGTGTCCCAGTAGGTGGTTCGGTATTCAAATTTATCCAGAAGTACCTTTTGGGACACCCTGTACAACAACTAAATGCTGTGCTCACAAATGACATCTTTATTTCTACCTGATTTGAACACTAGATTTTTTTTTAAATAAAAACAAATTACCACCAAGAAAATTTGGATTTACTCGAACACAAAGTGCAAAGGGAAGTACACAATCGTAAGTTATTTTTTCTTGTATGGATTCTTACCTTCGTTAATTTGTGTCGTCACAAACGTCTTAATCAACGTGTCGGTAGTTTGAGTGTATAAAGATAAGGCGTATCTCAAACTTTGCAGTTCTGAACTCTTGTCGAGGAAGGCTTTCTTCAGTCCATTGCCACCTACGGAAGATTCCGAAAATTTATGACTTATTAAGGTTTCATATTCAGCCCAGAAATTCATATAAACTGAATTAATCGCTATCGATCGCTAGAGAACATCCTAATGGAAAAAACGGTATTTCCTAAAAAAATTAGACAACCAAAAGTCATTCACCTATCTTTACTTTTTAACAAATACCGTCTGTTAGCGCGAGGTATTACGGTAACGTTGGCTTACCTGCATGGAAGTATTGCTTAATAGTATCTAAGGCCACATCTAGAACGGCACACTGTTTTGGCGACAGATTCTTCTCCACTTCTTTGCTGATGTCCATTACGCCACTCAGGGCGTTCTTGACGTCTTGCTTGCCTGTCATGTGGTTCTTGAACAGTCTCGACATATCTTCTATTTTCGTGTTCGCCGCCAAGTTCTTAGCGTTGTCCGTTATACTCTTGAATACCATCTAGAAGGAAAGAAAACGTTATTACTCCATGTCATCTAGAACAAATCTTGTAACATGAAACCTTCATGGGCAAGAAAACTTACCGTTTTATCAGTCATCGGAGGTAACACTACAGTTTTCTCTAATATTCTCATCACTATCCTCCACAGTTCTTTCAACAGTCTTTTGAGTACGGTTTTTTCGCAGGACTGTGCGTAAAGCGACAGAGAACCGTCCAAGAGGTCCATCAGAGGTCGCAGGACTTCGTCTGCTTCTACAGCCACTTGCTGTCGTTGCGCTGGCTGATTGAGTGTGCCAGGTTGACCTCCGCCTTTGATAGCTAGAAGGAGGTCGCCTAATTCTTTTACACTTAATGTTATTCGAGGTTCCAGGCTAGAAAGAGAAATAGTTAAGAAATTGTTGCGTTGCGAAGACGTAGGGCATCGTTTCACAGCAGACTTTTCTGCAAGTGTGATGAGGTAACACTCATTGGCAGGATTTTCTCGTACCTGCAAGCAAATTGATGAGCCAGTTCATCTAAGGACCCGTTCAAGTTTTGCTGCAGTTCTTTTAAAATATTCGCAGCGTCTTCCTCTAGTTTCTCGCCTCCCATGGACTCAAACATCTTCTCCAACTGTACCCTTAATTGCTGAATGTTGTTCATTAATATGCAGGCCTACAAAAAGCATTAATTTTTATGGGCCTGTTTTAGCAAAATTTATTATATAATCAACTCTATCTTCTATAGTTTAGAAGAATCTATACCATGCTGAATTTTCACGAATATTGCTTTGTATATATGACTTGTTAAGGTTTCATAAAGGACTGAGGCTAGAAATGTCAATAATTATACTTGTTTTGAATAGGGAGTACCTACAAGAAACAGTAATTCTGTTATGCAACAGATGACGCTGCTCATTCTAAAATTGAATTGTACTATTGTCAATTTGAGGCGGTGACGTCAATTAGGGCTAGTGGTGAACGTACCATCTACGAGTATATCTGCTTCCAAAATCTATCTAAATAATAAATAAGAAGCAAGGATGCTAAAGTGTGCAAATGAAATTATAAAACTTACTATTCTTTCTTCCTTGAGATGTTCAGGAAACTCTCTTTTGACTATGTCAGCGTACGCTATAAGCACCTTGACTATAGTCTTGGCGAATCTCTTCATGTACCTCTTCCAGATCTCCGGGTCAGGACACTCTAACTTGGAGACGACGTCGAAGCACTGCGTGAGCTGCGTGAACACGTCGACCACCGAGTTGGAGAAGAGAGCATGCTCGCTGCTTTTTTGGAACTAAAGTAAAATAAATAAATAAATATAGTGAACTTTTTAATTATATTCCTAGAAATGCAACGCTTACCTGATCTTTCTTATCCCTGGTGAACGCACCATTAAGGTACTCCAGGGAGACGTCGTCATTCTCGTTCAGCCATTGCATCACAAACGGCTCAAACCACGCTGGGTACTCGGGTACTGCCCCCTTATAAGGCGGTACGTCTTTGACGTAGTTTGAGTACAGCCATTTGACTTTGAAGTGCAGGTTCATGTACGCCGATGATTTGCACAGTCTGTGCGCCTCGTGCTCCTCGAGGGCGTACTTCATGTCCACGGCGAATTGCGACCACATTGTAGCAGCTGACAGCTATAATGAACGATGTTAGTAAAAACGAAAGAAATTAGTTGAAATTGCCCAAAAAATTAAATAGAAAAAAATTTTGATACTCAATTATTACATCAGATGTTAATAAAAATAAAAAAAAATCTTTTAGTTGGCTAGGACATTAAAAGGGAAAACAATTACCTGTCCTATATTCAGTTCTTGGGGAAACTGGTTCAGAACAGGTCCGTAACTGTTCTTATCCTCTTCTATGACCGAAACTATGAGTGCGATAAGTTTGTGCCAGAAATCGACGCTGTCTAGTCGGGGACCGTGGTCTTCTGGATCTCGTTTTGGCTCGTTCGGATCAGCTTGGAATTCTCTATTGTACAGCTCATAGGTATTTTCGAAAAGGAATTGATAAGTCGACCTGAAAAATGTACATCAAGTGACTTGAAATAAAAAGCGAAAAGGGATCCATATGTTTTTCCTAGTAATTTTAAATTTTTTTGCTGCACCGCTGGGAGTAACTTCAACAAATTAAAGCTACTTGTACCAAGTAAAGACTAATTTGTCCAATTTAGCCTCTTCATTAGTCCGGGCAGTCGTAAGGCTCTGCAAGATAAACACCGCGCGGTTAAGCTTAATTGACTTGAGACTCGGCAAATAAATGACTTCTTGTTGCAGTTTGTTAGCTCTCAGTTAATAAAATTATGTTCTTTGCGAAATAAAAATCTTTTCTCGCACCATTTGCGATTTTTCGCAAATGGTGCGAGAATACAATCAATCGCGAAAATACAATCACATAAGACTTTTCACAGTCATCCTAGGCCTAGGAAAGGTGAAAAATTCTGATGTAGTTCGTATTTCAGAGAGAAAAAATTTTGATTTTTCGGGGGTCCGACATGGGTCTGGAAAATCACATTTTCCAGAAAAACTGCACTTTCTATTGCCTCACCTCCAGCAAAATCGAATTCTACATTAATTTTTACACCAATATGGTTATTTTCAAAATTGTTGAAGCACTTTTAAAGAAAAAAAAATGTAAAAGAAAAAAATTAATATTCCAATATGACTTAAGCTTACCTTAAACAGGCCTTAACGCAGTCTTTTACAACAGTACTGGCCCTTGGCGGGCTGGAAAGTTCCTGGACTTTCATTCGGAAGAAAGTGATGCTCGTCAGCAAGTCCACCGTGGACTTGAGGTCCATCAGCTTGTCCGGACTCGATGCCGGGAAGTTATTGCGGTACATGGAAAGATCTATCCTGAGAGAGTTGTGCAGTTGGTCGAGGAGTTTAACGAATTTTTCTTTCTGAAAAATCGTGTAAATTCATACTTATGACGTTGGTTTTTTTATTATAATTAATTTCTCTTTCTAACTCTTGCGTTAGAAAGGTAAATATCGGGTAATTCTTAGACTTTGTATTTTGTTTAAGAACAGCAGTTTCTTACTTATAGATGTGTGTATTTATTATACCAAGAAAATTATTTTGAATTGAGAATACATTCCCTAAAGTTCACAGATTTTAAAAAAGTGTTTTTTCTTGAAACAAGAATATTTCTTTTTGTATAAGTTCTAGTTTTATCAATAACCACCAGAAAGAACTGTAAAACTCCGTCTGATTTAAATCCAGGGACATTCTCGTACTAAATTTATTCCCCAAAGTCAAAAAAGTAATACAATTTATGGGCGTTTAGAAAGAAAGATTGGGAAAGAACTGAGGGGAATTTCGGCAGAAGCAAATAAAAATAATGGCTTATTTTAGAGGGTAATTGATTGGGTTTTCGGGGTTGTTTTGTCAATTATTTGTGAATTCCAATTAGTAGGGGCAAAAAATGAATTTCGTTTAGATATGCAGTAAGATAAAGGCAAAGCCCGCAAGAGGTTAGAGCCGGCATGGCCCTGGCAATGTCACTAATACTATGCAGATTTGTTGCCTTTTTTTACAGAAAAAAGATCATGGGAAAGCTTAAAGAAACCTGTAAAGCAATACAGACATTTTTATACATAACTTGGGCTCAATTTTAGTGCACGCCATAGAAAATCTAATTTTCGATTAAAATTGCTATTAGGACATCTACAGGGTGGGCAAAAAATATAACTTACTCCGAAATTGGAAGCAGCAAACCTATCGCTAGCCGAGACAGCTGTAGAAGCAGTCGTGTGCGCGTAATAAGCGTTAATGTTGGCCAGCAAAGTACTCATCACTGCTGGTACTCCTGGACAGAGGTACTTCGTAGAAAGGCAGTGAAAATGTCTGAAAATAAACAAAAAATGTATAAAACATTAAATACGTAAAATTGAGAATCAGTTCCCTAAACCATCTGAAAATTCCTTATACAATAAGGATTTGAACAAATCATGGTAAAACAGCTATTCTCCGGGCTATATCCTCCTCCGAGCGCTGAATTACTTACCAAAATTTGCCGTATTTTCTTCTAACACAGTTAGATAATAAAATACTTTTTATATATATATATATACTTTTTCGCCTATCCTGTACTGATGAGAACCAAAGAGTTCGAAACCGGTCTGCAGGTGACGACATCCTAACTAAAGAAAAAGCTTCCTTTTTCCTAGTAGTTTCTTGCATTCAAAACAAGTATTTTATTATCTAACTGTGTTAGATACGGCAAATTTTGGTATGAAATCCAGTGCTCGGAGGGGCATATAGCCCCTCCGAGCACTGGATTTCATACCAAAATTTGCCGTATTTTCTTCTAACACAGTTAGATAATAAAATACTTGTTTTGAATGCAAGAAACTACTAGGAAAAAGGAAGCTTTTTCTTTAGTTAGGATGTCGTCACCTGCAGACCGGTTTCGAACTCTTTGGTTCTCATCAGTACAGGATAGGCGAAAAAGTATATCCTTAAGTATTTTATTATCTAACTATGTTAGAAGAAAATACGGCAAATTTTGGTAGGTAATTCAGCGCTCGGAGGAGGATATAGCCCGGAGAATAGCTGTTTTACCATGATTTGTTCGAATCCTTTTTGTATAAGGGATTTTCAACAACAAGGTACCACAAATAGTATCTTCCCATCTTCCCAAAATTAAGTTCGGTTATGTTTCAAAAACAAATTTTTGTTATTAGTATGAAGCCCACAAAACATCCCAATCGACGTGTTTTTGCATTTTTCGCAAATATTTTTTCCTAAACTTCTAGCGAATTTGTTCCAGTTAAAGTCCCCACCCTGTATAATCGACGCCTGTGGAACGTAACCGAACTAGCGCGCTTTAATTATAACAGTCTGTCTCTTATCACAAGATTCCGACAGCAGATCTTACTACGACGCAAAGTTTTTTGGGAAAGCATTTTCAGGAATTTCCAATGCATTTTTAACGATTTTCGATGCATTTTAAAGAATTTTATTTCTATAAAACTAATCGCTTTCAACTACAAAGTCCTTTTTCACGACCCACAATATATTCAATGTTGCAATTCGGCGCGAATGCTTCAAGATTCGTCTCCAGAATTTGTGTCAGTGGGGCATGGTTTTATCCCTAGGGAAATAAAAAATTTTCTAGAAAATAAAATAAAATTTAAGGACGCGATCAGAGAGTTTATTTCAAGAGATATTGTCGGTATTACTTACTGCTTTGACGAGAAACTCTGTGTAATTTGATACATTTTATATATTATAGGGTAGGGTAAGATGGGTCTGTATTACAATTTTTTATTTGCTTATCGGAAAGCGCGGTTTCAAAATTTTTTGTTCCATTTTTTTAGCGCCGTCCAACCCTTGTATGTTTTTGGCGGCTCGAGAGAATGTCGTAATTTAGATGATATTCTCTTTCTTTGGGTTTTGCAAGAGCATTTTGTCCTTTTATATACAATGATACATTGAAAATAATTCATTTAAAGGAAATTAAATTAAAAGAAATCAGTTTTATATTTTCACCAAGTACCTAAGTAAAACTCGAAAAAAAACTTAATAATACAGCTATTAAATTCAATTCGTCATAGCGCTCTACACGTATGGCAGTGTAATAATACAGCTATTAAATGCATTTCGTCATAGCGCTCTACACGTATGGCAATGTCAACACTGTTTTCAATATGAAGTAAATCTCTGTTATTAACAATTCAAACCTCTGTCTATAAAATGAACAAAAAATTTTAGCAACCCCGTTTGAAGGACTCACCACCCGAGTAAGATTGATGAAACAGATTAAAAACATATCTGGTTTCGCGACCCGTTAAGAGTGAGTAATGATTTTTTCCCGTGATAGGCCCTGCGCCATTACTCTCTGGATATTTAGAAACTTCATATTTCAAAATCTGAAAAAAATGGGTACAAATATGTCGCATATGTCCATTGTCATCCGTGTAAGATAGTCGACACATTGCGTAATAATATGAGGTAAACCCTAAGATAAACTTCATAAATCATACGGTAACTTTAGCTGTACCTCTACACTGTCTCACGTTATATACGATTATTTTATGTAAAATATATTCTGCACGAGGACACGAGTTGCCTGCAAGCCATATTAATTTAATTTAATCACACTAAACTTTTTAATGCCGAAAAGTTTATATTAATACTCGTAGTTTAATGCTTTGGCAATGAATATTAATGGAAAAAGCGTCAGTGTTTTTACTTCCCACGGAACAGAGCTTCTACGAGAATTTTCCGAGAGCGGGCTTATCCAGAATTTTTTTTATACCGTTCGATACTGATATACAATGACCGGCAGAATTCGCGCTCCATATGGTAAATTTTTTGTATTAATTTCTCGGAAAATGTTATTCTTGATAAAAGTTGCTGCATGTCCCTAAACTAAAAAGCCGCCTACCAAAAGTCGAAAAAAAGTGTGATATGCGAGGGAGGTGCAAATTTTTAAAATTAGCGCAAGAATAAAGTACCTTCATTTTTCAATTTATTTAAAATATTTTTTGTTTTTTTTCAACTTTTGGTACACGGCATTTTAGCTTTTATCAGGAATGACATTTTCTGAGAAACTGATTTAAGATAGTATCCTAGCACTGTAAAGGTGTTGCAACATCCCAGAGCTGGGTTAAAAAATAGTAGTTTACCAATAATCTATTAAACAACTGTTACTTTACAACACTTACGTCATAGCTTGATAAATAAACTCAATCCCATATCTCATCGCGAACTCGTCCACAATCTCTTCAGGAGCTTCGTCAAAATACACCTTCCACGCATCATCTCCCTTCGCCAAGGGTAACGTGACGACTCCGCTGTTCATCTCGCACAGGTAGTGAAATAAATTCTCGTGCAAGCAGGTGTACTGCACGTGGTACGGTGCAACCTTCTCTTCGCCCTTGATTTCCACCGAGATGTGCAGCCGAATAGCTCCGGAAACGGCCGACTTGTCCGTTCGTTTTTCGAGGTTGTACCAAACGTCCATCTCACCAGAGAGAGTCCGGACCTGCGTTATAATTAAAATTGATTATTGGGAGCCGCGATTACCTTATTTTATTATTTTTTTCAATTCTACTCACCTCAATGATGGTTTGACCCAAGAAATCATCAGATTCTCTAGTCAGTTTCTGTCTTAACTTGCTCTTGAGATCGTTGTCTTCGTCCCACACCCTAACCTTTATTCGATCCGAACTGTTGTGACATTCACTGGAAAAGGAAGGAATTAGGTCAGCACTGTCCAAAAATTTGTGTTGCATAAAACGGGTCCAAGAAATATTTTCGAAAACAACCCTGTATACTAAATTACTAAATCTGAGATGGGAAATAAAATTACAGTTTACAAAATGTTTTTTTCCCAAATAATTACGTACAAATAGAATTCTTCGTCCCAAACAGGGTTGAGCTCTTGCGGCATCGTTTTCGTGCGTTTTTTAACTTTCCCCACTTGAACAGTCACGTACGGATCTGAGGTGCCGCTCTTATCTTTGGCTATTAAACCTTGTGCAGATTTAACTAAAAGTTGAAGAAAAATCGTAAAAAATGAGTTGCGTAAATAGCTAGAAATCGTGGTCAATACAATCTTACATCTAATCCGCAGTCTAAAGGGCTTTCTTAGGGAACCGGCACATAGACTGTGAATTATATGTACGATTTGTTTGTCCACGGATGTACATATTAAGACTGTCTCAAAAGGTACTTCGGTAAACAATTTTGAATTGAACCTGTCCAACTGTGCAGAGATTTTCCATGTCTCTGGAAAATTAAATCCAGTGAATAAGCAGATGGAGATAAAAAAATAAGGCCTACGACGAGATGCTAAAAAAACTAAGAGAAATAGATTCTGCTTCTCCCCAGGGAAACTTTGGAACGTTTGAATCAAATACCACTGCCTTTGCTTTACCTGTTATAGTTCTATTCATTGTTTCAGCGATGCTACTCTGTTTAGGCGTATATGGAACGGTGTACTCAATTTGAATACCTAAACTTCTACAAGAAACTTTAAAATTCATATTAGAGTCTCCACCATTATCACATCTGAATTTTTTGATTTTTGTTTGAAAATGTGGTGACACCATATATGTATTCCTTAAAACATTTCAAAACTTCAGTTTTGTGACGTAAAAGGTAAATACCATTGAAAGGCGTGAAATCATCAATAAATGATATAAAGTAGCGCTGTCCATTCCAGGTATTTGGACTAACAGGTCCAAAAACATTTCAATGAATTAATTCCAAGGTAGCCAAACTTCTTAATTCATGACACCTGTTTCTGTCAATAGGTAAACGTGCTTCTTTTGCTGTTAATTACGGTTCAGAAGCAAAACATTCGTCATATTATTGGTGAAATAAAACTGCAATTGTGTCAAAATATTACTGATAATTTTACGCAATCATCTGTAGAAATAGCCACGGACATTCGGAGAATATTATTTTTAAAACATTACTGCCCTGTCTCTACTTTTTCATAAAATCAACAAGCACATTATTTTTCTAAAATTGTCGGTTTTACTTAAAAAGGAAATCCCAAAGTACCTATTGAGACACCCTGTACATATTTGACTTTTCCTTACTGGGAAAGAGTTATTACGGACTATAGATGAATTAAAGACCTTTTAACCACTAGTGAGTAAATATTTATTAATCCTCGTGTTAACACTGTCTCGTAATAGTTATATTTAATGTGACTTTAATTGACATTAAGTTGGTATAATAAAAAAACATTTCCCAATAAAAAAATTCTTTCGATATACAGAGTGTATAAAATAAACTTTCTAAACATGAAATGCACACTGATTATAGTCACGGACAGAGGTACGTTACATGCTTTGGCATAACCATAATAAGACAAAGAAAGCGATACGACCATGCCACAGGGAAAAAAGACAGATATAGACATAGAGGGTAGATACGAGTACATCAAAAGCAAAAATTATTTACAATCAATTTGTGTTTTTGTGTATCGGGGTGTGGAAAATGTTGTAATTCAGGCGGTTCAGTGTGTGAAAGAGATGGATAGAGGAAGAGGGTGAGCTGTGTTTGTGCTTTATAAGGCGTAAAGTAGGTCGTGTCATGTGCAAACTAGATATATGCATAATGTTTGAAAAACTGGACAGGTGTAGAAAGTACCTAAATTATTAGGTTGGTAGCATTCTAAGCACCCAGTCTAATAAAATACTAATAGAGGTGTAATTAGACTGCTACCCATTTAAAAAAAAAATGGAGAGGTTCAGTAGGATCCAAAAGCTTATGACACATGTTTAGATTATGACAAAAATGTACATAAGATCGTACAAAAACCAAAAAAGAATGAGATTGTACAACGGTATACATACGGTTTCCTAATAAAATATGGCTTTCTTTGGAGATATCAGCAGATAGGGTAATGTTGCTAATACATTACAAGTATATGACAAAAGATAGCAACAGCACTGTGTCCTGTTTAACGTTTACTCATGTTTATTTGACACTAAATTGAAAATAAATAAATCTAGTTTCTCATAATTGTCAGGAGTACGATAGACCTTTCTTTATTATTCAGCTTTTCACAATTTTTTGAAATATGAATCACATTAAGTTAACAGTTTGAGAATTTCTCATACAAATAAGTAAAAGTTTTTTAAAATATAGCAGAAATATTTTAAAATGTGGCCCTAAGACATCAGATCAAACAAAAATCCTAAATGGTAATAACAATAATTATACTGTAGTAATTATGAAATAATTATTGAAAATATTTGTGGTATAAAGCTAGTGTGGTGTAAAAAAATGTGCACTGCATTGGCGTTAGTTTATTTCTTAAATTTATTACTTTAAATATATTTTTTTTATAAATTCTTAGTTAATTAACTAGTTTTAAATTTTACCATTTTATTGTATTTCTTAGAATATCTTGAAAGCCGAAAGGATTCAGGCATGAAACCGAGAGCTACATTCTATTGGGCAAGCTTTGTTGAACGATTTTATAGAACAAATGGGGTTGTTTAGAGAAAAGCCTTTTTTAGTTTTAAATAAATAAAAATTAAAGAAACAATAAGTTTTGTATTTTTTTTTGGGCTTAAATACTTTTTTATTATTGAAAGGATTTTCTCTAAGTAGTTCAAACTCTTTTACTAAGACTACACATCTCTCGTTTTATGACAGCTTTTTGAAAGGAAATCTCAATCTCTAAAAGGGTAAGAGTTGAGAAAGTGGGAAAATCAGGATGCTAAAGTTCAAGTAACATTCCTAGGTTGTAAAAAAAGAACGGTAGAAAATATTTTTAATAAATGGCTAGTTTATGTTACAGGGTTCTTGAATACACTCGTATTGTTTTGTAAATATTATACAGGGCGGTCAAAAATAAATGTGTAATAACACGAGAATTATTTAATTTATTAAAATTGCAAGCAACGATTTTCCTGAATGCTGCCATGAACACGTGTTACTTAAAACGTCCTGCTCTTTCGAAATATTATAGATAAGACCATTTTATCCCAGTTATATGTTAAACGCGAGCCTAATTTGTAATAATTATTAGTCCTGATCTGGTTTAAACAAAACAACCATATTGTTGCCCTAATCTAAGGTCAGTTACGTGGTGCAACTGGACGGGAATGAAATAGACAATGTTGCCTTTTCAAATAAGGGAAAATTAATTTGTTTGTAGTGTGAATTTTATAAAATATTTAATCATACGGGGATGAAAGCGCGGAAATCACAAATCTGATAAAGGCTTGCAGATACTCGAAAAAACAATCATAAAAAATTAACGGAAAAATGTAGTTTTTTGTGGTTTTCGCCATTCTACAAAGAAACAATCGTTTCATAACATATTTAAAATTTGTTGCCCTAGGTGTTTTTTAAAAAAAAAAATTTAAGCCCGCTTGAAACTGGGCTATTTTTCCGTCATAGGTAAGGTCGAATATATTTCCAAGCCACATATTTCGTCAATTCCTTTAAACTACCACGCATAAAAATATTGTTATTCGATACTTTCCTGAAGAAAAGCCATAATCCATGATTTTTATTGTCTGAATAAAAATGCATGCTCAATGGATATAAAGCTATACACACCGATATGGCCTTTTTATTTAAAGCCGGGGGATTGTGAATATGGGAAAATTATTAGGTTAGGGAAAGGGGATATCCCGCATTATTTAGGCTGGGTGACATAAAAGCCGGGCGGATTTTTGATACACGACATTTTATTGGAGGAAGCAACATTTTAACATGTGTTCTTTTTGGTGGGACGGAAGCAGTAAGTCAACAATTACTATTAGTTTTCTTTTTCAAGGGAGTGAGTACTTTGGACCACTGTTAGGCCACTATTAAAAAGTGGATTGCGGAATTTAAAAAAGGAAGATCAGATGTCAGAGATAAGCAACGCTCTGGAAGAGCAATTTCAGTGACCACTCCAGAAAACATTGATTCTGTCCCCGATATGATTTTAGAAGTTCGACGAATTGGGCTCACACGTATACTAGAAGAGTAGATAATCCAACAAGAGTTCTGGAATAGAACTCCATAAGGTTTAACATGGAGACTGAAATCTGCATTTTTCGGCTCATTTTAAGGCGTGGTCACTTCGTTGTTACGCGTAAAACGTCGCTAGACTAGTCGAGCCTCTAACACGGGCGTCACGAGTCTCATGTGGATGCGTACGCCGGCGCTAGAGGCTCGACTGAGAAACAGACCCCTGTTTCTGGAAAACAGCTATGAAACAGCTAATAGACACCCCTGTTTCTTGAAAACAGCTAAAAAACAGACCCATGTTTCTGGAAACAGCTAATAAACAGAACCTGTTTTTGGAAACAGCTAGAAAACAATTAAAAAACAGACCCCTGTTTCTGGAAACAGCTCCTAAGAAGCTATGAAACAGCTAAAAAACAGACCCCTGTTTCTGGAAATCAACTATAAAACAGCGAAAAACAGCTGAAACCTGCTAAAAACATCTAAAAAATAGACCCCTGTTTCTGGAAACAGCTAGAAAACAACTAAAAAACAGACCTCTGTTTCTGCAAACAGCTATGAAACAGCTATAAAACAGCTAAAAACAGACTCAGTCGAGCCTCTAGCGCCGACGTACACATCCACAGGAGACTCGTGACGCCCGTGTTAGAGAATCGACTAGTCTAGCGACGTTTTACGCGTAGCAACGAAGTGACCACGCCTTAAAATGGGCCGAAAAATGCAGATTTTAGTGTCCATGTTAAACCTTATGGAGTTTTATTCCAGAACTCTTGTTGGATTATCTACTCAGAAGCATTGCACATTTCTTATGAACGTGTGTTTAACATCATTCGTCACGACTTAGGTATGAGAAAGCTTTTGGCGTTCCTCAAACTTTTTGGATCGGCTTGTTATTATAGACGACGTGGGTCCATAACTATGACCCGGAGACTAAAGAGCAATCTAAAGAGTGGAAGCATTCTGGTTCTCCTCGACCCCAAAAATTCCGTATTCAAAAATCGGCAGGCTTGCTTCAGTTTTCTGGGACAAAGATGGGATAATTCTAATAGATTATTTGGAATAGGGTAGAAGTATCACGGGAGCATATTATACTAAGTTGCTAACTAAATTACGTAAGAAAATGGTGAAAAATCATCGCGGAAAACTTGCCAAAGGTGTGTTCCTTTTGCAAGATAACGCTCCTGATCCCACGTCGTTCATTGCACTGCAAGAAATTGATGAAATTGGTTGACTAGCCGCCCTATTCTCCGGATTTAGTACCGTCATCCCATTAGTTGTTCCAAAAACTCAAGAAACATTGGAAAGGTAAACTATTTTCGACAAATGACGAAGTTACATGTGCCGTTAAAGAGTAGTTGCAGACCAAGACAAAGTATTTTTTTTAAAGGCTTCGAATTACTTTAGTGTTTCTTTTCTTGCTGTAACTAGCCGATGGAGAAATATTAGAGGCTTGCTCTTCGACGGAGGGAATGTAAAAGTATCTGCAAAGGAGAAACAGATGAAGATAAGCGAAAAAAGGCAGGCGAATTTCTCTAATTTATTTTTGTCGGCTCTTAACACGGATATCTAAAACTTCCAGTAATTTTTTTTTCTCGACGACAACTTAATAAAGACCTAATTCGGCGAAAGCTTCTACAATTGTTCGTTCTAACGCTCCACTTCCGCAAATCAATAGGATCACTCGTCAAAGTTAGTCATCGAACACACTCCATTTTATTAAAGACAAATCGATGGAACTGACAAAAACAAAGCTTGAGGAGGTGTCTAGTCGACGGTCCATCGTCCTTAATAAAAAACATGCCTCACGACGATCCCATTTTATCCCGTGACGCCGCGTGACGGGAATATTATAGATAGGTTGCCAACTGGACATAATGTGACGTTTTTGGGATTAGGTACGCGTGGTTTAGAATTTAGTCCAAGTGCTGATATTTATTTTTTATTTGGAAAGCCCGAGAAAATAATCCATAGCTGCTGATGGACTAAGTTATGCGACCGAGTTTCATGAGGAATATTTCTTTTTCTTTTGCTTTTCACAGAAAAAAACGGAATATAACGTAAGATCAAAAAAAAACGTCCTCAAGGTATGCCGTGGAATCAATCACGAATGTTTTGAATTACTAGTCTTGAAGGGTAATATAGGTAACAGGTATAGGAATAAAACTGCCAAGTTCTGAAGTTTTATTTTTGAGAAAATTACATTATTGATTATTGTCATTTTCATTGCACAATACAGAAGTAAAAAAAATTTATATACAACAAAGAACCTAAAAATTATAAATTTAAACTAAATAAGAGACTTGTTCACCTTCTACTTCCAAACATGTTCTCATTCTTCTGCTTACGGCATCAAAAACATTGGTGAGAACTTGGGGGGAGTTAATCTTCTGAAATTTATTTGTAATTCTAGCCCGTACGTCTTCTAAATTTTCACAAGGGGTTTTGAAAACCGAATTTTTCATGTGTGGCCATAAAAAAGTCACTCGGCGTGAGATCGCAGGACCGTGGTGGCCACCTAACTGGCATATTACGACTAATGATTCGGTCTTCGAAAAATTCTTTAAAAATTTTTTAATTTTCAAGAGTTACGTGAATTGGTGCGCCGTCCTGCTGGATTGTCTCATCTCTTCATCGTCCAATGCGTTTACAAAATTTTCCAAAATTTCATTACGCAGAATTAAGAGCCCCTTAAAAATATCGGTCCAATTAACCTTCTTTTCGATATGGCCGCCCACACGCCAACTTTCTGTGAATGCAGAGACTTCTCTATAAAGAAATGTGGATTTTCATAATTCCACATTCTTATTTGTTGACAATTTACATAACCAGAGAGGTAAAACCATGCGTCGTCAGTAAAAAAGGTTTTTTTTTCAAATACGTTTCCATTATTATGCAAATTACCCATAAGCCACTCTGAAAATAGCATTCGCTGCGGATTATCATTTGGTAACAATTCTTGGACTGAGCTTAGACAATAAGCGTGCATATGCAGGTCACATTTAAGGATTGTATTGCAGGTTTCGTCGGATACATTTACTTGCTGGCTTAAACGCCAAATAGGGGTTTGTGGGTGTTCATTAACAATTTGCCTCAATTCATCTACTTTTTTTGCAGTGCGAACTTTGGGTCTCCCACTGCCTTCCTTTCTATTCACACTTCCTCTTTCTCTAAACAAAGTCACATATCTAGTCAAAGCTAGGCGAAACTGGTCGAAATCCATGACTATGTGTGGAAATTTTGTTTGAAAATCCTGAATGGCGTCCCGTGTTGAATAAAACCCACTGGCCATCAACCCTTCTACCATTTTCTTTAACTTTCGATCATAAAAACTTTTTGTTCTGCTGTGATAACCATATTTAATTTTCTTAAAAATAAAAACTTTAGAACTTCACAGTTTTATGTTTCATTCACCTTTATCTTTTACCTATGTTACCTTTCAAGAGTAATAATTCAAGACATGCGTTATTGATTCCACGGCATACTTTCAGGACATTTTTTTTGATCTTACGTTATGTGTAACTCAAATAAAATGTGTTTTTATAGCTGGAGATATGTCTTCCTATTCTTCTTATTCTATTAGAAACAGCCAGAGGGCGATGGTAGTTCTAAGCAAGATCTGTGGAAAAGATCACCAGAAAGCGCTTCGATGCCGCTGAGCGAGATAAGGGAGTTCTCCTGTGAGGACTGGGTCATTTGGATACATAGAGTCAAAGATGTCAAAGGTTATTGTGGTAGACATGGGGGCAATATTCTGGATTAGAATATGCTCAAACATTAGTCTAGTTCTAGTGTTTTTTTTGCTAAAAGATTTACTTAATAATAAAAGAAAATCGATTTACTGTGCAAAAACGCTCGGACTAACAACCCTGATATTAAATGCGCTTCATCTGACTTTTACTTTCTCGTAAAAGTCAGAATGGTAAAACGTTTGTACGTCCCGATTAAGCTCATTTCTTTTTATTTCGCATTAAGATTCCCTATCTAGATATTAAATATGGCAGTTTTCGCGAATGCGGCCACATAAAGGGGTACGACTTCAAGTGAAATACGTTTTTCTCTGGATGGAATAGTCTTATCTATGAAATTATCCTTATGGATTCTGTATCGCGATTTGCAATGCAGTTTTTGAAGGTTGATGCTCTGACCTGCAAAAAGGAAATAAACTTTCGTGGGCATATTGAGAAAGAAACATTGTTCTCGAAAAATATGTGTTTTTAGGGCATTACAGCAAACTAAGCGTCAAATACAATACTTAACTCACCGCTTGCCTGCTAGTTTACTAGTACTAGTACACTAGCTCTGCAGAATTAGACAGGTACACCCTAGTATTGCAGTTAGTAAAGTCAGAGGCCGCTCTGTACAGGGTGTTTCAAAAAACATGTGATCGCTTAACGGGAGATTTTTTAAAAGAAACTAAGGCGGAAAGTTCATGTAGGGGAACACAGATGGTTTGTCTCAAAGATAAGTGTTAAGTTTTTTAAATGCTTTTTACTTCTTAAAACGTGTGGCGCCAAATAAAATTGTATTTATCTCCTAAACGAAGTGAAAATTGAAAAAATATGAAGAGGCAAGTTTTGTTAGGAATTTAACATACTATTTGATTGAGATACGAAAATGTAAAAAACAACAGTGGCTCTATCTACAGGTTTTTATTAAGAGATATTTTACCGTCTGCTCATATGCACACTCCTGAAAGACCTGTCAAAGTCTTTTAGAGTCAGAATTATGCTTAATTCAAGTACTTTACACCAAGTAAATTCCATCAAAGTTGCTGAAGCCATTTCGAAAATATTTTGAAAAAACTAAAAAAAATATTTAACACCCTGTATCTTTGTAAACAAAGCATCTGCGGATGCAAGTTCATATGAACTTTTTGCCTCAGTTTCTTTCAAAGAATATTCCTTTGAGCGATGGCACATGTTCTTTAAAACACCCTGTATACACGGTGTCCACGATAAGGAGGGCCAGTATGGGGATCTCGTTGATAGTTGGAAATACAAAATTGGTTAAATGGACAAAAAGTTGCGCAATTAAAGAACTGCTAAAATGATGTTCCGAAATTTCTTAGATGATTTTTCATTTTCGAGTTATTTTGAAAAAACTAAATTTTCGAATTTTTGATTTAATTTTTTTCTGCCGTTATTATGAAATGTAGGGCAAAACTGATAAAACTTCTTTATAGAAAATTTTAATGAGCTTAAAGATTACGTTACCAGTTTTTTTATTCGACGTTGCGTCTTTGGGCAGCAATCATCAACCTTCATTTTTTTAAAATGCGGTCCTGATTTTTTTGTCAAATTTTAAAGGCCTTTTTATTCTAAATCCAACAGTGTACCACACATTATGGTTAAATTACGTTTTGATTCTTTTTTTTGACCATTATTAAGAAATTTTTGCGATGAGGATCTGTCTCCCAGAACATTTCATACATTGCTCCAGCTTTTGTAATTTAATGACGAAAATAATGAAGAGCTCGATCTTTTTAATTTTTTATTTTAATTATGGCTTGTAAATAAAAATAACCAATTAATTACTGTTGAAAAACATTTGTTTTCCAGAAGGATTAAAATCATCTAAAGTTGCCTCCAGGCGCGGCCCGTGAGTTTTTCTACAGGTGGGTCAAAATTTTGCGGGTAACTAGTTATATCAACGCGACAAGCAGTTCCTAGTTTTGTCAAGAAATTATTTAAATAAACACCGCAAAAATCATAAAATAGGTACTGACGTATATTGAACATTGTTGCTCTAGATGTTTATGACTCTTTTCTATGTGTTTTAGTACTCTAGATTGTTAGCGGCTTACCGTTTTGATACGTTTAGCGTCTCCTCAATAGAGGTCGCGCCTTGCACGAAAAGCCCAGAATAAATGGATGGTGTTTTATTCTGAGCTAAAAGTATGATTATTCGTAAAATAAAATTAGGAACGCTGCCGAAACTCCGTTTTCTTTAATAAATACAATACTGCCGACTAGACATAGATAGTAATACGATCTTCGTCTACGCACGTGCTGGCTGCCAGCTGTAGTAGATATGAGATAGCCAAGAATTTTAAAAGTATTTTATCGAGGAACAAGTGCTAACTTGTTGCCAATACAGCTTTTAGAGCCGATCTAATTTTTTAAATAACAAAAATTTTTAAAAAGTCTACCCTAACACAGCCTCGAACCCCCGACCTCTTGGTCAACTCGCTGAGATTCTACCTCTGAACTACGCTGCTAATGTAAGAAAACCGTGTCGGTCCGATGCCGTTACATTTCATGACTAGCGCTGGCGTGGCTGAGATCGTATTTATAAATTTTTATGTTTAACCGTTAATTAATAATATATTAATACAATGCAAATACAATGCGCATAATAGGTACCTAATTAGTTTTTCTTTTTCCAAACCAAATATTTTGAAAGAGTATATTTTACGGGGCGGTTTGAGTGTATTTCCATAGTTGGTGTGGCGCGATATTATTGGTGGGCCGTCGACAAATTGTGTCACTTTTTATCTTCCTAAAGCGCGTATGTCTGTTTCTCTCTTAGTTTTAATGAATTTATATCGTCCATTTAAACCTATGAGGCCTGTTTAAAATACGACCCAGCCCGGAGCAAACTTGGATATCTTTTGACGATGGCTTGGCTTGGCCTGAGTCTTTCTTGGGGAGTTTTTGCATGGAACTTGCACTTTTTTAAAAGAAAAGTTTGGTTTTAAAAAATAAATTATTAGGTGGATCATTGAAAATAAATTTAGGTGGGTCATTGACCAAATGACCTTATGCGTGCCTGGTATAAACCCTAAATTTGTTAATACTGGTCAAAAAATGCTCAAAACCTAATTAAATGTGTGGTACACTGGTCTTGAAATATTTTCACCTGTAATTAATTGATTATGTTTCTTATTGACAAGTCATAATTAAAATAAGAAATTAAAAAGATTGAGTATGCTTCATTATTTTCTTCATCAAATTACAAAGTCTGGAATAATGTATGAAATGTTCTAGGAGACAGGTCCGTATCGCAAAAATTTCTTAATAATGGTCAAAGAAAAGACTTAAAACGTAATTTAACCACAATGTGTAGTACACTGTTGAATTCAGAATAAAAAAGGCTTCTAAAATTTGACATCAAAAAATCAGGATCGGATTTAAGAAAATTAAGATACCTTTCATATTAATGCCAGAAAAAAATTGAATTGAAAATTCGAAAATTTAGTTTTTTTTAAAATAACTCGAAAATGAAAAATCATCTAAAAAATTTCGGAACATAATTTTATAAGTTCTTTAATTTCGCAATTTTCTTCCATTTAACCAATTTTGTATTTCTAACTATTAACGAGATCCCTATACTGCCTCTTCTTATCTTGGACACCGTGTATATGTGGTTTGCAGTAGGTAAAAAATTTTGCAAACATAGTAAAATACGAACCTGTTCATATTGAATTAACCAAAAACCTCATCTATGGCGAACATTTTCATGGTTAAACTTTTTTCTTTTATCAGTGTGTTATCTATGCTTATAAACTGGTCAACAAAAAAATCGGCAAAAGCGATTTTTACCCGACTTTTCAAACTGCTATAATTTTTTAAAAACTTAACTTTTTTGAGAGAAGTTTTCGGATATTGATAGCTCGTCTTTCCCAAATTAAGCATCAAGAAGTGATTTTGCAATGGAAGTGACATTTTCGTCATATACAGGGTAATTAATAAGGTAATGTAAAACTACTAAAAGTTTAGGTGTGTGCCATATTGCCAATAATTTTTTTTGGTCGTTCCGACATAGCACGTTAGTAAGCTGGTATCAATATCTCCAGACGTATTCGCCGGATTTTCGATTAATTGTCTCTGGCGAAAAATACAGGAGAAAACAAAAAAAAGCATACAAATTTTGGTAGCGTCATTTTTAAAACGCTGTAGCTGGAAAATGGATTAATAGACTTTGTCGGGCATTTTGGGAATTGAAAGCCCTTTTGTGTAGAGTTTTATCTAATAAACTGTTTTTTGTTCAATGTCAAAATGTTTGCGTTGTATAGGGGTGAACTAAAAATTAAATGAAAAGTGTTGTTAAAAATAAGTTTTCTTTTAATTTGATCAAACTGAGCAGTATGCGTTTTTTTTCTTGCAGAACTACGGCGTTTTGCTCAAATTTCGATTAGTTATACAGCGTGTCCAGAAACCATCTAAACAAATGCGAAACTTTTTTTATTTTTGAATTTACAAAAAAGGTAATCCCTCATAAAAAAGTTCTGCATCGTGAGAAAATAGCATAGCCATTCAAAAATGTGATCTAAGACATACAGGGTGACTCAAAAATGTAAAAGTCCTAATCCATGTGAAGCTGAAAAGACACAAAATCGTTAATTAAGGGTAAACTGCCACCGCGAATGTACTAGTGTTAACTTTTTATGTTAGTGAATTAGGTTTGGAATATACAGGAGGTCCCAAAAATAAAAATAATTTTTTATTATCAACTTTACAAAAAAGTACCTATACAGTTTATCTTTAAATAAAGATTTGGTGTCTCTTTAACTTTACGTAAATTGAGACTTTCAGCTTTTTAAGCCACTCTGTATTGACCCATATCATGTTTTTGAATAATTATGCTCTTTTTTCACAATGTTGACTTTTTATGAAGATACTTTTTTTGTAAACTCAATAATTAAAAATTTATTTTATTTTTGGGACCTCTTGTATGTTCCAAACCTAATTCACTAACATAAAAGTTACCTCTACTATATTTACAGTGGCAGTTTACCTTTAAATAACGATTTGTGTCTTTTTAGCTTCACGTGGATTAGGACTTTTACATTTTTGAGCCACCCTGTATGTCTTAAATCAAATTTTTGAATTGCAATGTGATTTTCTCACGATGCAGAACTTTTTATAAAGAATAACTTTTTTTCTGTAAAGTCAAAAATGAAATGTTTCCGATTTGTTAAGATGGTTTCTGGACACGCTGTATAACTAACCGAGAGGTGGACAAAACGCCCTCATTTTGGAAGAAAACAGACACATACTGCTCAATTTTTACAAATTAAAAAAAAACATTTTTAGCAATGGTTTTCATTTACTTTTTAGTTCGCCCCTATACAACGCAAACATTTTGACCTTGAAAAAAAAACTGTTTTTTAGATAAAACACCACACGAAAGGGCTTTCAATACCTGAAAAGCCCGACAAAGTCTATCAATCCGTTTTCCAGCTACAACGTTTTTAAAATGACACTACCAAAATTTGTATGCTTTTTTTGTTTTCTCCTGTATTTTTCGCCAGAGACCATTAATCGAAATTCCGGCGAATACGTCTGGAGATATTGATACCAGCTTACTAACGTGCTATGTCGGAACGACCAAAAAAAATTATTGGCAATATGGCACACACCTAAACTTTTAGTAGTTTTACATTACCTTATTAATTACCCTGTATAGCATGAAAATGTCACTTCCATTGCAAAATCACTTCTTGACACTTAATCTGGGCAAGACGAGCTATCAATATCCGAAAACCGCTCTCAAAAAAGTTAAGTTTTTAAAAAGTTATAGCAGTTCGAAAAGTCGAGTTAAAATCGCTTTTACCGATTTTTTTGTTGACCAGTTTATTTATACAAATATGCACTATAGTATTTTTATTCCATATAATTATTGTTTTTTTTAAGAATGGATAACTTTTAAATGTTCATTTTCCTTTTTGTTAGTATTATTAGTAATATTAGTAATTTATTGTTAAAGCGCGGTGCAAGAAGTATTAGCCAAACTGCCAAGAAAGAGATAGAAAATGCCTAACTATTAAGAAAAGTTAGAAAATCCTGTTTCTAACAGTGCCGTTAAGAAGAAATTTGCGTGTTGGCCGGTACCAGATATTTGGGTTCAGTACATATTAATCTTTGTATTACCACTTCATTTTATAACAATTGTTTCGTATTAACATTCAAAAATAATATCAAAATAGCATATGATTTCAAAGATTTCGAACACAATTCAGATTCCTATAATCCCAAATCGCATTTATTTAAACCTAGTTTTCTTCGCTCAATATTTTGAACCTCAAAATTTGTAACACCTTCAGAGAAATGAAAATAATTTACCGAATAATCCTCTGAGAATAGCGAGGTGTTTGTAACTTTTTCTCTCAATAATATTTTATTATTATTACCCTCACCCAGCGATCCTGAAACTTATTATTTCTTCAGACATTTTATGTTATACTTTTTTATATGACCATTTGCTGTTTAGGAACTTTCTTATAGGGCATTAAAAGCATAAAAGGTATTAGTTTAAAGGTTAAGAAAAGAAATAAAAAAGTTTAAAAAAAATTCAACCATCGTTTGTAACGAAAATATATTGTATTTTTTTTTTGGTGGGATTGGAAGAAAGAAAAATCCAACTTTAATAAATATTTAAAAATATTACAGTTAACTGTAAGCCTAACATTTACGATTACTTTAATATAAGACATTTTTTGTTTCCGCAAAAAAATAGGCGCAAAAGGCAAATAGCGTTGGATAACAAATAGGTATTAACGTTTGTGCAGACATTTTAATTTAAAACGTTTTATCTATGCTACCCAACACGTCCTATCTTTTATTTTTGGTAGGTCTGAAGTTTTATAAATGATTCTTTGTTTGCCTTTAAGTTTGCCAAATTATTTTTAGTTTTTTTCCGAAGACAGATATCATAGATCTTGGAAAGAGTGAGTTCCTCTTCTCTCCCTGTTGTTTGCTACAGTTGGAAGTTGTAATCAAACAACAACTGAATTACAGTGTCACTGATCACCTACGAATTGGATATTTATCAGGTTTTATGCTGTTTTTAAATCTACCACTAAACGGCATTAAAAGAAGAATCAATTCACCCAAATATTTGGTACTTTTGGTACGCAAAACATTTATTAAATAGCTCTCGCAATCAATTCAATAAAAAAATCAACGATTTAGAGGTTAGAACACACGAGAGAGAATATTTCCCGTTAGAATGCAGCTATGGCAATACCTGTAATAGCGATCTTGCAAGACCACTTGCTTGTTCCCTCGATAGTCATTTGTTTGGCTTGCTCGATCGAGTCAATGTGTGTATCGGGATCCACCCCGAAAGTCGTTCTGGTAGTACCGGAAACAACAAATAGACAATACAGAAATGGCTACCGCGTGCAAAATGGCGGAGGTTTGCCTTTTGCGCTCTATAAAAAAGGGATTTTATTTATTAAGTTTAAACCTGTTTTATATAAAATTTCGTAAGTTTGTACCTGGGGAAATAATATATTAACACTACGGTACTATTCTGAAGGTGGCACAAAAGAGTTTCGTCTTATGAAGACTTATGTTATACTATAATTTTATCTATCCAGAGTAAATTGTCATATGGGAGACTGCTGCAATTAGGGCCTAAGGATAGTTGTAGGCGACAGTAGAAATACACTTGAAAATGATAACATAAACCTTCACAAACCTGCACTTCTGCCTTATGCGAATCAGCCATCCCTAAAACAGAACTCAGAACAAATATTATGAGAATAATTATAATAATTGATCACTCTTGCCTCTCCAGATGGAACGCAGTAGCCTCGCCTATGTAATAAAGTGTTATAGGGTAGGTAGGTAAAAGTATAGTATATTTAGAGAGAGAGAGAGAGAGGGGGAGTATAGAGTAAGAGTAGAAAAAATAAATCAAACATAAATGCTGCCAAAAGAAAAAGGAGACATACATATAGGACAAGAAAAAACATCGATAGTGTTCGCTTTAAGCCAAATAAGTTGTAAACTGATTGGATTAGCCAGCAGCAGAAAAATCAGTACTATAATATTTTTTTTCTTATTTAAAAATACTTATTTTCTGTAAAAACTTTTTGCGAGGCATATTAGTCAGTGACGTATGAAAAAATTCTTTCGTCCAATGTATTTTGATGTAAATATTTCGCTTTTGGAATATTTATTTATGGGTCGATAAGACGTTGATGTATGAATGTATGTAATAATAAATTTAAGTTCCTATCCAACCAGGAAAAATCTGTACGCTACAACAGGTTTGTAGTGGCATATCGTAAGCTTTTGGCACAATTTCAAATTCTTTCAAGTTGTAAATGTAATTTAATATGTCGTATGAAAGGTTTTCTCTCAAGTTTATTGTTTTATTTTTCATCTCGTTATCTTAATAGCTTTTCATTTTATAAGCTGTTATTTTAAGACTTATTTTGTCTTGCAGCGTTCTAAATGGCGCGTAAAAAGACCGTCCTATTATTCACTCCGGCGATGAAAAATTAAGCAACGATTAAGAGCCGGAGTTCTTGTTGTATTTTTTGCTCAAACACGAGTTTTAGTGTGCTAACAAATAAAATATATTGTGGAGAATACGAGTAAAAACTAGAATGGGCATTTCCGCAGTTTTTAATGGATATCCTTAACATTTTTTTAATCCATGGTGATATAAGGATTTCATTTTACGATAGAAAAAATACTATTTAATGACAATTAATAGCTTTTTGTTTAAAAATAATATTTTCAATCTATTCTAAATGTCAAAGATTGGGTTATTTCTATTCTAGCGTTTAATGGAAGAATTAGAAAAATATCTAGACAACAAAAGACGATAAGTGTCCCAGAAATAAGTGGTATTCCAACTCCATATTATCTACATTTCCCAAATGAAACGTATTCCTTTCAAAACGTCATTAAATCCGACCTGTGTCGTCTAAATTGGGTTCTAACTATTTTACAGCACTACTTATATAAACGAGCGTGTTCATTATCGAGCTGAGATCTACAGTCTCTCTAACAAAGCAATGTTTCCGTGTGCTAACAACTTTCTAAAAGTGCCTTTTATTCCAACGTTTTACAATGGTCTCTAACTCTATTTTTTACCGGAAATTTTCTTATATATATATATATATATATATATATACATATATATATATATATTGCAGGATTGATGTCGGTAATATTTAAAAGATGCAATATTGTTTGTAAGGAACAAGGGGGTTTACCGTCTTACCGCCTGTTGTCGTCTTAAAGAATTTCAGTAAATAACATGAAAATAAATAGAATGATTGGGTTAAACATTATATATATATATATATATATATATATATATATATATATATATATATATATATATATATATATATATATATATATATATATATATGGTGACAATTTAAAAACGATCAATTTGCTAGAAGTTTAGAAGCAAGAAAGAAATTTCAAAACGCTTAAAACTGTTCTCCTAGTATGGTGGGGGAAGTAAAATTAGTAAAATCTTAAATGGGAAGATAGGTTAAGTGACACCTTATTTGAAAGGCCTCTCATTTATGTACATTGTGACGTTTCGGTTTTTCAAATTGAATAACCCATTGATGAGTTATGCTCATTGAAATATTTTGAGTTCCCCTTCATACTACGAGAACGGTTTTAAGCGTTTTGAAATTTCTTTCTTGGTTCTAAACTTATCGCCGATTGATCGTTTTAAAATTGCCGCCCTGTATATACAGCGTCTGCCCAGATTTGGTTACCAAATGGGAAACTTTTTTATTTTTGATTTTATGAGAAAAAGTTATTCTTGATAAAAAGTTTTGCTTGTTGTAAAAGTAAGACTCGCATTGAAAAAAAAAGATATGTTATACAGGGCGTAATGAAAATGAAGAAAAAATATTTAGAAAACTATTTATTTTAACTAACAGATCCTAAAAACAAACTTTAGGCCACAAGAGAACCACAGATTTTTTTAATGCACTTAATAAGATTTTTCTTAAACCGGCAAACAACATGTCTTACATGATCGGCTGGGATTTCTTCACATGCTTCTCGTATCCTATTTTTTAAATGAATAAGATTTTCAGGTCTGTATTTGTAAACAATTTCCTTAATTCGTCCCCAAAAGAAGAAACCAAGAGGTGTGAGGTCGGGGGATCTAGGCGGCCAATCCGAAAAATTATCATCTTGATTCGAAGTTCGCCCAATTTTAAAATTGAAGTTAAGCCAGGCTCTTACGTCTGCTGAGAAATGACAAGGGGCACCATCTAACTAAATATTAAATCTTGCCTTACATGCAGGAGCAACTCATTAATAATATCAAAAAAGTCATTTTGCAAAAAAGTTAGAAATATTTGTTCTTTAATGTTATACTCCAAAACCCCGAATTCTGTGATGACGACATTCCGTTGGTGGTAACCGTCGCTTCGACGGAAAACAAAATTTGAAACCCGAAATTTGGATGATCTTCATAATACCCCATTCTCCAATAATACCCCATTCTGACAATAATCAAATCGTATATCCATGTCCCCAGGAAATGCGTGAATAAATTTTGGCTTAAAATATTTCTATTTGTTTTTCTTCAAAACAGTTTGGATAAATTTAAGTAAGTAACCCAATTCATGGGATCTTTGTTCAAGGCTTCTTTTGGGTTTCTCTGTAATATGAAGCAATATATCGAGGTCATCATCGTCAATGTCACTCTTACCCATTACCTATTATGAAACCAGCACCACATACAGGTATGATAATAAAAATAAGTTATTAGATTTTTCAAAAAAAAAAAACACTTTGAAGTCATAAAAGAAATATTAAGAAAGAAGTTTAATGAATCGTTTCATTAAAAAAGTATTTATTTGCATTTACAAATGACATTACTAGCGAAAATTCCATGCTATTTAATTTAACTACCCGGTTTTCTTTATTTTCTTTGCGCCCTGTATAACATATCTTTTTTTTTAATGCCAGTCTTACTTTTACAGCAAGCAAAACTTTTTATCAAGAATAACTTTTTCTCATAAAATCGAAAATAAAAAAGTTTCCCATTTGGTAACCAAATCTGGGCAGACGCTGTATAATATGTCACACTCTGTCTAAAATCATAAGAAAATATGAAAACCAAAATATTGTCAGTTTTTTATATGAAATTTATATAATCTACTTCCGGCTATTTCGGGATCTTTGACTTAGTAAAAGTAAAATTGTGTAGCACTGTATTTGACGTAATAATCGCACAGTAAGCCGACCAAAGGCAATCTCTTTAAAGCGTCAGACAATGTTGCGAGTCATAAAGTTGTTGTTTACGCCCCAATAGCTTTTAATGCTTTCCAAAGCCCAAATTTTGGCGCCGGAACGAGTTACATAATATTATCAGTTTCCGAGCAACCAAAGCCTTTGTTCGAAAGAAAGTTTGACTGGAGACAGGCCGACGTATTGTGGGTTCAACCCCGGAAAAAGTTTCAATCTAAAATTAAATTAATTTACAATTAGCCTTTCCTGAGTGGATATTTTGAATTTATCTTTGTTTCGGCGGGGTTCACACTTTTTGACTTGCGGATAATGAATTATGAAATCGTTGTTTCTATCGGATAAGGCAATACTCACGGCAGTACTACAGATTTTCAAAGAATTGTGTATTCAAAAAGCCCTTTTTATAAAAGATATTTGTCGAAAAAGTAGTTTAGAAACGTTTTCGTAAATCCCAAAGAAATAGATATGTCGACTTTTTTTGTAGACTTTTCCTGCTTACCTTTTTTAATGACCCAAACAAAAAAGTGCTTTGTAATATTCTACCTAACCTGGTTCAACTTCTACAGGGCGTTCTAATTAGTGTAACTTTAATAATGTAAGACATTATGTCAAAAGTGTTCATTAGGTCTTGGTGTACATGTATTTACTGCTAAATCTATCAAAATATGATTAAAGTGTAACAACTTTAGTCTCTATTAAAGCTTATATTGAGCTATATTGCCTCTATCTAGCGTCAAGTCCTAATAAAGTTACCTCCGTTTGGCTTAAAGCGAAGGGAAATATACAAGGAGGTACAGATACACAGCGAAAGCTTACTCTTACACTCAGCCATTTATAATATGTGTATTAGGTTCGTAAGTTATACAGAGTGTCCTAATTTTATTATAAGACTATTATAATGATTGTGATCTGCTTATTAAAGAATTATTTATATTATTGTTTTGTTAAAAATTTATTTTTTTATTTTTATCCGCCAAAAATTAATAAACTAGAACACCCTATATAAAATACCTTTCACTACGTTAAATTAACAGTTAGAAAGGATGTTTCCTGTAATATTCAATAAGGTCAAAAGGTACAAAAGAAATGAAATAAACCAAAAATTCTGTGTCCCCAGGCGCGGGAATAAAATCCTTTGCAGTTTTTCTACCGAACAAAATGGGTATATGTTATGATATTTTCTGTTTGTTCCTTTTATTGTGTTTTATAAAGCCGGTTTTGCCGTTTTGGTAAAATATTTGTCATACCGGAGTTTGATTTTTTTGCAGCTAAAAAGATTTACTTACGCGAGAATCAAAAATAAATTTATTTATCGTTTTACAGTACCTTGCAGAGTTTATTATGTAAAAAGTACCCTGCTGTTATATTCTCTGAGCTTACATACAGGGTGTAACAAAAATATTGAAACCTCGAAATATTTTGCAGGCCGTTCATTCGATTTTTATGAAATTTTGTACACTTAGGTACGAAATTAGGTCCGATCCAGTGGTGAGTTCCGCATTGTTGTCAAGTTTAGCGTTTTCCTGAACTTTTTTTTAAATGGAACGCTCTCTATTTTATTCGATTTTCGAATTCTGCCGATTTCAGGAAAACGGCACAAATTACAACAATGCGTAACTCACCATTAGATCGAGCGTAATTTCATACTTAAGCGTACAAAAGTTCATAAAAATCGGATGAACGGTTTACAAGATATTTCGAGGTCTGCATATTTGTGTTCCCCACTGTATACTATTTTTCCTATTTACCAATTCTTTCTGGGTTTATTTTATTTCCTTATCACCTAAGGATATGTGTACGCATATATATATCTGTATGTATATTACGTATGAGCGTCTGTATGGGTGTATGTATAAGGACCGTGGTCAGTTCGCGATCATCAGTCCGAAGGAATGCGATATCTTTCTTAGTATATAGTCTAGAAATACGAAATTCTCCATGATGACAACGATAACCTTAGACGTTCTCCATGGGCGATATTCTCTTTATTACTAGAGTATTATATTATGTAAAATTATTTTTAGCGCAGTACTTTTAACCATATTTTTATAGTATATCTACTAACGACAAACATACATACAATCACACACTAAAAAATAGACAACTAAGGAGGATATTCATAGAATGATACGAAAATATATAGTCTGTACAGTGTAATAATAACAAATAAATTATGGGTTTCATTTTTATAAAATTATTTTTAACTTTAACTTAATATAGAATAAAGCACTAATTTTACTTAAATTTAGCCTTGGCAATTATTAAAGTTAAAAAGAATTTTTTAAAAACCAAAAGGATGAACCATGAATATTATAGACAAGGACCACAAAATACACTATATGTATACGGTTGAATTCAGCCACTGGGGCACTATTTCCCCACCAACCTGTAATTGCTATTTTGGCAGACCATTTCGAAGTACCGTCCAGTACTGATTGTTTAACAGCTTTCATATGTCCTGCATGGCTTTTCTCTTCAACTCCAAAAACATCCCTAGGAATTTTATAGATTTTTCGAAAAAAAAGTTAGGAATATACATAGTAATACGATCAAGTGTCTTACTTGGGAAAAGAGGTATTAAAATACTTTTTAGGATCAACATAGATTTATGAATGAACGTAAATAATGTATTTCTTAATCCCTAAGTAAAACAAGTGATCGCATAGCAACAGCGGTCGACTTCCCTTATATCGTACGTCGCCACACATAATAAATTTAAAAACCTCCACTTTATAAGGACTCTAAATGATCCTTAAAAGGTTCTTAACCTCTGACCTTTTAGTGCTGCTTTATGGTACGTATGCCTTAAAGGCAACGAAGCTGCAAGAAGTATGTGACGGGTTAGTTAAAGAGCAAAACTATATTTTTTACCGGTGATTTTTAAAAGAAAATTGAAAATAAGCCCCCCGGATTGACATGCGAAGTTTTCAGTTTACCGGAGTCACCGTTAAAATTAAAACTTTTTCTTCATATTACGATCAAGATAAGCTCTTTAAGGTACTAGAAATTAACTTGATTTATATCAAATAAAATCAAGTAAGTTTTGAGACCGTTGATGAAATGATATGTCGCAAAAATTCCTATACCATATAAATTATAAATTATTCAAACACAACTGGCTGTTTATAAAATCGACCCCTATGGAATGTAACTGACCTGATGCGCCCTAATTATAACAGTCTGCCTCTTTTCACAAGATCCCGACTTCATTATGCTTATTTATGTTAAATATCGACGTTTTAGCTTGCTCCCAGTCATCTACATCTAATTAGTCCAAATTATTTATTAAAATACGTCTGTTTTCGATTTCTAATTACCCAGAGGCGTCCCGTAGACCTTCGAAACTCTAAAAGATCTATTCGAAACGACTCGAGTTTAAAGTATGACATCCCACGCGCTGTCACTGCTTCAAAGGCGCCATTGTTTCCGATCTATAATTAATAAAATCACAAAAGGATTTTTTACATTTATCGCGCCTTTAATCATGGTTGGGGCCCAATCAAAGAAGAAACCTAACCTCACTTCAAAAAGGAATTAGTGCCCTAATTTCATCAGAAACATTGCAAACACACTATGCGACGTTCAAAGCAGTCGTTCCGCCTGTTTTCATTGAATTACAAAGGACTTATATTCGTGCTAGTGTAGATCTTTGAAAACAGAAGTATTAGCAACACTAAGGGGAGTTTTCGTTACGACACGGTAAATAATTTACCGTATTCGATAACGCTAAATTAATGTAGAAAATTTGGTGGGGCTTATAGACTTTTTATTGCCCATGTTAAGTAATTCTTAACGTTTTGTCACCCCAGGTTTAGTTTTATTCAAGGACTGGTAAGAAACTATAAAATTTTGATACCTTGTTTTTTATTTAAGAATTATGCTACTAAAATATGCCCTAGGTAATTTTAAAAACATCAAAATATTTCACTCTTTTAGTTTCGGGTTGGACAGAACGAGAAAATCCATCTATTCCGCAAAATGATTTACCAGAGTAGAGATTTTGACAAGAATAGCTCGAAAGAAAAATTTTTCATGCAGAACTTACTCTGAAAATTCGTAAAAAATTTCACTTAAACTTTTCCTAAATTCCGTTCTTTTCTCTCAATCACATAAGGATCGAAATATATATCTTCAAAATTTAAATCTATTTCTGCAAGTACTAAGCCCGCTCAAAATCAACAAAATAATCGCGATTTATTCGCTATGTTTTCACTTTTATTCGCGTAACTCAAAAACGCGACCTTAATCGTCCTGTCGAAATTTTTTTTGTTACAAGAGGGTACAAAAACATAACTTGCAACACATAAAGTGCAACACTTGCACGAAAAATCCTTTTTCCAAGAAACAAACTGGCCAGTTTTCGATTTCCTCGTATCATATCCGGAACCTACACGAAATTTCTTATTAATTTGGAAAATTTCCCTCACGTTTCATATTGTTACAATGCGATGAGAGAACTTTTGAATTTTTTCATGAATAAACCTAATTTTCTGAAAATTTGCTACACATGGCAACCCTGCCGTATTGCGGTAATTTAGTATTTATACCTCTATTTAACCCCGCCTGTCATTATAGTGCGTAGTGTGGAATTACTCGAACCATAAGTCACAAAAGCAGCAATTATGCAAATTGTGGCTGGATTTTGACGTCTACGTTCTATAGCAGCTTTATATTCAATTCTAAACGAGAAGCAGAAATTAATGTGTCGTACTTAACTTGTCTCTTTTAAAGAACGTTAAGAGGAAATACCGTATTAGGGAGATCTTGCTAACTGTTAGCAAAATTTCTAAAATATAAGTTTACAAAAGTATTTTCTGGCTTTTGATTGCCAATTTGTAAAAGCTTCTTACCAGTCTTTTACATTATTCCCAATATCATTATCTTAATATATATATACAGTGTTCTTTTTCAACTCGGGGCTCGGGATTTAGATTGTAATTGTTTCACCCCATGTTAACTTTTGTTCTACTAAAAATGTTGGGCCAAATCTCGGCACATATTTTAGGGTCTTCAATTCTCGTTGAACGGTTTTTTTTCCAGCAATTCCATACCAATTTCAGAAAAATCTAATATTTTTTGATGATAATTTACTGTTACAAATTAATTTAAACAATGCATGGAACTCAGAACTATCAAAATCGATTACCTGACCTATATAGGTATTAAAAAATTGCATTTTACCAAAAAACCAGTACATTTTTACATCTTTGGTAGCCTTACTGGTAAAAATAAGTCACTGTAGCGTCTTCTATTGATTTAAGTAATCTCTGTTCCAAATTTCGTCCTTTAGTTCCTAGTAGAACAAAAGTTAACATGGGGTGAAAAAACCAAGTTAAAAAAACTATATATATATATATATATATATATCAAGTGGAAATAATAAAGCTACAAGTTATGACGGTCCGATGTCTTTCATAACTTGTAGTTTTATGATTTCCACTTTATAACAGCTTCTTACAAGTGTTTTACATTACTCTACTCTTTATATATATATATATATATATATATATATATATATATATATATATATATATATATATATATATATGTATTGTTTAAACATTATTTTACCCTCATAAAATTACAAAAATCCTGAAAGAAAAAACAAATTAAAAAACACATTAGTGGAGCCACAATAAGGCCAGTCTCACATACCTGATAAGTTCGAATATTTCCGGTTTCTCCCTCTCTCTCTGCTTCATGCGCTCCTTCATTGCCGTAATTATGCTGTTGGCCTTATCTTCGGCGCCGTGCTTTGAGCTTTTCTCCGCCGCTCCTGCAATAAAAATTTGATGATAAGTAAACGCCTAGAAATAAAAAAAATATTGTGGGTTTTATTAAAATTTTATTTGAAACCGCGGTGATCGGAAACATAACAAACTAAGTGGATATATTTGTTAATAAAACAGCAGACTTTGACTCGACTTAAAGATTAGGGCCGTGTAACAAAGGTAACGATTTTTTCTCAATGGGAATTTCCAGGCGAGCACTTATTTTTATTGCGTTATGCGTTAAATATCAGGTTGAACACAAAACCATGCACAACATAACTTACAACACGACGGAAAATCGATAACAACCTGGTTGGGATAATGGATCTTTATTATTTAAATATGTATTACGCCGAAGTGCGCCAGTCAAGATGTCAATACATTCGGGAAGTCAATATATTATTGAGCAAAAATTAATTGGGCGAATGCGAGTGAAGAAATCCGTTGTAAACATCATATGGAAACACCTTAACAAGCCATGTATGTATCTTTGACTCTTCAGAAAACTTGCCATCAGATTAATCAGTATTCGCGGGACGCATCACGCTAGAAGTTACACATAGCCTATAAAAGAGATTTTTGAAATGGGGTTACACAACAATTTTTACCTCAATACAGTTTTTACCAAATTCTGGACAGAATTTTGAACGAAACTTTGACAAATTACATATTTTTGGAATCTCCAGAAAATTTGCCACCACATAAAGCACATATTATAAACTTTTTTGAAATACGATTTCCTACACTAATTTTTTTTTACCTCAATGCAGGTTTTATCAAATTCTGGACAGAATCTTTAACGAAACCTGACCAAGTTGTATATTTTTGGAGACTATAGTTGCTTTCTTTCGGTTCGTTAGTAAACTTTGTAAGGATTTTTATAGGCAACTAAAAGAATAATATCGCATACCTTTTTACGTATAATAAGAACGCAATATTTAATATTCATACTGATTTCAAATATCGCTTTATTCTACTTCTAAATCTATTACCCAACAGCGTAAGTTATATAAAAATAAACCAACAGGTAAACTTCTTTACGTTCCATTGTGCATTTTCTTCGGAATCTGAAACCATTTATTACATGCAAACTACGATGCAACCCTTTGAACCGTAATGTAACTGTCAACAGTACAAAGACCAGACAAAACAATAATTTGAACATTACAATACAAGAGTACACAAAGAGTAGACTGACACCGTCCGACATAATTATTAATTGGAAAATGATCGAAATTAATTTACTGGTATGTCCGTTTCTTTATTGCTTATTACTCGATAATGGAAGGGTACAATGGAAAATGTTCCCAAGAAAATCAAGTTCAAAAATAACTGCGCAATTAAATTGTGTCAGTAGATTTAGGTACTTTTTTATCTCTAATAGAATTCATTCATTATACTCTTAATGGCGTGTGACAGTAAAAATTGCCCTTAATCGATATATTGCTGTTAGTGTACCAGAACAAAGCAATAACTTTCCGCAAACCAATTATCTAATAATTAGGTCGCCGATATCCGATCGTGTAGCCTCAGCTTTAGGGCTTTTAACTTTTTCTCATTCAAAATGATATTAAAAGAGTTTTAAAAGGCCGGATTGGCTTTCAGTTGGAAAAATGCCCCGACAAAGTTCAAATATTTGGCGAATTTCATTATCCAACCGCTCTGCCGCGAGATATCGATGCCACAAATCGCCAGGGCGCAGTTTAAAGCCGGATATTGACATCGATACTTTCTGATTCTAGTTATGAAAGTTTAAAAGCCGTTTTTGCTTTTCTCTGTGTACCTACAGATATACTGATATTTGATGATCAATGTAAACTTTATGGGTAAGAGACTTTTGTTTATGAATAACTGATCAAGAATTTCCACTCATTGCAAGGTTGCGATTTAATATTTAGAAAATAAATAATTATCAGCAACGATACTCAAACTCGACAAAGTTAATTATTAATGTTATACAATACAGGTAAGTTTAACATTAGATAGCCACTCACAACCGTTCAAATCAGGTGACGATTTTACATCTGATTGTCTTTTGTCCCCACCGCCATATTCAAACAACTGAACCGTCATCACCATCAACGTCTACCGTTGATTTCACACGAATAACCCACCGTTCAAACTTATCCCTCACAACTCATCAAAACTGATTTAATTCCTGTCTCTAAAATGTTATCGTATAAAATTTTTCGCTGTCAATGAATTGATGGGCCGTGAATTTGACGGGCCTAAAATATTATTGGCCGATATTAATGGTTAAAATGTTTAAGCGCGAATATGACGTGAAACCGATGTTCAGTGGACGTGCGTGTGTATGAGGAAGTCATGTCGCGCGCACAAGAATTGGGTCATAATAATATGTTATGCAGTATTATGTTTTTAACTTATTTTTCTGTTTACAATGTCAAAATACCGTCACAACTCGATGTTCCTATCAATAACAAAGGATGTAAACAATTTAAATGCAATTAGGACGAGTGTGTCAAAATATTACTGTTTAAATTAGTTACCAGCATTGTCAAATACAATCGATAATAATATCCTTTGAATGGTTGTCTATAGACAAGTTTAGTAAACACCGCGAGGCCACAAATTACACCCCATGGAGATGCAATGTTGAATAACGCCATACTAAATATTGATCTCTATGACCTAATCCTGTCTGTTTATCATACGAAACTTAATTAATAGGTATAATATAATTTTATAAACCAATCACCCGTCTGCCCATTGTTTACGTTGTGTTCAAAGGAAATAATTATATAATTGAGTGACAGATCGCTTGTTTAGCGTATTCAATAATGGCCTAATTAAAGTATACGCTTTAAAATTCGTATTATAAATCGGGGAGTTTCTAGTTGATTGCAGGTTTTAATCTACAATAGATTTTTTCTTAAAACAATTGAACCTTCAACAAACTTGACTTTAACTGTAAAATTTAATTTGGAGAGTAAGAAAGCCTTACTTTAGCGGTCTGGTATTTAATAGAGGCAAAATTAGAATATTATTTTTACAATTCGTATTATATGTCGTGGATTTTCTAGTTGATTGGAAATATTAATCAAAAATTAGTTTTTTGTTCTAAAGAACGAACTTTAAATACATTTTAACACAAAACGTTAAAATTTAATTTAGGGAGTAACAAAGCCCTAATTAAGCGGTCTGATATTCAAATTAGACAAAATTAGAATAGCACCTAAACAATTCGAATTATATATCGGGGTGTCTCTAGTTGATTGGAGGTTTTAATTAAAAATATATTGTAAAAAAACAAATTTTCAAGAAACTGGAGTAAATAATAATAAAATTTAGTTTAAAGGGTAATAGAATGAATGGTAGAATTTAACAGTCTTGCACTTATTAATAGCAACACCAACACTTATAAATTGGGGTGTTTCAAGTTGATTGGAGGCTTTCGCCGAAAGTTTATGATATAATTAATTTGTTGTTGTTTATACTCAGTGGTTATTGGTTTCAAATATTAATAGCTAATAAAAATCAACATTTATTGTTTAATAGAATAACTCATTTTGCATAAAAACAAAATTATAAATTCACGATGACTAAAGTAATATTGTCAAGCTTGACATTAACTTTGACTTACCCATGAAGAAAATTTTAAAAGGGAGCAGGTATTTCATTTGCAACCAGAATAGTTACGTTTAAAGTATATTTATGCAAAATAATTTTTAATTTAAAATATTTCGAAAACGATTGAAAAACCGTATAGGGTACGTTATACAAAATATGTCTAGAACTTCGCCTAGAATCCAAAAATATAATAAAAATGATACTACATTATTTAAAATAAGCAAGAAAATCGATATTTTATACTTAATTTTTTTTAATTCGGTGCTCAATTGTTCTGCCGATAAGATATACGAAAGACTCATAAACATCCCCAAAACTTTCATATTGAACATTTTTTCCCATCTTTAAAAATAAAAAAGTTATAAGGCCTGTTCACTTTTATTTGGATATCATGTACATTTTTCTAAAAATGCTTATTCAAAAAGTAGTTCTGTCAGTCTTTTTACTTTTTCTCCCTTTTAAAATGCTAGGTAGATAAGGGATATTTAAATTTTTATCGTTCGGCATGCTACAGAGTCGATTACTCTACTACAATTCGTCATATTTCTTAAATACTTACTTTGTAAACAATCAGCATTGAGCAAATCCTTACACTTCTCGTGGCACTTGACTCCGCATTCAGTGCACCTGACTCCCTGCCTCGCAATGCCCCAGAGTAGTCCCTCACATTCATAGCAATACGTCGGTGAGGTTGCCGTCCACGGGACGAAGTTGTGCGGAGTTGTACAGCTGATCGGGTAGATCAGAGCTTGGAGGGTTTTCTTGTAGACGTGCATTTTCTGTAGAACGAAGAATTGTATTAGAATATGATAATTAGAAAGCAAATTTAGTATTTGTGCAGATTTTTTCACCATACACTATCGCGATATGCCACATATGAGTACAACATCTCGATGTAAGCAACATAATCTATCTTCTTGACTATTTATAAAGCAATAACATTAAGGTTGTCCGCTCTTTAGAACTTCTCGAATGGTCCTTAAGAACTACTTTTAGTATTTTATGGCCTAAACTTCCTTCTCGCTCCTGCGGAAAGTATTTCACTAAACGTTTTTTATCTTTCCCTGGGTCTCTTGAGGTAAAGTCTGGGGAATTAGTGTTGAATTTATCAGCATTCTGTTGCGTTGGCAATTTTTATATCCAATGATATAATGTCGATTTATTTTTGGGGGTTTAAAGATTTTATAGAGGAGGCAAGTTCGACCTGGTGAGTTAAAATAAGCAAAACAATAATGCAATGGATGAAACTAATTGGAATAAGGCCCTAAAGGTGCCCAGATGAAAATATGAGACTCTTTATAAAAATATATTGTTGCTAAATTTTTTTTATTAACAATTTATTGCAAAAAGTCTTTTTTATACAAACGTGTTAAAAATGCATTTTTTAACACGCCGCAGACGCCTTAAAAATGTTACTTTATGGCACTAGTGTTAAAAGTACTTTATAGCACTAGTGTTAAAAGTACTACTATGGCAACTACGACGCCAACAATGGTTGTTAGATTTTTTGACAAATGTCAACTTCATAATTTTATATTATATCTACGATGCTACTTAAAACTATGTGTTTCGAATATGTTAAACTTTCTAAAAACTGTAATTGTATTTTTGTTTTTTATTGTCGTTTGTAGAAAAAATGTTGTATGATATTTGTGTTAAAAGTACTTTTAAGGCACTCATTTGAATTGCAGAATTCGCTTCGCTCATTCTGCAAACTTTCAAATTCGTGCCGTAAAATTATACTTTTAACACTTATATCATAAATAACTATTTTTTCATGTCTTTTTTGACTTTTCCGTCATATATCTTAGGGACCCATTCCAATTGTTTTTATCCATTGCATACTCTATTTACTTATTTCGAGTCTCCAGACCTAACTTGCCTTCTCTAGTCAGCTCACGTTGGTTTTGTTCTAATTTCCAAAAGAGGTTAAAACCCGGTTCAGCTGTGCAACAATAACATTAGCTTTATTTACAGTTTCGCTATTACTGTATGTTTAACTGCGGCTACAGTTTTGTTATTGCGCCGTTTATTTGATTTAAGTATAAGAAAAAATGCAAAGTATTATATCAGTGTATTTAATACTAATAAAGTTAAAAGATAGTTAAAAAGATGGTGTATTTATAAAAAAGCGAAACGTTATTGTTGTTTTGGGTAAAAAACAGAGGCTTCTCCCTTATATAGGGTTTAATTATCGCTGTCTTACTTAAACTAAACCAATTTTTCATCTATATTACAGTCTCTAAATTGAAATTCCCAAGCGCCGAGTTTTTTTATAAAATACCCACTCGTAATCTTAAACTTTAGTTAGAAATGGGATTAAATCGGTATGTTTTTACTGTAAATAATAAGCCACTTACAGTTAATTCGAGCAACTTTGCAGGAATTAAAAGCAAAAAGAACAGCAGCAGCAGCGAACGAAAAAGGAATTTGTTCCTGAAGATGTTTATCCAAACAAATTTATTCTTAAAATCCGCTGCAGAGAAGGTAAATTTTCTTGTTTTTAGAACGGTTATAAGCTTATTATGAAGAGTTATTTCTGAAGTAGTTGTTTCTGACGAAGTAATTTAATACAGAATAGTATTCAAACTTACCAGTTCTTCGTCGTTCAGAGTTGCCCTAGGTACTGCTGACGTCAGTCCTGCATTGCGTTTTGTGGCAGCCATAGTCTGTGGACATTGAAAGACATCTTAAGGTAACTAGGGATATATTTCTCAAATCTTTTAAAAGTAGTAATTTAAAAAAAAATCACTATCTTCACTACTGTTAACTAGTTAACTTTGAAAAACTCTAAAGTTAAAAACTTTTTAATGTAAGCATTGTGGCCAAAGCTTTCTGTAAGCATGGTAAGTTTGGTAAGTATAACAATTTTGTGCTGCATCAGTAACAAGATAGTAGGTATGCAGATCAGTGTTACAAGTTTTAATAATTTAAATTATAATTTTTATTAATCAAGAGTCATTATACAAAGTTGTAGACAGCTTTTGGCATATTAATATATAAAATTGAACACTGATATGCTACAGTGTAAACTTCTCGCTGTACGTGTGTAAAATATAGAAAAACTTTAAAATAGGTACAGAGCAAAAATATGAAAAACCTTTCAACGTGCAGTATTATAAAAAAATCATTCACGTCAGCTCAAAATTACATACATTGTAAAAAGTTTAAACAACAAATAAAGTGACAGAATGTTCGTGATTGTCACTTGTTTACCTGGGTGAAATTAAATGGAAAATACGAAAAAACAAGGTTTTCATGATACCTGTGAGAAATAAAACATGCATGGTGTTAATAGAATATGAAAAGGGGGCTATTGCGGGGAATAAGGGGGAGTGACGTCAAATTGAGGAGTTGGTAAGCAAAATACAGTACTATACACTAAAAATTACATTAACTATACAGACAGGTGAATAAACTCAGTTTTTTGTCTCAGCTAGTAAAGTAAAACTTCAAAAACGTTGAGGATAAAGTAAATGTTTATAAATTTTAAAAATTTTAAAAAAGGTAAAATATGTGTAAAATCAATCATTTTTTAGATAATTTTAATGCTCGTTGTACAAGATGGTTATTATTATTAAATATAGATGGATGCGGGTTTTGCGACAATGCTGTGATATTTTTTTATTATTAATTAAGAGGTAAAATAGCATCCTTTTACAGTTATAGCCCGATTAATCATTTATACTGAAGACATATAAAACATAGATTAAAACAAACTTTTACAAACCGTTAAGACATCACAAGGAGACAAAGCAAACAAAATGCTTGAGTTTTGTTGTGCCACCAAGCTTTTGTTTGTTCTAAAAAGCAAAGGCAGCAAAAAGTCTACAGCAACAAAGTTAGAGTACAATCGTGCAAAAAGTTTTGTTTAGGCTGGAGATTATAGTTTCTAGGTTACACTAACTGAAAGTATCGGCCAGTAGGTGTATCACATTTCTTCGGAAAGACATTTTTTGTTACGAAAGTAAAACTAATTCTTGACCTCCGCATTAACCTACAATATCAAGTTTTCCTCAAAAAAATTACGTTTTGGAACCCAATTAAAAATAAAGTTTTTAATCAGTTTTATCTTCTAACGGGAGATGAATTCCCACGAATATTGCTGTATGCAACTTTTTTGGAGATTCTAAATGTATATACATTTTTAAGGTTTCGTTAAAGATTCTGTCCAGAATATGGTAAATACTGTATTGAGGTCAAAAATATGTAATTTATGAATCTCCTTTACAATAAAATTTATTTCAATCGATTGTATCTTCTAACCTGTGGCGAATTCCCGAGGATATTGCTTTATATGATAGCAAATTTTCTGGATATTCCAGAAATATATAACTTGTTAAGGTTCGGTTGAAGATTTTCCCCAGAATTTGGTAAAAACCCTAAAATTGCAAATAATCCTAATTTTTTATTACCTTATTTTATAATAGCTTTTTTTTAATTATCCTCTATTTTTCGATTGTGAAAGTTAATCTAAGAGTTAATTTTTAGCCTCCAAGTTAACCTACAATATCATGTTCCCCAAGGAAAGTTTTACTTAAGACACTATTAATCCTGCCCAAACAATTTATTAACTATTTTCCGACGGAACATCGGAAAACTCGGTCCGCTAGTGAAAAGAGCTTTCCCAGTCTTTTATACTAGAAAAATAATTAATAATAAAGTGAATGAAAAACGGATCGGACTGGAATAAAATAATTACCATACTTTGATAAATTTTAGTTGTTTAGAGTTTTGTGTAAGCTCAAACGTGTAAACTTCTTTCTTTACATTCCTTTTTGATGTCAAATTAGGGGGAGAATTAACAACGTTTCCACATTTCTGATGTTTCCTTCACGTGTTTTAGAACTTTTATTACAGTAAGACCTGTCAGAGTTAACATAGAGTTGACAACTCTCTGTGGGCTCTAATTTTATTGTTATTTAAAAGCAACGCCATATAGATTATGCATGGAAAAATCTAAAGATGTGACAACGCCGCCAATTACTTTTGTTAAAAGATTTGGCGTAGAGTGTAAGTGAGAGGGACGACATGCAAGCGACAAAAATAAAGAGGCGAAAAAGATATGGAAATAGAAAACAAACAAGTCTAATACCTTGAGCACCTGGAGATTTTGGAAGCGTCGAGGGCAGATACCATCAAATAGAGAGAACAAACAACACAGACACGTTAGTAAGTGGTTTTGCGAGGAAAGCAGTGGCGTAGAGATACATTTTTAGGGTTTTTCTCGATAAATTATAAAATTGGAGAAAAAAATTATTCTTTTTTGTGATTTTAGTGATAATCATGATGTCCAACTGCAAAAACAGAGCTCTATGTCTAGGTTTTTTTATTCATTGTTAGCTTACTAAGCTATTTTTCTAAATACATACTCCTATTGACCTAAGAATGTCTTGTCACTAGATCGCGAATAAATTGACTTGTCCAAACGAATTAAAGTTGATCTTATTTCTCTTAAGAAGGGATGGTTTTGCATTTTCAGTCAAAATGTATCTCTACGCTGCTGGAAGGAGAGTTTACAAAAAGTTCACAACGTTACATATAACATTTAGTCACATGGTGCCAGCCTCTAAAAATATTACTCTTGCTGTGATGCCGAAGTTGTTATATTACTGTTTAATTATTTCATATTTTTCTTGATGCAGATACTAAAGTATGAAATTTTTTCATGACCTTCCCTTTTCGTTTAGCACATAGTCATTTCAGTCACGTGATCTCAAAAATATAACATAGCTTGTTAAGGTTTCTCTAAATATTCCAAATTAGGCAAAATATTTTAATTTATGTCAGCCCATTTAAAATTTTTTTTTAACAAGTTATAGCTTTTACCATGAGGCGAATAAAAGCGAATGTTGCTTTACCCGATAGAGAATTTTCTGGAGAATCCGAAAATATATAGCTTGTTAATAGTTCGTTAAAGATTCTATCCCGAATTTGCTGAAAACTGTAGTTTAGCAAAAAAGAAATAATTTTTGAAAACCCATTTTAAAAAATCTTCTTTTTAACTAGTTATATCTTTTAACACGAGGCGTATTCCCGCGAATATTCTTTATCCGATAGCAAAATTTTCTGGGGAATTCTAAAATATATACCTTGTTAAGACTTCGTTAGAGACTCTGGCCTGAATTTGATAAAAACTGATAGGGTAAAAAAAAACAAGAAAATTTTAACCTCTTTTTTAAAACGCTATATTCTTAAATCAGGTATATCTTCTAATATCTCTGTTATTCCATGCATATCTCTCTTGATATCTCGTCTGCATTTACAAAAATTACTTCAAAACAAAAAGGCGCTCGAAAACTTGCTGATTGCTTTTAATTGTCTTTTCTTTTCGGTTAATATTTATTCCAACAGCAGCGAATTCTAGAAATCTGGATTGCTTAAATTAAAGTTCAGTCGAGTGGCATCCCTAATTTCTTTGTTAGATGCTAATTGAATATTTTAACAGGTAATTAAACTTAAGTGCAGTACCAAAGCCCGTTAAATACGCCTAAATTCTGCGGCTTACTCATATCTTTCCAAGCAGTTTAATTTTATGGATCCACAGTTTTCGATTTACTAAGAAATATATTATTTTAGATCTATTTAATTTGTCCGTAAACATTAATTTTTGTGACCCCATTCTTAATGGCTTTAATAAATTAATTCCTTCACCCCCTGTATACAAAAAGACACTGTTATGCAATTGAAAATGTCACAAGAAATGTATGTTCTTTGTTTAACCTATAATAATATAAGTAAGTCAACATTGAATGAAAAATTAATAAACCTCATAATATGCTAATTGGATTAAAAGTAAAGAAACTAAGCACAAAACGAGTTAAGCTTAAAAGCAAGCAATTTAGATTTTAAAGCCAGATTATTGTGGAAATTAATATTTATTTAAGTCGAAAAACAGTGAAGAGCAATTAGAGTCTCGGGACCTATCAGTTTGTTACTATACATTTGTTATAAAATTTTATTAACGGATTTCTTTATTCCTTTGCATTTCAATAAGTAGTTTGTTATTTCTTTATTTTTAAGTCTTGCAGATAGGTCCCTATCCACAATTTGGTAAAAACTATTTTAAGGTAAAAAATTTAACTTTTTTAAACCCGATTGTATCTTTTAACCTAACGCGAAATCCGACGAATATTGCCTTATCTGACTGACAATTTTCTAGAGATTCCGAAAATATATAACTTGTTAAAGTTTCGTTAAAGATTCAGTCCACAATTTGGATAAATTTGAATTTTTGTAACCCCATTTCAAAAAGGTTCTTTTTAATTAGTTATACCTTTTAACATGAGGCGAATTCCCGCGAATATTGCTTTATCCGAGAGCAAATTTTCTGGAGATTCCTACAATATACATATGACATGTTAAGGTTGCGTTAAAGATTCTGTCTAGAATTTAGAAAATTGCCTTAAAGTAAAATTTCATTTTCTTAAACTTATTTTAAAAAAGTTTTTTATCATATTATTATGATCATCGACGAATAGTCAAACTGTTGTCATGTGACGTTGTTTATTAGAACAGTTTCAGAATAGAGTAGAGCGCAAAAAACAGCTTCAGTTTAAAGCCGGTTATTAGAATTTTGACAGCAACTCCCACATTATTTTTCTTTAACAACTTTATTTTCAAAAACATTTTTAGAGGCCGAACCATATGCTCATAAATTGGGAAAAATTGGAGTTTTATAACCTGAAGAGACTGCCAAGATGGTCTTTCAGTATCTCTTTAAGGGTTTGTATTATGAATAAGAAAAATATATAAATCTTTTTATGATTGTGATGCTACCAAGGGCCTTTTTTTTAACCTATTATAAATATTTATGGGCACATTAAAAGTTTTCTTGAGCAAAAAATGTAAAATTTAATGGTACATTTCCTAAAAAAGGCCCTAAGTATGCTTTTTAGGTGGAACGGTTGGAGAACATTAACAAAAAAGATATAGAATATTTTAGCTGATGTTACTGTTAAAATATTCTATATTTTTAAGTCATAAATGAACACTGGTTTAGAAAATAATAAAGGAAGTGGTTTCTATATCAGGTCAGTTTATACAAGGTTTCTGCGAAAACACTCGGATGAAATGGGTTGATAAAAAATGCTATATTCTGCTAGCGCTGACGACCTGTAAAAATAACGTTAACTTTTACAGAATATAACATCAATATGGGTTTGATTCTCGTAAGAAATGTCCAAACATTTTCAAATATTTATTTTTTATTTTTTAACCCCATTTTGAAAAGCTTTTCTTTTTATCAGTCATTATTTTCTAAGTTGTGCGAATATTCCCATGAATATTGCTTTATTAGACAAAAAAATTTCTGGAGATTCCAAAAATATATCAACTTGTTAAGGTTTTATTCAAAATTCTGTCCAGAATTTGGAATGACTGTAATAAGGTAAAAAATTTTAATTTTTGCAACCCCATTTAAAAAAAGCTTGTTTTATCACTTATATCTTCTATTCTATCCTAAGGCGAATTCCCGCGAAAAATGTACGACTTGTTAAAGTTTCGTTAAAAATTCCCTCCAGAATTTTGTTCTCCGTTTGTTTTTTATTTTAACAAATACAAAAACGGATCGTAGCACCGTCCATTTCAAGTCTATCTCTTTCGATATTCGATAAGATGCACTTTCAATCAGTCCACAAAGAGATTACTACGTCCTCGTTACTGAGAAACAACATTTCCTCTACATTTAACCCGAATGGAGTTTTATATTTGACTTTTGTTCTAAAACAAATCGCCTTTAGGACTTACCAAGATTTAAAGACCATAGAGCCAATTAAAGTTTTCGTACGGCTATTTACTTTTGAACGTATTCTTACTGCCACAAGTACTAAGTTTTAAAAGTCTTATAAAATTGAATTTTTCATTTATTGACTGCTGACGATATAGACACTTAAAAAAGATATATAATTCATCAGAAAAATCAAAATTCAACCGCGCTCTGATACGTTTGCCGAAAAAGTTCTTCTAATCAGTTATATCTTATATAAAAGCTTTTTCAATGAGTTGCGACGCACTTTGTTCAAAAAAAAAGTGTTTGATTAAAAACCGTCAAAGATACTATGATGAGTATCATTGACCAAGTACTTACCGCTTAACTTGAAAACATTACAATCACTCTTAAAGGTACTCTAGAGAAAAACACAGGAACAACAGGGTGTTCTGAGGGAAGCAGGTGTAGTAGAGCGCGTTGCAAATTAGCCCTCAGCTCAGTTAGGCTGGGTAGGTTCTATTGGACGCCACCAGTTTTTTACACCGACGCAAACTGGAAGTCGCCTAGTTGGTCTAGGGACCTGCTTCTCACACAACAAACCTGCTATTCATAATAGAAATTAAAAACATATGGCGCAGTGAGCTGGATAAAAGAAAAACGGAATACATTTACCACTGTACATATATTTACAGATAAAAAAAAAAGGGGTTTACAGTTGGTGTTGACAAGAATTGTTACAAATGCTGTTTCCGAAGAAATAAGAAAATGGGGCGGTTTTTTGCCCCCGCAAAATAATTAAATCAAATTTACTCAAAACTTCGTGAGGAAGTTTGTCCTCACATACAAAAATTCATAGGGTGGCTTCTTAGCACCCGCCAAACAGAAATAGGGATGGTTCGTATCCTCTACCAAAGCAACTAAGAGGGACGCTTTGTAGCCCCTATGGAAGAAGTAGGGAGGTTCGTGGCCCCTACCAAAGACCCTAGGAATAAAACAATTCCCAGTAATTTCAGTGATTCAAATGTAATCAATAATAATAAAAAATATATTTGAAGTTACGTTAATAAAAAAGTTAATATTTGGAGAGAAACAATTTACTGGAATTAAACCGCAAAATTTAAGAATATTAAATAAAGTGTCAATAATAAAAGAGAAAGACGGTGGCTTGAAATCAAATGCAAAATTTAGGTAAGTAGAAAAATATTTAAAAATAAGAAGCTACGTTAATATCAAAAAAAAAAAGGTTACTAAAAAGAGAAAGCAATGATTAAAACCCACTTGCAAAATTTAAGCAAGCTTAGGATAATATTAAACAAAAAGGTTATGTCAATAAACAAAATAAATTATTATTACCTAAAGGGCATCGATAACTAAATTTTAAAGTTCATTTACTTTACGGATAAACGTTAATATTTACAAAAACTAAGTGTTCACTAAATGACCAGTTTAACACTATATTATGTTATCTTACATTACCAATAAAAATAACAAAAGTACAACAAAAGCAAAAATAATTGATAACTAAATTACAAGTTCACGCAAGATTACAGCTATAAACAAAGCAAAAGGCTTGAGCGAAGACAGTAAAAATAACTAAAAATGAAACCCCAGTTAGCTTGACTTAAAACGTTTAAGTAATATTCAAAGTAAAAGAGCCAAAAAAGGTAAAATAATTAAAACCTCAAACCCCTATAGTAGCTTGACTCAAAAGCTAAGCGTTAACACTACTCATGTAAATAAAGTGGATCAATGTAAGATAACACAAGAATAATAATTGACTTCACAAAAATTTTAATCATTTAAATTAAGAGAAAGCACCCTGTATAGGGAGAAACCGTTCGAATATAAACAATGAAAATACACACCGTTTATGTACATTTATAAAAGCACAAATATTAAATTAAAAGCAAAATATACCGCTAATGTACCTCTATCACAAATTTAAATTTAATTAGTGTGTAACTTTTGTGTTTATGACCGTAAATGAATAAATTAATAAATAAATAAAGACACAAAGCTTAAATCACAAGCGAATAATACGAGATACCAAAAGTATAAGCATATATATATACAAAGCATCTACGTAACTACCTTACGTTCCCAGAAGCAAACAATACGATATAATAGAAAGGTTGTAAAACGTGTACGAGCATAAGTTTCTAAGCACACCAAAATATTTGCCAAATGGCAAATTTAAAATAAAATAATAGGTTAATGAACCTCTGAAAACAAAAATATTATATAACCCCCCCCCCCCCGTTATAAACAAACGCAAAAATAAATTTAAATTTTCCAGCTTCCTAGAAATAAAACCCGTAATACCTCAAGCCCGTACACGTCTTAGCTTATAAAAAAACAGGAAAATAAAGGATTTGGTGGTATTCTTGACACCCTGGCGTCCGAACCTTAATAATAACAAAGAAATTAGTATATAAAAAAAAACACTTACTATAAAGCTTAATTTTCAACTTGGCGTTTACGATAACCAACCATACTGACAGAGTACCAGTACCACCAACTCCTTTATATCTACATAAATTACGGTTTGCAACTTAGCGCTACAGATAGCAACCCACTGCAAATGATTTGCGACAGCATAAAGCCGATAAAAGAAACTTGATAAAAACAATCTACATTCTACGCGGGTGACCGACTATTTTAATTCAAATAAACCCAGGCCCGTAAGCTGGTATAAAGAGCCCTTAACATAACTTATAGATTGTACGAGCAAGCTTTACAGCCAACAATCAAGACTCAAAAGGGTTAATTGCAAATTAGTTAAAGTGATATTGATATTTAAGAAATTGAAGGCTTGACTACTATAACTCAAAATATGGTGTAGCAATAAGAACCACCCGAGAAAACTAGAGTCTTACTTAAAACATAGTACCGTAAAGCAGAACGATAATTATGGTTCGTTAAAATTTTAAATTATAATTTTATGGGCTTAAATTGGCGATTGATAAGTACCTGAGAAACACGGAGCAAAAAAAACTTCAAGGTCTAACTCACCTCCTAACAACGAGGGTTCGAATTCCAACTTCCACAGGCAGCAAAAGGGCACCACACAGCAAGGTTACCACAGGGTTTGGACCTCCAAACTGTTGCCGATGTTCGTGGCTTGATAGAAATAAAGAAAGGAATCCTTAGTCATTGAAAAATTTTACCATGCACGTGGCAGACTAGCAAAAAAACCATCTATATAAAAAAACACTCACCTATCATCGAAGTCGCCCAAAAATATCCTGCGTCTTGCAGAAACAAATTCTTCAAGAATTTAAACGCGGTCCCTGACTTTTTAATCCAAAAAAAAACTAGAATTTCCAAATTGAAATTTTCAGATAGGGACCATGGAACAATTGCTTCGAAGGATAGAGTGGAAGTGACCGGCCTATGCCTCGTGTCGGAAGAATCATATGACACTTCCTCCCACCACAGACACATATCCAAGATGGTTCCGAAGAATTTCCGCCCTGCACTGATTACTCCAACTGTCGCCACGCCACCAAACAAAGACACTACTATTGTACAGAGACCCCGGGCGTGAAACAATAAAGTCACGGAAATACAGAAAGTTATACCTACGCCGGTGGCCTGATCAAAATAGCAACGAAAGCCCGCCAAACCCACGCGAAAATGCTTAACGATACAGTACAAATTTTACCCCTCCGGTTTGGCAGCACTGCAAGACTCTGACAGTGTCAGCCTGTCAGTTCAACCAAAAATTCTAACCTTCTCATATAACTCAATTAAATGTTTACAAAATTCAAAACAAGATCTTGGAAAAGAAAAGAGAAGGAAATCTTGGAGTTTAATTAACAGAGAACGCTAGATTCAGAAATCCAGGACAGTGAAGGCAGTGGAAAACACCGGGATTAAATCTCATTCAAAATGTAGGTAGTCTTTTAAAATTTATTCTCTAAAAATATGTTATCATAAATAGACTAAAGGCGACTGTCTGTACACACAGGAAGGCCTTAAGCAAGGCGAAAATTCAGGCCCAAGCCAGAAAGAAAGATTTTAAAGCAGACTACAACAGATGGACAAGCTCATGTTAAGCCGATTTGGACCAGATAAAAGGGCAATCAACACCCCCAGGGGGTAGCCTGGACAGCAAGGGAAGGGGGCCACATAGCGGAAGAACGAAAATAGATCTTCTGAATCAAGGTAAATAACTAAGAAAACAGGCGTTCGTGAATAAACTAATTATTAAAACAAATACTGGGTCTGTGACAAAAATTGACCTGTCACAACTCCCCCTCTCCTACGAAAGGAGGGAAATTTTCAAATGAAAATTAACCGACGATAAGGATCAGAGGCTCTCTGTAGATACAAGAAAATTCAAAAGAAAATAAATTAGCTGCGCTATGCTGGCGCCAATAAAAAAAACATAAGTGAAGATACGTGGGAACCCAAGGTAGTACCATATAACTAATACTAACTAACAAGACTGATAACTCAATCTTAAAATAACTAAATACTCAAAGAAATCTTTGGTCCCTTTGCCACTAGTCACCCAGCGACCTCCTCCAGGAAGATTCGGTGTGGAACGTAAACCCTAAGTTGGTAAGGGAGCTAGCATTGCGTTACACCCAAAAATATTGTGGGGAACCTCGTTTACTAGCCTCACACCGTAGAATCATCCCGAATTAAATCACCAATTGACATGCGTCAAACCAACCAAAGGGTGGACAACTAAAAAGGAAAAGATAAATATAATACAACATAAGTAAAATGAGAAGAAAAGAGGGATAGCCCAGATGATCCACCATACAAAAGGGAGTGGGTTGTAGCACCCACCAAGCTAAAAGATGTACCAAATGGGAAGCACATCGGTCCCTGCATACAACAAAAAAAAATTAATCAGGGTGTTCTGAGCGGTGGCACTGCCACCGGCCTGTCGCAACCTAATAGGCCGACTTGAGCTCAGGCCGAACAAAGTAGCTTGGTCCTCCCCTGGCCCGCCGAACAAGTTCGATGGGCAAACTGTTACCCCAGGGGTCAGACTTCCGCCCCCCCTGAACAGCCCTTCCAGTCGGTCTGCTCTCCGAAGGATCCATGATCTAACAAAGAGCGTCGAAGCGAGATCCGGTAGCACCCAACACCGTGCAGCCTGTAAAACGAGATAGGGACAAATGTCAAAATCGATAAAGCCAAAATAAGGTAAAGACGCAATCGGGATAGTTTTATCTTGTCTAAACGGTGGATAGACAAAATATATCAATAAGGATCTAGGCGCAAAACCAGTAAATACTGAAATGGCCGGAGACTAACCTATAGTCCTACCAAAACCTAGACCTAAGACAAATCCAAATAAATAAAATACCAAAGGTATTAAAGTAAAGTAAAGCCAATCAAAGGCCAATCGCGATAAGGTAAGTAAATCAAGGAATGAAAAAAAAAGGTAACGGAATGAACGCAAAGGTAATCGAAATCACACAAAGGTAAGCAAATAAATGCCAAGGAAAGTAAATTAACACAAAGGTAAGCAAATTATCGCAAAGGTAAGAAAATTATCGCAAAAGTAAGCACATTATCGCAAAGGAAAGAAAATTATCGTAAAGGTAAGTAAATTATCGCAAAGACAAGTAAATTAACGCAAATATATATAAAAAAAGGTAATCAACCAAAACTAAATGAAACAAGTAAATCAAACTAACCAAAACTAAATGAAACAAGTAAATCAAACTAAAGGTTCGCAAATCGAGATAAAGAAAATTGGGTTACTTGCCAACAACTAGCAGTGAATCCCACCATAAGTGGTCTTCTCAACTTCACAAAATCAGCAAGAGAGAAAGAAAATTGTGTTTCTACTCTAAATCCCCGAAGGAAAGACAAAGTCGTACTCGAGCAAAAACACATACTAGTTCAAGTAACCGGAATTTCCAGACACAAGTAGGGAATAATAATAAAATTACGTCAAGGTAGAGAAAAATAAGCCAAATCAAAGTAAATAGGTCACATCAAGGTAAATACGTCAAATCAAGGTAATAAAAAAAAAAGGTCCAATCAAGATAATAAATAAAGACTTCTGGCCCTAGTCTATAGTAAAAAAAAAAACAATTAATAGTGAATGCAGATAAAAAAAACGATAAAGAAAATTAGGTCCAAAATTAATTAATCACCGCCTTCTAACCAAGTAATCACTCTTAAATTACCATGTGACACACCGACCCCCATCTCGTCTCGCGCCGAGATGGGTGTCTGCGTGAGACTGATAAACGCAAAAAGGTAAGCTACAGTAAATGACCATAAACGTTACTATACTATAAACCAAGTGACGATAAGGTAAAGATAATCAGGTAATGACAGATAAAAGATAACGAGGCGTAAGGCGGTGTTGGCAAGTGAAAGTAGTAAGGCAGCTGAGGGCTTACCTACTACAAACAATAGAAGCAAGGCAGCTGAAGGCTTACCTTGCCACGGCTTTCAGGGGACTCCTACCCCACCTAGTAAACCCAGTGCAGCGCTATTCTAAGTGACAGTGTCCAAATCCATCAAGTCTCGCGCCCAGATGGATCCAAACACAATCACGCCCACACTGCAGAGCATGAAATTGCTCACGACTGAGCAAGGACAGTAAAAAAAACAAGAATTTAAACTGGGCCAAAAGTCAAAATTAACGCAACGATAAAAGAAAACTCACTAAAGCCATTATTACCGAAAGAAGAAGGGGAAAAAAAATTAAATGTAATTAACCAAATTGAAGCTATGGACTCGAAAATTAATAAATTCAGAAATTAATAGATTGATAAGTAAATTGAAGCAAAATGACTAGTAAAACGTAATATTAAATTAATGACAGTAAAATTAACGGAAGGTAATAACGTAAATAATGACTTTGAGTTGCCTAACAATTTATTCACTCCTACGGACCACCAAATGCAGTTTCGGCATATACCGGTTTAAGGTCTTGTACATGCCAAATGCCCTTACTAACACCGTGTTCGTCTTCAAGCTCATACGTACACGTGCCGGTCTTTTCTACGATCTTAAACGGACCTACAAATTCCGGAGCCAACTTTGCGCTATAATATTTCGCTGCATCGGATATACTTTTATTCTTACGCCAGACTTCTTGACCGGGGACAAAGCTCACTGGGCGTCGGCGCAAATTATAGTTATGTCGATTTTTAACACGAGAAGCTTCGATTTTAGTGTGGACTTTTCTAAATAATTGTTTGGAAGCTTCTATTCGTTCTCGAATGTAATTTTGACGCTCAGTTTCTACTTGAGGAACACCCTCAGCATAGTCCGAACCGAATAGCTTGTGTTCCCTGCCAAAATTAACGCAGTATGGGGTGAAGCCCGTAGTTTCGTGTCGCGAAGTGCGAATGGCGCAACCGATAGCAGTTAGATTATCTTCCCAAGTTCGATGGTTATTTTGTTGAACGTAAGAGCGCAACATCGTTTTAATAACTCTATTAACACGTTCAGTATGATCTGCTCTAGGATAATAATTAGCAGTGTAAAATATTCTAACCTTATATTTATCGCAAAGGGCTTGAAATTCTTTGGATTTCATTTGAGTTCCGTTGTCGCACGTTAAGAATTGAGGGGCTCCGTAAACTAAGAAGATGCCGTCTTCGACACACTTTACCAACGATTTTGCTGTTGCCGATCGACACGGGAATAACACGACGTACTTGCTAAAATAATCGGTGACCACCAAAATATGAGTGTTACCTTGTTTAGAACGAGGTAAAGGACCTATGTAGTCTAGGCTGATGGCTTGCCAAGGCTCTTTTATGTCTGGGCGGTTACCCATTAGACCAGCTGGACGTTTCTGCTCTACTTTGTTCTGAGCACAAGTTCTACAAGCACGGACATAACTAGCAACGTCAGATCTCATTTTCGGCCAATAATATCTCTCGGCGACCTTCCAAAATGTTTTAAAAACACCCACGTGCCCTGCTGCTGGATTATCATGGCATCGAAGTAGTATCTCTTTTCGTTTATCCTTCGGCACTACTATTTTCCAGTAGGTAGAATGATCTGGAAAACTAGGATTGTTGGTCTTAACATATTTAAAGAGATTGCCATTCTCGACTCGCCAGCAAGGATATTTATCAGGACGTTCTTCTAGTTTCTGCATCATGCCTTTATACCATTTGTCTGAGGTGTCAGAAAATGATGACGGTGGTTCGTCAACAGCTGCGACAGAATCAGTAGTCACTGGCACTGACCTAGAAAGAAAATCTGGCACGACGTGATCTCGGCCTTTACGGTGGATCAATTCAAGGTCGTAAGGTTGTAAACGGAGAGCCCATCGAGCGAGGCGTCCTTGTGGATCTTTCAAATTATGCAGCCATAACAAAGAATGGTGATCTGTTATAACTTTAAAGTGTACACCCTCCAGGTAGTGACGAAGCTTTTCTACACTCCAAATTACGGCAAGGCACTCTTTTTCGGTGACGGTTAATTTCATCTCCTGTTTGGTGAGAGAACGTGAGAGATAGGAAATAACCTTTTCTCCATCATCAAATTGCTGAGTCAGAACTGCTCCTAAGCCATAAAATGACGCATCAGTCTGCAAAGTAAATGTGCGGTTGAAATCTGGACATGTAAGCACGGGAGCTGTGATAAGAGCTTCTTTGATCAAGTTGAATGACTGATGGCACTCTGAAGTCCATTCCCATTTGATATTTTTCCTGGTAAGCCGAGTAATTGGGGCTATAATAGCTGAAAAGTTCGGCACAAAACGCCGGTACCAAGAAGCGGTGCCAATAAAACGTCGAATTTCGGTGATATTTCGTGGAGGTGCTATATTCACAATGGCCTGCACTTTCTCAGGATCAGGTCTTAAACCTTGAGCGTCTACGATGTAGCCCAGGTATCTTAATTCTGGCTTACAAAAGTGACATTTCTCCTCGGAAACTATGAGTCCTGCATCTCTCAAACGGTCAAAAACTAGGCCTAGAATTCTAAGGTGTTCAGGAAAGGTTCTGGAGATGATAATTATATCATCAAGATACACCATCACATGATTTTCCAAATCAACGCCTAGTACACGGTCTACTATACGTTGCCAGGTGGCTGGCGCATTGGTCAAGCCGAAGGGCATGCGCAGAAAATGATAAAGATTCCTACCTGGAACAGTGAAAGCAGTTAATTCACGTGAGGACTCACTAAGAGGTACCTGCCAGAACGCTGATTTTATGTCGATGGAGCTAATGTAGCGGGCGTCTCTGAGGCGATCCAAAATGGCGGAGATATAAGGTATAGGATATGCGTCTTTCTTAGTTTTTGTATTAAGCTTTCTAAAATCTATGCAGAACCTATAGCTGTCATCTTTCTTGCGTACCAAACACACTGGACTGGACCAAGGACTTTTAGAAGGTTCAATCACGCCAAGTTTCAACATCTCGTCGATTTCCTCGTCCATAATCCTTTGCTTGTATGGAGAAACTGGGTAGTAACGCTGTTTAATTGGCCTAGTGCCGGGTTCAAGCTCAATGACGTGTTCTGCTACCTTGCAGCAGCCCAGACCAGTACCCATTTCCGATATTTTCTCCTTAACTAGTGCATTTAAACACGCTCGGTCGGTTTCAGATAAAGAGTTGCCATCTATCACGCTACAAATTTCCGTAGGTTGATCATCAGTGGAAAAATGCCAGACGTCCTGCTTCAAGTCGGGGATCACTTCCATGGTTCTCCAAAAGTCAATGCCTAATATTAATTGGTGGGACAGTTCGGGAAGGACTAAAATATCTATCACCCGAGTTTTATTTAATAAAGTTACAGGAGCCTGAAAATAGCCCAAACTGGAGCAAGTTTGGCCATTCGCGACAGTACAATCAGTCTGTTGCCTAATAAGTTTTAATCCCAGACTTTCCAAAATTCGGAAACCGGGTTGACCTACAATAGTGCGTGATGCTCCAGAATCTAATAAGCCTAATATTTTGTAACCTAAAATCGAAATTTCTAAATAGGGGCGCTGGTCGCCATGCGCATGAGCTATGATAGGATCTAATAGTTTTTTATTTGGAAAAGGGTTATTAGCATGTGAATGATTTTTGCTGGAAAGAGAGTTATTGGTCGACGAAAGGTTTTCATCAGAAAGAAAGTTGTTGGTTGGCGAAAGATTTTTGTTGGGGGCAGAATTGTTAGGGGGTGAATGGTTTTTGTTAGAACGAAAGATGTTGCTCGGTAAAAGGTTTTCGTCGGAAAGAATGTTGTTGGTCGGTAAAAGGTTTTCGTTAGGAACAGCGTTGTTGTTAATGGCAGCGTTTTCATCGGAAGGAAAGTTGTTGGTCGGTGAAGTGAGAATAAGGGGAGCAGTCTCGCGACGTATCGGCTCTTCTGAGAATCGTTTCTCTGGCGGCGAACACTTAGGGCAGTTTTTACTGGTCACACTTGGTGCACCACAGCGGTAACAATGGATTCGGCGCTGTTCAGTGCACTGGCTATTTCGATGACCTGGCTTATTACAGTTCCAGCACAAGATTGATCTAGAGATTTTTAGAGATGGTGGACGTGTCTCTCTGGGTAACTGTCTCACGTCTCGAGAAGTTGATGGTGCCGAAGAATTTCCGCCCTGCACTGATTACTCCAACTGTCGCCACGCCACCAAACAAAGACACTACTATTGTACAGAGACCCCGGGCGTGAAACAATAAAGTCACGGAAATACAGAAAGTTATACCTACGCCGGTGGCCTGATCAAAATAGCAACGAAAGCCCGCCAAACCCACGCGAAAATGCTTAACGATACAGTACAAATTTTACCCCTCCGGTTTGGCAGCACTGCAAGACTCTGACAGTGTCAGCCTGTCAGTTCAACCAAAAATTCTAACCTTCTCATATAACTCAATTAAATGTTTACAAAATTCAAAACAAGATCTTGGAAAAGAAAAGAGAAGGAAATCTTGGAGTTTAATTAACAGAGAACGCTAGATTCAGAAATCCAGGACAGTGAAGGCAGTGGAAAACACCGGGATTAAATCTCATTCAAAATGTAGGTAGTCTTTTAAAATTTATTCTCTAAAAATATGTTATCATAAATAGACTAAAGGCGACTGTCTGTACACACAGGAAGGCCTTAAGCAAGGCGAAAATTCAGGCCCAAGCCAGAAAGAAAGATTTTAAAGCAGACTACAACAGATGGACAAGCTCATGTTAAGCCGATTTGGACCAGATAAAAGGGCAATCAACACCCCCAGGGGGTAGCCTGGACAGCAAGGGAAGGGGGCCACATAGCGGAAGAACGAAAATAGATCTTCTGAATCAAGGTAAATAACTAAGAAAACAGGCGTTCGTGAATAAACTAATTATTAAAACAAATACTGGGTCTGTGACAAAAATTGACCTGTCACAGAGTTATAGCTTCTAAACTAAGTCGAATTCCCGCGAATTTTACTTTACCTGATAGCAGATTTCCTGGAGATTCCAAAAATATATACGTTAAAGATTCTGTCCACAATTTCATAAAAACTGTATTAAAATAAAAAAAAATAATTTTTCCAATGAATAAAGCAAAAATATCAATGTTTTCAAACCCTGTTTTAAAATAAAATCGCAAAATGCTTTTTAATACAATCCAAAGCCATACATTATTACGCTTCCATTGAGCTGACTTGTCAATTTGAACAAAAACATAAGCTCAGGGGTTCTGTCATAAATGTTCGTTCGGACATTAAATACGAGAAACATGGAAAACACATAATGAGTGACGATAATAAAATTTCCAAACAGAGAAATGATAGGTATTCGGAAGTAAAACTTATTAGAATTATTAGATTATAATACTTTCGCAAGGGTCAGATCTATTCGGTTTTGTGAATCCCGGTCTTTTCGTATAATTTAGGCAATCAAAGAGAGTAGGCGTAAAGAAACATAATTTAAAATACAATTGTTTTTTGACCTTGACACAAAAAAAAATTATTTTACTACCAGTAATAGTTACTTAAGCTTAGGTGTAAAAAATCACCAACTATGTTAAACGTTCAGAAGTCATTATACTATAAATTTTAAACAACTAAAGCTAAATAACACTGACCCTTGCTCAAGTATTTATTATTTTCATCAAAACGTGTACCGACGGCTGCAGAGTCGTAAGTCACGGTGAACAAAGCCTTGCCAAGGCTTAGGTTTTGCAAACAAATACCTTATGAATATCATAACGACCTTGCAGGATTAGTTTATCATATAAGACAGTATATTGCTTCCTGCTAAATATTTTCTGCATACAAATTTTGAAACAGGTGAATATTTTTATTTTAATTTCGTCTTTATAGGATACTTGCATGTATAATACCAGGAAAAAATATACCCCTTTTTAAAACCTACCTCTAATGTGCTAAAAACAAAATTATCATCTTAAGAAAAGTACTCACTAAATCGGAAACCAAGAGATTAGGTTTTCCTCTTCTGATCGGCCTGATATCAGGTTTGATGTCAATGTTACTGTAAAAGGTATTGTCACCTGGTCCCCTGAAAATATCAAGATATTTTAATCTATTTAAAAAGGAAACAACACGGTTCTTAAAATTGAATACTCTTGGGTATTCCAGTCCGTTATTTCCCACTAATTTATTGTTGTTTTAATTTTTTTATAGCCTAAGGTTTATGACACCATTGGGGAAATGAACGTCTGACACTGGTTTCCCCAGATTATTTCAAATAAAAACACTTTTAAACACTTTTGCGAAAATGCCCAACAATATGTTGAAGAGTTGCAGAGTCAGAATATGTCCAACTTAGCATATTTCATTTACATAAAGTTTCTCGAGCCAGATCTTGCGATAATATAAAAGCTACCCTATACGGTTCATTATGGTCGTCTAACAAAAAGTTTTTTATGAAAGCGCACCGCCTCTGGGAGGGTTTGCATTGTAAAAATTGTGGGTTTCGACGAGGTAAAGCATCTTGCATGTTTAAGGGATACAGGGCCGTACTAGTTCCGGTTTTCAACCGGTTTGTTCAGATTTGTTCCTTGTTTTGCTAACATATTATTAACTAAGGAAAAATATTAAAGCCACCCCTGCCCTTTGCATGTCACCATTTTCGAAAGCGATTCTCTTTCCTAACATTATATTACCGGAAGGCTTTCGAAACACATTTCCACTCCTACAACTTGTTGCAACGTTGTCACATCAGAGGATTATCGCCGCAAAGATCACACTAACTTACCTGAAGACCGTAAGGTAAGTATATCAGGGTTTAAGAACGAGTTCATTTCTGCTAGTAGTTAAGCAAATGGGGTTCGTTGATAAATGATCTAATTTTAAAAAGACTATTTTGGGTTCGTACTCTATCATAGTGGACTTTAATAATTGTTATTTATTGAGCAGTAGAATGCCATTAGATATGCAAAGGCCAAATTAAAATTTCGTCCCTATAAGTGCCCATTTTGCTTAATTTTACGTCCGTACAAGATTGCCTAAATACAAGTAAGCAAAATTGTAAGCAAAATTATTCGTCCTCTATAAATCTGACATCCCCAAGCGTTTATATCCATTTCATTATACGTACACGACACCGTTTAACTTAAAACTCATTTAGAAAATTTAGGACTATCTTAAAGGGTTGTTAAGTTTTATGGCCCCGGTTTGTGTTATTTAATAAACATAAAATTAACTTAATCAAAATATGGAAACCTTTTGCGAATACGCCTGTCTCTGTTTATGGCCGACACCTAACTTTTATCACTTCCAGTTTGAATTGCCTTAATAACATAGGGGCGATTTAGGTTTTGGTGAATTGCGTGTGTATGATTATTGTGGCCATTTTTTCCACAGGTAAAACTTAACATTTTGTATTTCCTGAATATGCTACGGTTAAAAAAAATTGTTTCTTGATGAATAATTGCGTTTGAATATGAGGGTGTTCGAATGGATACCTCGGAATTGACTTTTAAAATGAAACAAACAATTTTAGAAAAGTAACGTGCCGGTTTATTTTATGAAAGAGAGGGAGAGAGAGAGATCAACATTATGGTTTTGGTGAACGGGTGGTAAGTTTGTGCAACCCGCACTTTTAGCGGTACCTGTTGGTATCGATACTTTTACTTTAAAATTTGGATGTATCATTTTTGCCAAATCGACAACATGGTATAAACTTATAAGCGAAACAAGGCGTGGTATTATATTTTTTATGCACCTAGTTTTAATACGCGAATCTCTACTTCTCTTAAGGGTGCTTTTGATACTTGAAAGTATCGAGTGCAGAGTACCTACTAGATACTATCCTGCACATCGTTATAATGGTAACAAAAAAAGAAATATTGATTTCGTTATGGCTGTGTCATGCCACGATGGGCCATTTTGCGTGCAGCGGAAGACGGTGAAGGGGTGGTCATTCCTTAGGCCCTTTGAGGTCATCTTTGTGGATCTGGGGTGCCATCTCAAATATATCTTCCGGGCTATTTTGTGTATCTTACCTTTGGTTAGTTATTTGCTTGGCTGTGGATGCCGTTACGCCTGGAAGAATAATGTTTTTAAATCGATTTAAAGCTGTAATAACTGACACGCACACTTCAGACCTTCCCAATATCCTTTAGGGTCTCACCTTTTTCTACATCTCATCCTTACCTTTTTTACCGAGGGATTTCTCAACTTTATCTTTTTTCTACATCTCATCTTTACATTTTCTGCGAGATAATCGTCTTTTCTCATCGTTAGGAAGTTTAAGCCTTTGTAAAGAGCCAGCAGCTCACTGGAGCGTCCTCTACGGTGATGATCAACATGCTTAGGCAATCATAGCATTGGGCCTAGACATCATCGTCGGATGACACAGGAGCCCCTTCAGGCAACCTTTTTTTATTTTTTTTATTGATTAATTCCAACTTCACCAGCTATTGGCAGCAATTATGTTTGGCACAATTTAATTGTTTAAATATTTTTCTCGATGCAGTTGACTGATCACTGTCACCCCTTTGACATGAGTTAGTTTACCATTATCTTTCTTGTTCTCCATTGTGGAGCAGTTTATTTTATAGATACCTTTGGCACAGGATCAGTTAGCTATGTGATGAGTATATTCCTTTCCTTTTTTCTACCTATACAAACGTTATTTTGCGTCTTTTACGTCAATCTGGGAGTCACGTGACCGACTAATTTTGCGCCTTATGTTGCTTGTCGATTACGTGTTCATAAAGCCTAGGAAATAAATTGTAAATTTTGTTTTGAAATTGAAGTGGTTTTTTTTGACTCACCAAGCAGCCCAGCTTGAAGTTTTTTATGTTTGCTTCAGTTACTGAGTGAGTTGAAAGCGAGGTCTCAATCTTATCAAGAAGGGTTTATGTTTTTAACCCGGCTACAAAAACACTGGCTCCCTTTTAACCCCCCCCCCCCCCCTGCTCTTCGGCATTTGAGCTAGGGCATTCTTTGGCACGCATGCGCAAACTCCTCGCATTCGTCTCGACTCGTTGGGTTTCTGAATTTCGAATTTTAAGACTTATTTTTATTGCGAAAAAGAACGTAGCAGGGTCTCTAGATAGCACATGCAAAATATGAAATTTCTAAGTTAGGTTGTAAAAAAATAGCGCCAAATTGAACCTCTCAAGTACAGCCTTTACAATTACAATTACATTACAATATACATGTATTTAAAACGACAGCTTTGAAAAACTGCATATTTCATCCTTTATATTAATAGCAACCGAGCCCCTCCAACCAAAATATTGAGCACCGCAACTCTCAAACTTTTCTATAACTCCACAATAACACTGACCGAACGGTAGAACTAAAGTTTAGCACTTCGCAGTTTTGAGTTTAGCTAATTCGTTTACAGATGAGTGCACTGGAACACAATAATGCAGCGATGTTTTGAAGTTGTTTGATGGGCGATGCATTAAAGTTAGAAATGTATTGAGTGTCAGCTGTTACTGAGTAACAAAAGTATTTTTAAAGTTTAATTCTATTGAGTATTTGGATAAAACATTTCGTAGCTGCATTTTAGAAAACATCATCCAATCTAAGGCGAATTTCCACGAATGTTGCTTTATCTGACTGCAACCTTCCTGGAGATTCCAAAAATATTATTTCAAATAAAATATTACTTTACCTGACAGCAACATGTTAAGGTTGCGTGTAAGATTCGGTCCAAAATTCGGTAAAAGCTGTATTAAGGTAAGAAATTCAAATTTTGGCAACCCCACTAAAAAAAATTTGAATCAGATATATCTTCTAACCTGGAGCAAATTTCCGGGAATATTACTTTATCCAATAGGGAATTTTCTGGAGATTCCAAAAATATAAAGCTTGTTAAGGCTTTGTTAGTGGTTCTGTCCAGAATTAGGCAACAACTGTAATTGGGTAAAAAAATTTAATTTTTGAATATGAGTTGCTATTAAAACGATTGATTAAGTTTAATTATTTTATACCTTGAGTGCAAAACTCTTATTCAGAAAGACCACGCTCACTCTTAATAATTTTATATTCATGTAGTATTCGAGCACAGAAAAACAAACATTACGACTTATCTTGATTAAAAATCTTTTAGTTTGCATTTTTTTAACAAAAGTTTCCTATTAGCATTTCTCCTTGATATTATTTCACTGTATTTCCTCTAATATATTCAAGAGTTGCATGGCGTATCCCGCAGTAAATTCCTGAAAAGTTCTGTAAAACCAACAACAGGCTGTCTGCATTTCCAATGTAAATTCATTGCTCTGTGGCCTTTTTCCCGGCTGCCAGCATTCACTTAGCGACGTCTGGAAAGGCTTGGAATACTAAAATTTACCGCGACGCTAAATGATAAAAAAATTCACAGCCGCGTCAAAAGATAAGTAGAATGAACTTAAAAAAATTGTACGTATTTATTTTATTCACTCTTATTTTGAAACGATCTATTTGGGTACGATCGTGAAAAGTAAACTAATAATTGTAAGTTTTCTACTGCAAAAGTTTTACTTTTTTAACCCTATTTTAAAACAGTTTCTCAACCAGCTATGTTTTCCAGCATAACGTGACTTTTCGCGAAAAGATTGGGATTTTAGATCCCAAAACTATATAACTTGTTAAGGTTTCGTTAAACATTCTGCCCGGAATTTGGAAAAAATTGGATTAAGTCAAAAAACTCTAATTTGTGTAACCCAATTTTTTTAAAGTTAATTTTTTTCAAATTTAAATCATTTTCTTCTGCTTTACCGCTAATTCCTTGGTTTGTTCAAGTTTGTTTAGGTTCATTCCTACCTACATTAAATAAAAACCTAACACGTAATAAAATTGACGCTGTGAGATATTAAAAGCCTCTTTACACAATGTAAAAAAACCAGATCAAATAAAATCAGATTAAACCCAACTCGTGAAATTCTAAACTTTATCATATCTTTATCGCCCAGAGCAATAAAGATTAACTTCAGATTGCTTGTAAATCATTTTAAACCAAGTTAAATTATTGCAAATTCACTAGGTTGATCTTTGTCGAGGTAATTTTGTAATGTGGCAACGCTGCAACAAGTTACACAAACGAAAAATATTACAAATATCAAAAATTCTCTTCCCTCGAAATAAAATATTCTGACAAATATTTAAATAAACCAAATTAAAAAATCTAAATTCAAAAGACTTACCCATTACCCCTCCCTGCAGCGTCTCCGCCAATCGATCCATTCTAAAAACAAAAAAATCATAAATAAACCAATAACAAAATGTGCCCCCAAGGGGGTCACAGCTCGGTGTAAAAATAACAACTTTATTTTTAATAATAACAACAACAAAATTACAATTCACATCAAGTAACATCACATCAAATTATAAAAAATATAATTGTATACAAGTTTTTAACGTATATATTAGCACAATTTTTTTTAATACTAAGCCGTTTTCTAGGTTATGTTATTTGTAAGCGTATATTTATCTTCTTTAGTGCTGAAAACAATGTATTTACTACTTCAAACACTTTGTGCATCGTTGATGATCTACATTCCATTTTTTTTTCAAAAACTAACATTAATAATACAGAGCAAGATCCCAATTTCAACATCATGTTAATATGAGCATTTTTTTGAGAAGAGTTTAAAAAATGTATGTGTATAAAGTTGGCTTTAGATTGTAATAAAGCTCGTTACATCTTTCTAACAAAAGCAGACGTTTATAAACAGTTTTAAGCATTTGAAATCTGAAAAGTTATTGCAAAACAAAAAAAGTTGTTGGAAAATATTTTTTAAAATAAAATTATAATTATTTATGTTTAAAAGAATCTGAAGTGAAATTAGGATTTCGAAAGTTAATAAAAATTGTTTGATAAATTTTTACTAACTTAAATTTAGAGAAAATTTATCACGCAATTTCTGGAAAACTTTATCTCTCTCTTTCTCAGGGTCACCTGCAAGTTAAGTAAACTAGGACGAATACAACACGTTAATCTGATATACCGTATTTAGATTACCTACAACTGTCTTAAAAAGATGGCTACGAATTTGGAGGTTCCAGAAATATATAAATTGTAGCTTCTGTAAAAAAATTATATCTGTTATGTCTTCTAACCTAAGGCAAATTCCCACGAATATTGCTTTGTCTGATTTCCTGGAGATTTTAAAAAGATATTAATAAGATATAAGGTTTCGTGAGAGATTTTGTCTACAGTTTGGTAAAAACTGAATTAAGGTAAAAGAAAATTGTAGCCTCATTAAAAAAAAATTAAATCCGTTATATCTTCTAACCTAAGGCGAGTTCCCGTGAATATTGCTTTATCTGATAGCAAATTTTCTAAAAATTTTGGCCCGAATTTGATAAAAACAGTATTGGAGTGAAAAAATTTAATTTTGTTACCCGCATTTTAAATTGTCTTTAAATCAGTTATATCTTCCTTTCTGTCCTTAATAAATCCATGACTTGTCTATGCATTGAACATCCATTTACCTGATAGAAACAATAATTCATTAAAATCGGAACTCTCGCTTCAAACCGTTCGTGCAACGCGCACTTAACGTCAAAATACAACTCCAATTTCCGCGTATGTTGGCCTGTCTTAAACACATTTCAGCCCTCATCATTTAAACATCGTAGTTCACTTAACCCTACAAGCCACCCTGAGCATTATTAGTAATTTCATAAGTCTAATAAATACTAGATGTTCCACTACAAAAGCATTTCTACCTTAATTATTACAAAGGGTTAGAAAATCCTTGTAGTCCAGTTACTTCAAAAGGCAACCTTTTATAATAGCCTAGATGAGTTTTAGTGTGCGTCAAAGATTCTGTTCAGGATTTCTAAAAACTATGTTGGGGTAAAAAAATAATTTTGTAACCCCATTTTGAAAAGTTTTTTTAATCATTTTGGTAGGTAAGGTAGCTTCTTGGGTTCTGATTGCCTCCAAAAGAGGTAGAACTGTTTACAAGAAAGCTGCTGATTGCACATGTTTGTCAGGCTTTTGATATCAGGTTAAAATAAGTTTGGTTTTCTCGAGACTAGAGTATCAATATTTTTTTAAAACTTAAACCTCACACTAAAAATATTTTTCTTAATAAAGTGCACACCAGCGTTCAGCTAATTCACCAATATTCCAAAGCAAATTCCCAAAGTAACCGGACTAACACTACCGTACGTTTCTACTAAATTGAAGTTTGTACTGAAATTGACGGAAATAGGCCATAGCACTTAAACAACCTAGTACGGATACCTTTTTAAATATAAATGGAATTTTCGCAATCCTCAAGCCTATAAATTTTTAATAATTGTCCTTCTAACAACATTCTATGAGTGTACATTATCCCTTTTGTGAATAGAGCCGTCCGTAAGGGAGTATGTTAAAGTTAAGAATCAGGTGTAATTTGTAGTTCTTGCAAACTCCCCGTAGACTTTTGTGTTTTTAGAGATCAAGGTATATTATCTACTTTTTATTAAGGCCGCTTTTTAGAGTTATAATATTATACGTTGAGCAAGACTTTTAAAATTCCGTCTTTTTCACAACCTTGTGTTATATGATGCACCTCTCATTGTCGGCGTTAAACTATGAAATTTCCATTTATACTCAAACGATCATCATTATAAGGAACACACACGACTCTTCTATAATAAAAAGAGTATTAAAAGCAAGATTGTCCATTAAATAGCGGGTTTGCTGCAGTCTACAACTCAGTCTATCATAGGCGGGTATATAGGATGGGGTATACTATATAATATATAAGTTTATAATAATATATAACACTTTATCAAAATACATTTGTATGTTTTAATATAATATTTGACTAATAGGTGATGGTACACATTAAGCTAGTACTCGTATTTTCGTTTAAGAAATAAGGTTAAAATTGTTTTTTGTTTGAGTTAGCAGTGCACTATTAGGTTCAAACAATAAGAATGTTTTAATTTCATAGTTCATAACACATCCTTAAAGTTTCGCCTTGAGGGGACGGAACAAACTCTATTCAGATCAAGGGAGTTAATGACAAATTTTTATTTGAAGCACCTTTTAATGAGAATCGAGTTTGAAATGCAAATTTTGGACATGGAGCTTGAAGTCACGCAACTTTTATCGGTGGAAGGAGAAATTAAAACATTTTTACACTAATAGTGTCTGTTCCTAAATCTAATGTAGTTTTGTATGAGGCTTATTATTATTACCAATAGGCAAACTTAGGTTAACAATATGTGTATAACTATTTTATTGACTTTTATTTAATAAAATATATACTATTATCCTAGCATAGTAACATTGCGATAAAAATTGACTTCATCACACCACAAAGGTTGATTTTCTATGATATGAATCGGTGAGGTGACAAAATACGTAGTTGTAATGATATGGCATGATTTAGAATGACGGTGACGTGGCCTATGAAAGGAGCTATACTTAATTATTGTTTAAATCCACATAAGCGTCGTTACCTCTCAGTTAAAGCTACTTATAATTAGAACACTTAAAGGGTTTAAAGCAAGTGACTAAACACATAAAACTCTTACTTAGGTCTTAACGTGTATTTCGTAAAAACTTTTCATCATTCCAAGCATACTCACTTTTTCCTCTTTAGGTGGTGGTGTTGGTTCCACCACCGCAGCTTTGACTTGACTGTTTTTCTCCTCGGCCTTTTTCTCTTTGAGAGTCTTTAACAGCTTCCACTTACTACCAGGAGTCGCATCTTTTGGAGCTTCCTCCTTACTGGGCGTAGCTGAAGCCACCTGAATTTCTGGGATTTCCTGCTCTAGGGCTCCCACAGAATCACGTTGTTGATTTGGTACAGATTCGTGCTGTAAAAGCTCTGCTTGAGCTTCGTTAGATATGTGACATCGCGCAAATTCGTCGTTTATTTTCATCTCGAGTTCATCGTACTCGTCAGTGCTGTGATGCGGACTGTCCGGTCCTGAGGTTGCACCAGACGATCTATCGTCTTCATCCTGAGCTGGTTTCTCCAAATAATCGAAATCTTTTTTTACTTCATGGATATATTCTACACTAAGTTCTCTATTAGGAGTTAGGTCCCTATTTAGTTCTATCTCTGCTTCTTGAGCCTTTTCTGTGGCCACTTGTTCTTGCCTCTCCCTTTCAAGGGTCTCATGATGATAGACTTTAATTTTTTCAAATAGAGCTGCTGCTTCGTCTAAGTGAAACGATCCTCTATGTTCCTCCCGTCTCATTGCAGAGTTAATAACTTGTAAGTTATTGTCTTTTTCATCAAGAACACCCTCAACTATTTTTGCTCTCATTCTTAGCTCCCTCAGTACGAACGACATCTTCTCCTTCACTTCTTCTTCAGGTTCATAGGTTTCTTCCTCCTCGGGCTCAGGGACTTCAAACAGAACGGTTCCCATGTCTTGTCCTAGCTCTTTCTGTCTCTCCATTTCCTCAAGCTTTCTTAGCTCATAACAGTACCACTCGTCTTCACTGTCGATGCTGTCTTCAGTGCTCTGTCGTCTTGAAGATACCCTTGAAGTGCTCCTCCAAGAATGAGTGCTTCGGCTATCTTCGTCATCTCCCCGATGACCTGGTATATCGAGGCTTTGCTGGTGCCTTGGAAGCATTCGACCTAGACTGGCTCTAAGAATCGGACTTCCCTCAGCGGTACTAGGTTCGTCGAATCTGTTATTCTCTACACTACTCGTACTCTCTGTCGATCTTTGTTCGATCATTTTGGAGGTTGATTCAGGAGCACTTTCTGTGCTTTCTCGTTTTTCTTCCTCTTCAAATATTTCCTCAATTTTAACACCCAAATCCCCATTATCGAGACTTTGGTCGTCTGTAAACGAATTTGAATGTTTTTGCCTATATTTTCCTAAGGCTCTGGATACAGCGAACTCCATAGAGGATCCTCCCACCATAACTATCATCTTGCTTTCAGTTATTACAGTATCATCGCTTTTTTCAGACGAACCACTGCTTTTCTTAGCGTCACCTATAGTTGGAAAAATATTACTAGACCCACTTCCAGTACTTTTTCCAGAATAATCTTCCTCATAAGGTTGGGTCTCACTACACGGCTCTAAAGATTCTTTTGGTGAAATCTTAGCATGGTCATAGCTTGGCTGGTATGGTGGAGGTTGATCTTCGTCAGATCTACTACCTTTTCTACTTTTGGGCTTAGGACTTATTTTTGGAAATAGCTCTCTTTCAAAGAGGTTTTCCGATATGCTTGTGCTGTCTTCACTTCTATCGTCCTCACTAACTACTGAGCTTGCTCGTTTTATAACCCATTCGTTTTCTGACTGCTCGGGATCTGATAGAGATTGATGGGAGCCATGTGCTTTCCTTTTGGCTTTTTGCAGGATTCCTGAGACGGTGGATACTATGGGGTTCCTCTTCTTTTTCTTAGTAGCATGACTCTTGCTACTTACCGCTCTGCTTTTCTCTATGTCCTCTTTTTTGATCCCCCCGGGTAGAGAATATGACCTATGCCGTTTGGGAAGATGTAAGTCAGGTAACCAGTTGCTCACTGAATGCATTGCTGACTTAAGCGTGTTTCCTCTTTTTAGTTTCTTTTTGTCTTCTCTGGCCTGAACTTCATGATTGTTGATGGTGATGAAGCCCGACTGAGTCATAATTACACCACTCGCTTCATAGTAAGCATTTCCACTTTCCTGTTGCTGAACAACATATTCAGGTACGTTTCTGTTTCTTAAATCTAGATCTAACCTAGACGCATCGTGCCTTTGATTCCAGTTTCTCTGATGTTGCTCTATTTGTTGCTGATTTTCATAGATAGGTTGGTTTTGGATACTCTGCTGATGCCTTCTCTCCATGTATGGACTCTGAGTATACCCAGTATCACAAGTTTCCACGGATTTCATACTGCTGGATGTACTTGCGTTATCCTGAAACTGTGCTTCTTGAGGACAACTTAACCAAGCAGATGGGTCATTATAGTTTCCTTGAGGTAGATTGCTCACACTCGAGTCATAGCGAGTAGATGTGGGGTAGTAACTTAAAGCATCAGTTATATTTCCTGTGGGAAACATCGTCCTGTACATCGCTGTTTTGTATCCTTCATGGTTGGCGAGACCATCAGGGGGCTTGGTGATGGAGTATGACCTTGAGAGTGACCTTCTCCTGCTAGGACTGGGCTCTGAGCCTTGGGCGGTATACAGAGAATTATAATATTGTCTTTGTTGGGCAGTTAAAACTTCGTTGTTCTCGTATGGTTCCACCAAGTCTGGATAATGAATGGTTTGGCTAATGTAATCTGCACTGTTTCTTGTATAAACACTAGTGTACGAATCTTTGTTGTTACTGCCCGCCACAGAGTATATAGCAGGCTGACTATTGGGATATAGACAAGGAGACACGACAAGGCTCTGACTGATATTTTGACTTTGCTCTGCCATTTTATTTCTGTTTGGGCTCACATTGATATCAGAAGCTGGTGCAGGAGCTGGAACGAAAGTCCCATACCCGTCCATTTGAATATTGCCAGGCGATTTAACGTTTGTGAAAGCAGATAAGTGGTGCCCCCCAGGTAAAATTTCGTTGGAGGAAAAATGGCTGCCCGCAGGAACTTTAGAATCCACCGAAGACTCTGCGTAACCTCTCTTAGCAGGAGAACCACTCGGACTCGGCGAAACGGGTCTGTTGTTAAAGTAATTGTAATGCTTCACAGCACCATTCTTCGGTGATCCAGGTGACTTCTCCAAGCTGGACCAGCCGGACATTGATGACAAGCCAGAGTCGGACTTCGCTGCGACGATGTTGGAAGAGTGCGACTTGCTTCTTTTAGGAGAAGTTTTAGGAGATCTGGGAGAATGATGCTTGGGACTAAGATGCTCATGGTTGGTTACTGACGAGGATGGCAAGCCATCGTTAGGCCCAAGGAAGACACTGTTTGATGCCAAATTAGTGGCGTTGTGCAAAAAGTCTTCACCTGGAGCGGGCGGAGGAGGACTTGGCGACTGACGAGACGGTTGTTCCGGGTCAAGGTATCCATCTTGTCTTGTGCGAATGCTGCAAATAGATAGGGTTGGGGAAGGAGCTTTGTCAGACAGCATACAGAAAATATTTTGAGTAGAACCAGTATCATAGGAAGATGATATAAGTACGTTCAAGTCAAGGCTACTGCAGTAAAAAGGATTTTTAGAGTTTCTTATTGCAGCCGCAGCTGCCGCTTCAGCCGATTCGACATGTTGCACTGCCGCACTATAAGCTAACCTCCCGTCGACCGTTGAAAACGGTTCACTACACGACGTCTCCACTTGGCGCCTTCTCGGAGACGTTGGTGTCCTTATACCGCCCGCTAATGTTTCTGCTACTTCTTTGTCGGGATCAGAAACGGAAAGTCTCGAATTCGGTCGTGTAGAATACGACGCGTTCGACAAGTTACTTGAAAGTTCGGTTTTCGCGAGCATCATCAGATCGTCCTGATCGCGCACTTCACTTGAAAATGTCCAGTTTTCGTCTTCCTCTTGGTTCACGCCCGCCGGTTCCTCCGTAATGCCTGACAGCGACATTGGAGACTCTAAAAGTTTTCTTTGCAAGTGTTTAATATTCGCACTATCCTGCTGAAGTTTGCTGCTTAACCGATCTAACTCGTTGAGCTTTTCTATGGCCATATGGTCTATGGAGTCGATACGAGACAACTCGGCAATATCCTGCTCACTAACGCAGGAAGTATTGCCCCTATAATCTTTGTAATCTAACGCACTGTAGATTTCTTCCTCCTCTTCTTCTTCTTCTTCTTCTAATTCTTCAACAGGAGTATGCTTCTTTTCGATGTCATCTGATTCCTCTCTCTCTTCCCAGATCATATCCAATTGGCTGGGTTGACTCACAGAGTCGCAGCACACCAGCTCCTCTTCATAAGCTTGATTAAGGCTTCTGTAGAACGCTTCGTCAGGGATGTGCATCTCGTCGATCTCTTGGACTTGGGGTTCATGAGACCTGGTTACATCCAAACCTTCTTCCAGCCCATCTTCTACCGTACCATTGCCGAGAATCTCTCGAATTACTTCTAATTCACCTAGAAATTAAAAATATTCTGTTACTTTCAAACCTGATGCACAGAAAAAAATAAATTGCTACATACCCAGTCTTCCCTCTAACATCGAAACAGTCGGCCCCGATCTATGCCCCCCACCGGAAGTGTAAAAATTCAGCAACTGCGAGATAACGCTCTGCTGCTCGAACAACAATCCCTCCAACTTTTCCAATCTCTCCCACATCTTAATGTACTCCTGACTGAGCAGATCTAAGGCCCTCCAAGCGTACTTGAGCTCGGTCTCCAGGATGTTAAGGCGCGTCCCGAGCCGTTCCATGTACTCGTTGATCACGTGATCTACGTTTCCGTCATGATAAGAGTGGTGAGGGCTCGTATGGGGAACTGCGGGAGCCATATTGTCGGAGCTATTCGCGAGGTGTCTATCACTCATGTTTAAAAAACACTGGTGGCTTCACTACATTTTTAACGGGGGATAGAATCTCTCATGATATGTTTAAAAACGAGGCACACGTACTGAAAATGCAGTGTGGTTATGGTGAAAAGTGAACATATTATTCTTCTTCGTTAATACTTTCGGCAAAACTTCGTTGAAAATGACGAAGTTTCTTTTCTCTGTGTGATATGAAAATATTTTGTAAAATAAAATATACAGGGTGATAAACTCCTAAGCAGCTGGAAATAAATACATTTTAAAGATATATTTGTATATCATACTTCTGTTAGTGGCTTGATTAGCGATAGTAAATTAAGCAGTTAATTTTCGGGAGGGCTTTAAAGACAAAAGAAACAAAAAATTTGTTGAATATCTCGTATTGTTTTGAAAGTATTGAGTTTTAACACGTTAACTACCAAGTTAATATTTACTGTTCTTCACTCCGGGGCCCATATTGTTTCTCCTTAGATGAGAGTTTGAAATGGTCGTAATCTTCATTTTTTCCCTTAGGTCATCCATGAACAACAAGCTGGTTTTAATAAAAAAAATAGGTTTGCTACCTTGCCACTACTTTCCGAAAAATCCTGGTTGAATGCCTTGTTTGTACAGAGACCCAAGCTGACAATAAAAACCGTTCGTCTCGTCATAAATTACTGACTAAAGATGGTGCAGTTAGAGAAGCACGCAGATTTTGTAAAATTTTTATAAAAATATATCCGCTCTTCATGGAAGAAAAACTTGTATCTGAACATGTACTTATATTTTCGTTTGTACAAAAACGTATTTCAAAATCCGTTTTTTAGCCATCGCGTCGGTCACATCCTATCTTTTTATTCCTAGAAGCTGTCACTTACAGCAAAAACAATGCAATAATTTTTAAGTTAATCCCAAATGGGAGGCAACACAAAATGCTTTTAAAATATTATATGCCTGCAATTCCGGTAGCTCACCACGCCATCTTAAAACCTAATCTACCGCTGGCCGTTGACAAAGTTAGGGCTGTAGATCACCGGTGACCATCACGGTGCGACAGGCATAGTCACTTGTAGGTCACCGGTGACTCACATGGCAGTTAACGTGTTAAGAGTTCTTCATAACAAACGATAAAAAAAGCTAAATCACCCGGCATATTTCATTTTCAGTGAACAAAATCCAAAATATCTTGATATTACTGCGTTACGACGCTATCACTTTCCACTAACCACAACTCACAACGATATGTACGGACGTATAAATTCGTTGCTGACCGACATACTCTTCTCGGAGCGCTAGCTACTCCTATTACGTGATGCTTCTGGCCTTGAAGCCCGTCGTCGTCGTCGTCGCCGACGAAGTGGGAAAAAGACATCTTTCCCTCCCGTCACCCAACACGACTATTTTCATACGCATACTAATATTTCAAGGGCCTGTCCAAACGGCCGCCGGTACGTGACACTAAGAAGGTCGCGATTACCCCGTCTAAAATACACATAATTATGTGCAAACGCTCGGTGTTTTAGACGCCGCGTTTGAAGTCCGTTACTAAGCCACACTGCACTGTTAACACCGTTATTAGAGCTTTAATTAAACTTATTTGTTCTGCTAGCGATGATTTTGTTCTTTTCTGTTTCATGGCTGGCGGCTGTCTAGTCTATTGTCTGGAAAAATAAATTGGGTTATATAGGGTGTACATTAGGGTGGATCGAAAAAATCTTTTTTTGGATTTTCAGTTGACCTTACCTGGCGAAAGTTGTCAGTAGATATCATGATTGCTTTAGCCAAATCTCAGAATTTTCGAACATCATCTTCAGGTTCCCCGCGAGTGTCAAAGTTTAGGGAAAATGTCAATTTTTAACCTTTACCAAAAAAATAACGGAATGTTTTTCTTTAATTATTTTACTTGGGCTGATATGCCCAATCAATGTTGTATTATTAAAAAAAAGCTCGGAATTTTTGATAAACATCTAGAGGTTCCACTGCTGTATACAAATTAAGAAAAAAATTAAAATACAAAACTTTTTAAAAAAATATATTTTGTGTAATTTTTGTTAAGCAAATGATTTTTGTTTTGCTTGACAGACGAAACAAAATCATTTTTTGGTATTAAAATATGGAAGCTTGTTCCTAGAGTCTATTTTGGCCCTAATGAATCGGTCTCTAGCTTCTTGGCCTGAAACAGCTAGAGAAGCCTCTGTTACAAGCTTAATACTCCTCTCCACAGCTTGGATGTGGCATAAATTTTAAAATATGCCTCTTCCTACATTTCCTTGCCACACCCAAGCTGTGGAGAGGAGTATTAAGCTTGTAACAGAGGCTTCTCTAGCTGTTTCAGGCCAAGAAGCTAGAGACGGATTCATTAGGGCCAAAATAGACTCTAGGAACAAGCTTCCATATTTTACTACCACAAAATGATTTTGTTTCGTCTGTCAAGCAAAACAAAAATCATTTGCTTATCAAAAATTACACAAAATATATTTTTTTAAAAAGTTTTTTATTTTAATTTTTTTCTTAATTTGTATACAGCAGGGGAACCTCTAGATGCTTATCAAAAATTCCGAGTTTTTTTTTAATAATACAACATTGATTGGGCATATCAGCCCAAGTAAAATAATTAAAGAAAAACATTCCGTTATTTTTTTGGTAAAGGTAAAATATTGACATTTTCCCTAAACTTTGACCCTCGCGGGGAACCTGAAGATGATGTTCGAAAATTCTGAGATTCGGCTAAAACAATCATGATATCTACTGACAACTTTCGCCAGGTAAGGTCAACTGAAAATCCAAAAAAAGATTTTTTCGATCCACCCTAGTGTACAGGGTGGGCAAATAAGCGAGGTAAGCGGCTGTATCTCAGAAACTAATGATCGTGGAGAGTTACGGTAAAAAATTTTATAGGTAAAGTGGGCAAGGGAAACTGCTGGAAATTATTTTCAAGTTTCCAAGATGGCCGCCAGTGGGCGTTTCCGCCATCTTGAATTACATAAAGCTACGTTTGTCGCGATTTTCCCCAATGAATGTAACAAAAAAGTATTTGCGTTTTAATGCTAACTTAAAGTCGAACATTTTTTGTAAAAACAATTTTTCTCTATCTTTCGAAATAAAGTGGTGGGGGGTATTTGAATGTTGTTTTAAATAAATGCCTGTAACTTCGAAACGGCTTAATGGATTTGGATAAATTTGGTACCATTGGAAAGAGCATTTCTTGGGCTTTTAGGTTTCTCGTAATCATGACAGTTGTGACCTACACGACCGCCGATAGAGGGCGTTATTCGATATTATAACCAAAATATTGGATTTTCTCAAAAAATTTAAATGCGATGATATGACTTTTTTTACACTAGAAAATAGACAAATGACCAACCAATAAGCCTGCGCAAACCGCATCTTAATATCTTTTTCCTAACTCAAATTATTAAAAAAAAATACTAAACCAGGAAAATTCATATATCCCCATTTAAAAATGCATCGGTTCCTTTCGATAAGAAGGCAAGTAGTAGGCCATGGAAATAAAAGACAAACTCCTCTCAAAACTATTCACAAGAAATATCGGTTTATTTAGTGCTGTGATTTTAAGTCACACGTTTTCGTATTTATAAGAGATTTCCCTTTTAAATAAAGTTGTGGTCCTGGAAAGGACCGATTTTGAAAAACGATTAATGCCTTCTGTGTTCAAATTGCCTTCCGTCATATTCCACACATTGTTCCAGTCTTTCTTGAGTCGACAGAACCGCAGCCTCGATTTCTGCCGCTGATATTTGACGAATTGAGTTTCGAATTCTGTTTTCCATATCCATTCGTGTTGTTGGTGGAGTTTGATAAACAATATCTTTTAAGCGTCCCCACAAGTAAAAATCAAGACATGTCAAGTCGGGAGATCTTGCCGGCCAAGGAAATAGGCTTCCCCTTCCTATCCAGCGTTCTCGAAAGGTCCCGTTAATATGGTTTCGGACATTAATTGAATAATGTGCCGGACAACCATCTAATTGCAGAAACATAGTTCTCCTAGTTTCCAGTGGCACATCTTCCAACAAAACTGGCAAGTCGTTGATCAAAAACTGTAAGAAGCGGTTACCAGTTAAAGCTTGATCAAAAAAATAAGGTCCAATAATTCTGTCCCCAATGATGCCGCACCACACATTTAGGCTCCAGCGACCCTGGTGCTGCACTTCTCGTAACCAATGCGGATTTTCAACGGACCAATAATGCATATTATGACGGTTTACCCTACCATCACTACTAAAGGTAGCCTCGTCGGTCCAGAGAATTTCCGTTAAGAAATTTCTGTTTTCCTCAAGCATGCCTAGCATCCATTGACAATAATTTAATCTATTGTCGAAATCTTGTTCATTTAGCGCCTGATGCAAGACTATGTGGTAAGGATGTAATCTAAAAGTAAAAAACAACATATGCGCAAACATAATATTATCAGAATAACACTGAATTGTGTATTTGCGAGTATGTGCTAAGATACTTGGAAGAAGATAAAATTATTTACCTATAATCTTTCAAAATATTTCTAACAGTTGTTCGTGCTATTCCCAAGTGTAGAGACAATGTTCTAGTTCCTACATGTCTATCAAATTCTATGTAAGCCAAGACATTGATAATGTTTTCTTCGGTCCTTCCATTGCGACGCCTGCGAAGTTTAGGACGACGAAAACTTCCAGTATCGCGTAATCGCTGTACCAAGCGCGGAAACATTCTTCTCCCGTAATGACGGCGATCTGGATACCGTGCCGCGTACTGTCTTGCCGCTATAGCTGCATTTTGAAAACACTCGAAATAAATCGCAATCATGTCAACAGCTTCATTATTTGTGAGAGGCATTTTGATTAAAAAGTACTCAAATTATACTCAATCAACAATATTAGCCTGCGTGTGACAAAAGTTTGACGTTACTTGGCAATATTTTTGTTAGGCGATTGTCGTGTCCATGGCCTACTACTTGCCTTCTTATCGAAAGGAACCGATGCATTTTTAAATGGGGATATATGAATTTTCCTGGTTTAGTATTTTTTTTTAATAATTTGAGTTAGGAAAAAGATATTAAGATGCGGTTTGCGCAGGCTTATTGGTTGGTCATTTGTCTATTTTCTAGTGTAAAAAAAGTCATATCATCGCATTTAAATTTTTTGAGAAAATCCAATATTTTGGTTATAATATCGAATAACGCCCTCTATCGGCGGTCGTGTAGGTCACAACTGTCATGATTACGAGAAACCTAAAAGCCCAAGAAATGCTCTTTCCAATGATACCAAATTTATCCAAATCCATTAAGCCGTTTCGAAGTTACAGGCATTTATTTAAAACAACATTCAAATACCCCCCACCACTTTATTTCGAAAGATAGAGAAAAATTGTTTTTACAAAAAATGTTCGACTTTAAGTTAGCATTAAAACGCAAATACTTTTTTGTTACATTCATTGGGGAAAATCGCGACAAACGTAGCTTTATGTAATTCAAGATGGCGGAAACGCCCACTGGCGGCCATCTTGGAAACTTGAAAATAATTTCCAGCAGTTTCCCTTGCCCACTTTACCTATAAAATTTTTTACCGTAACTCTCCACGATCATTAGTTTCTGAGATACAGCCGCTTACCTCGCTTATTTGCCCACCCTGTACATAGAATACTATATCTAATAAAATTGTTGAAAAACTTAAAAATCACAAGCTGTAAATCTGAAATGACCGACTGCAGCTGTGACGTAGACTGCTGGTGTCCATCTGCCATTAATTTTCAAGTTTTTCAATATAGGTTTGCGTCCAGTCCGATCCAATAAAAAATATCCTGCTAGCCCGTATGTTTTTTTATGGACAAGCATAAAAGAGGTCACATAAAAAGTTTTTTTTATTAATAGTAATAAATTTGTCTCCGGATGTTTCATGGTACAGAAATCGGGAGTAGTTAGGGGTGGACATTTTATACTAATATATTTTTACCTATTGCCTTTTACCTATGTTACCTTTCAAGAGTAATAATTCAAGACATGCGTGATTGATCCCACCGCATAGTTTAAGGACGTTTTTTTTTTGATCTGACTTTAATTCTTTAAAGAAATCATAATTTTATTTTGTACTTTTTATATGACAAACGATATATAGTGAGACTCAAAAAGGTCCCGTTGGCATCAAAATTTAAAATAATACACACCACAGTTACAATATAAACACTACTTTTTGATGTAAATTCCCGAGTCGCACTGTACATTATTGAATATAAAGGTATTTCTACGTATTTAAAGAAAATTATTTTTAAATATAGTTTTATCTTTCGCAGTCTGCATATTTTTGTGTGTTTTTCTTTAATAATAATTTGTTTGCTATTGTCCTCCAACTATTATGAAAAATAAAAATGTATACTGCTTAGTCATTTCTGGCGCCGACCAGAACATTTTTATGAAAGACCATCGTCTTTCATTTCGAATGCATAGCTGAAGCTACGAAGCTGTTGCTGCTAAATTAAAAGAAATCTGGGTCAACTCTCTATTATTATTATTTGCCTGCTTCCCTTATTCAATTATAAATTTAAGATGCGCTATTAAAGCGCGTAATTAGAGAACGACGCCTCCAGATAAGTTTAATGAGATTGTGCTGTCTAAGAAATAGAATAATAATATTCTAAAAATTAAAATAAAGCGGCACATTGCATGCGGACATTATACAGCAGCTGAAACCTGCAAAATTTCTTTCATTTTCGTCCTCTTCTTAAAAAAATGATTTATCTCAATAAATTTATTCACTGATTTGGGCTAGAACTCAATCAGAGGCTTTCTGTCCCAATTGAAAACGGTAAAAAGAAAATTGAACTATTCGGTTCCAAAAATCTTCGTAGAAATCCCTGCAAATCGATTTTAAGGAAACCTATTAGGGATATTTCTCAGATTGCAACGTTGAGCTTTAACTCCATCGAGTTTGTGACAGATTTGATAATGTTCTTTAAAATCATCGTTTTTTTATGGCAAATAACATAATAGAATAAACAGAATAGGTATAACAGACCGCCTTTCGTATGTATTTATTTGGACCTCATTACACTTCTAGTTCATCCTGTTGTTGCTTCCACACCAATAAAACTGACATATGTATATCGCAGGCTGCGACCCACATTCTCACCCCAACTGAGATAAGAAGAACGGACAACAAGAACAAACAGCCTATTATTAAATCTAATTTTCCTCGGCCTCGACCCAATTCGTACAATATTTAATAAACATCCACCCCAGAGTTAATATCTACAAGATTATTCTACAAAATGTTTTATTAGATCTGCTGTGGCGTACTTCAATGACGTGCTTTTGATTAAGAACCTTGTAAACGTGAAATATCGGCAAAATTTCTTGGAAAATAATTCTTAGGAAAATTTGTCTAAATAGAGATGTCATCACTCCCTGTTGGTCCTTATAAAGCATATCAAGGGACAGAAAAATCAAAGTCAAAAATTCAAAAAATCCCAAGAATCACCTGACAAATTTTATCGGTAAAGTTTTGCAATACCCTGTATAACTAAGAGTATAAATTTATGGAATATTAAACCACTCTGGAAGTTTATGTAATGAAAATAAATTTCGTCGATGTCCGACAAATTGCAGTTTAGAAACATCCCGCTACAAATCTAGGACATTTCATTTTCCTGCTGGATTAAATCGAACGCGTTCCGCGGATTATTTCCTTGGCAAATGGAATTTTGTTTGGATCAGTCTCTAGCATTTGCGACTTGTTTATTCTGTTGTTGGAAAAGGATACACAATACGATTAGGACGTAAAAGCAAGGACGATGTCGATAAGGGCAAAGGCTTTAAAAGTGAGTTATCCCGTTTTCTTGCTTTGAAAAAATTAAGATTATAAATTATTATTATTATAATTATTTAATTTAATCCTACCAAAGTAACCTTTTTCTAAGAAGATTTCCTCTCTAATTTTCTCCTTAAACTCTAATGAATAATTTACACTAACGTTCCCGATTATCTCTGAAACATAAAATGACATATTAGCTTTTTTACGTCAAAAAATACATTTAGGAAATTAGGACAAGAAAAGAAACAAAAAGATTCCGATGCTGATTTTTCAACATCGGGATCGGAAGAGTTACCATGTAAGATTTTTCTCATTCGAGAATGTAAATATAATAAATTTATATGTTTTTCTTCGTGACAACCTTGAGGTTTTAGCACTAAAATTTGCTCAGGTAGAATCGTGTATGAAGCTTAAATATTTATGTTCCAAGATACTGTTAAAGTTTCCGTACAGAGACTCGTAAAAACTGAATCATTTTGCGAAAATCTTCATGGCATAATTTTAACAAAACCTTTTATTTAAGAGACCCTATCTTCTATACTAAGCCAAATTTTTGCAAATATTACTTTATCCGATAGCAAATTTGATGGAGATTCCAAAAACATATAAATTGTTAAGGTTCTGTTAAAAATTCGGCTTAGAATTTGTTAAAAATTGGATTAATGTACAAGATTTTAATATCTGTCACCTCATTTTAAGAAAGTGATTTTTAATCAGTTATATTTCTAGCCTGAGGCATTGCATTATCTGAGAGACAATTATTTTCTGGAGATTCCAAAAATATATAAATTGTTAAGGTCACTACTGACCACTCAGATCTTATAGCTGTAGCCAAAAGTATTAAAAGAAAAGACGAAAAGAAAATAAGGTACGTGGTAGCTCCTCCTGTCAGCTTTGCGGTTCCAACGGAGGGATCTCACATGGAAATACAAGAAAATAAATTCTCGCCCAGAGGTGAGAGGACAACTAATCCGCCGCTACGCTGAAAATAATGTGGATAGATTTTTATACATGTACGTTTGTAACCTTTTAGGAAAAAAAAATAATACAGAAGATTGACGTTTTCTGGAGCTTATAACCATAAAAATAAAACCTTCTAAGTCATATTTACGCGCCAATAATTTTTATTTTTATATTTTCAGCACAAATTCAGATTCTGTATGCTGGAATAATGCGTCTGCAGAGTAAAATCATCGTAAAAGTGATCAAAAAAATACCTTTTAAAATAATAATTTAACTAGAAAACAGTTATTCGACTTATCAATTACCCAATTTTTGCATGAAAACTCCCTTTTCTCGTTTATCGACGAAAACAAGTCACAAAGATTCTTGACAATGCTAATTTATAAGGATTTCACCGACCGCCATTCTATTTGACGACGAGATCCCAACTGAATTTTCAGCAAACCCATCCGAGAGCTCTCAATTTTAAAAACACGACAAAGCCGCGGTCAAAATTTGGAAATTCGTACCAGACGCCGCATGCAGGTGCCCGCAAATTCATTTAGAAGGGTTTGTTACTAGAGAAATCTAAGGGTCTATTTGGACAATTTATTACCGTGGTATCTCTAGTTGCCAGTAACTGAAATGTAGAGTGGCTCTGTGTGGGTCAGTTAGAGCTGTGTATCAAGTTTGAATCCCTAATTTCAAAGATTGAGTTAAAGTCCCTTAAACGATCGAGCCCAAAAATTCATAAAAACTAACGTACGGTCAAAAATTTTAATTTTCGGTATCCAAGCTTATAATTAACCAGCTGTATCGCTTATAATATGCCCAATTTTCGCGAATATGACTTTATGTAACGAAGAATCTCTGGTGATTCCAAATATGCATCATTTATTAAGGTTTGATAAAGGATTCAGTTTAAAAATTACTAAAAACCAAAAACGATATTCCCATATATTAGTCTAATCGATTTATTAAACCCTATGTCTTTAAAACACCCTAATACCCTCATATATCGATTTTGATTACATTCATATTTTGGCAAAATTCTAGCGATAACACGCCACCATGACACCACCCTGCCGTTTGATGAATGTAAAACGTAATATAGTCAAGAAATATATTTGACCTTGCGATGCTGCCATGTGTGAATATTCGATAGCACGTTCTGTATTAAATTATATTGACACGTACAGTATAAACGAAAATTTATTAAAATATAGGGAAAAGACGTGGATGTCATACCTTAGGAAATTGTGAAAATTTTTAAAATAACAGTAAATCATATATTGTCAGATTATGATGATGAGGTCCTACAACTAATTAATTTCGATAAAAGGGCATCTAGAAATTAAAATAAACCCCTTTTTACCTTCAGACTGTCTTATGTTTTGTAATAAACCCAATCTTAAACCATAAAGCATTGCCAGTTGATAAAAGCAAATTCAAAGGAAATAATTAATTTGACTTTATAGATTTCCGTTAATGGAAATCGTATTTATTAATGTTGGGGACTGAGGGTTGTTTCAAACTTAGGAATAACTTAAGTGAAAGTTAAGGAAATCGATTTAATGATTTGATATTTTTAGTATTTAATAAGAAATATTTGCCTTCTGGAATCAAAAATTTTACTTCCAATTCCCCAAAGGGATTCTGCTTAATTTTCTACGGTCAATGTTTAAATTTAAACATACAACAAATAATTTTTTAGGCAAAATGAAAGAAAATTTTTAAACTAACAACATAACTTTTCTAATTAATCTTTGGAAACTATCTGGATCTTGACGAATATCCAGAGATAAAAAGGTTAAACCTTAAGGGAAACAGTTGGGAATAAAATACGGGTGAAAATCGGCTTCGTTTACTTAGAGTTAGAACTGCTACGTGCTTAATTGTGTTCTTACTAAAGAAATATATAGGATGACCCAATTTTTAACATTAAATTTCAAGCAACAGGGTGCGAATGCCGGCCAGTAATACGTATAAAATACGAAGTAACTATTTTGTATGAACTGTTTGATTATAATCAAAAATTTGTGATTTAAAAACCATTTAGACCGTTTAAAGCATTTTCCCTGTCTGTGACTCCTCTTTTTCCGCATACTTTATTAAATTCCCTTTACACTGTACATGTCTATCTTCTTATACGTGCTATCGCATGTCAAAAATATTTTTAGACTATAGTACATACTTGATATGTTGAAAAGCGTCGTGATGGAGACATCGCGTGAAATTTTAGTAAAATGTGAATATCATAAGAAGTAATGCACCCAAAATTAGTATGTGGTGTTATTAGCGAAAGATATCTAGGAGGTAAATCTACTGACTCGTCAAAAATAGGGAAACCCTTCATGAACAGCTCTAACTGAGCCGCATAGAGTGAGTATACAGTCTAGTTCATAATAATGAGGGGCAAAATTGTAAAAAATAGTCTAAATAAGTCTCAGGTTAGTCTAGTTGCTTGAAAACTTTTTACCCTAATTCACTTTTTAAGAAATTTTGGGCTGAATCGTTTATAAACCTTAAAAAGTCATGCATTTTCGGAGTCTCCAGAAAATTTACCATCAAGTAAAGTAATACTCACGAAAATTCGGTATTGTATAGGAGACACAGCTGCCGTAAATTGTTGTGTTCAAATTGGATTATTAAAATTAAAATATTTACCTTTATTCAGTTTTTACGAATTTCTGGTCTGAATAGTTCATGAAACCTTAACAAATTATACATTTTCGGAATCTCCAGAAAATTTGCTTCAAACTGAATAATATTCGCGGAAATTCGGTATAGTATAGGAGCTACAGCTGTTTAAGTAAAATGTTCCGTTAAAAATTGACTAATTAAAATTCTAATTTTTTACCTTGATTCAGTTTCTACGAATTTCTGGGCTGAATCGTTTATGAAACCTTGACAAATCCAGATCAAATCAGATAAAGGAATAATCTTGGAAATTTGGTACAGTATAGGAGATACAGCTGCTTAAATAAAATCTTCTGTTAAAATTAGGTCATTCAAATTTTTGACCTTGATTCAGTTTCTACAAATTTCTGAGCTGAATTGTTTGTGAAACCTTAACAAGTTATACATTTTCAGAATAAGATAAAGCAATATTCGCTGAAATTCGCCATGGTGTAGGAGATACAGCTGCTTAAATAAAAGCTTCCATTAAAATTAGGTCTTGAAAATTAAATTATTTTACGGTAATTCAATTTTACGAATTATACATTTTCGAATCTCCAGAAAGTTATCAAATAGATAAGAATGCGACACTTTGTAACAGTGAAGAGCTACTGTGGAGCCATTATACATAAAGAAATTCTACACAATCCACCAAATTTTGTATGACTTTCTTGCTAATTCAAAATATTCATAACTTTTAATCATTAATCTCCTAGAAGATTAAACTTTCGTCCACTCTGGTAGATTTCAACCGCTGATAAAATAAAACCTGTGAAAAATGTCAAAACTTCTGGCGAAACGCTGATTTATAAACGCCCTCCTAAACTTATAAAAAATTATTCTGTTTCGTGTTCATTATCTCAATCATTATTTGTCCTGCTCATACGCTTACGTATGTAAATAGCTGCGCTTTTTGGGTTAAGCCTTTTTGTGCTTGCTTTCTTTTCTTGTTCATTTTTTGATACATAAATATTAATGGCAGGGAAATACGGCAGTGGGTGAATATATTTTACGTGCAGACCTAGAAAACAAGTAAATAAATTGGTATGTTCTTCATTTTCATTTTCTGTCTTGATATTTTATATTTGTTTATCCTTTTCGTGTACGATACTTTTTTAAATTGTCTCAAATAAAAAAAGGTTAATTTCTGAAATGCTAAATATCACAGGCTAACGGGCATATGACTAAGCATTAATAAAATATACCAGTATACCATTAGTTTTCGTCATAATGAATTTTTAGTAATTTATTTCCATTGAATGTTTTTTTCACTAGAACACGTGTCGTCGTCTCAGTCATTCATGGCTTAAAGATTTTTTACGGCGTAGTTTTGTGTGTAGCGTTTCTAGCAGGTCGGACTAACCGTGTTGTAGTGAGATTTTAAGTGAATTTTGGTTTTTCCTAATAGGCCTTCAACCGTAAACTTTGAGAAATGGTGCTTCAGTGCCAAGTGTATGGAGAAATGGATTCTTTTCATTCAGAACTGTCCTTTCACAGGTTTCCTTAGTGAAGTTTTGAGCTAAATATTTATTTCTCAGCTTGACAGGACAAAACTTATCAAACCCAAACTGGCTAGCTTAAAGATCTAAAACTAAACCAGTACTAATTCTTAAAAATGTAAATCCCAGGCAATTTTTCCCACTCTCGCTGTCTCTCTTTCTTTCTTTCTTTCTCTCTCTCTCTCTCTCTCTGTCTTCCGACCATTAGTTATTCAAAGCATATTATCGATTAGAGCCGGAAATTATTTTCGATTAACAAATTGAGGAATCAAAACTTGTCACAGAAATAATTAGTAATTCGAGGTTGACGAGCGTCTGCCCGAGGGGAAACGACAGGCAAATTCGGTAACAGTTTATAAACAACACGCTAAACCATGATATCGCTAACTTAATTTTGGGCCCATTAGATTTGGTAATAGACTATGTCCTAAAATAAACATGAAACATGAATAAAAGAATGAATTTTGTATTCTGTTCTGACTATTTTAAGCCCTGCCTATCTTAACATGACGATTTTGTTGTTTTTTGCAACGGTAGAATACCAAGTCTACAAAAGACACCACGTTCTTGCCATCATAAGCTTTATTTATGTTACTAACACTCCTCAGCCTTTCTTCTATTACTTACTTCTGTTTCTCCCAAAGCCAAACTGGTAATTACGAATCTCCATTATTTTTTAGACAGCTTTATTTTTTCCTAAACTCTTTCGGCCAAATTCTCTAACGCTAGATCGGTCTAATTTGTCAATTAAAAGTTTTAAACTGACAATAGGGAATATGCATATACCCCAAATAAATCTGAAATATATTTATTTATATTCTCTACATAAATTAAATGTTTGTCGTGGTTTCTTTATCCATTTATTTTGGTCTTTATTAACAAAAAAAAAGGATTTTCTACTGCAAAATGGCCATTGGCCTTAGGCTGTATCATCAAAAGTGTTTTTATGACTCATAATGAGTACATGGCGAATTCCAGTGTTGTAGGGTCATCGAAAAATCCATAAAAATGGTATTGAATGCATAACTCATCCATAACAAACCTTTCAATTTTGCAACAAAAACTGACATTTTTGGGAAATTTTGACACATCGTATCTTAATTTCGAGTAAATAAATTTCAATTCATTATTTTCATGTCAATCTTCGAAGATTCAAAAATTTTGAAATTTTGCATGTCCCCGATGCAACTTTATTTATATCTTTAACGAAAACATAAGTGATTTATATTAGTGGGAGGTATTCTTAGATAATTAGCAGATGAAATAAGCCCCAATCAAAAAGAATGACTAAATAAGGAAAATAGTGGTGAATAATGTCGGTTAAAAATAGGATGTGTCGGAAAAGATCAAGAAAATTCTGCTTTTACCCCGTAAATACGCTCCTGGATGACCCATCCGGTCTTCATTTTAAAGTCCCTTTATAAGATAGTGTTGGAAAATTGGAAAAAAATTAGATAGGAAAAATGCAGAGTGATTTAAATGTACCAATGTCGAGGGCAGAAAAAGTCGAAAAATCGAACTTAATCGGCAATTGCTCCCTTCCTATGAAGAATGAAGAAACTACAAAATATGAATATCATGTATTTCGACGAGCTCTTTTCGGTGACGTATATGGGATTTTAATTTGAACCATTTTGAACTCACAAAAAATTAAAAACGGTGAAATATTTGGGTCCAGTTTTTCCCAAATATATCCATCCATTTTCCAGTGATTTTAAGTTTAGGTAAATGTATTGCAAAAAGAAAGTATTTCAAATTTTAAAGTTTCACTTATGAATCGGTTTTTCGATCCGACGTTTTGTTTTCGAGTTATTAGTTACCACAGAGGGGTCTTGCAAATGGTATTTTTCGACCAAAAAAAAATTCAAAAGGATTACTACTTGCAATCTTGCGATCCTCACCAGTTTCAATAGAGTTCTGAAGGTCCGGATTCTCTACAATCTTCGAAAATTTACATCGATTTAATTCACTTAATTTCGATTTTCACGTTTAACAGCTCCGAAACGAAACTGATTGTTTTACCGAAACTCGTTGAACTATTCCTCTGTCAACCCAAAAAATTCGATTGCTCCCCTCTGACTGTTTCCGAGAAAAACTAACCTGTTCGACTTTAGGTCAAGCTTTACGTTAACATGTAGATTGACACTTATTTTTGCTGATCTCCTGACGTCATTATTCACTGAAGACAAATGGCTACTTTTTAAATTGTAATAAATTATACCGAAAAGTAAACATTTTTTGTAGCTAAATTATTCTAGTAATTTTCTTCGAAATAATTTTTGGGGTTTGTATTGACTTCCAAACGATTTATGCAATAAAAAAAGATGTGCATATTCCTTATTGGATCCTTCTTAGAAATACGGAATTTGGCCATATAATAATATAACTTTTAAGATCGCCGTTGTATAATAAGCCTCAATAAAGTGTATTTTACTTGACAACTTTTAGACTTGGCGTTCGAATTTTACTAAGATTAATTATAAAATTTTAGGCTTCCTTTGTCCATTAGTTAAATTTGACTGACAAAACCTCGCAAGTAATTGGACGGCAGTCTAAAAACTTCTAATAGGTCACTTCATTTAAAAGGCCCAGAATTTTATCCAGCTAAGGAAGATTTATTGGTTTAGTCTGGGGAGAAAATGTAACCCCTTTTTTAGGGGTGTCTCTGGAATAAAAACTGTGTCGCTCTTCCTTGATTCGGTGTCGCCTCGTTACCTTTTTTTAGGCGGAGATAAGTTATTTCAAGGTCATATTTAACATTTCTTCGTTTTTGAGCACAATTGCACAGCATTATAAAATTTCTACCAACATTCTTTGACTACAGAAGGAAATTTTGTCAGAAAGAACATTATTCTATTAAACACAAAATGTACGAAGAGGTAGGTGATCTTCTAATCTGCCACAGTGGTCCGGTGAATACGTGCTTTCAGCTGTTTAGGTGATAGAAGTGAAGTTAGAATCATGGATGAGTAATAAAGAAATGAATAATGTGTAAATTTTTGCTCTCTGTTTATTAATCAGTGAAAGAAAATAGCTTTCAGCTTTTTAATAGTGCTATTAGTATTAACAAACTCTCGTACGCGCTTGGTGGTGTGCATAATAAAGTTTATAAGTCAGTAAAACACAACATTTCTGGGTGTTTAGTTGAGCGCTATTATTTTACCAATACCTGCCACAATAGAAAATAACTTTGCCATAGAAATATAAATTCCACAACCATTTTTCGCGCGTGAAATAAGCCGGAAGCTTTGTCGTTTTGTGTAGAACATTAAACAAATTTAGGAAAAGGGTTAATAAATATTAAATACACGACTACAACAAATACAATCAGTTTTATCGCTCCCTCTCACGACATTTGGTCAAAGATAAATATGTTTATTAAAACGGCGCGGCAAGGGGGTGCCTAAATAAATTTCAGGGCAGTTTATTATCAGTTTTTATCGTTACCGTGGCCATTATTTTTATTTTTATTATTTACATTGTTCGTAATATTTTACCTGAATTCTTTATCGAGGCCACGCAGCTTAGCAGACAACAGAAATAACAAAATATAATAAAACGTTCGTTCATTCACAATTCAATAAACAACAATTAAAAGTAAAATTTTAAAAACAAATTTTATTGTAGCTGCAACGTGTATGGAAATTAACAAAACATTCGAGTGTTTTCATAAAATATTTATTTTGATCAGTAAAATATTCAAATAAATATTGCTAACAAATCGCGTATGCAAAGAAGTGATTAAAAAATACGAATAATTAAACATATTCAGTACATAACAATATAATATATCTTATTCAGGTTTTATTAGAATTTCTGGCCAGAATTTGGCAAAAACTATATTAAGGTAAAACACTTACAGCGGGTTGCACAAAATTTTCTGAAAATTCCTAAAATATATATCCTATGGAGGTTTGGTTAAAAATTCCGGCCAGAATTTGGCAAAAACTGCCTTAGAGTTAAGAAAATGAATTTCTGTAACTCCATTTTAAAAAAGTAATTTCATCAATTATGTTTTCTAACCTAAGGCAAATTCCAACGAATATTACTTTAACCAATATCAAATTTTCTGGAGATTCCAAAAATATATAACTTGTTAAGTTTTGATTAAAGATTACGGCCAGAATTTGCTAAAAACTCTTTTAGGATAAATTTTTTAAATTTTTCGAACCACATTTTATAAACTTTTTTAATCAGATATGCCTTCTAAACTGAGGAGAATTCTCGTAAATATTGCTTTACCTGATTGCAAATATTCTGGTAATTCTAGATGTTGTTAAGGTTATTCTTTCTGAATTTTAAAAGCAAGACGAGAATAAGAAAAATATATTATAGCGCCTTGTGTCACTGCCCTTACGACGATTTTGTGAAAGGCTTTTTCTCTGACGAACCCAATAACACAGAGAGAGAAAAAAATTTCGCCTTCCCTTGGCTACTACCGGAAAAGCGCCATTTTCCCTAATCAACCCTCTTAAAACAAATGAAAGTAATTATATAAATTTCGCACGTTGTGCAGCTAAGTTTGGGGTTATGAAATTTCCCAAAGTTGAATAATAATTCTTGGGAACCGGCGGTGAATCGTTGCAAATGGACGATTACGAATAGTAGAGACGTTCAGTTCGGAAGTCATTATAGGTATGGGGATAACTTTTAATATAAAATGTCACTGTACAGAAAGGAAAATGTAATAACAATAATAGTAAAGGGATTGTTTATGAATGATAATAAGCACCCTTAAAGTATAATGGCCGAAGAAGTTACTTAAAGGAGATAGCAAACATCTCTGATTCAAGGATATTCAAAAAATATAGAGCGTTAGAAACATTCTAAATTCGCGAAAAACATCATTGCATGTAATATGTAAGAATCTAATGGCTCTTCCAGAATCCGGCTAGGTATTTACCATGTACAGGGTCTTCCAACGAGGACTGAACAGGGGCTCATTTTTGAGCTTCCTTGTATTTAAAGAAAAATCTAAAATAGCCAATCGATGTACTTTTTCCTGCAGAATTCCAAAATGAAACCAAAAATTTATTTGAACCAGAAACAAAAGAGTTACGCTATGGATAAGGTGTTTTTTAAATGGAACATAGCTTTTTTTATACGATTTTCGGAACGAGTGATTTTTTTTATGTCCGTTCTGATTAAAATATTTAATATTGTGGCAGCTATTTTTATTAAATTTTAATGTTTTATCCAGTATAATTTAACTTCAACCTGTTTGAAACATACACTAGGTAATAAAGGTAAAATCACCTTGAAATCCTTCAAAATCAAAAAATGTAAATTTGTCAAATTTTTTGACTTTGAAGGATTTCAAGGTGATTTTACCTTTATTACCTAGTGTATGTTTCAAACAGGTTGAAGTTAAATTATACTGGATAAAACATTAAAATTTAATAAAAATAGCTGTCACAATATTAAATATTTTAATCAGAACGGACATAAAAAAATCACTCGTTCCGAAAATCGTATAAAAAAAGCTATGTTCCATTTAAAAAACACCTTATCCATAGCGTAACTCTTTTGTTTCTGGTTGAAATAAATTTTTGGTTTCATTTTTGAATTCTGCAGGAAAAAGTACATCGATTGGCTATTTTAGATTTTTCTTTAAATACAAGGAAGCTCAAAAATGAGCCCCTGTTCAGTCCTCGTTGGAAGACCCTGTACAGTTACGGCAACTGAAGTCCAGACGGCACTTTGATATATTGTAAATATTACTTACTATTCTATTTACCTTTTAACACCTATAAATACCTTGAACCTAGCTAAATTAAAAATGGTATTGTCAGTGTCAAAAAGTGGCATATTTTTCTGTCTTAATAAATACCCACATCTGTGTATGACCATGCCAAAATAGTCACCGTAATAAACGAAAGTTGGTCAAGAAGAATTGTAGGCGAGAGACTCGGAGTAGTTCACGACGTAAAAAAGACATATGATGAAAGAAATTCACTAGCCAGAAAAGTAGAAAGTGGTGCACATAGGATTTCTTCTGAACACTTTCTTCAAAATCATCCTTTCCAATCTGCAGTAGCAGCAAAGGCCAACTTCAAGTTTCCAGGTTACGTAAGAACTGCTCGAAATCGTTTAAAGGAAATATCTAACTTGGGTAATCATCCTGCACCAAAAAAGCTTTTTTTAAGTCAAGATAATCGGGAGCAGCGGTATGCGTTTTTTTCTGCACAGAAGGAATGGTCTTTTAACAAAATGTTGTATTTACCGATGAGAAGGTATTTCATTCGTACCTATCGTATTCGACTGCAGAGTAAAATCATCGTACAAGTAATCTAAAAATACGGTAATTATTTAGATTAGTGGAAAAGTCGAATTTTTTCATGAAATTTTACACAGACCCTAATTTTGGGTCGCAGAACACGAATCCGAAGTCAGTTTTTGGCGGTCTCGTAAAAATAATTTTTTTTTTGCTCACCCAACCTGAGCAAAAAGGTGTTCAGGTTTGCTCAGTTTTGATTGATATAGATATATTATGTATCTATATCAATCAAAACTGAGCAAACCTGACCATCTTTTTGCCCACCCAGCAAATTTAAAGAAATTCATTGAAAAAGCTAACCTAAAAGTTTAAAAAAAATTTTTACGAGACCGCCAAAAACTGACTTCGGATTCGTGTTCTACGACCCAAAATTAGGGTCTGGGCAAAATTTCATGAAAAAATTCGACTTTTCCACTAATCTAAATAATTACCAAAAATACTTTTTGGAATAATCGTTTAACTAGTAAAGGTGGGCAAAACTTAAGGTAAAAGCCTAATTTGCCAAAATTTGCATAAATGTCTTAAAATCTCAAACTGGTGTCCGAATTTCATTTGTCGTAATTTTACTTCATCTAATTATTCGGCGTATTTTCCCAAAAAACAATACAGGAAAACCACAATCGAAGAAAAACCCAATCAAGACGCCATTAACGATTCGATGTTTGCTCTTTTCCGGTAAGGGACGAAACGAAGTCGTTTCCAGGCTCTCAAAAGGAATATAATACAGACAATGTGCGTGTCTTACGCCCGTTAAAGCCTATTTTTGTAAAGTGCTGCTACAAGCATGATGAGTTCCCATTAAGAGTGTATGGTGTTCAATAAAAATAATTCCCGTAAGCATATAAAGAACATTTTTTACTAAAGGTTGTTTATTTTTTTAATAAAGGTCTGCACTTCCGAAAAAACACTAATTTGATTTTTAAAAGAGAAATATGGCCGTAATTTACGTGCAGGAAAATTTATTACATTGACATGTTCAGTTTTAACTTAGTTAATTGACAGTCTGACTAAGGGATACACTTCTTGCGAAAACAATATTTTAAAGAAAATTACTAGGATAATTTAGCTACAAAAAATGTTTACTTTTCGGTATAGTTTATTACAATTTAAAAAGCAGCCATTTGTCCTCAATGAATAATGACGTCAGGAGATCAGCAAAAATAAGTGTCAATCTACATGTTAACGTACAGTTTAACCTAAAAACGAACAAGTTTGTTTCACTCGGAAACAGTCAGAGGAGGAGCTTGGGTTTGATAATAATTTTTTGGGTTGATAGAGGAATAGTGCAACTAGCTTCGGTAAAAAATTCAGTTATACAGGATGTTCGTTTCGGAGCTATTAAACGTTAAAGTCGAAATTTCCGCAATTTCCGTTGAAATCGGGTACAGGTCGCAAAAGTAAAGTAGGGAATATAAAAAAATATTTCAGATTTATTTGGGTTATATGCATCTTCCCTATTGCGGTTGAATTTCACCAATATGACGAATGTTTTGCTTCAAATCTTTAATCGTCTGAGGATTGTTAGAATAGACTTTGTGCTTAAGGAAGCCCCACAAGGATTTTCACTTTCTCAAATCCTAAAATTTTGCTTGTTCTCATTAACCCCCAGGCGGAAACGAGCTTCGTCGGAAAAGATAATTTTATTGCAAAATTCTGCATTATTCTTGCAATATAAGATGAGGAAAGGTCCCGGAAAACGCTTCTTTTATTTCCAAAGTCCCTTTATCGATATTCCACGTTCGGTCTTGCCCTCTAACGCAACTCGCCCTTTTATTTATCTTTAATTATATCACTGGCGGTAATTAGGGAACTAGTTTATCCTGCGCAACGTAAATGTTTCGTTAAAACTATATAATCGTCCGTGCATATTCTGCTGTTTATTTTTCAAGCCAATTTCGTAATTAACTATTTTCTTAATTAAGTTTGTGTCTAACATAATTACTCGTGTAATTTATTATACACCGACCCTGTAAAGCTGGTAAATTAATAGAGAATACAAATTGTGTGACTAATAACACACAAGTGTTCTCGGCAGGGTTCGGTGTCATTGAGCAAACCCGAACAATCTATCAAAAACTCTCTTTCGGCCTGAAAAAGCATATTGTACAAAGCTATTGAAAATTACTCCTTTTACACGTGGCGAAGGGCCTTCAAGAAGAGCAAGAAATCCCGAGTTAAAAGAACACATTCTGGATGAGATTGGTGACAATCCTTCTAATAGCGTAAGAAAGCTCGCAGCTCAAATAGGCTCAACAAAATGGGTTGTCCATGAAACTTTACAAGAACAATTGCCTCATCCTTTCCATGTCCAAAAAGTACACCTGTTTCCAGACTATTATCCTGCAACAACCGGTTTTTACCAAAATTTAGAGAAAATCCACATTACTAGGACCGTTTCATTCATGGATGAAGCTGGTTTCACATGGGACGGCATTATAAATTCTCATAATTTACACGTTTGGCATGAAGAAAATACCCATGCAGTAATACAGACTAGGCACCAACAAAGTTTTATGGTTAACGTTTGGGTGGGGATCATTAGGAATTATTTGATTGGGCCTTTCATTTTGGAAGAAAGATTTGATGCGCTTTATTTACAATTTTTACAAAATTTAAATAATCTTTTAGAAAATGTACCCTTGCAAGTTAGGGATCAGATGTGGTTTATGCACAGATATGCAGATGTTCTTTATTCCGGTAAATTTCGATTTGGAAGTTTCTAGACATAAATTCTTCTTGCCTGTAAATAATTGCATTATGATTGTCCGTAAATTAGCATTACTCTAAATTATTAAGTCCATTGTTTTCTAATGATAACTAGTATTAATTAAGGGTGTAGTAGTGGCTTATTATTAAATTTTGTTTAGTAATTCTTAATTAGTTGATAACAAAAAGTTTAATTAATTTTGTATAATATGTAATAACTGCTATTACTAGGGTATGCATGATCCAGATTTTCTCGAAAATGGTTGATTTTTTGAGAATAAATGAAATGTAGGGTGCCTTTTTTTAGATAATTGTCCAAAGTATCTAATAAAATGGGTTTTAGCTCTGAAAAGTGACACCTATTAACATTTTGGGTCCACGAGTGTGGTGGCAAGTCCATTCCTGACTTCCTTGGTAATGTCACTGGTTGTTTATGGTCTGGATTTATAGGTCGTTATCGGTTATACAATACGTCAAAATATCATAAAAATATTCAAGTCTGGTCAAAAGTTGCAGCCCAAAAGGCCCCATATCTCCATTATGAAGCACCTTAAAAAAAAAATTGTTTGACATATTAGGGTTATTTTGACGTCTCCTGTCCACTGCCGAGATTTTGAAATATACTCATCGGACCCCCTTCTCTTGAAACCGAAGGAAGGAGATTTTGGGATACTTTTGCAGCTTTTTCTACTATCTTTGCAGTAGTAGATTCTAGATAATCTTCGTCAAGATTTCCACAGATCATTTTTATCATTATTTTTAAGAAATTTCACTCTCACTCTATATCCTAGTTAAATCTTGTCGAATCTCTGGGTGGGAGTTGAGATTACGCCGTCAATAATTAATCAAATGAAAGCGGTTGCTAGGAAACAGCTTTCAAATCATGACTGCTGCCAAAACTGCCGCTGGCGCGGCCTTTGGAAGCGTTTTCGCATGCTGTTTTAAATTATTGATTTATCAAATGTAGTTAGTAGTGTGGATGAGCCTATGCTTGCAAAGTCTCAAATAAAAATTTCTCAATCAAAAATAAAAAGCTTCCCTTTTGTTAAGATCTTTCCAGGACACGCTGTATAAACAAAAATTATTTATGTAACCCACTTGCACCCGTTTAAATCTATCTTCCGTTGATCTCTCCCTGGAGATTCGAAAATTCCTAGAGAGAGCATTATTTAGCATTAAAAGCTCTTTCGTACCTGTAAGCGGTACCTAAACCATTTTGCATCCTTATCAAGAAATACGAATGCTGCCTACATAGCGAATTAGCATAAACACGTTAAAATGTAAATAGGGAGCAACCAGATTCCATAATGTAACCGCTAAAGTTACAGGAAATATAAATATTGCATGCCCAGTCGGAGGAGTGTAGTTTAAATTTGCCTAGAAATAAAATGTAACATTTTCTCTTGTTTAGCGTTTTGACCATTTTATATCGTGTCGTCTGTCTATGTGTCAGTCCAGTTCAGCAAACGAAGATGGGTCTGTTTCCAATCGGATTAAATTATTACAGACCGCTTTCTCGACCCCGTGATCTCCAGGAAATGCTCGGATATCTTTCAACATTTTCACATTCTCAATTTTTTTTCTCGGGAACAGTTGAAGTCGAAACGTTCAAACTTTGTGGGCTAACAAAAAGATACTTCAAACTAGCTTCAGTAAAAAATTCAGTTACACGGGGCGTTTCGTTTTGGAGCTATTAAACGTCAAAGTCGAAATTTCAGCGATTTTCGTTGAAATCGTGTACAGATCTCAAAAGTGGATTAATTCGATTGACATTTTTGGAGGCTGTAGGAGACTCGCAGCCACAGGACCTTATAGATATTATTAAAGATCGGAAAGTGAAAAGTAATTGTTTTTAATTTTTTTAGGTCGAAAAATACCCAAGACTCTTCTTTGGTAGTTATTAACTCGAAAACGGTAAGTCAAATCGAAAAACGGTTTGATAAGTCAATTTTACATCTTCCTGTACTGTCACTTTTTTCACAAATAAAATATATTAAATAGTAACATACAATATATATAATACTTTTGAACGTTCCAGTGACGGCAGCTATTCATCGGTGAGCACTAGGCTATGTGTTAGTAGTGTGGTTCACTTTTCTAATAGGGCACCACCCAGTCTGCATAACTTGCTTTAAGTGAAGAAGAACCTCCCGACTGGGAGATGAACTCTTAGAAAAGAAGATGTTAAAATAAAAAGCAGATTACCATTGATAAATGTAATAAGTATTCCCAGTACTCATTTCCGCGGAAGAAAGAATAAATTCATTAACACTAATTAGAGAAAATTAACGGTTCTGATCGCAGAATTTCAATTTTTAAATACCCCTACCCAACTTAGTTACGCATACGAATGGTTGATTAATCAATCAAATTGACACGCACAAAAAATATAACGCTATATCAAATCAGAAAAGTTTTACATAAGAGAATAATTTATGAAATTAATATCATTTTAAATTAGGCAATAATACGCATAAAAAGTATAAAAATAACTATTTAAGGCATGGCAGATCATATTTGATTGATATTAATTCATAGTAATTGAAAAAAATACATAGAGTATACTGGCCTTTGCTCCTTCAGTATATTTTTTGGCAGGAAAAATCCATAAATGCTTGTCCGGAATTTCTCAGGAACTAACCATGAAACACGTATTATTAAGGCAGGAAACAAGTAGATAGGAGGAAAAACTGACTTGAACATTGTACAACAGTGTGTACCCCAACAAAAAAACTCTAGAATAACAATAAAAAAGCAATAAGTAATGGCATATTATACATTGTTGAAGGTATCTTACCTCAAAGATATTTTGAGAGTTTTTGAATCAAAACAGGCATTTCTTGACGAAAATACAGGTACTTGAAGGTAGATAAAGGTATATTCTAATGAAAGAACTGAAATAAGAAACGAATTTTCAAAAGATGATCACGGAGAAGCTTGATTATAATTAACATACCTGAGTGAAGAATGAAGGCATGGTGGAATATGTGTAATATACACTCTTTAATATTCAGCATCAGCACTGTGTCCAAAAAATTGTTAATAAGGTAATAGAAACTCTTAAGATGCGAAAGAATCATTATAAAAAAACTTAAGATACAAAAGCCCGTTCTGGGTAAGGAATGGTTCTCGTGTGTAAAAAACCACACTTGACACACGGGCTCGCAGGAAGTGTCTCTCTTAGCAAACTCCATTATATTGATTTTTCACGATATTTTTAGCTTCATAAATCTATACGGTACTAACTTATATATTTCTGGCGCATGCGCCAGGTAACTAGGCAGTACCCATGTAACAACTTAAAATTAAATGTTTTAAATCAATGTGATATGTTAATTTATAATTAAATTTACATAACTTTGTCGCGAAACGCTATAATACTTAAAACCACTGGAAATCGCGAAAATTTGAAAAAAAAAACTGAAAATTATGATTGTGACCCAAACTTTTCACGGTTTCCAATTTTTTTAGGGGTGAAAATGGATCCAAATGAAGATTATATTTGCATCATCGAAAAGATCTCGTCGAAATACGCAATATCTATATTTTTTAATTATTTTACTGTTTATAGGAAGGGAGCTATAGACTATTAAATTTCGATTTTGTGACTTTTTTCTGACACCGGTACACTTGATACATTCTGTATCTTTTTCTATCTAATTTCCTCATTTCAGCATTATCTAATCAAGGGATAATCAAGCTTTAAAATAAATACCCAATGAGATATTCAGGAGCTTATTTAGGGGATGAAAATAACTTTTTTAAAAAAATTTTAAGTTTATTAATAAAATTACACTTCCGGGTATGGCATAACAAAATTGCTAATTTTACTTTGATGAAGGCCCTTTCAAACCTGTATTACTGACAAAAGGGAGCACACAAAATTATGTAAATTTCTCACACATAAACAACAGCCTCTATCACTCCGCATGCCTCACTCTCGTGAAAAACTACTACATTTAAAAAGTAAGACCTTCTCCAAAGGGCTAAATCTCTCATCAAAAAGGCCCTTTTGTGAGCCGAAACTTTAGAAAAGTTCGCGATCGATAAACGAAGTTTCAAACTCTGGACAAACAGTATGAGAAAAGTTTCGAAAATCTCCTTTTTAGTGCCCGATTTTTGTTGTTCGTTTCGCTTATAGTTAATTATTATGCCTGGATAAACTTTAATTTAAAAAAAGCCTTTTTACAAGAATCTTTTGTAATTGTTTCCTTGGGCCTAAATTGGGGCAATATTAAATCAAATGGAAAAACCTGCTCGTTACTTTACCGCGCAGATTTCTTTTTAAATTCATGTACAGTTTGTTTCTACTATTTACTGCATCCAAGTTTTAAGCAAAAATGTTTTTAAACTACCTTCATGTAGAACGAGCAACCCTTCTAAATAACTACAGAATAATAATTCTAAAGCACCATTATACCAACACTACATCATTAAACAGTGAAATATAGCCCAATAAATATCGCTTAGATGGCCTTTTAAGACATAAATTCTTATCTGTATTTACCAAAGAGAGACGTTCTACGTTTTGAGAGTTTTATCAAAAAATCGGAAGCGTTTTATTAATTTTATTGTATACTTTGTTTAAAAAATAAGCTTAGTATACGAGTATTACTCAAACAAGAAAAAAAACACTAATTATACAGCTGTATTTTTGTTTGTTCACAACTACTACCAAATAGGCCGCTGTGAGTTACCGCCAACCATAAAGGGAGATTCATATTTGCTTATTTTACAAAATGAAGTCTAAAATCTTTTAAAAAATGTAGTCATTTTCAAAGCTTGTTGTACCATATACTATTTTCTTTTCGATATTGGATTCACATTTGTCACATACATAAATAAACCCCCTCAGCGCAGATTTAGAATAAAATAACGCTCCATCTATCTCTCATTATACCTCTCAGTGTCTCCCAAAGCATTTTTCTTCCTAATGTTAGCAATATTTATAGGGGAAAAACTAACCCTTATAAGCGTCAACTATCAAACCTCCATCCGGGCGTTCCACTAATAAAAAGCGAACTACTATAGTTATTTTAACAGCTATTCAACCCTTATCCGTGTAGACCGTCCTTGATGATATAAAACATGGGTTTAGTGTTTGGAATGAATTCAATGAGAATCATCAATTTGGGTGCCTAACGAATTAAATGGCTGCAAATTAATATCTTTGGGAGCAGCCGGCCACTTTGCGTGGATATATTTAGCTAAATGTTGGAAAATTTATTTTAAATATGGATACTGGAAAGTAGGGTTTTATCCATTTATTTAGCCTGAAAAAGTTTACAGAAAAAACCCACAAGTAGAAAATAAACATAAATTTAATCTAACTTTGCTGTCTAATCTGTTAAATAATTTACACAATGAATGAAGTCTACTTGTCAGGGGTACATATATCAATACGTAAAATTGAGAATAAGTTCTCTAAACCACCTGAAAATTCCTTATACAATAAGGATTTGAACAAATCATGGTAAAACAGCTATTCTCCGGGCTATATGCCCCTCCGAGCGCTGGATTACATACCAAAATTTGCCGTTTTTTGACTAACACTGTTAGACAACAAGATACTTGGTTTGACTGCAAGAAACTACCAGGAAGAAGGAAGCTTTTTCTTTAGGTAGGATGTCGTTACCTGCATACCGCTTTCGAACTCTTTAGTTCTCGTCAGTACGTTTCGGAAGGCAGGTATGTTCATTTATCCTGTACTGACGAGAACTAAAGAGTTAGAAACCGGTATGCAGGTAACGACATCCTAACTAAAGAAAAAGCTTCCTTCTTCCTTTTAGTTTCTTGCAGTCAAACCAAGTATTTTGTTGTCTAACAGTGTTAGTCAAAATACGGCAAATTTTGGTATGTAATCCAGCGCTCGGAGGGGCATATAGCCCGGAGAATAGCTGTTTTACCATGATTTGTTCAAATCCTTATTGTATAAGGAATTTTCAGGTGGTTTAGAGAACTTATTCTCAATTTTACTTATTGAAATAATTTACAACCAGTAAAGAATATGTATTTTCGATATTCGGCAGATCTATGACTCTCGGACAATAAAAGCTGTTTTAATCTAGTGTCATATAATTATGCGCAAACCTAACACCTCGAAGGCCATCTTTATTCCGATAAACGAAAATACAAACCTGGTAAATAGAAATACCAGTCACTGCCAAAATTTTCAACTGCTTGAAAGCTCTCTGCAGGTTACTCTGTATCCCGAGGCAGCAGCTAAACGAATAGCATATTTTTGTAGAATAAAATCTTTATCAACATGTGAACTCATACCCCAGTTTAGGATCCTTGAGTAGTTATTTGCGAAATAAATTGTTAAGAGTACTTTCTGACTATAACGTATCGACATAAAATTAAGTGCATAACAACAGCTACATAACTTTGTACAGAGATTGTCGATGTGAGTAAGCCATTTCAGGTAGCTTTCAACTTGATACTCTCGAACAGTTGCAAAGCAACATTGAGGTGCTCAAACAACGTAAATTGGGCATTGTCTGGTCTAAGCGAGAAATTTAAAATAATTACAGGTTTATTTTTATTTCGGTTAAGCTTATTCTTCTCAGACCCGAGCAATATTTTCAGATATAATGCTTCAGCAATAGTTTTTAGAGCACTGGCATCTTTCTCAACAATCAAAACATTAGTATCGTGAGCATATGAGACCACAAGGATATTTTCTGCTATGCCGCTAATATAGTTTATAAGGTCATTAGCATATTCCAAAAAAAATAAAAAGTTCCAAAATAGATCCCTGTGGTATCCCCTTCTCGATTGCCCTACAACCACTTCGACTCCGTTGACCGCCACAAATTGCTTTCTATTTTGTAAATATGATTTAATTTAATTATGTGCGTTAGCAATTCATGATTCACCACGTCAAAAGCGCGCGAGAAGCCAATAAAGATACGTAACACTAACATTCTTCTATCAAGCCACAATGATTCGCTGGAAGTCACAGAGTGCTGACTTAGTGCTTCTATTTAATGTAAAAGCATGTTGAGAAGGTGGTGGCAATTTATTTTTCTCATAAAGGAGACAAGATGTTCCTGAATTACAAGTTCCTAGATCTTGGAGATGATACTCAAAAGGCTTATGCAGCCATAATTTTCAAAGTTATTTGCATTACCTTGTTTATGTAGGCAGCTTTAAAGAGCCAGGGAATTTTTTTTTAATTGATAGTTATTAAATGTGACAGAACACCCGCAATTGTTCCTTCCATTTTTTCAGTAGGGTTTTAGAGATACCACCAGTGCCCACAAGAACTGGAATTCTTAAGTCTACTTATTGTACACAAAATATCATTCCTGCACACAGGAGACACAAAAAAAAGATTTGACATGCAAGGGAACACCCTCATGAAGGAATGCCAAGTCCAAAGGCTGATTTATCATTAATTAATGCAAATTTCGAATTAAACCTTCCCGCTTTGTCACTATCTGATTGCTGAATCCCGTTCAGAACAGTTTTGACCTTCTTACTTACGTCTGTTTCTTGTATGCTCTTTATACATTGCCACATTGGGTTCGACTTATTATCGGCATTTAAGATTTTTTGGTCATTTTTGTTACGAATAAACAATATAAGGTTTTCTTTATAAATAAGGTTTATTTTTTTACTAAGATCCAAGGACTTTTCATCATATTTAGCTAGGTCAGCAAACATAGTTACTTTTTCCTTTAAACTAGAAAGTTCGGGATTTAGTTTAATTTTCGTTGCTTTCTTCTTATCAGAGATATATATCTTTTTGAGTGCAAACTTAATGCCGAATTTATACTAGATTTTATATTTATGGCGAGTACTTGTAATATGCCGTTTTATACAGTCCACAAAAAAACGTTTCGTAATTTTCGGGCAAAATATAATCCCGACTGTAAATTGCCATGCGAAGCAACATTACGAAATTATATACCAAGTTTACGCGAACGAATGAAAAATGTAGCGTGAAGTACACAGTAAAAAATCGTGGCTTACCATCGATGAATCAACGGATTTAAAGAAAAACTCTGTGTTCAATGTTCTACTTCGAACGATAAATCCTGGAGGACCTTTCATCTCCCTATTTAAATAGTTGGTTGTCAAATTCGGGATTAAGAGTGACGCTATTGTCTTCGAAAGTCAGGATAAAACAGTATTTTTAACCCACGAAAAATAAAAAGGATCTAAAGACATGAACAGCCAGTCAAGCGAGTAACCCTAATTCTCCCGAAAATAAAAAATAAAACATCCCTTAAATCTAAGCATCTATGGCTCTCTAAAAATGTGTTCTTTTGTGGATATTATCAAAAAATTTTTGCTTGTTGCAGTTGGATGCAAATTTCGAACGGTGGCGTTTGCTGCAGCTATTATTATTGGCCAAAGCTCATCTCGTGTATTGATAACTGCAGTAACACCGAATCCAAATATATTTTTCTCGAAAATAGTTGCTGCTAGCAACATTAGTAAAATATACCTTTTTTGATTCTGTCCAGAAATTCATAAAAACTGAAATAAGGTAGAAAATTAAATTTTTTATAACCATCTTTTCAAGAAGTTTCTATCTAATGAACTATATCTTTTAATCTAAAGCGAATTCCTGCGAGTATTCCTGTATGCGATAGCAAATTTTCTGGAGATTCCAAAAATATATAACCAATTATGGTTTTATTAAGGATTCTGTCTATAAATTACAGGAAACTGAATTAAGAAAGAAAATTAAAATCTTCAGATCAGTTATTTTTCGTAGGATGACGTAGGAGCCATCAAAAGCTCTGAAAGCCATTACAAACCTGCCAGCGTGGCGGAGTAGCAAGCGCTGCATAATCTGTGCTTTTATGAAACGCATTTAGTCGAATCCCGCCAATGCAAAAACATAAACCGGAACAGTTTAAACCTCCATTAACGTCTAATTTAACGACGATAAAGTTAATCCGCACTGACAGCAAATCTATATATTAAATCCCGTTTGTTAGGTTTCTCTTTCAATAACCGGCTGTGGAAATCATTCCCTTAGGAATAAATTGCGTTCAGGACCGTTTAATAATGTCGCAGGGGGACGAGGGGATGATGGGGAGGGCGGCTTGTTATAATTCTCCAATGCATCGTTCTAATTTTTTAATTTCCGCCCAGGTTTCCGGTGTTAAATAATGTTTAAATGTCAAATGTTTAATGGCTGTTGAGTGTTTTTCGGAGTCCTTACTCAAACTAGTGAGATTTTATTTTGGTTTGGGCTAAAAAATAATAATACAGTGTGTAACAAAAATATTGAAATATCTTGCAAAACGTTCATCCGATTTTTATAAAATTTTGTATACTTAGGTACGAAATTACGCCCGATCCAATGGTGAGTTCCACATTGTTGTCAAGTTTACCGCTTTCTTGCAATCGACAGGAACTTTTTTTTTAAATGGAACGGCCTATATTTTATTTGATTTTCGAATTCAGCTTATAATTCTGAATACTTCTTACTGGGAACATTTTATCCTAATATTAACAGTTTTTGAGAAATTGGTGATCAAAAATCGTCATTTTATTGTATATTACCTTAAAATACCTGTACATGAAAGTTTATCTAAAATGTCTGACATTGTCAGACCCAGTCCCAATAAGAAGTATTCAGAATTTTAAGCTGAATTCGAATATCGAATAAAATATAGATCATACCATTTAAAAAAATTTCTGTCGATTTCGGGAAAACGGTAAACTTGACAACAATGCGGAACTTACCATTGGATCGGGAGTAATTTTGTACCTAAGTGTTCAAAATTTAATAAAAATCGGATGAACATTTTACAAGATATTCCATATTTTTGTTACTCACCGATTGTGTACAATTTTTACTAAAATTTTACAATTTTTTGCAACTACCTTCTTTCAAAAATACAGTTTCTGTTTGCGGCGGCTTTTAAAAAAACTACCTCTCAATTTATCTTCTTCTCTTCTTTGTTATTATAGTTGTAAACACGTAGTTTTCTTTCCAACAAAAGAAATGTACGAACCACTTAGGAATCCATTATCATAGAGACGTCTAGCAAATTATTTTTGGCTGTGAAGCGTTATAAATCAATGTCAATATGTTTTTTTATAAACAACTTGTTACGCAAGAAAAATGTTTGAAAAAGCAGTTTTATTCTCGTCTTTAAATTGACAGTTTAACAGCTGGTTTAACACTGTTGAAAGTAAGAACAAAGGGTCTTATAAAAACATATACATCAACACAAAAAGCGACTCACGTGCCTATCGACGCTTTGTATCTTATTCTCATTCACACACCCTCTCTACTGTGCCTCACTTTTTCTTAAGTTTCTTTAAAAAGTCTCGATTTTTTCCTGAAACAAGGACAATTTTTCCCCGCGTCAGTCTAACAGAAAATACCTTTTTTTAAATCCTATTTTTAGTACCTACAACTTGGTTTCACGAAAAAAATTACGTGATTTTTCTTACTTGCCGATTCATTTGATTAAACACCAGACTACCACGCAATAATCAACCGCGACGCTTTCAATCAGAGTAAAAAGACTTTTTGAAAACATTTTCACTCTGCATACTGATTCGATCCTTCATTTTGTAAATGGAGAAAACGTGATTTTCACATATATTTTTATTTGTGCTCGGTGTTTTTCGCGTTTGGCAATTTTCGTCCCACACCATTTGCATGGCGTTGCATTTAATAAAGATATTTGTGATTTTTTAGCCAATTTGATGATCTACGTTCGTTATTGTTACTTCAAAATAATATTACAACCATTTTACATTAATGTTATATTTGTCATGGCAACGGATTCCATGGTGATTGTTACTATGGCAACGGTTGCTATGGGTACGATATCCATACCACCTTAGCAAAGGTGCATTGTAGAGAGTTTGTGGTCAGCTTGTGCCCTGTCGCTTTAAAAAAGTGACTATGATATATATATATATATATATATATATATATATATATATATATATATATATATATATATATATATATATATATATATATATATAATAAATGTAAGTGCGAAGATTTACTTCTTCGCTAGTGCAGCGAAAAGGCCGTGAATGAAAAATAAAAATAATGAGGACTATCTTTGATTCTGGTCTGGGTGACCTCCTGCTATCGATTTCTGGGCCCTTACCCATCAGCGGGCAGGCTTACACCCAGACCAGAATCAAAGATAGTCCTCATTATTTTTATTCTTCATTCACGGCCTTTTCGCTGCACTAGCGAAGAAGTAAATCTTCGCATTTACATTTATTATATTACCTATAGGCCAAGAAATCTTCCATTTTTCTACTATTGTTGTACAATGGTGGATTTGTACCGTCGACGTCGATAAAATCGACATTCGACATACTTTCGAGTATTATTGTGTTAGCAGCCAAGCATTTTTGGAGCAACACTGGGTGAACTAGTTGGCGCGAGCCACTACATCTTACCCATCCTTTCCGAACATTTTGGATATAAGGACTCTCTTTGATTCTGGTTAAATCGTGGTCTGTTCTTCAGCCACCCTGGGTGTAAGCCTGCCCGCTGATGGGTAAGGGCCCAGAAATCGATAGTAGGAGGTCACCCAGACCAGAATCAAAGATAGTCCTCATTATTTTTATTTTTCATTCACGGCCTTTTCGCTGCACTAGCGAAGAAGTAAATCTTCGCATTTACATTTATTATAATAATATTACCTATAGGCCAAGAAATCTTCCATTTTTCTATATATATATATATATATATATATATATATATATATATATATATATATATATATATATATATATATATATATATAAGATAAATATATAGTTATATATTAATAGATATACTTAATATTATGCACTTTTCTTGAAATGAATCCGCTCGTCTTTTATGGCAACAATATGCAAATTTGCGCATTTAAAATTGAAGAATAATTTATAAAAATCGTTTTGTGATCGGTAAAACTGAAATGGCAATGTTAAAAACAAAATTGCGTAATAAAACTTCTCGTTTTTAAAATTTATGTTCGCCATAAAAATCAAGTAGTAAAAACCGCATTTTTTTAACTCTAAAAAGTGAAGTTTGACTCGTAAACGGTAATTTTTTAGGAGCTTTCTTCTTGAAAGTGCACGTTGTAAAATACTAAAGACAATTTAAGTAAGTCGTAATTCATCGAACTTCTAAATAGTCATAGACAGAACGGAGACTAATCTCTGCCTGTTTAAGTTATTAAGTCTAACTACAAAAATCTCTAACTTGAAGGGTAGAATGACTAGAAAAGCTAGTTACCCTTTCAATTACGATGATTGGCCAAATCCACTGACCAAATCTAGTTAGCAGTTGCCATGTGCGGTATTCTGAAACGCCATCAAAAAATTAAATTAGATTACCACAAATGCAGGCAATATATTTATTTAAATGAATTTATATGCTGCAGCGCTCTCTGATAAATTAAGTTCGATGCATACATTTGTTTATGTATGGAGTACGGACTAGCGCTGCTGTTTAAATTACGAAATGAATTAAAAAATGGTTTAATCTTATTTGTTTTATGTTCTCTTCTTGTGTGGAATAAATTAAAATATAGATATCATCATTTTATTTCTCCAATTAAGTCTTTAGAAACCCGAAACTATCTTAAACTAGTAGGCGTAGGCCGTCAAATCGCCCCCCCCCCCCCCGAGGGGGCTCTATAATGTCGGCAATACCATCATTGTCATATAAGAAAGATATCACACCCTTTCGGACTGATGATCAAGAAGAGACCGCCTTTCGTATCCATATCGCTACATACATAGAAACATCTACACATGGAAACATATTTCCAAGGTAGTCCGCTCCACAGAGACGTAATTTGTTCAAGGTCTAAAAAAGAATCCAAAAAAAAATTAAAAACCGTCAAAAATTTTCATGAAAAATCGTAATTTTCAGTTTTTCCCAAATTTTTCCACTTTCCAGTCGTTAGGTATAGGTAAATGTATTGCAAAAAGAAAGTATTTGAGATTCCAAAGTTTGACGTGTCAAACCGTTTTTCTGTCCGACGTTTCGTTTTCAAGTGACTTTTTCGACATTAAAAAAATCAAAAGAATTACTTCCCATTTTCGGAATATCGCCAATTTCAATAGGGTTTGGAAGCCCCCGGTCCTCTACAACCTCCAAAAATGTAAATCGATTTAATTAACTTTTGCGACCTGTAATCGATACCATACGAAATCGCCGAAATTTCGACTTTGACGTTTAATAACTCCGAAACGCGACACCCTGTGTAATTGAATTTTTTATCGAAGCTAGACGCACTATCCCTCTATTAACTCAGAAAATTTAATCGCTCCCGCACTAACCGTTGTCGAGAAAAAAAATTGAAAAGGTGAACATGTCAAAATCCACGACAACAGACGAACATTTTTTTACCGACGCGACGGGGGGTATAGAGACCGTCCCGGAACGGGCGGTCTCAATAACTTCTCAAAACAACTCTTCGTCTTCAAATCACTAAAATATTTTATTATCATGACACTTACAAAGACCACATTTTAACAAACCAATTAAGAAATCTCGCTCTTTGCTATAAGCTGCTTTAGATGTGGAGGTCATGTCAAAAATTCATGAACCTATTTGATAATTATAAATTTGACTTTAGAATCAAAGTTGAGAAAGTCACTTTTATCTTTATTTGGCATTTACAATCTTTAAAGCAGCATTCAGTGTTCATTACTATATATACTATTTTGGTTTAGCTATTTTTAAAAAAATCGCAGGCTCTCTTACTTGACATAAATTAGGTGTTTTATGAAATATTTAAATTATTCAAAACGGAGGGACATTTTTATTGGAACTTTTGATGCGAGCGAGAAGCGTTTATTATTAATAACTTTCAGGAATTTATGCCGATCCTGCGAAAGTTTCGCCTGCCGGCAGCTCCGCAGGAAAAAGTTTTAATTAATTTGCTAAACATTTTCGTAAACTAGAGAGTTTGTAAAACGATTTTTATATTGTTCAGTCGCAAAAGTTTATCTAATATTTAGTTATAACCCTTTATTAAAGAAAATAAGTTGTGTTCTCTAGTTTGAATATAGATTAAAAAAGTTTTTATACAATTTATACACTTCACCTTGAATTTGGCCTGGGCAGTATGACTATCGAAGGCGTACAGGTATTCGATGCTAACGTCAGCGGTTCGAAATATTTCAAGGTGATTTCTTGGGGCTGAGAAGATGTTTTTGTCACATGTTACTTCTTAACCTTGAAATAAGACCTGCTGGTTCGAGCTATAATGAACACCTCTGTTTCCTTCAAGGTTATAGGGGTTGGCCGACATTAAGGCCAAGTTATGTCGTTAAAAGATGGGGGGGGGGGGGGTGAGTCAAGTCATATCTTTCAACACGACTAAACTAGGCTAGGTTCCGTGGAATACATTTACTTGCTGGCTTAAACGCCGAATAGGGGTTTGTGGGTGTTCAGTTTCAGTAACAATTTGCCTCAATTCTTCTATTCACACTTCCTGTTTCTCTAAAGAAAGCCACAGATCTAGTCAAAACTTGGCGAAACTAGTCGAAATCCATGACTGTGTGGAAATTCTGTTTAAAAATCCTGAATGGCGTCCCAATCAATCAACCCTTCTACCATTTCTCAAGTAACTTTCGATCATAAAAGCTTTTTGTTCTGCCGTGATTTCCATATTTAATTTTCTTAAAAATAAAAACTTCAGAACTTGACAGTTTTATTTTTTATTTACCTATCCCTTTTACCTATGTTACCTTTCAAGAGTAATAATTCAAGACAAGCGTGATTGATGTCACGGCATACTTTGAGGAGGTTTTTTTTATCTTACGTTATAATTTACCTATTTCTTAGTAATCGAATATAAAACACGTATATTATTTAAAGAAAAACACAGATTGGAAAATATACTCTCAAAGGAAAGAGCTTTAGCTTGTAGACAGCTAAACTAGTTTAAAATTCAATAAATTCAATTTCTAGACAGATTGGTCAAACGAACAGACACGCTTGGTAGTTTTATCTTCATTGATTTCAGTCCAAATACGATATATCTTATTCAATTTCCGATTATTTTTAGAGAATATTTCATACGACGAAAATTTTAGAGGCCATTGCGTGGTAATCCTGTGCAAACCTATGCTCCCGTGCATCTTTTGGGTTTGGTCATGTTTTCTTAGACTTCTTCCTTTATTAACAAACTAGTGAAAAAATTTAGAAGCGCTGAAAAAATTTCAATAAATATATTTTTACTATTTTCCAAGCAAACCCTGAAAGATGCGAGCCGCTCAAATTAAAAATTTAAGAGGAAGAGCAATATTTCCAAAGTCAATATCGAATGGGAAATCGAAAGTTTTATGTACTGACTCAAAAAAAAACTAGGTCAAACGAGGGTGAGCTTCAATCCTTTGGAATAAATCCGGTTGAAATTCTATCAAATAAGAATCCTAACCTTAAAGCGGCATTACTTATTTAATGGCCCGACATTCGGCCTTTAATTAGTTCGAAAGGTAAAGCAACCTTTTTTTCGTGTTGCCCAAGGGCATTTCCTTTTTGGAAATTTGGTAGGAAGATTCCAAGGCACAAATTTCATCTACTAAGAACATAAATCTCTAACTCAGCGATATGTATATTGAATATCACTGCGGCAAACAGGATTGAAAATTGTTTTTAGTTAAGTTTAAACTTACTAACTTACTTGAAAATCATTGCTTCAAAGTTTGTACAGTTTCTACGAGTTTTAGTGTTCCGAACACTTGTGCAATCACTGCAGTGTCCGTCTGTCTGTCCCAGGCGATTTTTTCTGAAGCTATTTGACGTAAAAATTGGAAATTTAGCACTGAGATAGAGTGTGGTGACCCAATTAGAGCCTTCAAGAACAAAAAGTTGAATTTTGATCCTGTGGGTTAATTTTAGGGGATAAATTGGGAAATGGAAAAATTTTAAGGGCATCGTGTATGGTGTCAAATGAAAGCTTATTTAGATTTATATATGATGTATTTTTTATGCATTTTTTTAAACGTTTTTCGGGAAGAGCTTAAAAATTGCTGTCCCCCACCCTTATCACCAAAAGAATCGCTCAAAATAATCTGAAAAAAGTCACGAACATTGATAATATAAAACTAGAAAAGTTCCATAACGAAAATTACAAGGGTAATTTCGCTCTTTTTTTAAACTTGTTTTGTGGCATTAATTTTTTTTAAATTTAAAAAAGTCGAATAAGGCAACATAAGATCTGTTCATTTGTGTTGAGCGAAACTGTACTAACCTGCACTTGTATTTATTTGTAAGAAGACATCAATTAGAAAAAATCTGTGCAAGTTACTGCAATTTTAACACAAAAGGTTTGTTCTTTTGTGTTACACAATTTGCACCAACCTGCGCTGATTTTTTTCCAATGGGTGTCTCCCACAAATAAAAAAAACTGTAGGTTAGTGCAGGTTTGTGCAATTAGGTGTAGATTGATCCAAAATTATCAGAATTGAAAAATTCTAGCGCGATCAATTGTTGTAAACAATTTAATTGTTTATTTATTTATAACTGCTGAACCATTGGATTTAGAGAAAAAGTTTTTCGACAAATAATATGTGCATTAATATTATTGCTGCTCCCCGCCCGTATCAGCAAAAAGATCGCTCAGGAAAATCAGAAAAAGAATCAGGGACATTGAGAACTAGGTGTAGACTGAGCTAAAATTATCAGGATTAAAAAATTCTGGCGCGGTCAAATGTTATAAGACAAAAATTATAAGCTTGTTATAAGAGCTTTTGTGTTTATCAAACAACAAATCCTTAACCGGCCATGATGTCTGCAACATGAAAGCAACTAACAGAGACACGACACCACAGGGAATGTTAAATAAACAGAGTAATGTTTATTTCTGCGTTCACATGTCTAGATGCGCCCGAGGAGGTGCTTTATTTTGATAAAAGAGCAGATATAATGTAATATATGTTTGAAATGTTGTGCGTATGTTTGGAGTCATGTATTTTCATGACTTAATTTTTAGCACGAATTTTGTATGAGATCTCTTGTCATATTTTTTTTATCTGGAACAGCCCATATAGACTTCAATCTTAAGTACTAAAGTATCGTGGGAGAGAAAGGAAAAACATCTGCATGCAATTTGTTCCATATCGTCAGCATAACTGTGGATGGGAATGGTGGAATTCTTCTACAGACCCCAATGTTAAAAGTAATTGTCCATGCTAAAACTGGTAAAACATACTAGTTTTCGTTTTTAAACGAAACACCACCTATATAACAGTATATAGCTAAAAATTTAGATATAACTAGAAACCAACCTTTCAAAGATGTTTAAAAACGATTTTAGAATTCAATTATTATTATTACAATAGATTCTAGCGATAAGCTTCATTTCGAAGAAGTCGCTACTGTTATCTGATTTTAACGTTTCAGGGTCGAAATGATAGAAAATAGATGTAATTTCGTCCTCAATGGCATTCTTACCAGTTCTTGGTAAGCATCTTATTGCCAGTTAGCCGTTATAAAAATACCGTCTTCTTTTATAGCCACAGATAAAATATAATATACTAAACTCTCTATTACATTCTTAATACGTTTAACAGGCGCAGCCCGTGAAATTTTAAAGTTGTATATCTGTGTTGCTACTTATGGGACCCATGCCAAGTTCAGATTTTTTAATAGTGAGCCTACTAGGAATGTTTTGGTAAAGAAATCAAATATTTTGTAATTTGCAAAAAAAAGTTGAATTTTTGAATTGACCCACCTGGGAAAAAATTAACACGCTTGGGTATTTTATTTATTATTTTTTCGAAACATATTTTACGTCATTTTGTCGACAACTCTTAAATTTTAAGAGAAAAAAATGTGTTAGTAGAAAGTTATAGGCATTTGCATTTTTTAAAAATTATATTTTAGGTTTAAAAAAATGGACGTCCATAATTGGGCCACCACACTCTATCTCTGTGCTAAATTTCAAATTTTTACGTCGAATAGTTTCAGAGAAAATCGTCTGTGATAGACACACGGACGGATAAGAGTTCCGTTTAACGGAACTCTAGAAATAGTAGGGGAAAATTATAAAATATGTTATACTGCAGCCTTACAAAAATAATTAAACATTTACAATTCGTCTTTAGCAAATCTGCAGAGAAAAAGTAGAAAAGTAAAGTTAATTTTAAACAAAGCAGCCTCAAGGTGCTTAAGCTTCGACCTAGAAGTGCAAAAGAAAATTCTTTTAGCTTTTTAAAAAGGTAGGTAAAGGCATTAAGTTCAGCGTTAAGTTTGTTAGAAAAGAGGAGGGAATTTTTAATTTCTGTTTTGTTTTTTAGTTTTAAGTTTGTGAGATATTTGCTTCTGGGATTAGGGATAATTCTTAAAGCAAACAAATTTAAAAATGGTTTTGGATCTGTACAGCGGAAATTTAGGCTGAAGTTAAAGTACGCAAATAAGTTCAACGCTCTAGCCTAATTCCGAGGCAAAACTGCGGTAACCGTTGACGGAATCCCGATTGATTTGGTGCAAAACAGTTCCCGATAATACTATAAATAGGTGGGAATAAGCCGAACTGGGATGTGACAGGCTTATGAGGCTAAAGTGTATTACGACAGTATTAGTATCGACCAATAAAGATTGGTAACACTTAAAATGCTAACAATTATTGCAGATTCCGATACCGGCAAGGATATTAAAGAACAAATTCGGTCAACTGCAAGCTATACTTGCACAATTAGTTTTCTGTGCCAGCAGCCCCCCACTTAAATGATTATAGTAATACACTCGTGTCTCGACTGAGCCAAATTAAATATTTTGAAAAACGTGTAAGGGCAAAAGCTGTTCCTTACATTCCGAGAAATATTTTTTTTTTCTATAAACTTTTTTCTAAAACCAATGGTTCAGCAGTTATAAGGGAATAAACAATTAAATTGTGTATAACAATTGATCGTGCTAGAGTTTTTCAATCCTGATAATTTTGACTTAATCTACACCTAATTCTCAATGTTCGTGATTTTTTTCAGATTTTTCTGGGCGATCCTTTTGGTGATAAGAGTGGGAGACACCAAATTAAAAATTTTGAAAACGTGTAAGAACAAAAGTTGTTCTTTGTATCGTGAGAAATAGTTTTTGTCGAAAAACTTTTTTTCTAAAGCCAATGGTTCAGCAATTATATGGAAATAAACAATTAAATTATTTGTAACAATTGATCGCGCTAGACTTTTTCAATCCTGATAATTTTACCTCAATCTACAACTAATTTTCAATGTTCATGATTTTTTATAATTTTTCTGAGCGATCCTTTTGGTGATGATGGTGGGGGACAGCACTTTTTAAGCGTTTTTCCCGAAAAATGTTTAAAAATATGCATAAAAAAATACATCATAATTATTGTTGAATTCGTGCTTCAATAAGCTTTTACTTGACACCGTACATGATGTCCTTGATTTTTTTTTCCATTTCCCAATTTACCCCCTAAAATTAACCCCACACAGAAAAAACACTATCGTATATTGAATTGGATAGCCATTCACTCAATGACACACTCTAAAAATTTTCACACTCAACCTACACTCTTCGAACTTACGCAAAGCAAGTAGGCAACAGCAACTCCTCGCCAGAAGCTTAGCATATTTCAATTTAACTTTTATTTCTCAACTTTGTAGACGTAAAACTTTAAAAATGCTCTACACTAGTGTAGTGATTTAAAACATGTACGGAATAATATTTGGACACTTTGTGGGTTTTTCCATTAAAGAAAAGGAAACGTAAATGCTGAAGTAGTTTAAATTTTGTTATTCTACATTTCGAATATATGCAGGAGACTGCATTTGGTTGAATGCAAAGCAGGATATAAAACGATTATCTTTATGCCCCTGTGGTGTACGTACCGCATTTTTAATTTAGAAAAAGGTTGAAATGAAGATTTGCCATGGAAAGTGTATATTTTTTGTAATTTCTGTAACACAAAATTTGTATTCATTGTAAATGAGATACAAGAGCTACAGCCTTCGATATATGTTGTTTAAAAAGCTCAGGAAAAGGGTTATAAAACGATGATCTCCGATTTATTGCTACGTTAGACAGTTTTAGTTTATGAAGTTGGTTTAGATATAACTTTTGCAATCCCATAGGATTTTGCTGTATTAAAGTAGGATTGATTTCAGTATGAGTCATTCTTTTACAAATCGTACGCCTAAAAATTTTCATGATTTTCAATTGGTTGAAATTTTTTTTACAAATAATATATATGTTACGGTTAATTTGGATACTTGTCTAGTTTACAAACTAACCAGCTAGTTTGCAAACTAACTAAAGACACTGTTATTTTGAAGGAATCAGCCATTTCCCACAAAATAGCAGATGGTTTATAAACTAGCTGGTTAGTATGCAAACTATCGATTTGCTTCATTTAAGATGAGGATTTTATTAAGGTTACCTTAACCTAAAAGTCATGTTTTGTTTGTTGTCCAGAAAATCTAGCCAATGGTGGATCGGAGGGCACCCTAAGGTCGGAACAGGGTTAGCACCTGGTTAGGGGCCCTGACCAGTCTCTTTCCTCGCAGGCGAAGAGGGATCGGTGCGAAAAAATCCACTATTGTTCCTTATGTACAGATTTTTCATTACTGCATGCGCAGAGGAAGGAACAATAGTGGATTTTTTCGCACCGATCCCTCTTCGCCTGCGAGGAAAGAGACTGGTCAGGGCCCCTAACAAGGTGCTAACCCTGTTCCGACCTTAGGGTGCCCTCCGATCCACCGTTCGCTAGATTTTCTGGACAACAAACAGAACATAATTTTTAGGTTAAGGTAACCTCAATAAAATCCTCATCTTAACTGAAGCAAATCGATAGTTTGCATACTAACCAGCTAGTTTATAAACCATCTGCTATTTTGTGGGAAATGGCTGATTCCTTCAAAATAACAGTGTCTTTAGTTAGTTTGCAAACTAGCTGGTTAGTTTGTAAACTAGCGAAGTATCCAAATTAACCGTAACATATATAAAATTAGCCACGTGTATCGGGAACTTCTTAAAAAAAAATTCCAGTTCCCAGTTTCTTCTGAGTTATGTTATTTATGAATTTTAATGGATTGCTTGTTTCTGTCACGTTGAAAATTCGTTATCTCCGGTTCTAATCATAGGAGTTCCTTGGGAGCACTCTTAATTATCTTTAGTGCCAAAGAAAGGATTTTATCAATCTCTATCATGTAAAAACTTCAAAATTTAATACATTTCTCGCAAAAAAATATCTCTTATATTCTTACAAATTAATTGAGACTATACTCTTTTCAAGACCTCAAAAACAATATAGATATCAATTTATCTTGTATTTATACGGTTCGTAGCGCACTAATCTGACTGATCTATTTATAAATGTGAGAGAAATTAGGAAAATCGCGATGAAGAAAATCGATTGTTCAGGGCTCATCGGAATTTTGGAAAAGATCTGGGTGAATGAATATTTGTTTATTATAAAATTAAGGGTCATATGGATTTGTTGAAGACTAACTATAGTTGTCTCCCTATCTGAAAATGACTGCTGACTTAGATACCTGGTGTTTCAATTTAAATGAAATTTAAGCTGTAACAAGTACTTAAAATGGTACATATTTTAGCATAAAAAAATGCGGACAGCAACCAACTTATTTACTTTTTGAAAGCGTAGTTATAAAGATAGTTCAATGCATAATAAAAGTTGTATCGATTTTTTTCTACGTTTTAAGCGTTGTGTAAATTATTTATTTAAATCTACCCGATTACGACCACAGAAAATGGTCGTAACAGGTCCTAAATTTGACTGAATACCGGAGCTGATGTAGCTAGTAGCTAAGATCATATTCGTGAGATCTGGATTACAGAATCGGTCTTAGTATATTCTTCTATATTTAGAAAGCAAAATTCGTATTCACATTATACTAAGCCCCAAGGAAAAGCCAAAATTTTCATTTTATAGCAGTTAGCAGGTACTACAAAGTTTTCTTTACTTAAATTAAATTTTCCATAAATGTAAGAAATTGGTCGGACTGACGTGAAAACCTGTTAATAAACATTTGTCAAAATGTAATTGAAAATAACTACCAAATTATTTCCTACCTTTCCATCACTCCAATTCCTGTGTTACATAAATTCACTTACTTGCTTTTAATGGCGTCTTATACTATATTTTTTAAAATCCTTATTCGGCGAGCTACTGATTTAGACGCGTTATTTATAAAAATGGTGATTTAATCTCTGGAATTACATTTTACTGGCATAATTTTTATAGTGCTTCATAAATCATTGACCTGTCCATAGAAAAACAACAGTAATTTTAACATTAAGAGCACAAATCAAATTATTTAACCGAAAATTAGTTAATGCGTCCAAATACGGTTTGCTTATCTATGTTCCTTCCTATCTCTATTGACCCATATTAATATGAAAATTACTTTATAGTCCTGAATAACCTCAAAGCCAATTGACAATTATTACTGAGGAAACCTTTAGCTTCTGATCAAATAATTGAAACCCCAAGTCGGCATAAAGCAAATAGAGACTACCAGTAATTAAAAGAGACTTGAACCGTAATATATACAGAGAATTTCGTAAATGATTTGAAATATTATGGATGAGACTTTGTTGTTTAATATCCTAACAGTACAAGAAGTAATTCAAGAAACGCCAAAACTGATGAGAAAATAATCATGATGAGAAAATTTCGATTCGAATAAGAAACAAATAAAACATACGGTAAATTTTGTGTGAAATGATAAAGATGGCAACAGTTGTTGTTTTGCTATTTCACTTAAACAAAATCATTTAATAAATTTGACAGTTATTGGTCTAAAAATTGAGATGGAGTAAATAACAGGGGGCTTAAAGCTGTATGTTAAGCTTGTTCAAACTGTGCAGCTTAGAATTTAATAAATAATTTGCGCTGTATTTTAAACTCAAAAAGGAAACGTTAACCTTTACAGCGATTAAATATTAACTTCGTTCGTCGAACTTAATTTCTCACAATTTCATATAGTACGACACACATTTTCATAATTCTACAAAACCCGACCGCCTCTCCGTCGTTGCTTTTCAATTGTTACAGAACGCGGCTAAGAGATTTTCATTTACCACAATTGAACCGCACAGAAATTTTTTGATTGACACGTGACATTAGCAGGCAAGGTTTCCAAATACACGCACGTGCGAGAAACTATTTTTTTCTGAATAACCCGGTGAGTTTGACTGCGATTTTTGTCTTCTGGCTCGGGTAAATGCCCGAAAATTTACTGAATTTTGGTAAAATTGTTTTCCGCGTTTACGGAAACAACATGGTCGCGAAAAAGGATGCTTCATCCGAAACGCGTGCGGAGTTGAACTGAACGTCCGTTTCCCGTCGGGAGTTCGTAGGCCTGCGCCCCATGTGCGGACGGTCTATTGATTGGGTTGCGCGACGCGCATTGGCAAGTGTGAAGTTTTGTACGTAAGGTCTCGCGTTGGGACTGTTCTCTGTGCTGTTGCTTTGCCTCTGCTGCTGCCTCTGGTGCTGCTGTTTTCCTTCTTTCCGACGGTCTAGAGCAATCAGACGGATTACCCTGTTATAATATAAACAAACACAGGCTAAGTCTCAAGTTAATTGTTTCGAAAATGGCTTTTTTTAAAGTAGGTCTTTCATATATGGATGTATAAATAACGAGAACAGTGGCACAGGTTGACAGGGAGCAGTATTGTTACGTTATATCGAGTGAATAAACTAAATTGGTCTATTTTTCAGAGTTTCGGCACGACGTTTTAGTCTGTGTTGAGCATACTTGAAATCATAAGACTGATTATGCAAAAAGATACCGACCCATTGCGGAAAAATTTCGAACAATTTTTCCCTTATTCAGTTTTTACTAATTCTTATACCGAATTGTTTACAAAATCTTAATAATCTTAATAAGTAATAAATTTTTGTAATCTCGAGAAAATGTTCCATTAGATAAAGGAATATTCGCGGAAATTCGGCACGGTATAGAAGATACAGCTGATTTAATAAAGGCTTCGTGTTAAATTTGGGTCATGAAAATGAAAATTCACCTTAATTTAGTTTTAACGAATTTTTGAACCAAATCGTTTACGAAACCTAAACAAGTTGTACATTTTTGGAATATCCAGACAATTTCCTATTTTTTCACACCATGTATATAATATCATACATACCCTGCTCTCCTTGTGCCATACATCATATTCATAAATTACGTATTCGATATCTCCCAGCTAGTAATAAATATAACAAATCCTTCATTTTCCTGATCTAATGCACTCCAATTTAATTTAAAACTTCTCTTCCTCTCTCTTTCCCTCTTTTCTCACTAGGGTTGCACTAATTGACCCCATTCGCGAGTTATGTACGCAACAGACCCAGCTACTGAAACACAGTTGATAAATTTCAGTTTGTCGAAACGCATTATGTCACAAATCATACCTTAACTAGGTTCAGCTTAATGGCAGGTATTAATAAGCTGTTGTTGCACGGTCCGAAACCGTTATTAAGAGGATTAATTAGCTTTGAGTTCCCATTTTTTTTGACAAACTGTATCTTTTATACTGTATCGAATTTATTTTGCCTTATCTGAGAGAAAACTTTCTGGAGATTTCAAAAATATATAACTTGTTAAGGCTTCGTAAACGATTCAGTCTAGAAATTCATAAAAACTGAATTACGGTAAAAATTTTAATTTCATGACTCAATTTTTACAGAAACTTTTTTTAATCAACTGTACCTTCTATACCATGCCGGATTTGCGCAAGTACTGCTTAATCCAATAGCAAATTTTCTGTAAATTCCAAAATTCATAAACGATTCTGCTCAAAAATTTGTAAAAATTGAAAATCGACTCAATTTTGAGAGAAGTTTTTATTTTTGACACTATATCTATCGTCGGCGATGGTCTGGTTGCACAGACTTAAAAGAAACAAATATTGACATCGATTTAATCAAGTTTGGGTAAAATAAAATAAATATTTCATTAAATAAACTTTAAAAGTCAACACCAATTTTCCAGTCGGAAAAAAAACGGTACACAAGCCAAGTTTTTGCGCTGAGAAATTGACAATATCACTCGGAATCGAAGCAAATTCAAATATTATTTTATTCTAAACCGATATTAAACAAACTCAATCCGCTCAACTTCATTTAGAAATAAATTGGTTTTTCGATAAATCAGATTTGTTTAAATTGGGTAAAGTTTAAGGTAAAGCAACACTTAAAGAGATTATCGCTTTTTTAAATTGTAAATATGGACGATTTTTTTTGAAACAGAACTAAAAAGCAGGTTTCTACTCATCCAATTTTAATTTACTTTCCTAGAATCGTATCGAATGTGTTTTCCAGTAATGACTATTAAACCTTAACAGTCTAATTTGATACTCAGGGGTTTAAATTAACAAATTTAAGAATAAAAAGTCCAAGCTTTGATTCAATGAAAACTTCTGTTAAAATTCGATCATGAATTAAAATTCATTTAGTGAAAAATACTTATATAAAGGAGTTGTAGCGACAATAACTATTATACAATACTAAAATTCTTTTTTATTGGATATATGTGTTTTAACTGTAAAAGTTACTCAAATATAATTCATCGATGAATAAGCAAGGTCAGAAAAAGTAATGTCTCACCCTCCGAGATATCAATTTCTTTCTTTTCCAGGACAAAGGCTTTCGAAAACATAATGTATTATTTCCTTAATATATCTGCGTGTGCCTTTTACTATCCTAAAAACGTGACGTCTGCTGTCTAATCATTCGTCTTTCTTTGTTGATATTTAAGTGTTTTTTTATTTTATGTAAAAATCATGGGGCAACATCATTCTCTTAATTTGTTTTTTACGAACACTTAATTTAAAGTTTCTAAACATAGTTTCTTTTTATTTAGTAGCATATCAGACAATTTTTACAAGAATACGTAGAACATCGCATCTAAGTCACTAAAAAATACGACAATCATTACAATTCCGAACACGGTGTTTTGCCATTAATATAAACATAAATATGCAATGCGTAATTCTCACCTAAAGCCCGTCAAATACCTCGCTTTGACAACCCCTGGCAAAAGTTCCCCTTCGATGCGTCTCGCACATTTTCCTAACGGGAAGCAAAAGCAATTTTCTTTGAGGAAAATGACAGTGAGAGATATTAGAAAAATAATACAAGATGTCTCGGAAAACTCCATTTAAACGGTATAAAATAGGTCGAAGACGGGACACCAATATTAATTTTTAGGCAATAAAAATTGGATACAAGAGTGGTGGACGTCTTGTCATTTACTGTACTCAATTCAGATTTTTTCGAAACCTATTTGAACGGGACAATTGCTTAAGAAATTAGAAAATTTAAATACGAAAAAACACTTTTTTTTTGGAAATTTACGAAATTTATGAAAATCTATGCAAAAACCAGCATAGCTATTGTTAAATATTAATAGAAGATATATTTGTCTACAACGTTACCAAGTTTCACATGATTATCTTTTTTCATTATCTCTTTATAACAATTTCTTGATAGCGATATGTTCATCTTTTTCGAGATAACTTCAACTTTATGCCAATAAAACTCACGTAGAAATTAAAGTTTTTTTAAAACCAATCACAACATCTGAAAGTACATACATGTTTTATCTCACTGATACTGTAAAAATAATGATTGAATTTCCTAGGCACCAAAACAGGCAACTGAAAATTTGCTATAACAAACAAAATAGGAAGCCTATGGATACACCTCTCACAGAATTTGTAAATAGTGGTGTCAGGGAGAAATTACAATACTTACTTTTTAATTTTTTAAACCTTGTTTATAAATACAGAGCTTGAATCAACAAAGTGGAAAATTTGACACTTAAACAAGAATATCGGAAATTCAAATATTCGAAATACTTTCAAAATATGATTAACTGATTGTCTTGACGATTACTTATACGTTTAATTTTGTTGTATTCAAATATCTTTAATTGCTCAAAAGTTATGAGTACTTGTTTATAGCGCGCGATATTTATTAAATACTGACGAATCTACTTGTCGTAGAAAAAGCGCTCAGTGGCGAAATTGTGTAGAATTTTCTCATCTTTGCAGTGGTGCTAACGGCGTTCCGCTATTTTAATAAATAACTAAGATATGGCGGAAAAACCGAAAAAAGACATTAAAGAAGAAGACTTTTTGCAATGAATTGTTAATAAAAAAAAATTGGCAACAAGATATTTTTATAAAGAGTTTCATCTGGACACCTTTAGGGACTAATTCCAATTGGTTTCATCCCTTGCATCATATTTTTGCTTATTTCAACACTCCAGATCTACCTTGCCTCCTCTAAGAACACTAAATCTATTCGTCGTCCGCGTTATTTACCAAGGAAAATCGACTTTTAAGAGCTTAGCAACAGGCCGAGATTAATCTAGATAATTCATGCTTATTAAATTATTAAACACATCCTGTTGCTTTCCAGACAGAACTGAAAATCGAAAATGGCGTCGTCGGGCCAAAAATTCACTCATCCGGAAGGAGAGAGTCTGGGCTGCCGCTGCCTCTCACCGTGAACGTAAAGCGTTTCTGGCATAAATACCCATCCAGATTGTCGGGAAAAATTTAATTATTTGCCTAAGAAAAATAATTTTCGGCGGAAGATGTTGGCGATTTGCCGCTTGGCTGTTTTTAAAAATGCTGTTTTACCCTTTTACTTAACATTTTTTGTTTCGTGTTTTAAACAGATAAATATCTACAGCGTATTATACAAAATTGACAATTCTATATAAAGCTTTGCCACGGGATTCACCAAAATGGTTTAGGGTAAATTGTCGATATAAACTTGTGATTTATTATTTTTACTCGGTTTCCAATCTAGGGTGCAGACGAGATATAGCAGGTGGCAGTTGTGGCAGCAGTCAAAAAAGTTTTGAATCAAAAAAAGGTGGCCGTGTTTTTCGATTTTTTAAAGGAATGGATGGATTCTTTTTTACCAAATTTATTCCAGTTAAAAAATTAACCCTGTATAAATATATCATTGCAGTTAAAAGCATAGTTAAATATTGCAAAACATAGAAGAGAAACTGAGCCTATAAGAGAATGGGCAAGAAAGTGGATCTAATCCAGTCATAAGGAGTAAATAGGTTAGTTATTTAGAGCAAGAGGAGGACTTCCATTTGTATGAAGAGCTCTAGTTTGCCGAGACTTTATTAGTTTTAACATTTTACTTAATTTAATTTAATTTTAGAGAACTTAATATCTTTACCTTCAGCAAAAGAAGAACACGTTAACGAACGCTGGTAAGGAACAATTTTATTATGGAAACAACCATTTGCCCGACCGATCTTCCTTCCATACACAGAAAAAACACTATCGTATATTGAATTGGATACCCATTCACTCAATGTCACACTCTATTCCGTATTCCACAATACAAATTCGGTTTATTTCAATGATTGGTTTATCACTGTTAACCAATAGGTTATAAGATTGCTTAGAATATAAGGTTTCATTGGTTTTTAATAGGCGTTGAAATTTAACAATTATTTGATGCAGTAATACCCTATTCTAAATTCAATACAAAATATATCATTTGTTTCAGTAAACGTTTATTTGTAAGAATATACAACTTATTTAATTAAAATACTTATTGTTATTGCAAATCTTCTTGGATTTATTTTACTTACATACTATAAAACACTAAAGTCCACACCAGTTCACACAAACACTGAAACACTCCAGTCCCCAGAATTGCAAAAGATCTATTATTTTATTTTTAACTTTAGCGCAATAAACAAATAGGCTGCAAGCTTAAACGACTATTAAACGAACAAAATGCCAACAGCATAATTGTAACCTCTCCAAAGGGTGTCCGCGAGCAATAGAAGTAAAACTTCAGCCGACAATAGAACTCATTGAATTAATACTTTTTATTATACCTTATATATTTTATTGGAGTGTTTATTTCAATTAACATGATATAAGGATTATTCACGTAGTTTTTAAATTTTTTATTTAAACTGTAGTTCTTGTTCGTTTAATAAAATATATTTTAATTTTAATCACACCGCCCACAAATAACTATTTTTCACCCAATTATATTTGAGCATTCTCGTTATAGCTTAAACAATTCTATACTCTAAGGAATACTAGTAATTTATTTGTTTCCAATAGTATTTTTGTAATTGAAAAAATGGTAATATAGTTTTCCAAGAAGTAAGACTATTTTTGAACTCTAATGATAAGTTTATATTTACAGCAATGTTTTTTTTTTGGTTGTATCAATGATGTTTTGTTGAAACAGGCCTTTAATATAACCAAAGTGAGAGTGGTCAAGAATAGTGCTATTATTAAAAATAGCATAGCAGTTTTTTCTGTGTACAGTGTTGAACAAAAGCTTCGAAATATAGTAGGCGGTAGTTTTGGCAGCAGTCATGATTTCAAAGCTGTCTCCTAGCAACCATTTGTTTAATTTATTGACGGCATTACCTCCGCTGCCGCCCAGAGAATCGACAACATTTAACTACTCGTATATAGAATAAAAGCGAAATTTCGTAAAAATAATGAAAAAATGATGTGTGAAAATGTCGACAAAGATTATTTCGAATCTACTCCTCCAGAGATAGCGGAAAAAGCCGTAGAAGTATCCCAAAAACCTCCTTCTTTCGATTTTAAGAGAAAGATTGTATATACGTAAAAAATTATCATCTGAGGCAATGCATAAAATATTACTGCTGCAGTTGTACAAAAAATATAGTGTACAACATGTTTGAAAATATCTTTTCACACTCGTTTGACTTGCGTGGAAAAAGTCATTTTCAAAACTTGTCGTACAATATGCCATTGTTACACAATTTATTAAGCAATTGCTTACAGCAAAGCATATTTAATACTCTCTAAACCACCACAATTTTTAATTCACACCTAATTGCCTCAGCGCGAAAAACCGTCTCGTTTTGACACGCCTAAAATACCAACTTCGGCTTCAACTAAAGCCAGTTAAGCTGTTATTAAGAGCCAACAAATTTTTCTCAAAGCGTATAATCAAATTCTGCCAGACATTCTGGATCGGTGTTTGTGCCGGGAACAGTTCAGATTCATGGAGAGACAACAGCTTCGTCCTATTCCAGGCGACTGAATTTTTGGAACGGGGCCATTTTCGATTTCGCAGGATGCGCCTCTGAAGCGCAACAGGATATGTCAAGTAGTAGATTAATTAAAGGGGATTGGGCGTTATCTTTATTGAGATTAATCTGTTGCTATAGGGAAATATTATAAAATTTAAAATAATTATTTTAAGAACAGTCATATCTCTCTCCCGTGCTCTCTTTCTCAAGCCCCCTCCTGCGAGGGTGAATAATACCCTCTTATTCTTCTTATAATCTCATTAAGCAAATAGCCTTTGCATATATTAGATAATACCGTGACATACGCCTAAATCCGCTCATTACACTTTAGTTAATGCATGGGATGTTGGAGCAATGGCGAAGATTCTTGTCTAATATGTAAGAAGTTGCGACATCTTGTTACATAGTTCTCAGTAAAGCTAGTTTTTAAAGAAAAAGTTCATGCTTTCGATAAATATAGGGTGTTAATGAAGTATGTGGCCAAACTTCAGGGTAGTAATCCTTACACAATTTTAAGACAAATAATACACAGGGTAATGAAAGAAGTCTACTTGTCAGGGGTACATATAAATAGATACGTAAAATTGAGAATAATTTCTCTAAACCACCTGAAAATTCCTTATACTATAAGGGTTTGAACAAATCATGGTAAAACAGCTATTCTCCGGGCTATATGCCCCTCCGAGCGCATGGATTAGATACCAAAATTTGCCGTATTTTGACTAACACTGTTAGACAACAAAATACTTGGTTTGACTGGAAGAAACTACCAGGAAGAAGGAAGCTTTTTCTTTAGTTGGGATGTCGTTACCTGCATACCGGTTTCGAACTCTTAGTTCTCATCAGTACAGGATAAACGAACATGTTCGTTTGTCCTGTACTGATGGCATTCTACAAAAACAACTGAACGTAGTGGGCAATGCAAAGTGGCGAATCAAATGAAGGATACGGCAGCACATGATGAGTAAATATAATTATAAAACATAACTACTTACCTTAAAAAACATACATACCTTTAACAATATGCACAAGTCTAAACGAAAACACTACAGTAAGAAATAAACATATTTTTTAAATTCAATATAAGAAGGTGAATATACAGAGTAGCCAAAGTAGATTGCCGCAACCGAGTCCGAGTTGTTGCAAATTTTTTGCCTGTACACTAAATACTATATATATATATATATATATATATATATATATATATATATATATATATATATATATATATATATATATATATATATATATATATATATATATATATATTTTCATTATTACTGAAAAAATCAAATAAATCTTAAAATTATACCATATATCTTAAATCTGAACACTTGCTTTGAAGACTGAGCTGCAGACGCTTTGAAAAATTGTGCTAATATATAAAAAATATACGCCTTACCTAATCCTTACGTAATAGTAGTACAAATTATATTGGTGACTTACCTGTAACAAAAGAGAAATAAATTAGTAATAAATCCATAATATATTTCAATGCGACAAGTAATAATTATTTAAAATTAAATAAACAGTTAAATTATGTCGACTTTTGGTAATTTTCGCTGTTTTTTACACCATATTTTATATTATTTTACTTTTAGTACATAAATAGTACTAATAATACGCAGCAAAAAATGTCACCATGCTTAAAACTTCCTAATGACGCTCTAATGCAAACGAAATGCTCCTAAGCTACACCTAAGTTGCTCTTTCAGGTCATGAAAAAGACCAAAAGGGTCTACAGAGGCACTGATTGTCGTTAACACGGAACTCTCTGGTAATGGGCACTGTCATCAATCTTGGAGAGGAGACAGGGCAAGAGCAGTCTGCAATTTCTACCTTGTTTTAACTTTCATATTACAAATGACCTCACTGGGGGGAACAAATGTATTTTAAATACCGTTGTAAGATGATAAATTTTTGTGCTTGTGCACTTTACTTTGTCAAAAAAAATTTTTTTGACTCTTTTTGATTCGTTCGTTTTCACCTCAAAACCTGGCGTGGCTAATTTAGTTCTTAGGAATTTCTGGACTGAATGGTTTACAAAACTTTAACAAGTTATATATTTAAAGAATCTCCAGAAGATTTGCTATCAGATAAAGCAGATTAACACATTGGAATATTGACCAGTCATTGTTTTTTTTATAACAAATAGCTGCATATCAAAAATGTTTGAAAACACAAAATGGCAGCTAAAAACCACTCTTAATCCCGTATATATTGTCGCATAAAAATAATATCTAGTAAAATACAAATAATACTTATATCCACCAATATTTTTCGTATTTTTTCTGCTGTCTAACCAATATTTACCCACACTTACACACATTACTGCTGTTTTCTAATAATGAAAAATCGTCATTTATAATAGTGGATATTCATTATTGATCCGATTTTTGTGTACACCGTATAAAATATTCAGGAGTCTCAGGGGACGCAGTTGATTGTACCGCTCAACGACAAATTGTTCATGCGTTCATTTTTAAAGCAGGAATTCTTGTAGAGCAAAACTAGTGCGATTTTTGTTTTGTTTTTAATTCTAGTACATAGTTTACTTATTTGCTTGTAGAGTACACAAACTTTAAAAAAAACACAGTAGTTCTCTTATATTCATTAGAAATTAATGTATTGCCCAAAACAGAACCAGAAATATGGATTAAGTTGCTCCAAGAAGTTTTATTTTCTTAGACATTAAAAAAAACTTTGTAGGTTACTGTTTCAACAACACATTTTCCAAATTATACTCTTCACTTTCATGGATCAAAGTATTTTAAAATTGCTTTAAAACTTTTGCGGTATAAACGAAAAAGGGGTTTACACCAAAATCCTTGTTAAACTTATTTCCACTTGCAGGATATTCTCTTCCTAAACCCGAACCGTGTAATTCGGAAAAATTTAAGTTTCGACATGAAAAAGCCTTTTAACTTTTTTGTAATGAAAAAAAGTCTTAAGTTTTACGTTTATGAGGGTTGGGAAAGAATTTAAGCTAGGCGTATAAGCTACGGAATATTGCAGCTTAAACGTGGCCGTTAATTTGCAGAATATCATTCGAATTTTGACAGAAATGTCGTTTAACTGACAGATAAAGCAATATTCGCGGAAAGTTTTCAAGGTACAGGTAGTATTTTGTGCTGTAGCACTGTTTTATAGGTATGTGGTAAAAATTGGACAAATATTTGATTCGACAAGCTTGGTTTTAGCAGTAAATAAATTCGCCGAGTATTTTAGAGTTACCTAGTTAATAATTCATAAGCCGAAAGCACTAATGACAAATCAATAATGGAAAATATCGGAGGAAATTTATGAATATTCCGTACTAAAACATGAAAAATGTAGAGAAATAATAATTCTAAATTCGGCAATCTATATAAATACAGTAAGAAAACGAATATGTAAGTAAATCTTTGCTGAAACTGAGAAAACTGGATTATTCATTTTTGTACACTATTATATCATTGGATATTACAAGCATAAATAAAATATTTTTTCCAGCAAGTCCCTATATAAAGGACACACCTGTGCCGTGGTGAAATTTTAGTAACAAGAAATACAATGATACGTGTTTGTAAATGTATTATTTCGGCTTAAAGCTCGCGACAACTACCTATCAATTTAGTAAGAAAGTTCAAGGTAATTTAGACATACAAAGGGTTGTTTTATGTTAAATATATCTAAATATCTGTTTTCAGCGGATTAAAATTACAGCGGGATTATACGGTGAAAGGGGACACGTTAAGATCTTGCTGAGGGTGTATTTATTTTGTCTTCAACCGCACCAACTTAACGGACGTTTAGTGATGTAAATTAACAAAAGTGTTTTTTGACAGCAGAAAAATACCACTGCAACTGAGTAGTAGCAAATGATATGATTACCTACACAGATTTCTAAGAAGTACACAAACGTTGGTTTAAATAATTCTTTTACATTTATCATATAATTTAAAAGGAAATTTTTACACCATTCGAGACAACTTTTTAAATTGAAGGATTATCGTGAAAACGAGTAAAAAATAAGAAGTTTCATAACGGGAAAGAATATTTTTCAGGCACAGCTTCCGCAGAAATATTTTCTGATAAGCAACACGAGTTTTCCAGCGTCACCTGAAGATTTATTAACATAACATTGGTGTTCGATAAAAGCAGATGGAAATTTTCAGGTTGCTATATTAAGAAATTTCTTTCCATCGGCATTTGTAAACAATAATTATGTTTTTAGAGGTGGAAAATTCTACAACTCAATTAGATTTTGTTCAAAAGTTTCTAAGTACGAGAGTGAAATGAATAAATTCCGAACTAACAAAAAAATAGCGGTCCATAGAAGCAGAAGAAGCAATTTTAAAGTTGTACATCTCTGTTGCTACTTGTAGCACCCATGCCAAGTTCAGATTTTTTAATAGTGAGCCTACTAGGAATGTTCTGGTAAAGAAAAAAATATTTGTAATTTGCGAAAAAAAGTTGAATTTTTAAATTGACCCACCTGGAAAAAATATTAATACGCTAGATGTGTTATTTATTATTTTTTGTAAACAAATTTTACATCATTCTGTTGAGAATTCTTAAATTTTAGGATAAAAAAATGTGTTAGGAGAAAGTTATATTAATTTGAATTTTTTTTAATTATATTTTAGGTTTAAAAAAATTCAAATGACTTTCTCCTAACTTTATTTCGTCAAGACCAGAATCCTCCTTAAGGGTACCCATCACTGACGCCGCGTTTCCTCGCTGGATAGCCAGGCTTATTCTTTGGGTGAGAAAACCTCGAGATTGTTCAGGAAAAATTCTTAAATTTATTTCAGAAACAAGTCTCTTAGCTTCCTCACCCCAAGGGCCCAGTGTCTCAACAGCAAATGGAACGAAATAAAATCTGTCTTTCAGATCTTTATATTTGACGTGTTTTTTGTTTTCCGAAATAAGAGCAGCAGAACCAAAAGATTTTGATGTTTTATCCAAATATGATTTTGCTAGAGTATGGCTGCAGGTGGCGTCCCATAAAAGTTGTTTACCTCTTTTCCATGGAATTAATGTCATTCCGTCTACTCGTTTACCATCATTCCTATATATTCCAGCAGGTTCAAGTTTAGCAGGACATTCTGCAGAAACTAGAGCACGTTTAAGAATGTCATTAATTTGTCTGTGTCTCGATGCACGTCCTGCACTTCTTTTGCAGCTTAGCCCATGGGAGCCATAAATATCAGCAGGTGTGTTCACCAGACACAGGCAGACCAAGTCTTAAAGAAACTGAAATTCTGAAAGAATTATTGTCAAGTAGATTTCCTATAGAAGAGGACGGAAGGGCATTAAGCCATGCGTTACTTTCTTGAGCTTGAAGAGCTAAGAGTCGAGCTTTGGTTTCATCGGATTGACAATTTAATAAAAGAAAGTTTTGGCGTATTTGACAAATTTTTTTATCAAATTCTTTTTGAGACTTTGGTAAAGGTACTGGTAAAGTTTCAAACTCACAAAGAGACCACCACTTTTCCAAACAACCATCAAAATCAAAATCGTTTGTGTCAGAAATATAAGAAGGCAGTATTGTTTTTAATAAATTTGAAACATCGGAAACTGAACCCAAAAAGGAAGATATCGAAAGAGTAGATGTGTCTCTAATTCCAAGACCGCCCATTCTCACTGTTAATGTACTTTCAAACCATGAATCATCCTTTATGGGACAGTTTGTTATGTCTTGAATACAATTTTGTAATTCTAAATCAAATTTCATTAAAGATTCTTTAAGTTTCCAGCAAGGTGCACATCTTAGTAAATAAGACATTCGTGGAATAGCAAAAGAATGTTTAAGCAAAAAATATGCAATATGAGAATCTAAGAGTTTTAAATTCTGATATGAATCAAAAAAAGAAATAATTTTTTTATTTATTTCCGAATCAATCTTTGACAAAGAATATGCACAACCTAATAAATTTAAATTGGATATGGGAACTTCCAATATAGAAGGTGAAAAGTCAAAAAAACTTGATTTTATTAAATCAGGATTCTCAGAAATAAAAGATATTTCACATTTCTTAAAGTTCAGTTGTAGACCTAATTTTGAACTTCCCGTTATTATTCTCTTAAAATTATCTAAAACATTCTTTGGCTCACCAGCAAGGCATCCATCATCTAAATACCAAATGTTAAGTTCAGAGTCCAGAGAAGAGACAATAGGATGAATGGCTAGGCAGAAAAGAGCAGGGCCAAGCGGGTCACCCTGTTGAACACCCCTTTGTGAAAGGATGTGGTTGTTTCCATAGGAAAGAATAGAATTTTCACTGTAACACTGAGAAATAAAATTAAAATATTCAGGAAGTAATTCTTTAGATCTTTTAAGAATTGTATTTCTATTAACCATATTGAAAGCATTCTGATAATCAATTTTTAAAATAACTTTATCTGAAGAATGAGGAAAATTTAGAAATCGACGCATTGCATGAGCAGCCGCCTCCGCACCACATTTGGTTCCAAATCCTAGTTGGAAAGGGCGAAAAACATTTCCAAGTTTTTCGTAAACTCGAGAACAAACTATTTTAGCAGCTAAACGACGAAGGCAAAGGCCCACTGCAATAGGTCCAATTCCCCCGTCTTTCTTGTTAAAAGCACAAAGATTTGCACCAAAGAAAATCGGACTGATTTCTTTTTGAACGACACCAAATAGAGTATGAGTAATAAAAAAAGTAAGGGAAGTAAGTAATTTTGAAGAAAATAAACCTGCACCATCACCTATCAAATCTTTAAGGTGTCGCGGCCTCAGTGAATCCACACCCCCAGAGGATCCCGGGTTAAACGAGAATATGGCTTTCTTAATTTCATTTTCGGAAATATTAAAATCAATATTTAAATCATTTGAAATTTTAAATATTTCTTCTTCTTCTTTTTCAGGGATTGGATGTTTGTTCTTCAATTCTTGAAGTGTTTCTTCATTTTTGTTGGCGATAGTTTCGTTGGAACTTAAAAGTCTTATTGCATTTTTTATGTCTCCTTCTGAAACTCTAGCTTGAATTTTTTTTACCAAAGATGATTTATCATTAACATATTTATTAGATTTTCTTAAGTTTATCTTCTTTTGCGTGTAGGTCTCCAGAAGATCATACAATGGGAGTTCCTTGTTATTAATCCAGCGGGTTAAATTATTTTTTATGTGGGAAGTTAAAGAATATTTTCTGTTTGTTTTTGAGTTTTTTGGCATAATTAGGGCAGCATATGGAAAAATAAAAAGGTGAATCCAAGACAAACTATCGTTTTTAGTAACACATTTGTCAAGAAGTGAAGATAGTTCTTCTGAAATTACTGGCCTGGCTCCCTTTGGAATAATTTTGACCAATATTGTTGAAGATTTTAAACCTGCAAGTATTTTTGCAAGTTGGGTACAATCAGGAACATAACCAGAATCACAAGATGTATTTTGTTGGTCTTGTGTGTCAAAACTATTTGAATCATTAACAGAAAAATCTGAATGTGTATTACTTGATTTATAGTGAATCTTACCCACATGGATTTTTAAACCATTTGAATTTTTAAACGATTTTGAACAAAGAGTGCATGTATGCTTACTATCCAAAAAGTTTGGTTGTTCAAGTAAATCGTAATGTCCTCTGTCAGGATCTCCACTAAATAAAAGGTTGATAGTCTGACTATAATTTTTACCTGATAAAACTATTGGTTTCTTCTTTAAAATTTCATTTATTTCGGTATTTGAATTCGCAACATATATGTTAAAATTTAGCTTGTATATTTCCGAAAGGGCAAAACATTCAGCAGATGTACCAAAAATCCCATTTTTCTTGCTTTTCTTAAAATATTCTTCTTTTGAAAAGGTAGAGTCCAAAACAAAGTTTTTAAAATTTTCCCAGTTATCAAAAATAAACTTTGAAGCTTCGTTCCTTAATTCTAAATGCTTTTCTTGATGTTTGTACAAAAATAAACTAACAGAACGAAACAAACAATTACCATCGCCAAGTATCCTGAATTTCTTCCAAGACATAGAAGGACAAGTCATCCGACAATTTTCTTTTATAAAAGATGGAGTACTTCATCTACTCTTTTATGGTTCTCTTGAAAAGGGTTTTCGAGGGTCTCAAATGTGTATATAATTTTATTTTTCTTGGTTTTACAATTGATATAAAAGGGGTAAAAAAGATGTAAAAAATGTTGACGTCTTGTTGGCACTTTAAAATTTAAGAATTGTCTACAAAATGATGTAAAATTTGTTTAGAAAAAACAATAAATAAAATTCCTAAGGGTGGTAATTTTTTTCCTAGATGGGTCAATTCAAAAATTCAACTTTTTTGTAAATTACAATTTTTTTCTTTATCAAAAGGACTGCGCCTGCGCATCTCTAAACTTTTTGGGGAATCGAAAAAAAAAATTACGTTAACATTGCATAATTTAATATTATACTATAATTTTATAAAATCATCAATTTAATTTCTTATAATTTATCTAAAAAAAAAAATTTGTTTCCTGGTGTGCCTCAAATGCAAATCGGTTAGTTTCTACAGAGGTAATAAATTCCATTATTCACACATACAGAATTAACAACGAAACCATTGGAACTGAGGACTCATTCAACGACCTTGGAGTCATCATCGACAGACAATCGTTGCTAAATCAACACATTGATAGTATCGTTCTCAAGGGCTTCAGGATGATTGGTTTCATAAAGATCAACACAAAATATATCCCCGATATGAAAACACTTATGGGTCTCTACAACTGTCTCGTTGGGAGCATCCTCAAATACTGTTTGGTTAGCTGGACTCCAGGATACACCATTCATTAGAATAGACTCGAGAGAGTTCAGAAGAAATTTAGAAAGTACTTATTGTACAAGCATCGTTTTCCCTCGTCAGATCTCTCCCACGAGACCAGGCTGATGTTGTGTGGGATGAAGAGCCTTCAGCGCCGACAAAGGAACGCACTTCTGCTTTTTTTATACTACCTTCTGAATAGTTAGATTGATTGTGACATACTATTGGGGCTAGTTTCACTATTGGTTCGTGCAAGATGCACAAGGCAGCAACAACTTTTTTATGAAGTCTATACCACCGGACACCCTCTTTATAATTGTCACCGCCTGCCACTGGTATATTGTATGATAAAAAAAAAACTCAATATTGCACCAAAATAAAATATTATATAAAGGACAATACAACGATCGACTCAATCAAAAAATGTCTGGCGGTATCGGATTGATTAAGAGGTTTAATTAAATATTCATTAATTTGACAGACAGGCGTATCTTCCCACGAAAGTCGTTTATTTTCCCTCGATTAAGTGCGTGTTTGTGTGTGTGTTTTCGCTCTTGCCTGCGCCACCGTCCTGTATTAACCGATTTTTAAAGGTAATCGTTAGGTAATGAATTTTCTCGTCGTTTCTGTCTGGTTCGTTCGTATTAAAAACATCAGGTTCGACAAAGGGGCGTTCAATTTTTAATCCCGTCAAGTGAAAACCTACGTAGATTTATTGGTGCTTTTAGTAAAGGGTGTGCCAATAGGTACATTTTCGGGATTTAAATTTGGCGCTGTTTTTTAACATCTTAACTCGTTGCCGATTATAGAAAACAATATACTTAACTCAAAAAACCGCAGCGGCCATAAATTTTAGAAAATAAGTAGGTATTTTTACACCTGCATACACGACACGCTATCAGCTGTTTACTATTTCCAGCCCCCGTGCAGTGTTGCCAGATCATCTACTTCATGGCTCCCTTGTTAAAGAAGGCTGTGGCTCTAAGCTCTTGTATTAAAGCGAAACCCTTTTTAATTGTTTCAAGTAAATGAAATGCACTTTAGCAGTATGTTCTTTCAACAAGAGGGAAATTTTGGTTTTGGTACGCTTACGTTTTTCTGGCCGCGTCAGTCTCGAAATGGTGATATTCAGTAGCTTGCAAGATCATGCGATCTAATTCCCCTCGATTTTTTTTGTGGGGCTTTCTCAAGGACAACATCTAACCTGCAAGTATGCCACATAACTGATAGCCTGGCAGCAGCCATTCTCAGACAGTAGAAGGGGGACCATATAGTTGACCAGATTAAAAGTAACCCTGAAAGCTCTGACTGCTCTAAAATGTAAATAATGGTTTCTACCCTTTGTTTCTAAATCGATGCTCTGAATATATTAAATACTTAATCAAATAAATTTTATTAAACCCCAATCGCTTGGTCCTTTACAGCTAAAATTCACATCCGAACTTCAGAGTTCCAGATCGAAACAAATTGGCTTTCCGATATCTGGAAACCGAATCTGGAAAGTTGATTTTCGCTAAGACAGTTGTTTATTTTCCCAGTATTTGTCGTCGACGTCGTTGTTGTTGTCAGCAAAGACCGGTCGTTTATTTCTTAAACAAACCGTTTCGGGTAATTGTCGAGTACACGTTTAGGCAATTAGAAAACTTTTGGTACTTCATTTCCGACTACAATACGGCCCGGAAAAGCGGGTTTCTTTACAAATAAATTTTCAGCGAACGCGGTTTATTGCGGGGAAAATGATGTTGTTCTTCAGGAAATCTTTCTGTGGAAGCCGCGCTGGAGAAATATGTTTCCTTGTTGAAAAAAGTTCTTGTTTTCAAAGTTAATTCTTCAAATTGAAAAGTTGCCTTGTAACGGTAAAGTTCTCTTTTTAGCCGACTTCACAAGAGGAGGATATCATTTATTCGACATTTTTTTCATGTGTTCACGCATAATTCTTGAACGGATTAACCGATTTTGATATTTTCTTTTGTTTTGTAGATCAGTTCTCCGGAATAGTTCTATTTTAAGGGATTTTTGCCGAAGGTAATGAAAGCCTGAAAAATCTGCGAAAAACTAAAAAAAAACTCGTGAAATCGATAACTTCGTTTTATGTCTGTTTAGTTAATTTTGACAATACAGTTGGAGCAATTGGTTTTCTGTCCTGAATTATCCCACAAGTTTACCCAATCTGAATAATAAAAGTTGACGAGAACGGACAACCAATTCGTAATACACGAGGTTTATGTGAGTCATGCAAGCCCAACGAACCAGGGGTGTTCATTGGTTGATTGTTGGTATCTGACTTTAAAAAACAATAAAGGGAAGGGGGTGAGAGGCGTAAAACCGGAGCAGCTTGGACTTTTTACGAAAATGTTTACTAATATCTCATTTTCGGGGTTAATGAGGGTGTAATTTTGTCTAGCAGGTGTTACAAAAATTGAGGGCGGATAAAAAGGAGAGACTGGGAAAATGATCAAAAATGTTAACTAATGTGTCATTTTCGGGATTATTGAGGCCAGAAAATCTAAAATATTAACTAACATCTGAATTTTGGGGCTAGCGTAGTCAGATTTTCAAATCGTTTCTAACACATGTTAAAAGAAACGTTACGGGGGGAGGGGGGTAAAGAAAATAAAAGGAGCGGCTGAGAATTTCTCCAAATATGTTCATGTATCATTTTCGATTTTATCGAGGTCAGAAAATCTAATTTTGTTTAACAGATGCTAAAAATATTTACGGAGAGAGGGGGATAACAAGGAAGGGCCGAGAATTTCTCCAAAAATGTTAACTAATATATAATTTTCAGGGTTATTGAGGTCAGAAACGCTAAGTTCATATAGCGGATGTAGAAAAAATCACGGCGGGAGAGGGGGGCCAAAGCAGCTGGTGGAAAATCCTTTAAAAATCTTAACTATGTCATTTTCGGGGTTACTAAGGTCTGAAAATACAATATTACATGAACATTACAAATTTAAAGATGGGGCGACAAGATGAAGAGGGAGGGAGAATAGGGAAACTAAAAAGAAAGAAAGAATTTGTTTTTCAAAAAAATTAACCTACTTCACAAAGAAAAAGGCACTTAAGTGTGCAGCAAGCGCAATTAAGTTGACCATTAGGCTCAGTAATAAAGGACTAAAAATATTACTCTTTATTAACAATTTATTAATGTATTATCATTAAGAAGTCCTATTATACTTTAAAATTCCCTCGACTTCAAAGTTTAAACCTTTGAATAAAATTAAGATTACCATGAACCACAGTTATAAATATTTTTCATACTTTGTAGTGCTTTTCCTTTTGTGAAGGTGATTCATTTTTTTAAACAATTATATATGAATACATTTTTTTTATTAATTTCTGGAAGCAAGAAATGACCCAAATCTATCAAGGCAAGCGATCCAGAAGTCCAAAATCTATAACGAACAAACGGACAGACGTGGAGGTGATTTCATATGTAAGAAAATGAATGTATTATAAGTAAGTAACCCATTTCGAGAACGCCTTTTAATTTTTAATAAATGAAACAACGAAAGGCTGACCTAGTTGCCTCAATTAGAAATTCCGCTTTTGTCTCGGACAAATTCTGGTGCGTTTAAAAATTACTTACATCCGTTGAACGTCGCTGAGGTTTTTACTATGAAACTCCCATGAAATTGCGCATTTAAACAATGCTACCCAATGCGGTTTTAAATATCACGAACTCGGAATTTTGGTCACATATTCTTCACGTTAGTTCTCGTTTCGTGTCGGCGTTTTCAACCGGATATTGTTCTTTCCTCCATTTCTGATTATAATCGGGGATTGTCGAGCGCATTAATGCTCTTTTTCTTTAAAAGTAGATTAGATGGAGATAGTGATATAACTAACTTATTTTTCTGCTCTTCAAGTATTCTCAAAAGCTTCAGTCAATTTTTAATGAATCCCGATTTTTTTTAAACATCTTTTAGGATTATTTTGAAACTCTAGGTGATAAAATTCAAAATGCCACTTGGACTATACTTGATTTGACGTCAAAATCATTATAAATAATGTACTTTTATACAGCGTGTTCCACGGAGTTCTTGCCGTAAGGGAAAAATTTTGTGACAGTGATTTTTTTCAACTTTCAATAAAAAAAAATCATATGGCAAGAACATAATGGAACATGGGACACACTATATAAAAAGGAAAATATGGATTTTTTTGTCTGGCTGTAGTTCTCTGGGTCAACTTTTGTCAATTACGTATCAATAAATACATATTGTAGTTGCTGGTTGCCCATAACTAACAGTTAAAATCCATAAAAAAACTCTCCTATCGACAACAGGAAATCCTGTAAACAGACTTAACCTCCAAAAAATTTAAGTGCGGACAACTTCAATGTATATTTTGCTGGAGTCGCCGAAAGAAGTCTAAAAAACCTGCCACAGGCAAACATACAACCTGAAAATTACCTTGCAGCCCAAAATCTATCTTTACCAAAAGATGGGTTTTCTTTTAGGGAAGTTACATTTGTACAGGTTAGGGATGCCATAAATGATCTAAAATCAAAAACTAGCAAAGATATCTTTGGTCTAAACGTTACTCTTTTAAAAAAACTCAAGGATACATTGGTTGTGCCTCTGACTTACTTAATCAATTGTTGTATAAATGAGGGTATATACCCTGACTCGTTTAAGAAATCCAGGGTGACTCCTGTTTATAAGAAGGGTGATGTCAAAGATATAAATAACTATCGCCCAATCACACTAGTACCCATCTTGTCTAAAGTGTTTGAGTACCTTTTGAAACAACAGCTCTATGCATACTTTGAAAGTAACGGATTATTCACTGGAAGCCAGTTCGGCTTTAGGAAATCAAAATCAACAACACTTGCGGTATTATCTCTGTTGGAATGTATAGTCGAGGGCTTTGAGGATGGTCTATATGTGGGGGCTGTCCTGTGCGGTCTCTCCAAGGCCTTCGACTGTATAAACCACGATATTCTCCTGGTAAAGCTGAGGCATTGTGGCCTTCAGGAACAAGCACTTAAACTGGTTACCAGTTACTTAACGAATAGAACACAGCAAACTCTCTCGGAAGGGAGACTGTCAAGTAGCATAGATATCACGCATGGAGTCCCACAGGGTTCCATTTTGGGCCCACTCCTATTTCTCATTTTTATCAATGATATTGAAACATCTTCCGATGCTAGTCTGGTTATTTTTGCTGATGACACGACTGCTATCCTGAAGGATGCTAATCTAAATTCTCTTCTTGAACAAATGCAGGAATCCATGCTGGGCATCGAGAGATGGTTCAGTTCAAACAGACTATCTTTAAATACAAACAAAACTGAAAAAATCATCTTCACACTCAAGGACCGAAATCACGATGAAGTTCCAGACCAGAACTTCCAGAATGACTCTATTAGGCTTTTGGGGGTGCATCTTGACACATCCTTGGTCTTCGATTCCCACATAGACCAATTAGCAAAGCAATTGTCCTCAGCTACCTTTTGCCTAAAAAACTTGAGGTCTGTGGTTAGGCAGGATGTTCTTTTGATGGCCTACCATAGTTTGTTTCACTCGCACTGTTCATATGCCATCCTTGCTTGGGGTTATAGTGCACAATCAAGCAGAGCCTTTGCACTTCAGAGAAGGGCTGTGAGAATCATTGACAGTTTACCCTATAGAGCTGATGCTAGGCAGGCTTTTGTAAATCTTGAAATTTTAACCTTCCCGTGTACCTATATTCTGCAATGCCTGATCTATGTAAAAAAAAATCTAAATAAGTACAATCTTTATTCGCAACAACATTACCACAATACAAGAAATAGAAATGATATAAATTTACACTATGTGAGACTAGGAAAATCGTGTATTGGCACTAACCACTATGGACCAAAATTTTTTAATAAACTCCCAGTAGCGAGAAGGAATTTAGAGGAAAAAATATTCAAAAGAACTGTTAAAAGATATCTATTGAAAAACCCGTTTTATAGCATACAGGAATTTTTAAACACTACCCCAGACATGGCTGTAATCTAACAGCACCCCACAATGTTTGTGGCATCGATGAGAGTCAGTGTCCTGCAAATAAAAAGTAAATTTAGGCTCTTTTTGTAATTTTAACATAGTTTTAGACTGTCACTTGTTATGTTAGTTTAGATGTTTGATATTTTAAACATTAGCTACTATAGTAGCAATTCATTGACGAATGTGAAAAATTTTGTAATTTTGTGAACATGAATAAAATAAATGAAATGAAATGAAATGAAATGAAACTGCCTCACATTTCAATAAAACTGCACTTATTCTAACCAAAAAAACTCTCGAACGAGCTGTAGATTCCTGCAAAGTCAATAAAATTAGCAGGAATGTTTTCCGGTTGCAACAAATGATGCCAGTTAAAATTTGTCGTCGATTCTGTTGGAATGTGGCCAACACGATCTGAAAAGGATCTAAAATACTATGGAACGAGCTTAAAAGGGTGGTCACAGTTGGCTCTTATTCGACTCCTCAGCGACCCATTCCTTACAATAAAACAGAACAAAACTTGTATCGAGAACACGTTTGTGGAATTTACCAACAGAATTCTACAAAAGAACATGAACAAAATTCACTTTCTGGGGAGAATGACGCCAAAACGACTAATAGAGTCGACAAATATCCCGAAATAGTATGAAATGGGCCTCGAAGCTTGGTCACAGTTTGCTTTTATTAGCTAATAATTAGCCGTGTTGTATTTATTAGCTTGTAGCCCCATGCTTTTGCTATTATAGCAAATTTAGTAACCTATAAACAGGCTATTTTCCTTCGCAGTGAAAACGAGGCTCGCCGAGGATTGAAACTAAACTCGACATAGCGATAGAGGGCTTATATATTGCCTTTTCGGGGAGCTTTACCGCCGAACATCCCGCGTCTCTCACTTGTTTATACTTAGGGTTTGGTTGGGTTTGATTGAGTTTGATCCAGATTATGTAACACATTGCCTGCAGAAGTTTTCTCTTCCCCTTCCAACACGGTTGTGTGAAAACTGTAAACCGTTTAATTTTTAAGCGTAATCATGTGTCACGTGACAAAGCAATTCGCAATCTTATTCGAAAATTTCAGATTTTTTGATCGGTTGTTGATTTCAGGGTATCAGTAGGTGCGCACGTAGTACTGGATTCAATGAAAAAATCGCTAGAGTACGTCAACATGTTGTCGAAAATCCCAGAATCTCAGTTCGTTGCCGATCTCAACAGTTGAACGTAACGAAAAGCTCTCTGCATCAAATTTTGACCAAAAATCTGGCCTTGCAAGCGTATCAAATTCAACTAACTCAAGAATTAAAGTCCATTTACCTCCAAGATAGACATGAGCTAAACAAATTCACGCCGCGTGCCATGATATTGAACAGGGCCGCACTTAGAATTATTGAAAAATTATTGTCGTAATATTTGCTAAATTAGAGTGTATCGGGAAGTGAAAGATACTATACCGTGAAACATTGAAACTCTGTACTGGGGGGTGGAAGAAGATTGCGCAAGAAAAATTATAATATTTTGTAAAATATGTAGAAATGTTTAATGTTTATGTTACAATATTTATTCTTATACAATTCGCTATTGAAATCCTTTTTGTATAAGGCTTTAGGTGGGGGCGCACCCCTTGCGTCCCCCTAAATCCGCCACTGCAAAGGGATCTGAGTTAACTGCTATTGGGATTCCAAAAAGCAGATAACAAAACATCCCATTTATAAACCTTCATTTTCGAAAAAAACAAAAACTTGTTCTTGGTTGGTTGGTTGATTTAGACCTTGCACAAGTTTTTAGTGAGGGTACCCTAGATAAAAGCAAGCACGAAAAAAGTGTGGACGAAATTCCTTACTCTATATTTAATGAAGATGTGGATATATATTTCACAAGGTAGACGATATTGACTTGATATTTCGTTTCCCTTATAATTCTAAAAAAAAATTGAGACCATTTTTTCGAGAAGAAGCCTGCTTCTGCTTTAATCGAAAATTGCGCAGCATCGTCGCTAGAAACAAATCATTTCACCTACGTAGTTTTCATGTAATTCCAACAAATAATCCATATAAAATGTTTAATTAAATAGGGGAGAATTCATCCCCGGAGAGAATAAATCAAAGAGTTCGTTGCAAAAGCCTGAGAAAAAAGAAGAAACTTGTTTAAATGGCGGCTTTTTACGCGCGCTCTCTAAACCATCCTCTTTAATCAAAGAGGGATTTTATACATTTGCCTAAAATTAAATTAAAGAGGCTTTATTTTTAATGCTGGAAGTTTCTTTAGAGTGGTTTACGTTTTACAATTGCAGGACAGGTGAAAGACAAACAAAATATACCGGGTGAGTAAACGATTATAAGCTTTGTAAAAATATTTTCAATTATACAGGGTGCGTTCAAGTAGGGTGTCACAAAGTTAGATTTTTTAAGCAGGACACCCTGTACTTGAATGAATTTTTATTTCTACGTGTAACTTCATTTAGTAGTTTAATATACGAAAAAGCCATAGTAATGAAAATTTAGCATTTGCAAATATCTTTTTGTTGTGAAAATACTACTGAGCGGCGAATACCCAGTCCTCGGCGTTTTCAAAATTTGATGGAACGTTTTGATTCAACCGGCAGTGTGGAACACTGAGACCGTGAAGTTGTTAATAGAATAGCTACAAATGGTAAGAAAGAACTTAAAATACTGTTAAAAGTTTTGGAGAATCTCCAAGTTAGTAGCCGTAAATTAGCATCACTGTTTGATACATCACAGTCAACGGCAAACCGAACAAAGCACAAGTTTACATACTACCCGTACCATATTGAGTCACATCAGGAACTTCACGATGAAGATTCTCAAAGGCGCGTAACTTACTACCAATGGTTACGTACCCAAATTGAAGTAAACAAAACTTTTTTAATATTTATAATGTTTTTTACATTTAGAAATAATGGCATAACGGTGCTGTCAATAGACATAATATGCATTATTATGCAATGGAGAACCCACACTAGGTCCGTGAAGTTCAGTCAGAAGTTAGGTACAGTTACCAAAAAAAAAAATGTGTTCATTCCGTTTTAGTGTAAATGTAAAGATATCATATTTAGTTAGATTTACCTACAGGTTTTTACTTCTACCGCGAACAGAAGTACCCATTATCCATTGTATTTAAAATGCCAATCAAAATATTTCAAAAACTATTAAAGATAGGAATAGGACATTATTGACAAAATGTGAAGAGTTTTATGAATCGCTTTGAGTCCAAGTTTAAGTAGTATTTTCACAACAAAGAGATGCTTGCAAATCCAAAGTTCTCATTACAAGTCGAAGTTTCTTGAAAACTATGACTTTTTCGTATATGAATCCAAGAGTGAAAATGTTATGAAATTGCACGTAGAATTCAAAAATCTATTCAAATACAGGGTGTCCCACTTAAAAATCTAACTTTGTGACACTCTACCTCTTGACCGCACCCTGTATAATTGAAAATATTTTTAAAATATGCAGAATATCCAACCATACCTTCAAAGCGTAAATAAACTCCGCGGAATCGTTGACTCACCCGGTACATGAAAAAAAATTATTGTCCCAAGAAAGTGAACAGTTAACTTTAGTGAATGCGCTGTATTTTCAATCCAAACGAGTGTTTGTTTGGGCATGCTGTCCTGATATAAAAACCAAGCAGTCTCTTCATTAAGCGCTCGTAACGAACGTAATCCGCCCATTCAAAGCAGCAGCACTAAATAATAATAAAGGACGAAAACGAGCAAGAAGCAGGACAGAAATCCAGCAGGAAGTGCCTAACAAAGTTACAGGCTGTTTCCTAAATTAACAAATTCCAGAGATTGCTGGTTTTGTTGTTATGAGTGGTTACGGTTTATTGCTGAGAAGAGAGACTTAGTTATGGCGGTTGCAGTTTAATTAAAATTACTGGCTACGTTAGAATGTGAGTGGGTGCTGTCACCTACGAAGATAAGATTAGAAAGCAAAATTTATTATTGAAGTATGTTGTGTATTTTATAATTCAACAATGTCGATATAATAAATTAGAGCCTTTTATAAATAATCTGCAAACCTGAGCAAAATCGTGAATGCCAGAGTTGAAGATCATTGTCATATGACTGATACGTATAGAGGATTGGCATTTCGAGAACTTTCATAACTTAGAGAATTACGATTCTCCTGTACTAAAAAGTGGTATTTAATTAAAGTGGTACAATAAAGGCAAAAATACAAAACAGAAAAGCTTATAAACAAAGCAATTAATTAGTAAAATTATCAAATTAAGCTACTGTCGATGTCGTCCGAAAACCTTTAGGGTTCGGACTTCTTTAATACCTTAAATCCATCCTATTTTTTTACAGGTTTTCGAAACAAAGGATTTCATTGAAACAAAGAATTTTTTACTACAATCCTCTTAGCCCAAATTTTTCCTCTACATTGAAGCCTGTAAAAATATCTTTTCAAATACCGCGTCGGTATGTTACCAAAGCAAACCCAAAAACTAATTAGGCCCGAACGGCATTAGCGTCCATTATACAACGTAAAATGTACGGTAATGCGCTTATACGGACGTCTATATAATAGAAGTTAAAAGAGGATTTATTTGTATTTACAGGTCCAGTTCAGCGTTGGCCTAAGATACCGTTATTTTTTTTTAGATAACGAATTTTTGCAAACATTATGACCCTTTTGAAATCTCCCAAAAATCTTTAACGACACCTTAACAAGTTACATATCTTTGGAACCTGTGAACTTTGCTATTATATAAAGTTGTATTTTTGGGAATTCGCCTTAGGGTAGAAGATATAACTCTGTAACTGTATAAACCCTTTTTTAAAGTGGGGTGAAAAAATTAAAGTTTTTACCTTAATCCAATATTTACCAAATTCCGTGAAGAATTTTTAACGGAACCTTAACAAGTTATATATTTTTGAAATCTCCAGAAAACTTTCTAGGAGATAAAGTAATGTTAGCGGGAATTTAGCATGGTATAGGAGATACAGCTGATATATTTTTAAAACCGTAAAACTTCACTGAACTTATTTCCAACGATTGTTTTCCTTTTTCAAGAAAGAAAAACATTCTGCCAGGAAAATCATAAACGCTTTCCACAAAATTTCCTTCGAACAACACTTCAAAAGGCTTTCACAAAAGACCAAAGAAAATTGCGTTTAAAAAATGGCCGGCCGATGCAAAATAAAAACGTTGGGAGCTCTGTTTTTATTGCAGACAGTGGTCTGTCCTGTATCGCTCTAACAATGTTATCTCTGCCTTTTTATATGTCGTAAATTCTCGTTTGGGAAACTACACTTATGTGGAACTTGTTGTTTTCTGTTAGCTTTATACATAACATTATTAGACAGCGCTTTGCAACATATTACCAGCAGGGTCGAGGAAAGCAGGACAAACTGTAGAAATATAGATGCTTCCTGGGGTGTAGGAAAAATATCTATCAGATAATCCGGCGAAAGATTAAATATAAGTGTTTAAAAATACTTTGTGTTGGTTGATTAGATAAAAAGTTGTGGTAAAAATAGATCAATACAAATTAGTTTAGTTTTTTCGAATTTCTAGGCTGAATCGTTTGCTGAACCTTGACAAGCTACCTTTGAAATATCTTTCTGGACTGAAGCGTTTACGAAACCCTGACAAGTTATACATTTCTGGAATCTACAGAAAATTTGCTATCGAATAAAGTAATATTTTGGGTTTCTGTTAAATGATCCATTTTTCTTGTAAATAAACAAAACTGACAATGTCAGACATTTCAGGTATACTTTTGTGTACAGGTACTTTAAGGTAAAATACAATAAAATAAAGATATTTGACCACCATTTTCTCAAAAACTGTTAACTTTAGGATAAAATGTTCCTAATAAGAAGTATTCAAAATTTTAGGCTGAATTGGAAAATCGAATAAAATGAAGAGAATTCTATTAAAAAAAAGTTCCTGTCGATTTCAGCAAAACGGTAAATTTGACAATGCGAAATTCACCATTGTGCCGGGCGTAATTTCGAAGTGCAAAAGTTCATAAATTGCAAAATATTTCGAGATTTCCATATTTTTGTTACACGCTGCATGTATATAAGAGACTCTGTTGCCATTTTGTGGTTGCTGTCTCTATGCGGTATCTCATTTATCATTGCTTTAACTTAAAACATAAGCAAATTAAGGAAACGCGATGCTGATTAAATTTTCTATCCTGCTTGGCGAAAAATACAGCAAAAAATGCAAAATGCAGCAGCAACGCCAGCACTCTCCTATTAAATTGCTTGATAAACTTTTATGTCCCATGAAAGCGGAAAATATATTGTTTTAATATTAAGGCACTAAAAGCCTGCGTAAATCCATTTGGTCGTTACCTAGTAAAATGAAGAAAATTTATGTACAGAGTGTAAGAAAGCAGTGCAGGTAATAATGAAATAATAGTGAGTAAATTAAGTCAAAAAAACATATCCACTATGAAATATTTCACAGCTCATTTACAGGGTGTTTTTTTCTAGGTTCAAAATCAGGAAACTTCTAATTAAGAAATGTCACTTTTATCAACTGGAACACCTGAACACACACTATATATTTTTCTGCCATCTTATAGCTCGTCAAAAACTCTTGACATTTTGTAAAGATATCTATGTTTATATTCAGTCAGTTTTAGCTACAGGTTTTTACTTCTTCTACGAAGGGAAGTACCCATTATATACTGTATTCAAAATGTCAATCAAAATATTTCAAATACTATTAGAGATAGTGATTTTTTTATATTATCCCATTTCGCGTTCCTATTAGCTCATTATCTCTATCAGTGTGACTTTTCTATATATATTTACTATATGCCTACTACAACTCTTTACTATTATAAGATGCATATAATAAATAAAAAAAAATCAAAATCCTGACCGACACCGACCGAAAAATCTGGTTATACCGCTCCAACGCAAATTCTTCCATTCAGGCGTCATCAAAATCGAATTCTACATAGAATTCTACGTCAGTATGTACATTTTCAGAACAATATTCATGAACTTTTCGTATCGATTTCACGCGATGAAAATAAACCTTGAAAATGCGATTTTTTGATAAAAATTTAATACATATACCACTTATAAAAATCGAAAAAATTTTCATCTCTCAGATATCGACAAAAAAAGTTATACTAATTTGACCACGTAGAACACGAAAAAATATTAGTTTTTCAATATCTATACGGGAAATATCTGTTGTCTTCGATAATTAGCCATCGCTAAATGATCGCGTGCAAGAGGTCGGGAAAAATTTCACAAAAAAACTAGCCGAGATTCATTCATCACCCTTTAAATCAGGTAGTAATCTATAGACAAAAGTACGTTCGAGAATCTCCACAAAATTTGCTATCGGATAAAGCAACATTAACGGAAATTGACCTCAGGGTAGACGATAACTTTTAAAACACTGTTTTAAAATGGGGTGACAAAAATTATTTTTTTTATCGTAATTCAATCAATCAAACCCCTTATATTTTTGGAATCTCCGAAAAATTTTGTTATTACTTGAACTGAAGGATACTATCTTTACCGTAACAGTGTTCCAGTTATTTTAATTTACTAGGACTTTATTGCAGCAGTTATGTACAAGTATGTTTTTCCACACCACACGAACATATATATAAAAGTAAAAAACGCATAACGTTTCCAACTATCTGCAATTGATATAAAATATAATATATGGAAATCGCACTGGTAAAGTCGTATTTTGCGTGACTTTAGCAATGCAGAATTCAGAATTGTCGCCTTGGACTCGGGAATAAATAAAGGCGAGGAATATAGCGCATTGGTGGTGAAATGTGCAGTTGATGTCGCGGTAAACTAGGCAAACATCACTTTACCACAACCGCAATACCCCACGGGATGCCTAGATGCCAAAACCGATCCCATAAGAATCAACAGGCGACTACGTTAATAAATAATCGAATAGGAATTTAATGAGATTATTACACACAAAATATTTTTAGGTTATATATATATATATATATATATATATATATATATATATATATATATATATATATATATATATATATATATATATATATATATATATATATATATATATAGGAAGTGACTCCGCTGCCGGCGCCGGTTCCCAAAATATTGATGCATGGATACCGGCGCCGGCACCCGGGTACAATTTCTCGGATGCCGGCGCCGGTTCAGATACGGCCAAAACGGAATGCCGGCAGTTCTAACCTAAAATAATTATAGTTACGTATTTTAAATGATATGTAAACATTGTGTTGTTTTAATTTTGCGTAAAAACTATAAAATATGAGTGTGTGATAAATTTTCTTCATATGAAAATTTTAATTGTGTTTTGGTGGAATACAAGAAAGCCACAAACAATTAGTTTTGGTTGCGAGATAGCAGAAATACTATTATCTGCGGTTAGCCTGTGTTAAAGGTGGAAGACCATTCAAGACAAAAAATAAAAAGTCAACAAGGAAGTGTTCCACGTGTAAGAAAGGCTGCCAGGCTAGCATTTTCTTGAAAGTAAGTGAGTGTAAACAATTTCTATGCATCCTGGGGATTGAACGAAATCACAATCATATTTCATCCAAAGCTTATTTCAATTTTATAGCAAAACAGAGACACGGAGTTACAGATCCATATGCTCTGCTAGTTATTTCTACCTCAAAAAATGGCACAATGTCCATAGAAGACAAGAATTTCAATCAAATTGATATCAGACAAATTGAACACCCTTATTGAAGGTATATTATATGGGTTTACTTTTCTTATTTCTACCCTTTAATTCGCAGAATAATAACAATTGTTATATTTTTGTAGGAAGATTTAAGTTTCGTTAAAGTTTACACTATAATAAATTAAATTTTTTTGATTGAATTAAGGTATTTTTATTCTCATCACACTAATTTTCTATTGCTGCCGGCATCCATGATGGCTGCCGGCGCCGGCATCCATGATGGAGTCACTTCCTCTATATATATATATATATATATATATATATATATATATATATATATATATATATATATATAATATTAGTTTTTGCAGGATTGAGGTCGGTAATATTTAAAAGATGCAATATTGTTTGTAAGGAACAAGGGGGTTTACCGTCTTACCGCCTGTTGTCGTCTTAAGGAATTTCAGTAAATAACATGAAAATAAATAGAATGATTTGGTTAAACATTTAATATATATATATATATATATATATATATATATATATATATATATATATATATATATATATATATATATGTATATATATAATTAACAAACCTTTCTTAAAATACGTTTACAAAAATTAAAAAATTTTACCTCTATCAGTTTTTATCAAATTCTGGCCGGACTCTCTCGAAGCCTTAACAATTTATATATTTTCAAAATCCTTTTTGTATTTATAGTTTACCTATAAATACAAAAATCACTTGTAACTCTATTACTGACCCGAAATTCTGGACATGCCACAGGCTACCAAAAAAACCGTCGCTACTGTTAATAATACATACCTTATTAAAGAAAGCTATTTAGCGGCTAACAAAAGCTGTAAAACGTATCGATTCTATATAAATGCCAAAAAGATTCAGAAAGCTATTTAGGGTCTAGTTATATGTAGCGAAAATTGAGAGATAAAAGTCCTATTTATTTTTGCAGTCTATTAAAAACCGGCTATAAAAATGTTACAGCTCAACTATATGATTTTTCGTTTATAGTTATGAAGTCTACGCCATGTAATTTATAAAACCCCCAGGTGTATTTACTATAATGAAAAGAACATATATATTCTTACATAGATCTTCTAAAAATGGGTTTAGCTAAAAGAAATACAAATTCTAAAACGGTTTAAACGTTTACAAACAGGAATAAACTATAACATAAAAACGTTAGCAATATTGTAAGTCGTAAAATTCTAAAACTTTTTTAAATTTCTACCTTCCTTACGATTTACAGGATTTTAATTTATTTTAATGCGTCCCAATTAGACCCGTCTTGTTTTTAAAATCTAAATTATAAACTTAAAGAAAACAAACAAGTTTGATTACAATTCAGCTCTTATTTACCTGCCGTTCGTTCGTTAAGCAAATCGAGGTAATGTTTAAAATCCCACGGCCATTCTTAAGCTACCTTTCAAAATTTACTGTCAGGCAGAAAGGATTTTTATAATTCGTAGTCGCAAAAGATGTGTACAATGAATTTTCTGTGGGCGGGAAGAGACAGACTCAAGATTTAGGGGAGAGAATTTAAAAAACGATGTTTATAGTCCCTGCGTCGCACTGCACAAAAAGAAACGTTCTTGTTCTAGGGAAAAATATGTTTTAAAACTTCTTAACTGTAGTGAACGCGTTCAAAAGAACTTTCTTGGTATAATAAATACACACATTCAAGTAAGAAACTGTAAAACAAGTATCTGCGGGTTTTTTAAAATTCTGCCTCTAAAGGAGGTGTAAACTTTTTGAAAAAAAGTCTTTATATCGAAAATCGTTAAGGGTGGGTGTGTTATGTCTAGCATTCTTATTAGCAATAAGCAAATACGTGTTTGTCCGTTCTTTAAAATTGAAAAGCCCCTAATAGATTAAAGAAATGCCTGTATCTTACAAATGACCTAAGTATGAGGTAGCAAATTCAGCAGAATATCATTCCTCTTCTCATTCCGAGACGGACAGCGACAATATTTTTTGTTCTTTTGTACTCAGACGCAAAAATGGGCCGTAATTGAGACGTTTATTATATGTAAATCTCCCGGCAACCCTCTACACAAACAAAATTTTCATTAAAAACCCCATTTTCCAACGGTACGAAAATAATATAATGAAAACATAAATTTTTATGTAGCGCTTTTTCTTCGTTTCCTTTTTATATGCCAGAAAAAGTACATTATCTGATTTTATTGGCCCATATTACACCATACTGTATAAAGAAATAACAGGCTTTGACCCTTTTTTCCTGCTGGATTTCCACACGCAGCAAGATTAGTTCGTATCCTGCAAGTACAACGACCGGAAATAATTTGCGAATCGAGAGAAAACAGCAGTCTGCTGCCATCTAAAATCTACATACCTAAAGTTGTTGTAGCAGGAGTTTTGTGCGTTGCTCTATTGATCAGTCCTGCTAATCGACAACAGCAGTGTGCTGCCATCTCAAGATGTAGCAGAAGTTGTATGCGTTGCTGTATTGATTAGTCAGGTAATCAATACAAGGAAAAAGGAGATGCGGATTTGTATCAGCAGGAGTTGCAAGCTTTGCCGTATCGATTGGTCCTGCTAATCAATACAAGGAAAGAGCCGAGGCACATTTGTTACAGCAGAAGTTGTAAGCTTTGCTGTATTGATTTGTCCTGCTAATCAATACAAGGAAAAAGGCGATGCAGATTTGTTACAGCAGAAGTTGTAAGCTTTGTTGTATTGATTGGTCCTACTAATCAATACAAGAAAAGAGGCGATTTAGATTTGTTACAGCAGAAGTTGTAAGCTTTGTTTTATTGAATAGTCCTGCGAATCAATGCGTAGAGACAGGAAACATCTGCAGGACTACGATGTACTACATGTAAAAAACCTTTAAAGATGGATAAGTTTACATAGGTAAGTTTACACAATGCAAAGAATGGTGGCGTAAGCAAACTTAAATATAAATCCTTATTTTTAAAGGTTAGGAGTCCAATGACGTCGCTGTTAACGTCTTTTAAAAGCTAATTTATGTACAAATAAGCAGGAGATACAGTAAAAACAACAAACTTAACCTACCCTATGACAGTAATTATAATAATGTGACCTCATCACAAGATAGGCTTTCCTTTGCTTCAGTAATCTCGTTAACCTCTCAGTTCGCTGGGCAGACGTTAACGGACAGTCGATGTCGTCATCGTTAAACGTTATATCCGGTGGTAACGGTAAATCGTCTAGAGGTGGCGGGGAGTGTCTGGGTGTAACCGTTGACAACGGTACTGTTTTGGCTACCAAAGTCTCACTACGGACGCTCCATTGGCTGCTGCCGTACTTCTTTTGGTTCATTAGGTCTCCGAAGCTGCCTTTGAGACTTACGGTGGTGGTACTGCTCAGGTACGATCTGTTTGGAGGAATTTCGGCAGTGTTTGGTGGTGTATGGGGATAGAGAATGAGAGAGAGATGATGTGGATGCTTTAGTGGTTCTTTTTTAAACGTTTTTTAGTAATGTGTTTCTGACTTTTTTAAACGTTTTTAGTAATGTGTTTCTGACTTTTTTAAACGTTTTTTAGTAATGTGTTTCTATCTATACTATATAGTAGGGGCGTGCAGTCCATGGAAGTTCCCTATGAATGTGGTTTGAGCCAGAAAAATCATTAGTGCACGAATGCTTCTGCTTGCTCTAAACCGAATAAATGCAGATTTGGCCAAAAATTGCCAATAACTTTTAATGCACGTATTTGAAAAAAACCTTTTTTACTGACGAGGCATGGTTTTACCTCTCTGGTTATGTAAATTCTCAACAAATGAGAACGTGAAGTTCTGAAAATCTACATTATAGAGAAGCCTCTGCATTCATAGAAAGTTGGCGTGTGGGCGGCCATATCGAAAAGAAGGTTAATTGGACCGATTTTTTTTGAAGGGACTCTCAATTCGGCGCGATACCGTAATGAAATTTTAGAAAATTTTGAAAATGCATTAGATGATAAACATTTTTCAAAACTATTTTGCCTTGCTGTTGATTAAAAAAAATTAATCGACACGATATACCCTTAAAGTAAATAAACTAAATCCATATTTGATAAAATTATAGTATAATATTAAAAAATTATGCATATTAAGGTTTCAAAATTTATTTCTTTATCTTCAAAAAGCATGGGGTGCTCCTCCCGCGTCTATGGACCGCACAACCCTGGTTGCTACCAAGAAAGTTCTATTGGATTGAACTTAAAAAAACATGTTCTTAAAAAAAGATGATTTCTCTCGGTGCATCCAACTGTATGTTATATTTTTAAATTATTATCTCTTCCAAATTGATGCTGCTGCATCAAACTTTTTACAGCGGTAATAAAACATATCGTTAGGAAATTTTGACATTAAATTGAAATAACAGGTTGTTATTAAAATTATATTGAAAACACCTACTAAATTTACATAACATAACTTTTATTACGTAACTAAATTAATTAAAATTTAATCAGCGTTATTTCAAACCAAATTTAAGAACCACAAGCATCTCCTCCTCCCCCCCCCCCCCACACACACTCACAAACCTTGACATATAAGGACTATGAGGCACCGAAGCGGGACTAGCAGACAGCTTATGATTGGTCGTGGAGGACCTCACCAAGTCCGGTAAGGCTCCAGGTGTGGACACCTTATCGATGTCGGACATGCTCGATCCGCGTCGCATCCGCATTCGATTCTCACTATCGGCTATTTTAGTCGAACCTTTCTTTCGGACTCGCTCGGTCGACCTCGTGTGGTGCTTCATGGCAAACAGGCCGGCTTTGAACGGCGAGAACGTTATCCATTCGGTCGATCGTCTATGGTCGGCTAATTTCGGCGGTGATTCGTGTATTTCCGTCATGATTATTCGGTTTTTAACTTAATTATTAGTTTTAGAAGTTCTTTTCATTTTCGGCTAGATGGAAATTATTATTTTTAAACCACTGAAGGAATTGTAAGGAAATTTTATACGTAGAAATGGCGTACCTCAAGAATATTTGAAATAAAAGGTTGTGTCATAAACATATTTTTATAAAGCATTCTACTTTTTTAATTCGCAAAAAACCTTACGAGTTTTTTAGTTCCAAAGTTAAAATGAAAGTAATTTAAGTTTGCTTTTAAGTATTTTAACCTTTAATTTGATTTTTTAAAAACAATCTCTTTTTGATGCCAAAGGATGTATAAAAACCAATACAAACATTAGGCTGTAAGGCCGGATAATTAAATAGATTAAAAAATAGGCCAACAAGAAAGAGGATGTGTGTTTTGCCTTGGGTTAACAATATACATTGGTCTATTTTGTTATTAAAATTTAATAACGATGAAATTGTATTTGCTGGAATATAAAAATGTCACCTGTTGCAAGAGGGTAAAAAAAGATTTTTTTTATGCTAAATGTATTAAATATTGGACAATCTATAAGTTATTACAAGGCGGGGGCGGGACTTTGATATCATCGTCTTTTGGTATCCAGTTAAGGAAAAACTCAAAAAAGATGATAAGAACTTATGCATCAGTTTTGCATTTTCTGTATAGTCATTTTGCTTTGCAAAGAATATAGACGTTTATCAAATATCGATTTTCCCGCCGCAAAACACCAATAAAAACGATAATTTTATTTATATATTTATATAATTATCTGTTGTGTTTTATCATGTTTGCCATTAAGGTTATTTTCACAGGTTTATTTGTAAACGTCAGATCAAATAGAAGCTTTAAAAATCGATAAATGCAAGTGCATTGTAAAAATCGTAAGATAAAGAAAGATAGATATTTCTTTTTATTATAACACCCTGAATATATTGAATATGGTTTCCGAAAAGTCTCTTGGTATGGGCACTATTAGTATAGATACACACAAAATTTTAGGTGTATCTTATTGGTTATTAAATCTATTTTTTATGTAATTTAACTTTTTCACCCCCCTTGAGGAGTGACGCTAGGCAGTTGATATCAAAAATGTTAAATGCAACCCTATGCCTTGTGGTACCTCATTTTAAAGGTATTCAAAAAAGAAACATTTTACCGCAAACCTGAGGTCCGTATCTTAATTCTTTATTAAATGGCAAACCCATTAAACTAAAAATTTAAGTAAGGTAAGATCGAAAAAAAACGTCCTCAAAGTATGTCGTGGAATCAGTCACGCATGTCTTGAATTATTGCTCTTGAAAAGTAACATAGGTGAAAGGTAAGTTCTGAAGTTTTTATTTTTAAGAAATTTAAATATGGTAATCAAGGCAGAACAAAAATTTTGTACGATAGAAAGTTACTTTAGAAATGGTAAAAGGGTTGATGACCAGTGTATTCATTTAACACGGGACGCCATTCAGGATTTTCAAACAGAATTTCCACACATATTCGTGGATTTCGACCAGTTTCGCCAAGTTTTGACTAGATCTGTAGCTTTGTTTAGAGAAACAGGAAGTGTGAATAGAAAGGAAGGCAGTAGGAGACCCAAAGTTCGCACTGCACAAAAACTAGAAGAATTGAGGCAAATTGTTTGTCGTATATGTTTTTTTAATTCTGTATTATGCAATGGCAATGACAGTAAAGTAATTTTCTTAAAAATAAGAACTTCAGAACCTCACAGTTTTATTTTTTCTTCACCTATACCTTTTACCTATGTTACCTTTCAAGAGTAATAATTCAAGACATGCGTTATTGATTCCACGGCAAACTTTGAGGACGTTTTTTTTATCTTGCGATACCTTTATTTATCTGATTACTTCAAAAGTTGTTCCACCAGGAACTTCTTGGCAGTAATAAAGTAGATTTTCGAACTCTGCCAAGAAGTAACACCTGCCAATCGCGAAAATGTGAGAAGTGATTAAGGTACGGCTCTTACTCAATAGTATACAGGTTGTCTATTTTCTTAAGCTTTTTTAAATATACCTATACATATTACTCCTAATAAATGGAAGAGTATAGATCTCGGAGATGAGTCAGAATAATTAAAAAGTACACCAGCGAAGCCGCGAGTAACAATTAGTCGACCTATTATGAGTAATGCATTTTAAATAAAGAATCATCACATACTTATTTTGTAATTTATGATTTTCGCTGAACTGAATTTTGTTATTCCACTATTTACATAGATATCGGAACATATTCATACGTTTCCACATATTAGCAAGTTAAATGTGCATCATTAACATTTTTCGATGATACCAGAGTACTTTCAATGTACTTCCTTCCGATAGCTATAAACATGCGGCATTGACCCAGATTTTGGTGTCTTTCAATCTACCCTCATCTAGGAAAATTCTGTGGCCAATGTCAGTTAAGGAGGATTTTCGGCGTCTGCCAATGACCTTTGAAGGCCTTCCCCTTGTAAACAACTTGTAATTTATGTTTCTCTATTTTTCTTGTTTTAGTTTTGCTTCCGTATCGTTAGGAAGTTCGTTTGCTTTCTCAGCAAAGAACTAGGCACGTGTCAGTCCGGACTCGCGACTTGGCATCAGTTTTTTCTTTATTATTTACACAAGCAGAACATATTTTTGGAATTTCCAAAAAAATTTTATCAAGTAAAGCAATACTAGTGAAAGCTTGACATGGTATAGGAGATACAGTTGACTAATAAAGGCTTCTGTTAAAATTTTGTTGTAAATATAAGATTTTTTACCTTAATTCTGTTTTTACGAATTTTTGGACTGAATCGTTGATAAAACCTCAATAGGTTATATATCTTTGGAATCTCCAGATAATTTTCAGATAGAGTAGATAATATTCGCGGAAATTCGACATGGTATAGGAGAAACAACTGATCAAATAAAAGCTTTTGTTAAAATTGGATCATAAAAATTAAAATTTGGACCGGTCAACTGTTCTTAAAAAAATTACATATTTTAGTTGTACGAGAAAGATTTCCATCATGCTGCTTCAAAAAGAAGTTAAAGCCACTATTTGAAAAAGAATTTTAGATGTAATTTCTTAGTACTGGACGTTACTAGACATCCTTTCCTTTTTCCGGCTAAATATAAAACGTGTCTATGTACTTGTTGAGCTGTTTTTTTACGATTATTTACTTTTATTCCCGAGGACTAATTGGATTTTACCAATACCCTCTTTTTATAGCGGCGGCATAAGGAAAAGGGCTTAAAAAACTCGAAAAAGAATTATGTATAAATAAAGAAGCATCTCCAAAGAAAAATATTTTTTAGCTTCTGCCCTAAAAACGGATCTTTGCATTAAAAAAAATTAATTATCGTTCCGCTTTGAATCTATTCAAAAGGTATTTATGTACAGGACGCTTAACAAGGGTGAGACATGATGATTTACAAGCATTTATACGTATTCCTTCACGGAGAATTAAATCTTTCTGAAATTAAATACCAAGCAGAAATGCAAAATAAAAAAAATATATGGACAAAAAATATATCAAATTAAATTATTTTCAGGCAGTATATTAGGGGGCCATTTTTTTAATTTTTCTACCATCCTAGCCCTACCCTCGACCAGCTCCAAATCTATCCTAAAAAGGAGCTAGAATAACAATTAAGAAAATCAATATTCTTGCAATGTAAGTTTAGCAACAATACAAATTTAAAAAAGTGAGCAATCACATTAAGCGTATCAGTCAACTACCATCCCTAATATTTTGATTTTTTTAACAGTGTTGTTCAGCTATTTCCTGAAGTTGATTTTACAAAAATAGTCTTAAACAATTTAATAACCAAGGTGTTTGGTAACAAATAGGCCATACCTTAGGAGTGGCTCCCCTGACTCAATTTACACTGTCCGACACATTTTAACGAATTTGAAACCTCCATAACTTTTTTGTTTTTGAACCGATTTTAATGACCTTTTAAGGAATTTGTAGGTTATTTTATCGACTTTAAGTAATTCATTTTAAATTAAACTGAAAATAGTGTATACGTCATATTATACAAGGAAAACTCATTTGTTGTCTTTAAAGCTTACGTTTGAAACACCCTGTGGATATATTCGACAGGCTAGGGAATTTCAAAAGTAATTAACTGTCAAGGTTTGACTTCTTCCAACATTTTGTTTTTTGATTCATCGCCATAGCTTTATTTTTGTCAAAGATAATGATGTTTAAAAAAAACACTAATAGGTAATTCACAGTCATTTTAATCCCAGGCAAACATCCGCTCCTAATCTTAATCAACACATCCGTGGAATATTGTTTTTGTTTTCATGGAAAGCTTTTGCAAATATCATTCGAAAAACATAATTATCTTGTGTTGTGTCTTTACGACCGCTTCCTCAAGACATGGTCTCGGAAATGGTCTACCCCTCATGCAAGTTATCGCGCGACCCCATCCAGCCCGGATAGTAAGAGATTACCTAAATGACGCTTACATCCCACAAATAGACTGGCCACCACACAGCCCAGATTTGAACCCTATCGAGCATATCTGGGATGTGCTCGGTAGGAGAATTCCAAACCCACTACCGGCCTCCAGAACCTTAAGTGAACTGCGTAGAGCACTCTCCGAGCAATGGGCAACTATCCCCCAGGAAGGTATTAGTCGCTTGGTGCAATGTCGTTGTATGTCAAAAAAAAGTAAAAGCTGTCATCCAGGCTCAATATTAGTACTCTTTTCGTGAACATTTTCAATGTTACTTTGTTGTGTTATTGTTTAATAACATAAGAAATTTAAGGTAAAATAAAAATTAATTCAAAATTATTAGTGTTTCTTCAAACATCATCATCTCTGACAAAAATCAAGGTATCGAGATGAATCAAAATACAAAATGTTGAAAAGGGCAACCCTTGACAGCTAATCACTTTAAAAATTTCCTGGCCTGTCCGATTACTCCACAGGATGTTTCAAACTTAAGTTTAAAAAACAACATATTGTTTTTCTTCGTATAATATGATATAGACACTATTTTCTCTTTAATTAAAAATAAGTAATTTAAAGCCGATTAAATAACCTACAAATTTCTTGAAAGATCGTTAAAATTGGTTCAAAAACAAAAAAGTTATGGCGGTTTAAAATTCGTTAAAATATTTAAGGGCCCTTTTGTCATACCGGTTAGTGTAGATCGATTTAGCAGAACTTATCTTTGTACAAAAGTTGATAATCGGAGAGATACAGGGTGTTAAAGTTAAAATTTAATTTTACATTTTTATCGATGTTTTGAACGATGCTAAATAAAATCACAAAATTTGTTAAGCTGGAATCTTTTGGGATGAGAGAAGCAAATCCGTTCTCAAATTTGCTGTATTTTGAAGGTGGCGCCATATACGACATTAAATGACATTTTAAAGCATCAACATGTTTTTGTGCTTCAGTGTACACAATTTCTGAATGGAAATTCTTATTCCCCTGCCTTTTTTACTAAAACAAATGTATAATTAATGTCTCTAGAAGCAACTATTTTTGGGAAAAATGCTTTTGAATTCGGTGTTGCACAATATAATAAATAAAAAAATTTAATATCACGAAAAAATAAACCCTCTTACTAAGGAAATGCAAGCATCAAGTGAAAATAATAAAAACCAAATAATAGACGAATGAAAAATGGAAAAACAAACTGCTTAAAATGAACTCTCGGCATTTTGAGGACTTGCTTATTGACTTATTTATTAATTACTAGCTTTTACCCGTGACTTCGTCCGCGGTATAACAATTTTATTCCAACAGAAAACTTTGAACCCCCATTTCACCCTCTTAGGGGTTGATTTATTAAAAACTGTAAAACGCGTGTTTAAACATTTACAGACAGATTCTCCAACGCTAGTCCGGTCTAATTTGACAAGACAACAACAAGACAACTAAGTTTTATACTAGGAATTTGTTTCTGAGTTTTTTCGCAATTTTACAAAGAAAATGGCAATTTTAGTACGTACTTTTGACAATCATAGAACTAAATTCATTCTAGCAACTCGTTCCAAGATGAAAATCATTTGGAAATCAAGCAAATCGCTGAAATATCAGAATAATTCAAGTTTTTAGTGACGATTTATTAACAATGACAGGACAAAAACCTGTCAAAACATAATTGATCAACTAGAAAATCTTAATTTAAACCAGTACTAAATCCTAAACCTTCTCAGTGAATCTGAACGTTATTTTTTACAGTACTTCTATGAAGTTTCGAGTTGCTAGGACCATCTAATATTTTTTCACCATACAAAGCTTGAATCCCTGTTTCACCCTCTTAGGGGTGGAATTTTGAAAAACTCTTAGTGCATGGTTACGTAATATAAGAAACTTCTGTGCAAAATTTCAAGTTTATAATCAATCAGTCAGTCAGTGATTTTCTTCTTCTATATACAGGGTGTTAATAAAGTATGTGGCCAATCTTCAGGGTATTATTCGTTACTCAATTTTAAGACAGAAAGTTTATATAAACATATGTCCTAAACGACTTTGTTTTTAATAAATGGGTTGTTGCAATTTTTTATGGTCTTTCTTAAAATTGAGTAAGGAATAATACCGTGAAGTTTGGTCACATACTTTATTAACACCCTGTATAGAGATTAAGAGATTATGTTTATTTTTTATTTGTTCTGTGCAACACCGAATTCAAATGCATTTTTCTCAAAACCAGTTACTTCTAGCGACATTAATAAAGTATACCTTTTTTAAGCAAAAAAATGTAAGGGAATAAGAACTTTTGTTCAGAAATTGTCTACACCGAGGCACAAAAAAGTTGCGACGTTTTAACATTGCATTTAATGTAGTATGTGCGTTTCCCATCCCAAAAACCCGTGTGAGCTATGAGCATTTTGAAAATTTATTTAGTATCTTTCAAAACGTTTCAGTAAAAATGTAACAAAAGAATCAAATGTAAGAAAAACACTCAAAGGCACTTTGTACTTCTCTGCATAGCCTAACTTTAAACCAAAAATCCTGTAAAATTTCCTGGTTTATTTCCTTTTTCTTACAATTCCTTCTGGCTAATTAATTTTAAAACCGCGCAAACTTTATACCAATTCAAGTTACTTTAACGAAACTTCTAACAAGCAACTTGCAAAGAGAAATCCAAACAAAAAAGAAAATCACGCCACTAGATTAGAAAAACATCACGTCCGTCGCGCCCGACGCGGCATATAAATCCTATATGTAACGTATTAACCATGTCTTGTGAATATCACCGATCATCATCCATAGGACATCGATGATAGAACGCACTGGCACGCACTGATATCCGCGCGGTGAAGCTTTGAGAAGCGCTTATTTGCGACAAACAGGTTTAGTCTGATGTATATGGTTCGTTTACTATACTCTGGCGCGCCCCCTCCTCCCCCTTTCTCTCGGAAAAGCTCAGCGGAAAAGCTCGCTCAGCCAGGATAATTCCCGTCTAATAGTTGACGAGGCAGAAGCCAGGTTTATTCTCTTATCTGTGTGGAAATATGTTGTAAATATAACTGGCAAAATTATACTGTATGCACGTAGCGTACAGTGGTGTATTTTCCGGGAAAGGACGGACAATATTACTTTCTCCTTTTGCAAGAAACTTCTTAAGGCAGTGCGCTTATCAACAAAATATATATTTACCAATTTTTACATAAGCATCTGCAGTAGCTAGTTTATAGATTACCCAGTGTTCTTCACTTAAAGATATTGGTTTCTCAAGTATTTCTCCTTTCTATGATATAAAATTTGGGCTAATTTTTTCTGAAAACAGCCCAACGTGCATCAAAAGTCTGTAGTTGAGAAGATCGGTCCAACGAATTAGTCAAATTTACTTTAAAATGTCTCTAAGCTTTGAGAGCCTCGAGGGTACTCTGGAGTATAAGAAAACGCTTCTTTAAAAGGGGGGATGAAAATGATTTATTCGTGTCAAGACGAATTTCCTCGAATATTCGTTTATGTGACAGCAAATTTCCAAAAATATATAACTTGTTAAGGTTTTATTAACTATTACGTCCAGAAATTAATGAAAATTCAACTAAGGTATCTATTTTCAAAAAGTTGCTATATAAGCCTCTGTATCTCCGGAACCAAGATGATTTCCCGGGAATATTCCATTATCCGATAGAAAATATATATCTAGATAAGGTTTTATGTTCAGAAATTAATGAAACCTATCTAAAAATTTTAATTTCTGTGGCCCTATTTTAAAAAAGTTGTTTTTAAGCATCTGTATCTCCCGAATCACTTACAAATTTTTATCTTGAAAAGAATTTTAAAACTTCATGTATGTACAGATGGTTTCCGATAATGATCGTTAATAAAATGTGGTTTTTAAACGTTATTAGTAGTGTATGTATGAGTGTTCGTGCGCCTCCGCTTGAGCTACCACCTTGGTATTATTTTCCATCTTCTCCCTTTGTTAATCCCTATATTCTTCCATTTAACTCTAAGAATGAAATGTTTAGAAAGTGGCTAAGAAAGCTCTACTTGCGTCGAAATAATATAATATATTATGATTCTTTTGTTGGAGTTAAAAATTTTGATATAAAATAAATATAGTTTAAAAAAATGAATAAAAAAATACATCATATATATTGTTGAATTCGTGCTTCAATAAGCTTTCATCTGACACCCTACATGATCCCCTTGAATTTTTTTTCCATTCTCAATTTTACCCCCTGAAATTAACCCCCAGAATTAAAATTCAACTTTTTATACGTTATGTCTATAATTGGGCTGCCACACTCTATCTCTGTGCTAAATTTTTACGTCGAACAGTTTCATAGAAAATCGCCTGTGGCGGACAGGCGGGCGGATGGACGGACGGCCACTGAAGTGACTGGAAATTAAAATTTATTAAAATAAGGCGCAACGATTAACTAATCTGAAAAATGGCGAGGACAGTGGCGAGAGTCCAAAACATAAAACATAAGTTGATAAATTTTTCCAGTGAACATGAACTTCAAAGATTCAACACATCATCTCCATTCTTGCACATATATTGCCTCAGAACATCTCAATAAATAATTCCGTGCTGGTGGTATACCCATAACAAAAATATAATTTTCTCTTACATAGTTAATCACCCAAATGCCCTTGATTGCCCTTTACTTACACTCAACATCTAACCGCATTGAGCCTGGTCATTATGTCCAATAAAACCGATAGTGCGCAGTAATTTTCTAGTATTCAATGTCGGCTCCCCCTCGCTTACAGCTTTTAAAGCTCAGCAGGACATCCGTTTCCTGCTGGGGTCGCCCTGTTGCTGGCCCCGGGGGTCATCGCTTGATGACTGCTCGTTAAAAAAACATTTTTTCTTTATTTGTTAGCCGTTAGCGTTAAATTTTCGTGGTTTGAGGGTTACAATCATTTTTTAATTATTAAAGTTTTCAAAATTGGGATTCCTTTAGATAATCTATAGGACGGTATTTAAAAATCTCTGCAAGCAATTTGTCTTATAACCTGGCGACTATGAATGATCGAGAGAAATGGGATGTTCTGGGTTTTTGTTATAAGCCGAATCTCCTTGAGATATTCTATCTCCAAAGAGCTAAGTGTTGAACTTGGTGCTGCTTCTTAGATGTGGGAGCACTACTCTAGGTTTAGTGTAATTTGGTAAACGCAGTATACAAGTTTGAAGAGGAGAACTAATTTTCGGCTCGAAACAGAAAAGCAAGCTTTTTAGCTGATGATGTGGCCATGGAAGTAATGTGTTTGTGCCAACTAAGGTCCTGTTTACGTCATTGACAAAACTAAAATTATATCCCATATTTAAGATGTAAATAACCCTCTTTCAATAGATTGTAGAGCTAAAAATATTTTAAGAAATTGCTTGCTGTCTTTGGAACTCGATTTGCGTGGTATTTACGTTAATAATATTTTGGTATCTGAAGTAAACAAGATATTTAACAAAGTAAATACATGTTTGTTAACGTAGGTAATATAAATGTATGCTTTTATCAAAATTTTGAAATAACATGTTTGAAGGGAAAAAGAAGCGTGTAGCAAGGCCGTTTTAATTTTAACAAATTTGAATGTTTATGTATTTTAGTTTAAGTCACAAAATGCTCTGTTAAGTTATTTACCAAAAAATCACTTACATTGAGCTGCATGATGATCTTGTTGTACGCCCAGAGCCATCTCTGTTGTGCAGTGATCTTGGGTCTCTGTTCCTTTTGCTCCTCTTCTTCGTATCGGTGCTCTTCTTTTCTCTGTTGTTCTTCGTGATGCTCCTCCAGAAGTTGATGTTCTTCGGGAATCTCTTCGTGGAAGTCTGATTGCACGGTGACCGTTGGAACGGTAATGGGGGAGTGACGTATTGAGCCATGGCGTTGAATACCTAAGAAGAAAGTTATAAAATGTAGTTGTACAACCTAATACTGGCATTAGTGCCCCTTTTGCAAAGAAGCAAAGAAGTATTTGACACATTTAGGCAAGAATAGATCTGCATATATAAATATATTAGGTGGTGTTCATATTTGTAAAGATGGAGTCGCTCCAATGATCTTGCAACTGAAAGAAGAACACAAAAATACTTTTTGTGAAATAAAAATTTAATTTCCAACAGAATTATGGAGTTTAGTTGAACTTTTGAATTATATTCACCGAAAATTCCGCTAGATGACAGCACACGCCAAAACTTTAAGCAATTACTCCATGATTGAAAATCTCAAATCAATAACAGATTGTTATATGTTCATATAGGGGCCCTCTGTGTAAAAATCTTTGTATTACACCATCAACAGAGTTATCGATTTAGATAAGGAAACCATTATAATCAAAATTCGACTTCACTCTTATCGCCCCATCCCTATACTTACCACTGACTTCCACCGAAGGCTTTCTCGCAAACGTATCCTCAAACCCAGGATACGCATCGGAAGGTTTTCGTGACGTCACCGGAGTAGAGTCGCTAGTTCGTCGCATGCGCGTTTGGGGGAGCGACGTTCTGGGCTGCAGCGAAGGGTGATAAGGATCGACCACGGTTATTTGCGAGGAACCCCGACGAAGGCTGCCCGCTTCGTCGTCACCATAGGCGTCGTTCGAAGGAGATTCGCGTTGGGTAGTGGTGATGGCTGCACTAGGGGGTTTAGGATATTCGGAAAGATGGATATCTAGAAATTAACCAGTAAACGTTTAAAATTTCATTAACTACTTACCAACCGCTGACTTACCGTTACTAACATCCTCCTCAACGTAGCTTTCTATGCTCTCTTGCGCCTCAAGGTAAGGATCCTCCTCGTACTCACTATACTGCTCTATTAAAGGCCCCCTGGTGTTGCAAACCTGATTTTGTTGGTAACCAGTCCCCTGATTTCGTTGATATCCAACGTCATGATCTGGCTCATAACCGGTAACAAGAGTCTTCTCGTAACCGGTAATTTGAGCTGGTTTATAATCGGTACTTTGGTTTTTGTCGTAACCGGTTACTGGTTGTGATTGATAACCGGTTACCTGGTTACTCAATTGGTAACCGAAGGAATCAATGGTGTCTTGATGACTGAGGTAGGGTTGTTTGGTAGTGTGATCTATGGATTCTTGTTTCATCATCATGGTTTTGTTGTTGCGAAATGAATTTTGATTGTGTACCTGCGAAAATAAATGTTATACCCAGTCCCGCTTATAAATATGACAATTTTTTAGAAGCAATTTGATTGTTCTAGGTTGTAGGGGGGGGACATATCCGAGGACATCTTCTGCTATCCCAGTACCAGCTGAAAATGCTGCTATGATTTTTAATTTTTTTGAATATGCTAAAACTAGTTTTTTGTCCGTAGCTCTTTTTCTTTGCATTGTAGGTAAAAGTACCCAACATGAAAGTTCTAAGTTTTGAAAAAAGCTTTCATTTGAGTCTATCGCCCAAATCCGTTTAATAGTTAACGAGATAGTTGCAAAAAACCAAAATGACCATTTTTTTACAAGTAATTTTTGCAAAAACAAGTTTGGAATTCTCAAAGTACACCAGGAGATGACTTTTTATATGCTCAATGTGCTTGTATGTACGCAATTAAGACTTATCGACAAGAAAGGAAAACACAACCTAGAGCGCATGCCCGCAGTTTTAAATCGTTAGATGGGCCGGATGCTGCGTTGCCAAATTTTTGTCCATGTTGGAATTACTGTAGGTTTTAATGGGATAGCAAATATCCCATGCCCCCTACAATCTAGAACAGTCAAAATATTTTTATTTTTTTCTCGAAATCGACATTTTCGAAACAGCCAGCCTAGGCTATTATAAGTTTTTTACAAAATAAGAAATTTAAGAAATACTTTAAGCCGGAATATGATACCTACCATCGCTACAGTAACAGATGGCGCTGTAACGGCCTCGGATATTGCTTTTGGTTGCTTCGTACTCTGGTCCCCTCCAATATCCCCCTCTAGCACTACTCCTCCTCTACTCATCCCCACATCCCCGACCGTAGAATACGTAGAATAATCACTATACGTCATCGACTTGGCTTGATGGTACTGATTGCTACTATTCACCGACGACACTACCGTCTCGAACGAAGAGTCCTTATACTCGTTATCCCTTTCTCTCTCTAAACTATCGATATTCTGTTGCTGTAGCAACAACGGACTGTTGCTTCTGAGTTGCTTCGCGTAATAGCTACTACTATCGTTATAGTACGCGGCGGCGTTACCGTCTTGTGCGCTAAAATACGTATTATTAATATTGTTCAAGGTACTAGTTCTAGGTTCACTTATAGACGACGGCGCGGATATGGGGATAACGGGAGTGAGATTGTCTTCCTCGGCAAGGTTGTCCTCTATACTTCGATATGCGTAGTTGTAGTTTTCATTGTAGTTTTGAGCACTTGTGGCACCTAAAGAATCGTAGATTATTTTAATATAGAATTAAATATATGTATGTAAATATATAGAAATTTTAAGTGAAGTAATGATACCATCTGTTGACCACAGATCCATATATTGCGTAGCTATATGGATCTGTGATTATAACCTATGGTACTGATTTAATTTTACAGCATGGTAATGCCCTATACCTAAAGCACGAATAGCTGAAAATTATCTTGAGGAAAATCAAATCCATGTTTTCTCAATCCAATAGAGAACGTTTGGGGAGAGATGACAAAATGTATGTATAAATACGACTTGGGCCTAAGAATCACTGGCCTACAAATTTCAGCTTTATTTTTGTATTTTTAACAAAAAAAAAGTTATTCAATGTGGCCCAAGTTGGCCTAAAATATCTATTCAAATTATTCCAAAGCCATTGAATGCCCTTTTCCATTTAGCCAGCTACGAAGATTGTTCGCACAATTGCTACAACAGATATGAGATGCTCAGATCGCCCAGCTTTGGTCTTGGTCACCATTTTGTAGCCAAAATACAAATGATACGCTTTCTGTATTATGGGACTAAGACTACGTTTCTGTCTCTCAAAGGTGACTTCACCACAAACATAACAAAGGTTATCTGGTTTATTTACACAAACTCGCGGCATCTTCTTTAAAGCTCACTTATTTATAACATACGAACATTTCCAACTAATGCAAATGTTAAATCAGAACTGGATAAGAATTTACAGTAATTTATATGTTTACTTTTAGGTATTTACAAATATATAGACCATTCCCTAAATGAATTTATAATAGTATCACCCGTAATTAGGTGCAGGTATAAAGTAGGTACCTTTTATATCAGGTATCAAGAAAATCGGAGCCAACTTGGACTTTTGTTGGATCTATTATGAATTAGCCTCGCAAAGTGTACAAGATTCGGCTATTTGGAACTCGGATACATTTTGTCTGTAGGCCAATGAAATAAAGAAGAATTACCACAAAAAATAAATGATGCATGGGATTGTGATTGCGAAGAATTATTTTCACACAAGAACGGGAATTTCCGTAGTAAGTTTGAAAAATTCTGACATGTTCTTGTGTCGTAAAACGATTCATAATTAAATTTCCGGGTCTCCAAATGGCACATGCAAAATATAAAATTTTTAAGTAAAGTTGTTTGAAAATGGCAAACAGCCTGTATTTATAAACTTCAAGTTTGATATTAACTTTTAAAATAATAGTAAAGTAAAAGCAAACATTAAGGAGTTTTCACAAAACTATAAGGTTTTATCCAATTTCCGAAGGTAACTTTATACATTTACCGCGCCTCATCTGCCGGCCGAAAACACTTACAAGCGTCGATGCCAAACTTTTTTCATAAAAGAAGTTTGTGATGTTAGGAAATATTCAGGGCCAATCGTTGGCCTTCTTGCCTCATCGTGTCGGGAAGTAAGGGAGTCTTACCTATTTTTTTTTCTGTTTGATACGAATTCGTAATTGTATTGGATAAGAGCTTTTGTGTGTATGGGAAAAAGTCTATTTTTCAGACAGAATCAAAGAGGGAATAAAGTACTTCAAGTGTTTATTGAACATTTTGTTAAGAATAGTAAAAAACGCTTAAAATCGCAATTTCTACTGAACAAAAATCTAAACACTCTAAAACAAGGATAAAGATAACAGTATCGATTGGAAATTTTATGTAAAACTCGCTTTTGGCAGGATTTAGGAAATAAATTTTCGGAATTTCCTGAAAATTTTCCATCAGATAAAGCAATGTCCTCTGGAATTCGCCTTGAGTTGGAAAATATAACTGACTAAAGAAAACTTTTTCAAAATGGGGTTATAAAAATTAAATTTTTTTACCTCAATGCAGTTTTTGCCAAATTCTGGACAGAATCTTTAACGAAACCTTAATAAGTTATATATTTCCGGAATTTCCAGAAAATTCAATCAGAAGAAGAAATATTCGCAGGAATTTCCTGTAGGTTAGAAGATATAAGTGATTGATAGAAACATTTTTAAATTGGGGTTACAAAAATAAAAATAAAGGGCTCCATCGAGGGAACAAAATTTTCTATTCAATCACCTCTCTGTTTACGTAGACCCAGGGCCGTCCCTACCCGGGGCTGCAAGAGGTGCTTCGCACACCAGCGGCAAAGTAGCATAGGCGGCATTAGATGGGCCGCAAATATATTAAAAACAAAGGTATAGGCGGCAAATTTTATTTCGCACCCCAGCAGCGCCATGGTTAGGGACGGCCCTGCGTAGGCTCATTAAAATCTTCGTTATTACTCACCTGCTCTGATATAATAGTTATCGTACGTATCAGTCTCTCCGTATTCGGCCGAGCTGGTCCTTTTCATACGGCTGTTCCTCAAGGCTTTGGCACTGCGGTGGTGATTCAGGTTCGGTTTCGGAAGCTGTCGGCCCGGTGTCGTCGGCAAACTGTTGAAAGCCGACTTCGCCGACGACGGTTGAATTTTCGGCAAAATTTTACTAAAATAAAAAATACAATGTGGAAAAAAAGCGAAATTTTATTTTGTACTGTCAAATCAATAGATCTACCAAAAAAACGGCATACCTGGCAACTCTGCCTATGAATAGTGCACAACCCGTTACCCGTAAACGATAGGAAATATTTCTAGTAGCGCGTGGTAAGATTAAAGGAAAGCAAAATTTCGGCGCCTTCGCCATTGTGTTTACTAAAAAGCTTGGTCTTACCTGGAGCTTTTTGTCGGCGTCGGGGGAAGACTGGCTCCTCTGTGTGGAGGGAGAATATCCGACATTTTATAGTTGTCCTCAGTGTACGCGCTCTGACGACTCGACGTCCTTTTAGTAGGGATTTGAGGCATTTTTCGTCGACCCAGGGGAGTTGGTATCGACGTTCGATAGTTCTCGTCACCATAACCCATATAACTTTAAATCAAAAAAAAGTTGCTAAATAAATACTCACGAACTCCTCCATTATGGTCAATATTGCTTAAAATATAATTAATTCACTGAACTTAACGATTTTTGACCACCATTTTTTCAAAAACTGTTACTTTAGTGTAAAGTAGAAGTAGTAAGAAGTATTGAGAATTGTAAGCTGAATTCGAAATTCCAATAAAATATAGAGCGTTCCATTTGGAAACAAAAATATCCTGTCGATTTCAAGAAAACGTTAACGTGACAAAAATGCGGAACTCACTATTGGATCGGGAGTAATTTTGTATATAAGTGTACAAAATGTCATAAAAATCGAATGAACAGTTTGCAAGATATTTCGAGGTTTCCATATTTTTGTCTCACACTGTATGTGGCAACAATGTATGCGTATTTGTTGACGTGCATTTCAAGAATCTTCTATGGAAACAGTATACGTTTATAATTTAATATTTTCGTACTATTACCTGCCAAAAAGTTCTGAAGTACTGTTTAAATTTCAAACAAATTACTTACCCTTTATCCGTGGCGGCAAAAGACGACCGTCTCTTATGTCCAGGTGCAGGAATAGCGGGCAGCTTTTTACCCGTTTTTCCTGTGCTTGTCGTGTTAGTAGGGGTGTCCGTGTTGTTGAGATAGGACCCTCCCGAATCCCATTGACGATCTTCTTCGTCTTGGCCGTACCTCTCTTCTTGAAATGGAAATGATAACGAGTCGTAGTATTCTTCGGTACTTTGGGGTTGATTGAAAGTTGTAGAACTGAAGAGGATGACAATTTATTAATCAATTATCGACCATTTTGCTGGTTAAAAGTTAGTACAACAAGCAAAATACTAAAATACAAAAAAAAACGAACAAAAACACAATAATTAGGGATAATAACGGATGCGATGTTTCCTTTATTGAATTGCCAAGTACCTTTGAAGGGAATGCCTTGATTCACCTTCTTCTGACCTAACCGTGAGTTTGATCCTGTTCCCCATGACCTTGGATGGCGCACTTGTGTTCGGTGCATACGCCAACGGTATAATTTAAATTGCAGGTGTTATTTTAAGATCATGGTGGTGAGGTGGAATCAATTTCAAGGTCAGGTGACACCATGACTAGTCGAGGAGGTGAGTCGAGTCATCTTTTCAACACTACTAATTTCGCAAAATTTTAATGCAAACCGAAGAAACGACTTTTATTTACCTGAGTTCAAAAAGTCACTTACCTGGTGAGGTAATTTACTTGAGTAACATCAGGTGCCGTGTAGAAGATGGTCTGCCCGGTGTCATTGTAATAAATCGAATCGTCGTACAGCGTTGTCTGTCTCTCTAAGCTCGGCCTTCTTAATGCTTAAAAGAAGAATAAATCTAATTTATAAGTTGTTAACTTACGAAAAAAAAGGTTTATATTGGGTGTCGATACTGTTTAGCATTGTCTGAATGGTAAATTATATAACAGAAAAACTATCATAATTCCTCTTGTTTGTTCGGGGTTTATATTCGATCGACAATCAAGGAAATTTCAGACATATGTTAATGAATTTCTTATTTTCAATCCGAGAATTACCTGCCATTAATGCCACACATTGTATCAGATAGGTACATGACAATTAAAAAAACTCTAAATCGATAATCTAGGCACCAATATTAACTACCTATTGGACGAACAATGACAATACCTTGCCTGTAAAACAGGTTTCCTTGTCATTCTGACAAATTAAGAATATAAATTTTTCGTTTTTTCCAGCTTCCTGTAGATCCTAATTTGGGCAATGACCCGAGGCAATCAGAGGGACCAAGCCAGGGAGAAGAATGTTAAAAAGCAGCAGGGAACGAAAAAAACCAAAGGTATAGTGAGAGAAACAAACATAAAGCAAGATTTTTGAAATTCAAAAAAATAAGTCGAGTAAAACAAACGTCTGTAATTTTTTTGTAGTCAAAAACAACATTGTTATTATCTTGATTTTTACGCGTTCTTGTGGCAATTTTTATTTAAAGTCAACCGGTTTTCTAATAAACGTTTAAAACATATTAGGAACATTAATGGTGATTTCTCTTATCACTCAACAAAAACTAAGTTTTATTTTTAAATTTTCTAAATTCTAAACAATAATTTACTCTTAAAAAATGAAATCTCAGCTGGCACAAACACATTATTTCAATAGTTTTCGTGTAATATAAGCAAATAAATTTATTTTGTAGATGACCTGCCTTTAGAAAAGAAAAAAGAAAGAGATACGCTCGCTCTACAAGAAAAACAGAAAAAATCAGAAGCGCCGAAGCATAAAGAAACTAAAAGTGCCTTGAAGAAGCCGAAACAATAAAACTTGATAACTTTATTAAAAATGTATTAACTGGGATGTTGAATTTATAAATAAAACCATGATTCGAATTAACCTTTATCGTGTTTCTTAGTTTTGACCTTTAGAACTTTCAATATTAAAGGAAAACACTGAAATCAGTAGGGATACGAGAGACGTGTCACAAATTATTGGAATATGATCGCTTGAAACGATCATGCAAGTTATGAAAATTTAATTGGATACATTTCCAAGAAAAGATTTCTCTGAAAGCTCATTGTAATATAATATTATTTATTGCAGTTCCTGCATTTTCGCTCGGTGTTTCTGACTTTTCAAAACTCTTAAAGCGCACCTCGTACATAATAAATCGATTTGCGCCCTGTCGTTATGAAGACTCTGTTTGAACAAAGTTTGAGAAACTTTTTCAATTTAACACTGTAATGGGAAAAGGTGCGCATTTAATATACCCTATTCAGGGGAACCTTGGACGTTGACACTTCGCCGACTGACAGTTATAGATACATACAAATAATATCTTCCTTCCGTTGAGACTGCACCGGATCGTAAACTTTCGACTTGCTTTGCTTACGTGTGTCAGTAAGAGATGTAAATATCCGCTAGATACTCCACGCCTAGTGGATGTTGGAAGTCAGCAAACTAAATGATATCCAATCACTGTGGAGTAGTTCGCGAATATTGCCGTCTCGTTCGCGACGTTTAACTTTGATTGTCTACTTGGTACTACTTGGTACTACTTCGTTGGGTGACGCTTGGGAACGCTGTGTGTTGCCGGTCTAAATAAGGAAGGTGGTAGAGGAATTCTTCCCCGGTTGAGGTGGTACCACCCCACACATCCTTTTAAAGGGCTGGTGAAATCCTCTACGGATGCTTCTCTGGATGTGTGAGTCGAACTTCTCTTTTGTGGGCTGTTACAAGATAAAAACAATTGGTTTTTTTCAGAGAAAAACGTCTGTGATAGACGGACAGACGGACACCGAAGTGATTTCATAAGTGTCTTGCATGTAACACTAAAAAAGAAGCACGATGAAAGGTTACGATAGGCGAATTTACAGATATCCCGTGTCGTTTATCACAATATTTAATGATTTTTTAGAAAAAATTTACCTTTTTTGGTTGCTGGTTGACTCCCATAATATTCAGATTCCACAGAGTAACCGGCATCCATGCTGTCGACACTTTGATTGTAATAAGAGCTTTCACAACTCACCCAAACGTCTTGACTAAAAGAAAAATAAGAAAAATTGGTAAATTTTTGCTCGGGTTTAAAATAAATAACTTTCTTGTAGATCTATTTAAGTGCAGCGCATCGAAAACTGTCCGTTAGATGACCATGATCCCTTACCAATATTATTGTTCAGTGGCGTACTTAGGATCTTGTTTTAGGGGGGATGGGATTCATAACCTTATCATTGCCTTGATGGGCGAAGAAGGGGAACTACCTATGTAGGGAGAAGGTTCAGATATCCCGGATTCCCCCCCCCCCCCTAAATAATTGTTCATTGTTAATTTTTTTTCATTGTGTTGCGGGACGTCATACAAGAGATATATTGTAGGCCTACATAAGCAAAAGCTGTGCAAAAGTCGTAATGAAAAATAGGCTACAGCCAGGAAGCAGGTTTTTATTTTACCTGTCTTCACTCTTCCTTTGATATTTGCGTTGTCGGCTTTAAAAAAAGGTTCATGTAAAATAAAACGTTTAAAAGTAATGCAAATATATTGTTGTTAAATTGTTTCATATGCTTCAAGTTTTTTTAAAATTTTATGATAGAAAATATACTTTAAAATAAGTTTGCTTGCTCAGTTCTTTTTCCTACCAGTTTATAAAGAGATTTATAAAAATTTAAATATTCTCGCCTGTTTTTCTTTGTAGACCTCGATTTTGCTTACCTCAAAATGTCGGGTTTACTCCTGGGCCTGCTATTGTAAAAGAGAGGATCCGAATCCATGCTATTCTCGGGATATGGTCGGAAGTTCTGGCCTGAAATATTCGTGCCGTAGGAATTGTAATCGTCGGCGTTGTTCGGGGAAAATCTCTGAAAATAAGTTATTTATTAAAAAGTTTAGAATAGTATGAAAATGCTATATTATTGCCTTTAAACTGGATGAAGGTGGTTAATACGCATTTCCGAGTGAACTAAAGTATCTCCTAACTCTTAAACCGAGATATGAACAAACCTGAGCAAATTATCTGGAGATTCCAAAAATATGTACTGAAGTAATTCTGGACTTTTCTACACTTCCAACATCTCCATGATCTGAACGGAAAGGAGAATCAGACTCACCTGACTCGACTGTTGAAGATGCCTCCGATGACTTCCCGGACTCAGCCGATGCTGATGAACCATCGGCCCCTGTTGAGCGCTCAAGTACTGCCCCCCGCTCCCGTCGTCTCGCTCGTACGAGTTCTCCCGACTGGTCTCGAGCGAGCGCTGGGGAGTGTTCATTTGGTGCGCCGCTGTTCTGAACTGGGACGCGGACGAGTTCGGGTGTTGCCCTACAGGGTAGTTTAGATCGGACGTGTAATCGCTGTCTTCCGAATATCCCGCTGAAATGTCATTGTCAAAGTGATTACTACTGGCTGAAAAAGAAACAGAATAGAGGGGTAGGGTGGGAGATAGTGTGTGCTCGTAGTGAGAAATGAAGGTGAACAAACATGCAATGGTGATTTTTACACATTAATAGGTGATCTGGTCAAGTGATTTCATCAAGGATTTGAAATCACATTAAATATAATAATGCCATTGATTAGTACTGTCAGAAAAGTTTTTAATTCTAATATTAACCTTAAAATATATTATAACTTGCACATAAGTCATTATAATAAAGCATGATGTAATGGATATGCTTAGAGGTAAGAAGAGAAATTAGAATAAATAGAGTGGCTAATATTAGTTTAACACAACATGCTAAAAGAGGAGAAAGAAACAATTATTAACAAAAGAAAAATTAAATATCTGACGAAAAATGCGAATTAAGGTTAGGCAACAAAATGCAAAATATTCAATCAAATTTTGTTATAATTGCAATCGGGAGTATAAAATATTATGGAGAAAATAGCATATTGTACAAGTTTTGAAAATGCCTTTTTCCACACGAGTAACACGTTTGTGAACAAGTAGAAGGCGTGTTGAAAGGTATTTTCAAAAGTGTTGTACAGGGATATCCAAAGACAAATGAACAGGCCTTATGACATTTTTATTTTTAAACATGGGAAATATGTTTAATATGAAAGTTTTGGGGATTTCTATGAATTATTCTCATATCTTATCAGCAAAACAATTGAGCATCGAATAAAAAAAATATAGTATAAAACATCGATATTCTCGCTTATTTTAAATTGGATGGTATGATTTTTATCATAATTTTGGATTCTAGGAGAAGTTCTAGACATATTTTGTATAACATATCCTATGCGGTTTTTCAATCGTTTTTGAAATATTTCAAATTAGAAATTATTTCGCATAAATATACTTTAAACGTAACTATCCAGGTTGTGAACGAATTACCTGCTACCTTTTTATATTTTCTTCGTCGGTAATTCAAAGTTAATGTCAAGGTTGTCAATACTACTTTAGTAATCGTGAGTTCATGATTTTATTTTTATGCAAAATGAGTTAGCCTATTAAACAATAAATGATCCAAAAAATCCATAAAAATCCCCTAAACTTTCAAATTGGACATTTTCCCCCATCTTTAAAAATAATAAAGTTATAAGGCTTACTCATTTTTATTTGGATATCCCTGTACACTATACATTTTCTACAACTGCAGCAGTGATATTTCATGCATTGCATAGACACCTAAATTTTTACGCATATACAATCTTTCTCTTGAAACCGAGAAAAGGTAGCTTCGCGATAATCTTCGTCGAGATTTTCGAAGATAATTTTTATCATTATTTTTACGAAATTTCACTTCTGTTCTACATAGTGAAATCCTATCGATTCTCTGGGTGGCAGTTGACATAACACCGTCAATTATTAAAATTAATCAAATAAAATTGGTTCCTAGAAGACAGCTTTCAAATTATGACTGCTGCCAAAACTGCCGCATACTAGATTTCGAAACTTTTGTTCAAGATTGTATGGAAAATAGGTCTGGCTATTGCTGATGATTTTTGCTAAGTCAATTAAAAATTAACATAAAGTAATAATGTCGATTGGGGATAAAAAGGGCTTTCATTAGATGTTCTTGTTTCTTTTCGTCCTGTGCATTTGCATCTAAGGCGTGTGATTTGGGTTCAGTGCTACATAGTGCAGTACCTGATTACCAACTGTATCTATTTTACACTATAATGTAAGGTTTATTTGGAAGTACCTATTTTATCGTAAGATTCACCACTAAAGTATCTACTACCAAAGTTTAAAAACAAAATTATTTAGAAATAAACATACATCTTAAATAAACGCAATTAAAAAATCTATTTAAATGAAAAATAACCTAAACTACTTAAAATGAGACCTTCTACACTGAAAAAATCAAAACTATTGTACTGAGGGTACTGATGATGGTCACGCCAGAACCCTGGTCGGCGGTACTTACATCGGCCGATATAGTTAAAATGTCTGTTGGCCTGTTCGGTTCTGGCCTCCATGTCAATCCATTTATTTAGTGTTTCCAGCTTTCTTTGTAAATCAGAGGCGTCCATGTTCTCAGGATCTAAAAAAAAAATTAAAATAACTTCTCGACAAGACCATTCAAATGATGTATTACACAACCCCACTTTCTTTTATTTTTTTTCGAAATGGTGCTCAGCCACCATCTTGAGTATTAAAAGTGTGAAATTTATATCAAAAAGTAGTAACCACCAATGAATTTCTCCTTATAAAATCGGTATATACATCTCTTCTCTCTTTCAAGTTGTGTCTTACCACAATTTGTTAAATTCTCAATGAGCTATCAAAAAACGAGATTAACCACCAACCACAAATTATTATTATTTTAATAAACTACTGTTGTGCGTATTTATTTCAGTAATATTTTCGCTCGAAGCATTTTATATCAGTCTCTATACTAGTGTTGATAAACCCAACCGGAGTCTTTTATAGAAAAGTTTCAAGTCTCTCCGGAAACCAGTCAGACGTAAACCTTTGGTTTTCGAGCATCCTCTCAACTTTGACTGACGTTTCATGAAGTAATATCATTGTATTTAGCTATTCCAAATGGCGGCTTTGTTAAAATTTTAGTCCTAGTGTATATTCCACAGAATTATTTAGGTTAAAATTAATGGAAAATATTCGAAAAGCTGGCCATTTTGTAAAGAAACTTCTGTGAATATTAACTATTCAAGATTAAAACTTTTTCCGAGGGATGTTTTTATATACCGCTTATTTGTCATGTGTCTTATTGTTTGTATGCCCCCAGCAAAAGAACGAACATTTCCTAGAAAAAAACTTATAAAAGACAGAAAGTTCTAATCAGGTCTAATGAGAAGCACTTATATTAAGCCCGCTTGTCATATTGTTAGACCCCATAGCAAACATGTCGACTCTATTCCGGAACATCTTGATTTGTCTGACATTTCTTTTTATATTTAGTTCTTAACCCGACGTTGATACACATTTACTTTTTCTGTTCACAATTCTTGGTTGTATGATATACATCTCTTTGTCATTTGAAGGATTTTGATTTTGTTACTTTGCAATATTATCCAAAAGGAGACTCTATATCACTTTTGGTAACTAAAAATATTATTTCGAAATATGAATTTTCGAAAGCACAACCGTGACTAAAGTAGTTTAATTTTTAGTGATCTTTCTTATAGAACATGAAACATTCTTTCGGTATTTACTAAGCCACAAATCAAAAGCCGAAAAAAACCTAACTAACTAAATATTGAAGTACTGAAGGGGACTTCTCCCAGATTAGTCTGAACGCCAACGCCACGCCCTAAGTAAATTTACGTGGATTAGGATTTAATTTCAACTCGAAGCCGCAACGAGCAACTCTTGCTACCCTAAAAGTGGATAATCCCTCCAGAGCAAATGTTGGTTTAGCCTATGAGATTTCTGTTGCTTTATTTGGAAAACCTTTCCTTTCAGATAAAAAACTTATCGTATTGGGTCAACAAGATTTGACGAGAAAAAGCTGTTTGTACTACATACATTTATTAAGCTTTTCCTTAGTCTAAAAGTTCTATATAATTTAATTGGGATTCGGTCAAACTTAAACTCTTCTAGCAAGAACTACTGGACCGATTAGGCTGAAATTTGGCACACGTTTGTAAAACTGCCATTGCATTCTAGAAAAAATAGGAGAGACTTCGAATTGTCTTATTGACATCATCGAATGGAACTTAATTTCTTGACATGCCCAAGTGGGGTATCAAACTATATACACTAACAGAGAGAACTTTTCCAGAACAGGGTCATAAAAATTAGTATTTTCTACCTTAATTCCGTTCTTATGAATACAGAATCTTTAACGCAAGCTTAACAAGATATACAATTTTGGAATCTTCAATAAATTTCCTCTCGAATAAAGAAATACTCGCGGGAATTCGCCTTAGATAAGAAAATACAATTGACTAAATCGAAACTTTTTACAAAAGTAGAAATTTTTTTATCTTAATTCAGTTTTCATGAATTCCCGAACAGAATCTTTAATGAAACGTTAACAAATTATATATTTTCGAAACCTCCAGAAAATTTTCTGTCAGATAAATAATATTCGCGGGAATTCGTCTCAGGATAGAATATACAACCGATTAAAAATTTCCTTTTTTAAAATGGAGACACAAAAATTACAAATTTTTACGTCAAAACGGTTTCTAACAAATTTCATCCAGAAACTTTAACGAAACCTTAACAAGTTATACATTTTTGGAATCTCCAGACAATTTGCTATCAGAATTCGCCTCAGATTGGAAGATACTGCCGACTAAAATCTTTTTTTATGATGGTGACACGAAAATTACAAATTTTTGCCTCAATACCGTTTTTACCAAATTCCGTACAGAAACTTTAACAAAACTCTAAGAAGTTATACGTTCTTAGAATCTCCAGAAAATTTGCTATCGGTTAAAGCAAGTCTGTACAAGTTACTCGACTTATCAATGACCCATCCCTCACGAGAAAACTCCCTTCTCTCGCTCATCGCCGCGCTGTTGGGGATTTGTTATATTATTAAATTTATGTTACACTGTATAATACTACTACCAGTCGTAATCAAATATTATTGTCATTGTCATTATGGAGAAATAGAATTGTTGATATACGAATAGTTTGTTTACAATAAATAACATAATAAAACATGGTGTCAGGCGAGAGGGGCCACTAATTAAAGCAGTGTTAGAAGACAGAAGAACGCAGAAATAATGGAAGAAGAATACAGAATAAAATTAAAAGAGATGGAGCAGATGATTATGACCTTAAAACTAGAACAAACAATGCAAAATGAGTTATTATTAGACAGAATAATTGTTTCAATTAAAGATATAAAGTTAAGACATAGGCTATGGGAAGAAAAAGATGTTACTTTAGAAAAAGCAATCAACATATGCAGAGCTGCAGAATTAACTGAAAAGCAACTGAGAGACTTAAATAATCTAAATAAAGAAGAGGCACAAGTTAAGAAAATAAGAGGTGAAAGTCAATCATATCTAAGAAACAAGAAACCAAGTTATGAAAACAGAAAAGAAATAGGAAATAGATCAAGAACATATTATGAAAAAACGAAGTGCAATTTCTGTGGATACTCACATGAATTGAGCAAAGGGAAATGTCCAGCGTTAGGTCAGATATGCAGAAAATGTAATAATAGAAACCATTTTGAAAGAATGTGCAGAATAAAAAAAACACGACATGAGTTAAAGGAAATATATGACACAAGCGACAGTGAAGTCGATGAAATTTTGAAAATTGGAGATAATATTTTAAAATGTGATATATATTTTATAACAGATAAAGAAAATAATGATATTAAGTTAGTAGAATGTCAAATGGATACTGGTGCATCATGTAATGTAATTGGGATTCAAAATTACTGCGACATTTTCACATGAACAGTCCGAAATTATTACAAACTAATACAAAACTTAAGTGTTTTGGTGGCTTTATAGTAAAACCAATAGGAAAAATCAACGTTCAATGTCTACATAATGGAAAAATAAAAACACTAGAGTTTCAAGTAGTATCAAATCCACACATTCCGCTTTTATCTGAAAAGACATGTCGTGAGCTAGGACTTATTCAGATTTGTCAAGAAATTAGCACAGATGTAACCAAATCTCAACAAGAAATAAGATTACAACAGAAAAGTAAAGAGATTATAAAGAAATATGAAGATGTATTTTCTGGAATTGGAAAACTGGAAGGCGAAATTACATTAGAGATTGACAAAAAAGTTACACCTAAAATTCAGACACCAAGAAGAATTCCAATGAAATTAAGAGATGAACTGAAACAAAAACTAGAGGAAATGGAAAATAATAAAATTATTTCGAAAGTAGAAGAACACACAGAATGGACAAGTAATATTGCATTAGTAAAAAGGAATGACAAACTAAGAGTATGCATAGATCCATTAGAGTTGAATAAAGCTTTAAAAGATATTAAATACCAAATGCCAAAAATTGAAGAAATTTTACCAGAACTTCAAGACGCAAAAGTATTCTCTACATTTGACTGCAAAAATGGATTTTGGCAGTTAGTTTTAGACGAAAATAGCAGTAAAATGACAACTTTTTGGACTCCATTTGGTAGATACAGATGGCTGAGGTTACCATTTGGAATAAAACCAGCTATGGAAATATACCAGAAAAGACAACATGAAGTACTTCAAGGGCTCAAAGGAGTAGAAGTTATGGCCGACGATATTATACTATTTGGAAAAGGGAAAACAAAAGAAGAAGCATTAGCAGATCACAATAGAAATTTAGAAGAATTGCTAAAAAGACTTAGAAATGTAAACATGAAACTAAATAAAGACAAAACCAAACTATGTAAAAGTGAAGTTAAATATTTCGGACATTTACTAACAGAAAACGGGGTAAAACCAGATCCATCAAAAGTTGAAGCGATAAAGAAGTTAGCAGCACCAACTAATCTTGACGAATTAAAACGTTTGCTAGGAATGGTATCATATTTAAGCAAATTTTTGCCAGAATTTTCGAAGAAAGTTCAAAGTTTAAGAAAATTGTCAAATAGTGAAAAGTTCGAGTGGAACAAAATACACGAAGAAGAATTAAAAAAATTGAAGCAAGATATAAGCAAGGAAAATGTTCTCAAATATTTTGACTCATCAAAACAAGTCACTATACAAACAGATGCATCTTCTTTTGCCATAGGATGCACGTTAATGCAAGAAGGACTACCAGTATGTTATGGATCAAGAGTACTAACGAAAACAGAAATAAATTATGCTCAGATAGAAAAAGAAACACTAGCAATATTGTTCGCTTGTAATAAGTTCGATCAATACATAGTAGGAATGAATGAAGTAATCATAGAGACAGACCATCAGCCTTTGTTAACAATATTTAAAAAACCATTATGCAATGCCCCTAGAAGAATACAGAAAATGTTAATGACTCTACAAAGATATAATATTAAACTAAAATACAAAAAAGGAAAAGAAATGTATATTGCAGATACATTGTCAAGATTAACCAAAGAAGACACAACAGCCTATGAAATATACTCGTTTGAAAATATTAAAGAAATATCAGATATTAATCCGTTAGAATATTTAAAAATTTCTGATAAGACTATTATAGAATTACAAAATGAAACTGAAAGGGACTATGAGATGCAAGATCTCAAGGAAGTTATTATTAAAGGGTGGCCAGAAAATAAACAGACTATGAAACAAAACTTACATAGATACTGGAAGTATAGAGAAGAATTAACTATATTTGAAGGCATAATACTAAAACAAAATAGAATTTTGGTACCATTTGAACTAAGAAAAAATATTTTAAGAAAACTACATTCAAGTCATCAAGGTATAGAAGCCACAATTAAACTATCACGAGATTCAGTCTTTTGGCCGAATATTACAAATGATATTAAAGAAACAATATCAAACTGTGATACATGTATGAAATATTCAAATAATCAACAAAATCCTGAAATGATATCACATACTGTACCTAGACTCCCATTTGAAGTAATAAATATGGATGTCATGGAAATAGATAAAAGAAATACGAGGGCAAAATATTTAATAACAGTTGATCAATATTCAGATTTTTTTGAAATAGACAGAATTAAAGACTTAACTGCAAAATCAATAATTGATATATGCAGAAAGAATTTTGCTAGACATGGTATACCAAAAATATGTGTGACTGACAATGGAACAAATTTTCAAAATAAAGAATTTACGAAATTCGCTAAAGAATGGAATTTCATACACAAAACTTCAAGTCCCCACCATCAACAAGGAAATGGTAAAGCCGAGGCTTCTGTAAAGATTGCAAAACAGTTAATAAAAAAATCTGAAGAAGACGGAACAGATTTTTATAGGAATCTTCTAATTTGGAGAAACACACCAAATAAAATAGAATCAAGCCCTACACAGAGACTATTTTCAAGAAGAACAAGGAGTGATATACCTATGATACCCTATTTATATGAACCAAATGTAATAAAAAATGTCCATGAGAAAATATCAGAAAGAAGAAACATTTCAAAAGAATATTATGATAGAAAAAGTACACAAATTCAAGAATTAAAAGAAGGCGATTTTATTTATTTCAAGAAGAATGCAACATCTGATAAATGGATACCCGGAACAATAGTAAAAAAATATGATACTAGATCATATATCGTAAAAAATAAAAGTAACGACATGGAGTACAGAAGAAGTAGAGTACACATCAAATTGTATAACACTCAAATAAAAAAATCCAGAAAAAGAAAATATTAAAGAACAAACCAAGACATGTGACTACAAATATATTGATAGTGACACAGATAGAGAAACAAACAAGTTTGAGAATGATAACGAACAAGACATACAGGAAGATCAAATGACTAAAAAGGTTAACAACAAATCAAAACATGAAGTAGAATCCGGACGTGAAGTGGAAAAGGAGCGAGAACAGGATCAATTTGCAAACAACACAAATGAACCACAACCATCCACAAGCAGGTGTCAAAGAAAAATAAGACTGCCAGACAAATTCAAAGACTTTGTTCTATAAAAAGGAAATGTTATATAATTAATTTTTTGTTATAATTAATTTTTGTTATGTTGTATAATATTAGTCAAACACTTCATTTTGTAAAAAAGAGAAGATGTTATATTATTAAATTTATGTTACACTGTATAATACTACTACCAGTCGTAATCAAATATTATTGTCATTGTCATTATGGAGAAATAGAATTGTTGATATACGAATAGTTTGTTTACAATAAATAACATAATAAAACAGGATTTATCCCTTTTCTACCGCTACTTCCACGGATTTTGCTCTGAAGAACTGGCCGGTATTATTCCCCCTCTGAATGTCCCTAACAGAACAACCAGAGGCGCGTTGCGTATGCATCCCTTTACTGTCCAGCTACAAAAGCCTAGAACAGACCACTTCTCTCGCTCATTCATACCTAGAGTCTCCAAATTATGGAACAAATTGCCTGCAGATGTTTTCCCTTCCCGTCCCAACCTCCAATCCTTCAAATCCCGTGTCAATAAACTACATTTCCCTGCTCTTCAGACACCCACGGTACGTTAGTACTTAGGCTTGAAGTCTACGTGGGATGTCTTAGATAAAAAAAAAAAAAAAAAAAAAATGTTGCTCGTTTCTCAATTTTTAGTATGTAAATTTAATATTTTTTCAGTGTAGTTTTATTTAGATTTTGTTTCATAATCATTCGTACAATTTTTGCCTGGTTTGTACGCTATGTAACCTGGAAAATTTGTGACCAAATTTATTATTACCTACTTACCAAAAGGCAGTTCAAAGCGGCAGTCGACAAGAAGAGAGTTTCCTGTAGCCATTTTAGTTCCAACGACTTCGCCATCTTTCATTACTAGTTCCGCATCAAGAGATAACCATTGGCCATTGCCTTCCTAAAAAAAATCAACATTTTATTATGGCAATTCTTATTATTATTATTAAACAGAATATTGTAAACTTTATTTTGTAAGTAACTCCACAAAAAAGTCAAGGACGGAAAGATCGGGTGATCGTGGTGGCCATCTTACAGGAGTAGATGAGTAGTTAAATCTTGTCGATTCTCTGGGTGGCAGTTGTATATAGTAGTGTGTTTTTAAGTATTTTCAGAGTAGGTGTAGACAAACTTTTTTCCCTGTAGTTTTCTTTTCAAATGTTTTTTATTTACATTTTCATAGATTTTACAAAAAAGATAATAAAATCAACTATAAATAAGCCCGAGTTAGTAACACAATACCACTGCGAACTGAAAATAGGCAATTTGTTTTAAGTCTGCTTTACAGAGTACGCCGTTAAGCTGTTTTACCATTAATCCACTAAACCGACTGTTTATGTTTTATAAAAATTTAAATCCGAGAAAACAAACGTAAAGTCCTTTAATCCTCTTTTATTTTTTCCCTGCTAATGAACGTAATACTATTAGTGTTCATAAAACTTTGCATTCTGTTCTCCTTGCAAGTATTTACATTTAAATTTATAGGACTTCTGTTAATTCTTAAATTTAGGTTTTTAGCGGCGATATTTTCAGCTTCATTTTTCTGCTGAATTCAGTTTTTTCAGTTTAGCTTGGGTGTACCTTATTCACAGGAGTAGAATAATATCAGAAGTGGGACAACTTACCTCGATTGTATAGTGAACAGTTTGTAATGGTATCCAATGGTATCCCATAGCACGATCCCATATCATTCCCTTGCTCCAAACTTCTATCAATAAACCAGTATTCAAATTGCTTGTCTCGCTTAAAAAAATAAATTCCGTTACAAAAAAATTCTGTCTAGTGCAAGCTATACATGCACAATTAGTATTCCGAGAAAATCGCCTATGACAGACCGACGGACGGACACCAATGTGATTCCATAGGTGTTCCGGTTTGCTAATTTTGGCACGAAACACTAAAAAGGCGGGTTTGTTACGAATAAGAAAATTTCAAATGCACAATACTGTGTATTGTTTTAGATAGCCCCATAAAAAAAGCCGAAAGGTATTAAATCGGGCCATTCAGTAGGACCTCGACGACCGATCCAACGATCGGGGTAATTCTTGAAATACTTGAAGAGAATCCTGATGAGTTTACATTGAACCAATTTTTCAACAAGATAGTGCGCTTTTCCCCATTTTAGCAGAAACATAAGCCAATATTTGGACGCTGTATAACCGATCATTGGATTGGTCGTCGAGGTCCTATCGAATGGCCGGCCAGGTCGCTCGATTTAACACCATTGAACTTTTTTTTTGTTTACCGGTTCAAAAAATAAAAGAAGGAGGGACATTTTTTAGCAGCCCTGTATAGAAACTATATATTCTTTAATGAAAATTTGAATAAACACGATTTTATTAACTAATAAAATGCAATTTTTCAGAAATTAGAAAAATAAATCCCAAAATCAGGAAGTTCTAACATACTTACAATAAAAAATCTTGCTCCCAACATGGCGTTGCCCCTTTGACAGTTACAGTTGTTGATTTGACGTTTTGGAGCTTTAGTGTGACGTATGTGTTGAACTGGGAAGCTGAAAAAAATATATAAGAAATTTTTACCAATATGTTAAAGAAGTAAAGCCTGTTAAGTTGCTTGAAAGTAGAAAATCGATTACAAGGCTTTAGAATTTCAGTTCCTTAATACACACAAAAAAGAGAATCTTTATCTTAAATATATTGTACATGGTTAAAAGTGACTCTTTTCACACGAATATGCCATTTGTCATTTTCGGGGTTATTGAGGTCAGAAAATCCAATTTTGTCGAATGGATGTTAAAAAAGTTATCGAGGAGGGGGGATAAAAGGGAACGGCTGAAAATTTCTCAAAAAATGATAACGAATATGTCAATTTCGGGGTTATTAAGGTCAGAAAATGTAATTTTGTCTACTATAGTTTCGCCAAAACCCCTTATGACCGTCAAAATAGCGCCACCCTGTACAGGGATATCCAAATAAAAGCGAACAGGCCTTATAACTTTTTATTTTTAAAGATGGGAAAAAATATTAAATGTGAAAATTTTGGGAATTTTTATGGATCATTCATATATCTTATGAGTATCAGCAAAGCAATTGAGCATCGAATAAAAAAATATGGTATAAAATATAGATTTTCTCATTTATTTTAAATCGAATGCCCTGATTTTTATCATATTTTTGGATTCTAGGAGAAGTTCTACATATATTTTGTATACCATACCCTGTGCGGTTTTTCAATCGCTTTTGAAATGTTGCAAATTAAAAATTATTTCGCATAAATATACTTTAAACGTAATTATCCACTATCCAGGTTGCGAACCAAATACCTACTACCTTTTTAAATTTTCTTATTGTATCAATGAGAGGTACAAAATGTTAAAATTATATTTAAAAAATAACAATAATGTTAGAGCAGCTCAGAGACAATATGAAGAAGATATTGAAGAGACAAAGAACTCCATCATTAAACACCATAATAAAAAAAAATAGAACACTAGAAGAAAGAGGAATTCTGGGCAATGGAAGAAGAAGCGAAAGAACTGAAGAAAGGGACCTAGCGATTTTATTATATTTTCAAGAAAATCCAAAAAAATCAATTTCTGATTGTGTGCGGTATATCAGATATGGAAGAGGAGATAAAATATTGACTTATGGAATAGTTCAAAGAACGTTAAAGTATATTAAGTATGTACCATATAAAATTATGCCAGTTCAAAAGCTTAGTGCCGACCAAAAAGACAGGAGAATTTGGCAAGATCCTAATTTATTTCATATCGTTTGTACAGACGAAGCAACTTTCTCAACTGCGGGAATGTTTAATAGACGAAATGTTCATGTTTGGTCGAATGAATATCCCTTTACCTTCGAAGATATTGCTTTTCAGGGGCGTAATTCAATCAACTGGTGTGAGACCAAATAAAATTCTAGGACCATTGTTTTTTCGGGGAGCGGTAACTGGTCAGCGCTATCTTAATTTTTTAGAAAATGAAATCGAAGATATTCTCGACGAATTGGCACTTGAAGAACGTCGACGAATTATATGGCAACAGGACGGAGCGCCTCCCCATAATATACTTGAGGTTCGCAATGTTTTAAACCATCAGTATGACGAATGGATCGGTAGATATGGAACGTTACATTGGCCCGCAAATAGCCCAGACCTCACACCTTTAGATACATTTCTTTGGTGTCATTTGAAAAATGTCGTATACAGCAATCATAATAAAAATATTGAAGAAATTCAAAGGAAGGTGGGAACTGAAGTAAGAAATCTGAACGAAAATGATGCTGGTAGTATTATAAGCGCACTGCAGAGGCAGAGAGGAATGTATGAAAAGTACGACGAGTTAAATGTCGGACATGTTGAAAATTTCTTTTGATATTTATTCGCCAATGTATCTGTTTATTTTATAATTCATTTGTTATTGTTTATAATCACTGGTTATTGCTTTCGAATATTAATAACTAATAAAAATCAACATTTATTGTTTAATAGAATAACTCATTTTGCATAAAAATTAAATTATAAATTCGCGGTGATTAAAGGAGGTATTATTGTCAACCTTGACATTAACTTTAACTTACCTACGAAGAAAATTTGAAAAGGTAGCGGGTATTTCGTTCGCAGCCTGGATAGACTGCTAGTTTGAAATTATTGATTTTCAGGTGTAGTTAGTAATTATGAATGGAGGGCTGCGTCTTCTCTTACAGAATGTCAATGGACGGAACCTACTCTCTTTTTTCACAACGCTAAACTAAGACTTTTCATGCAAAATTTCAAGTTTCTACTGTCACAAGTTAAATCCGTTTGTAGCAATAATCAGTTAAACGGTTTAGTGTGAACCGACCATCACGCTTTAAGTGCCGCGTATCCATAAGGTCTTAATGTAATTAAATAGTTAGTGAAACTTAAGTGAAACAGAAATGAAGGATAATTAATGCAGGATATGCCAAACTATCTTCTGGGTCCTCCAATGTAACTGTAATTAACTTGTCAATAATACCATCAATCATTATCGCGCTTTTTGCATCTTATAGACAGGATGTTTTGTTATGTATGTCAATTATTAGAGATATTTTTCAATCCCTGTAACTTGTGCTTCTTCAGAGTGTATGTTTTCTAAAGCATGTCAAATAATAAGTGATCATCGTGCGAATTTAAAATCCAAATACGTAAATAATTATTAGGGTGTCCGTTATTTACCAAGTTGAATTTTTTTCTTGCGACGCCCCCTAAATTTTTAGTTTATGGTCTAAAAAAAATGCCAGACCAAAATAAGCCCTTAATATTCATAATAAACCTTGCCCTAAAGACGATAAATTTGCCATTTAAATTACATGGGATTTTGCCAGTTTTTACAATTAATTTTTTTTCTCTCGGACCAGATAACTTATGGCAATGAGACATACACATTCTTATAGGAAATTGAACGCTCTACAAAAAAAGGTCTCTTATAATTTTTCGATTAATTCACTCCTTCAAAAGTTATTCAAGGTGAAATTTGAACTCTATGTAAATTTTCAGATTTTTTTACTTTTACGGCAAAGTGATTATTATTTCGATAAAAGTTATTAGTTTATTTCTAAAAATAGACAATTCTGGTGGTATTAGGACAAAAAAATTTTAAACATGGAAAATAATATACCTACCGCATAACTGGTAGCTGGTTCTAGTTTGAATCATTTTTGAGACTATTCATTTATAATACGCAGTCAACTAATTGTTATTGAATTTCATAAATTTTTGCAAACTTTCCTGAAATTTCCCTTCAATACAGTAAGTGACTCAAAATTACACTACAAGCATTCCCGCCAACATACGGATTTTCTATTCACGCAAGCGCGCTAAGTCGCATTTAGTACCTTGAATAACTTTTGAAGGAGTGAATTAATCGAAAAATTATAAGAGATCTTTTTGTAGAGCGTTCAATTTCCTATAAGAATATGTATATCTCATTGCTATAAGTCATCTTGTCCGAGAAAAAAAAATTTATTGTAAAAAGTGGCAAAATCCCATGCAATTTAAATGGGAAATGTATCGTCTATAGGGCAAGGTTTATTCTGAATATTAAGGGCTTATTTTGGTCTGACATTTTTTTTAGACGATAAATTAAAAATTTAGGGGGCGTCGCAAGAAAAAAAATCAACTTGGTAAATAACGGACACCCTAATAATTATATGAAGTTTTAATAAACACAAATAAATGGTTAAGTGCTCATGATATAAAAAATAAACTTACATATTTTAAGGTTTAGCTTTTAGGTAAGCACAAGGCTTAGAGATTTTTGATGTTACCTGTTACATTGTACAAATTAAAGTTTGTTTTAATAATTTTTGCTTAATTTTTTATTAGTATTCCCATTAGGCAGTGTTATTTTCATTGAAGAATAAAACTATTGATAGTACTATCGGTACTATCGACAGTATCGAACTTTCACTGTTGATTAATCGACACGCAGTACTATCGATAGTTCTGCATCTCTAGCTAGTAATCTAATAAATAAGTAAACAATCGAAAACAAAAAGTCAACGTAACAAACAAGGCAAAACGATTAGACATTTCCCATTGAAATTAGTGCTTCCACGCCGAAAGCAAGAATCGGGAGAACAACCAAGTAACTGTATAATCAAATTTCTTCCTACACAGTTTCTGTTTTTAGACGATTTGAAATTTAGAGGGTTTTAATTTAAATAAGTAATCGGCTTAAATTAGCATAATAAAGTCAATTTCGTTGAATAATCTTTAAATAAGTTAGTTGCCACGTTTTAAAGACTATTACCGAAATTTATTTTCTTTTATTTGCTTTCCTTTATAGTCCATCAATTTGTTTTTTATTTCATAATACATTCAGTCATTTAAAACAGCGTGCAAAACGTTTACACACCGCTGGGTCTAGAAACTTGAAATTTTGCACAGAGGATTCTTCCATAACGTACGCATCTACTAAGACAGGGTTGTTCAAAATTCAACCTCTATGAGGTAAAACAGGGGTTGCAACTTTGTATGAAGAAAAAAATGACATGGTCCTATTAACTCCAATCTTCATAGAAGTACTCTAAAAAATAACAGCTAGATTCTCCAACCCTAGTTCGGTCTAATACGATAACGAAATGTTTTAAACTGACAAGTGTAAGAATAAGACAACTAAGTTTTATACTATAAATTTAGTTCTGAGCTTTTTCCAAAATGATACAGAAAAGGGCAATTTAAGTTGTACTTTCTACAATAATAGAACTAATTTCATTACAACAACTCGTTCTAAGATGAAAATTATTTGAAAACCAAGCAAATCGGTGAAATATCAAAATAATTAATAAGTTTTTAATGACGACTTATTAACAATGACAAAAATCCTAATCTGAACCAGTACTAAACCTTAAACCCTCTTAGTGAATCTGAATGTCCAAACACGTGTTTTACAGTTTTTAATAAATCAAGTCCTAAGGGGATGAAATGGAGGTTCAAAGTTTGTAATGGAATAAAATTATTATACCGCTGACGAATTCGCTGGCGAAAGCTAGTATTAACATATTTATTGAAAATGCGAAGTGACTAAACAAGTTCATTGGGTATCTTTTAGGGATCTATGAAATATTTTCTCGAAAATGGAGGGGGTGAACAATTGGTTTTTTACCCTCGGTCACACTATATAAAAAATCTGATTTAGTTTAGTGGTCCGGAAACTGCACGAGACACTGCCTTACATTCATATTTTACTTTATTATCTTGATATTTCAAGATAATGACCATCCAAAGCCATAAAACAAATTCGATAAGGCGGCAGAGTTATCTGACATTTTAAGCACTATTTTTCACTTATTTATAACATGATTTTAAGACTTCCTAGACAGGTCGTCGGGTATATATCACATTATCTCATTCGCTACACTGATCTTAAATTGATCTTCTAATATACGACCATGCGATTTTACAGAAATAACTATAATCGGGCTTGGTTTTACACCACAAATCTCTTTTATCGTTATAAAGCTAGATTAAGAAATAATTTCTAGTTAGAGGTTATTTATTTGATCCAAAACTAAAACCGTATTAACTTCACTCCGGAATCCACTGTAAAATGCTCAGAACTTAGTACTGAGCAACCAGCATAATTGATGAATTTTTGCCATGGTAACTACAGATTCATTAATTTTTTGAAGAGTGAGAAAACACCTTCGAAATCAGCTAGGTATTCTCAGATGACAAATAGACAGTGTTATCAAATCTTCATTCGTAAGCATTCAAAAACTAGACATTAGGATGGTAGCTTTAACTTAAGGAAGTATTTGAGTTATCAACCTATCCTAATCTGCCTGCAATAGCCCAATCATGTGTATGCAAAACTGGTTAAGAAATTCAACGAAACAGGAAGTGTGAAAGACAAACACAGGTCAGGTGGATATTTTAATTGACCTACAAAATAATCCAAATCGATTACTTCGACAGTTTGGTTTAGATCACAATATGTGTCACCAGTCAGTTGAAAATTTATTTGAAAGGGAAAAGATTCATTCTTACAAGATCCACCCATTTTGATCTAGAAGTGGGTCAATTTTCACACCAGATGTTTCCAAATCAGTGGATAGAAAGGAGAGTCGAAATTGAGTAGCCTGCCAGATCCCTAGACCACACCCCTTTAGACTTTTATTTGTGGCGCAGAAGAATAAGATTTACAAAGATTGGGCCCTTAATATGTAAGATTTAAAGGCTCAAATACGTGAAATCCGATGGGATACTTTTGACAACGTCTTACGGAAATTTAGAGACAGGTTTGACTATTGCCTAACTAACAGTGGCATACATTTTGAACATCCCTTAAACTAGTTTTTGTTCAATTTTTAGGCATTTCTTATTTTCTTGTTCATTTATTTAAAATTAGTGTTCATATGTCATTTTAACAAAGAAATCAATTGAACCCTATATCATTAAATTTGTTTTTAAGGGACTATTTGAATCTTCGAAAATATACAGGACGTTCCATTTAAAATAAAAAAAATTGTATAGTGACAAACGGTTTTGTCCTGCCAAAGTGTGCCGTTTTTATCTATATAGACGTGCCAATTTTCAAAAATATATTTTCAGTAGTTTTTGAAATATTTGCAATATTCCAGACTTTTTTGACGTACTGTATATGTATTACTTTACGATTTAATGAAAATATGCTTGATACGATTGATGTTAGGTTAAAAAATTTATTTACTGCTTAATAATTTTAATACTGCATAAGATTCAAAAATCTTTCTTATCCCAGAGCAGATGCTTTCAGCTCTGGATGTGCGAGCCGAACTTCCCCAGTACACCCACGGTACATGGTACTTAGAGTACGGTCTTCGTGGGCTGTCAGAAGATTTAAAAAAAATTTACTCCCCCCCCCCACGACAGAAAGCTAAATCCGCCCTTGGTTGCACTGTAAAAAATTGATGAAATTGGTTTTAATCTGGTTAACCACCGGATTCTCCGGATTTAGCACCATCAGACTATTATTTGTTCCCAAAACTAAAAAAAACATTTGAAAGGTTCAAGACTTTCGACACATGACGAAGCCATAATTATGTGCTTTGAGGAGTGGTTTGCAGAGCAGAACAAAGAATTTTTTTAAAGGGCTTAGAATGAGCGTTCTGCTAAATGGGTAAATCTTATAGAAGATTATGTTGAATGAATAAAATTTTATTATGAAATATTCTGGCGTTTTATGTGCCAGACCAATAGAATTAAAACCACGGTATTATTTTTATTACTCGCCCCTGAAAAATTCAACAACTTTTTCAGGAAATTACCGTAATGTACAGGAACAAAAGTTTGCTTAAAATCTCGACAAATATCCTGCTGAAATGCTGAAAACTTCCATTAGTCGTATTAAAAAGTGTCACGATATTTGATACCATTACTATACTTAAGTGCTATCTTATTGCGACTTCCGTTAACTGCTCTCGAGTGCTCTTAGAGTATTTCCGTCCTTTGTTTTTAACTTAGTCATGAAAGATAAAAATAGTCTGACATCAACCGAGAGCAGTACACTAAAAATGTCTTTTTCTTTGGCCGGAATGTGGTGCGGCTTCTAAAGAGGCAAAGTCAGCCCTTTAACTTAGTCTTAAACATTCCATAAAGCAAAGTTGGAGGGCATTGTCTGAAGAGAAATATACAGCAGTATGGAGAATGTCTTCAGAGCTGGAGACAGAGACAAATATTTTGTCATAAAATTATTCCCTTTAAGTTTAATTTCCCTAAGTTGTTCATTTATTATGTATTATACTTCCGAGCGTAAGCATCTCGGGTTTTGACGTTACCAACAATCACCGCTGCGTTGCACGAAGGCAATTTCAATTTTATTATTGCCATACAAAATAAGTGTATGTCTAAGAATCTATATTATTTATTTAAGTATAGTTATCTCACTCAATAGATATAGTCGTTAAGACAAGAGCGTTTGCTGAATTTCTAATGTTATAAGGACCCTCACATCGCCCTCACCTTAAAACCGCCCCTATCGTGTCTTGAAACCTCTAATAAATTTTAAACGCTCTTTTTCAATGAAAACTTTAATCAATGGCCTAATTGACTTTGAAACTTCCCCGACTGAATTTGCATTAAGCCACGCTCGTAATGCCATCTATTAATCCGGTCTGGCTTACTCCGGATTAGATTTCCGGTAAGCTTTTACGCAATTTTGTCTATAGATTAAAATAATTTATCGCTGGAAGTTGATATTTTAGAGCAGCGTCGGCTCGTTCTACAACTACTCTCAAACTATATAATTATATATATATATATATATATATATATATATATATATATATATATATATATATATATATATATATATATATATATATATATATATATATATACAGGGTGATTCCAAATTAAGCGGCATCCTTTCAGGGGCGTAATCCTTGCATAGAAATAAGGCAAAAAGTTTCTATTAATATGTGTCCGAAAATGCTTCCTAAGGGAGCTACGCCCCTTTGAATAGGACACCTTAAAGACGATTTTTTCTCTATAACTTTAAAACCCTTTACAATTAAATTTTGAAAATTGGTGTACAGTATAAACATTTGATGATAAATAAGATTCTAAATTCAAAACTTTAAAATTTTATTCAGGGGCGTCACATGCGGGGGAGGGTGAGGGTAAAAACATCCCTTTTTCTTTTACTCTTTAGGTTGTTATGCTTTTGTTTGGAAATTATAAAATTCTAGAGTTTTTTACGAAAAAAAGGTACTCTTAGGTCAATTCGATAGAGCGTACCATTTACGAGAAAATCGACTTTGAAAATTTTCTGATGCATATGTTTATTGATGAAAATTAATCTGCATTACCATAGAAAAAAAAACACATTTTTTTACTAACATTTTATTTAGCAATTTAGAGAAAATGTTCAAAACTATTACCATTAGCGCCACGACAAGCTAAATTAGGCACTGAACTTCGTTTTGAATGCGTATCTAGTAATTTTATTATGAATAAACGTACTACCAGAAAGTTTTCAAAGTCGATTTTCTCGTAAATGGTACGCTCTATCGAATTAAACTAAGAGTACCTTTTTTACGTAAAAAACTCTAGAATTTTACAATTTCCAAAAAAAATCACATTAGCCTAAAGAGTAAAAGAAAAAGGGATGTTTTACCCTCACCCTCCCCCGCATGTGACGCCCCTGAATAAGATTTTAAAATTTTGAATTTAGAATCTTATTTACCATCAAATGTTTATATCGTACACCAATTTTCAAAATTTAATTGTAAAGGGTTTTAAAGTTATAGAGAAAAAATCGTCTTTAAGGTGTCCTATTCAAAGGGGCGTAGCTCCCTTAGGAAACCTTTTCGGAGCCATAGTAATAGGAACTTCTTGCCTTATTTTTATACAAGGATTACGCCCCCGAAAGGATGCCGCTTACTTTTGAATCACCCTGTATATATATTTCTACAACTAAAAATCTATAATGTCAAACAGGATGCAAAAACGTTTACACACGCTACAAGGAACAATAATTATTAAGTATGCAACCAATCATTTGCCAGACCTATCTTTTATACAATCTTGAACGAAAGTTTTGAAATCTAGTAGCCAGCAGTTTTGGCGGCAGTCATAATGTGAAAGCTGTCTCCAGGTGTGACGAATATGGGCGGGTGTTAGGGTATTTTTGAAAACTTTTAAAATGATTGATTTAAGAAAAAAAGTATTGGGTATGTCTGTAGACTACCCCAGGAGTCATCTAGTCAAGTATGCAGTAAATTTCATAACACCCTGTATAGAATAAAAGTGAAATTTCTTAAAAATAATGATAATAATGATCTGTGAAAATCTCGACGAAGATTATCTCGAATCTACTCCTCCTGCGATAGCAGAAAAGCCGCATGAGTATTCCAAAATCTCCTTCATTCGTATTCAAGAGAAAGATTGTGTATACGTAAAGATTTAACATCTGATGCACTGCATAACATATCACTGTTACAACACGTTTGAAAATACCTCTTCACACTCATTCGACTTGTGGCAAATGTCTCACTCGTGTAATAAGGGTCATTTTCATAACTTGTACGATATACGTTCCTAAAGCCTATTTTTAGACAACATCATTGTAAAAACTTGTTTTGCCCAACACTACTTCCGACTTCCCCGTCATAAATTCAGCGTAAGTCATTTAATCACATATTAACACGTTTAAGATTTAATTACCTTAGGATATTTCTTAATACATTGTCGCTAAAACGGCTCATTTTTAACTGAATATCCTGGATGAAAAACAATATTTTAAAATGCCTTCAACTTAATAAACAACTATAAAAGACTAAATCCTTTTTTGACAATCTGACGGATCGACAAACAACAAAATGGTGATTTTTTTACAAAATAATTAAACAAGGTATATACAATAAAATTGCGAGTTTAATGTGCTTGGGTTTGCTTGTTGTTTGCTAGTAAGATATGATGTGTCAAAATTTCGCAAAAATGCCAATTTTTGATGAACATTGAAAGGTTCCTGGACCGATTTCGGCTTGAAATATGCATGAATAAGATTTTAGGAACCTTCTACTTTAAGTGCAGGGATATTTGCATTTTATTGATTTTTCGATGACCCTACAACACTGGAATTCGCCATGTACTCATTATGAGTCATAAAAACACTTTTGACGACACAGCCAATGGGATCACGTTTTACGAGTTTCGAAATTCGCGCGAAAATTTGCAGTAGAAAATTTTCTTTTTTCTAATAAAGACCAAAATAAATGGACAACAGCAACCGCCATAATCATTTAATTTATAGAGAATTTAAAAATATTTCAGATTTATTAAGATTATATGCATATTTCCCATTTAATTTTAAACTACAGCAAATTAAAGCTTACGCTGTTTTTTTTTTAAGTATTTAAGTATTACTTGCTCATATTGAAAGGGTCCAAATTTGTTGATATTTTATACCATTGTAAAAGCTCTCCTACAATGCGTAGTCTATTCACAGTCTAAATGTTTCTTAATCGACTTTCTTGGACGACTGGACTAGACTGTGAATTAGTTGTACAAATTTCTTCTTTTTAGGTGTACTCATCCATAGTATGACTATCCGTACTTTATCGCAAATACATCGCCTTTCTCTTTCTTTACTTCTACATAACACGGTGAACTTTATCTTACTACGTTAATAAAAAAAAACATTACTCACCCTGTGCTCCAACGTATCGAGCTTTCTTAACTGAAACAAAATATATATTTATAATATAATTAGATACTGAGGAACTACAAAAATTTACTTTTTTTCGAGAAGCATGTTTGTCGAAAATACATTTTTATAAACAGATTTTTTAGAATTAAAAATGAAATAAAAATCTTTCATTTTTTACAATTGGGATAGAGTCAAGGGTGTTGTGTCGAAGGTGATGATGATCCCCATATGGGGGAACAGTATTCTAGGTTAAGTCTTATTTGGGAGACATGGAGAGTGTATGAGTTGGAAGGGGAGAAGTATTTTCTGATTCGAAAGAGAAAACCAGGCTTTTTAGATGCTCATGAGGCTGGATATGTGCATGCATACTAAAACAAAAAAATACTAATGCAAATAAAATTACTAAAACAAAAAAAATTAATTAAAACCGGCCTCTTTTAGCTCCGGTTTAATAAAAACAAATCCCAATACGGATCAAAAAAGTTATTACGGGCAATCCTGCTATTCCAGTTAGCGAATAACCTGTAAAATCGTTATAGTCCGAGATTGGTGTTGGAAAATATAAAAATCATTCGCCCAAATGACCGCGAGTCACGCTATATCAATTTTATTGTTCGAATCCCGAAATGAACATATCGGTAACATGACCTAAACGCAATTTTAGGTTAATAAACTTACTCTTTTATTATTCGTGTTGACAGAAAATCGGAAAAAAGGTTTTATGTATTTTTCTATATAACAGGGCTTGTATTTTTTACACATTTTTCGATTCAGTTTTATCGGTAATATTTTATAGCAGGGCTTTTTGGTTTATGGCCTATGGAGGAGAGTATGTTTCCAAAGGTTCGACGAAGAATTGGAAAGGAACGCTAGAACGCTGCACAAACTAGAGCTTAAAATTTATTCAACGAGGCCAAGCCGAGTTGACTAACATGTCATATCTGATGCAGAAAACTACCGGAATCTTTTTACCATTACCAATTTATAAAAACATGAGTATATCGTGTCACTGTCTATTATGTTAGTGCAAAGCTATGAATAAATGAATAAATGTTGTCATTTTATTGACTTATAAATACAAATAGGTACAATAACTTTCATAACCTATTAATAAAACATTTCTTCGTCTCAGGGAATCTTTTAACACAATACTGATGGTATTTCAAATATCCGAAATAAAAACTTCTACAAACGTCACGCAATTTTTCTTTTTTGTCCCTTTTGCCTTTGTGAGGCGGTTTTTTATCAGATAAATATGGGAAATAAGGATAAAATAGAATAATACGACATGGCATACACCAAAGAAACTCATAATACTAAGAATAAATGTTAAAAAAGGTTAGAGTTGAACTGTGCAAATGGAGTTTTTAAATAATTTATAATATTCTGTTTTTCATCGGTTGTATAAAGTAAATTATAAGGTATTTATTTAGCCTTTATGAAATCGATAGTAGGTAAAGGTTAGTTGGTGCTGGGTCCATAATTACTTAATTCATGCCTCTTGGGAAAATTGTTTTTCCTATATTCTTTATTGGGCCTGTAATTCATCATAATGTAAATGTAAATCGATAGAAACGCAAAAAAGATGTTTTAGATTAAAGACAACAAGGTTGTTTACCGATTTTGGGAATCTACCCCCGTCAGAAAAACTGACAGGGCGACTTTATCATCCTGACGAAGGATAATTCTTTAAAACCTACGGGCCTATCTTTTTTAATACCTTTAGGCGTGAGACTTGTAATACCTGGCAATCTATTTAAATATACCCATATTCTTTTGCAAAACCAAATGGGAGAGAAATTGTAACGTAAAAAAGGTAAATTTTATATAATATAACCGTGGTAAATTATGTAAATTGGGCATTTTTTGCGCTTACAAGCAGTATTTAGCATTCATTTTGGTCCCAATAGCTAAAGACGAAATTTGGAAACTAAAGTAAGTAAAGTATATTTCAGGATATTTGGATATGGCATCAACGAGGCTTCAGATGTCTTGAACAACTTAACAAGAAAAGATATTGATAACATCAGAAAAAGTATCTACCGGTCGAGAAGAAATATACTGGCTTCATGATCATGATCACTGGAAGATATCCACAGCGCATTGGACTCCTATGAATGTCATACTAGTAAGGGCGAAAACTTTATATTAATTAATAATTCCGCTTTACATATAATTTTATTTGCATGTCAAATTAATTTAAAGAACATTTGATTGATGATTGTATTCTCTAATTCCACAAAATGAAAATGTTATAAAATATGCGGATTACTTAGTAGATAACTATATTTCTGACAATGTAACTTTTCCACCAAATATCTGGGCTTCTTGTGCTAGTACTGAACGGACTACAAACGCGGGTGGATTTTTTCTGATAAATACTTCACCTATACTTCCCTTATGAGTTACGCAAGGAACAAGAAAGGACTTCTTGAAATTCAACCCCTAAAGGGGTGAAAATGGGGTATAAAATTCAGTATACTCTGGACAAGCACGCCACAGAAAACATTACTTTCCTTCCAATAACCCCAAGTTATACACGCCTCACCTTCTCTAGTTTATGCACGTGCAAGCTGACGGCTATACGCTCTCCAGATCTCTTCACTGGGCCAATGAAATAACAGAACCGGATCGATATACATTACCAGGTAGTTGCCCTTTAGTGGGGCATACGGACCCCAAGCATTCTCGACGGGCTATTTTTATAAAACTCGGGGTTTCTTGTATATGAAATATTGAAGTTTTTATGAAGGACATCTGGGACTCCGTAAGAGAAAATGACTATATATATTTTGGAGATTTTTTAGGCTGTTATGAAGGGATGAGGGATTTTACTTAGAAAAAATATCCGAGGCAAGAGTGATAGATTCGAGGATTGCGATAGATGTATCTATAAGTAAACAATACAAGGACAAAGTCAAACAGCATTGTTATTTTAGTTTAAGTTGCAAAAACTCTTCACGTAAGTCAAGTAAAACCAAAAAAGGCAAAATATCCAAATAAAACTGAAAGCAGCAATAAAATGTTATGCTATTTCGGGTTAAACAGCCATTTTGCATGCATTCTGTACACCACAAAACTATTTTGAAATATCACAGATGTGCGGTCTTGAGTTTAAACCCTAAAATCGATAAATAAATCCAGGTAGATGCCCTTTAACTGGGTTTCAATCTAGCGTGAGGGTTTCTTTTGATCTTTGACGATGTCTAAACGCGAATATATCATGCTCCATATATTTTCTGATTTTGAAGCGAAAGAGAGTTTATAGGTAATTTAATCACTTAATTTAGCATGGAAATCTACATGCTTAACTATATTATCTCATCAATCAAACGGGATATTAACTAAAAATTGCCCTAACACACTCTGTTTTTGCGGCATTTTAAATTAACTGTGAAGTCAGTGCACAAAAAACATAGAAAAATCCTCATACTACTTACTAAAGTTTTCTGACTGTGCGTTGACGGCATCTTCAACAAGAACGTGTAAGTCATACACGAAGATATTATGTTGCCGAGAAGAAAGTGTAAGTCATAAAATCTGAAATTGTACCGACAGCGGAATCTCAAAGAGAAATAAAAAATTCTACATGATTTCGCTGTGTAGCATCGTAAAAAGCTTATAATATAAAAGGAGTTGTAAAAAACATCGATACTTCAAGGAATGTTATCTAGTTTTACTTGCTTTTTTGTCTGAGACTATTTTTAACAAAGGAGTCGCAGTTTTTGAGTACACTAAAGTTTGTATAGAGTTCAAATTCCTGCCACTTCTAGTTCTAAAATTACGTTCATTAAAGGCTTTGTTAATCGATTAATTGATAAAGGTAATAATGAGATGCGACCGAACGCGACACTTTAACAAAAAATTCGTTTTTGTGCGAAAAGGTGAGAATTTTTTGCGTGTTTTATTCACAAACTTAATTCTTATTTTTAGGTTCAACCAGTAATGACGTATATATTAGCAGAAGGAATCTCGTAGACTATTAGCGAGAGTGCACCTTAAAAAAGGACACCGATAAAACGAAGTACTTGCCTCAAAGGGTACAAAATGATCTGAGAGTGACATAGCTTTCAAGTAATATCAAGAGCACTAAGTAAATTGATTAACACTTATAAAGACACGCTTGGCAAATCCTACAGAAACTTTTAACGTTGTATAAACGCGAACAAAGATTGGTTTGACGCCTATGTTTCATTTCCTGTCCAGAGCATCAAGAGAACGTACCAAATGAAAAAAAAAACGAAGAGGTGCGAAAGCAATTGACTCCTGCAGAATTGACTTTTGCTGCACAAATGAAATATTGTGCGTGTGATGAAATACTAAAATTGTCAAGAAAACTTTCAAGACAAATAAATGGCCATAGAAGACACTTTCCACAGACTGATGATATCAGATCTATACATTTCTTAAAGCGATATTGAAAATATAATGAAATTATTTTCAATATTTCCATTCCAGGGAGCAATGAGTTTTTAGTTAACAGTTTTACACGTTATTTTAGGTCAAAGGCATATTACGATTAAATTTTAATCAGAAACTGAAACTAAGATTTTAATTAAATCTAGGTGGGTAATTAAAAGTTTTTCAGCAGCTCTTCTAACGGTTGAGATACTTGATGTAAATTATATAAAGTTACAGATATCAAGGCGTAAAAAACTTGAGCAATTTCCTTAAAGTAAGTATTTTTGAAAGTTCAGGTCGTCTGAGAACGTGTGCATGTAAGTCAAACTTAAAAGGATTTTTAACCAGTTGGAGATCTGTTATAGGCTGTAGAGTCTGTAGGGAATTTTAAACACTATTTAGCGCCACGAAATATAAAATGACTGTAGATTTTTATATTTCATTTTGTTTGAAACGTTATTCAATAGCTAATTGCCGTGTTCCGTAATGGAAAAAATTTTCCAATTTGAATATGTTCGGCGAAGGGAGAAATTGAATAGAGTTTTTGGAATAATTATTATTAGTCAGTTTTTATTAACACAATACACAAATTTTTATTGAAAAAGTACACTAATAAATAAAGCATTGTGATAGAATTTTAAAGATTTATCAGATATTTTGATTAATAAAACTTAATTTGTCTAATCAAGTCAATCATCAGTAATTATATTTAAAATCCAAATGACCTTACGTTTTATCGTTCCAAAGATCTCTTCCCAAAAGTCACGAGTACAACTCTGGATTGACCCTCGGTTACCATGTATGCCAACAAAGACCAATTTTTATTCACGAATATGTTTTTACCTCATTTTATTAAGATTGGTTCTTATAGCAAGTTACTGAGCCACAACAGATTCTTACATTGGTTTTTTATTATTGTTTTTTAGTCTATAATTTTGTGGCAGCTCTAGACGCACATAACGAGAGCGTCGTGCAATATAAAGACATTTGATGTATCCAGCTTTTATGATGCCGTTAAGACAGAAACAACGCCATTTTATGGGATTTTCCGGGCATAAGAGGCCATACTGTAATCCGCAACAGTTTATCTTAAATCTGATGATGCCGAAATGTTCAATATTATGCTAATTTTCCTAAGATATAAGCACTACTAAACAGTAATGGCTTCCAGACCTTTTGTTAACTTTACTTCTGCTTTGTTAAATAACAACCGCTTTGATTGGTCGTTTCCTTTAGGGTTTTTAGTTCCGAAGTATTCGTTCCACGAAATCCGTGGAGATGAATTTTTATCATGGAACGCGTCTGATCGATTTTGCTATATTTTCGAACCTTTACTGGCCAGCCGGCGGCTTGAGCGACAAATTTAGCTTTGGCAAAAACTTTTTATCGCCGAACTGGACACGAGTCTGCTGTTTTACCACAAAGCTACGAGATAAGCAGGTTTCGTGTCGAGCGTGCGGCTTTTGATTCCATTTTGCTTGTTTTGCACTCTTCAAAAATTACTTTATTTTATTTCAATAGCGACATCCGCAGCTAAAAAGCTTGGTTTTATTTCTTAGCTACAATATGTTTGTCTCTTTCAAACGTACACACTCTCTGTCTCCCAAATAGACCTAGAGAGCAAAGGGACCAGACTGGAATTTCTTCATGTTTACTGACGAGTGTAGAATAGACTTACTCTCAGAAACACGGCGTACTTTAGTCTGGAGGGCCTCTTCAAGGGAATAGCAATATGGCATGGGTGGCATAATGCATGGAGCTCGAACTCCCCTTATTTTTATAAATCGAACGATTACGGGTGCTTCTTATATTAGGGATGTTTTACTGCCAATTGTGCGTGTTTTTCAGGTGCAGAAGGAGAAGATTTTGTTTACATGGACGACAATGCACCCCCACATCGAACCGAGGCCGTTCGTGCTACATGTCAAGAAGAAGGTATCACGCGATTAATGTGGCCAGCGAATTTTCCAGACATGAATGTCATTGAGCATGCCTGAGAAATGCTAAAAACCCGTATTAGAATGTGAGGCAATGCCACACGGACGTTAAATGAATTAAGAGATGCGGCTAGAGAAGAATGGAAAGCAATTCCTCAAGATCTTTTCGATCATTTAATTCACAGCACGCCTTATTACCTGCATTAAAGCTCACGGTGGCAATACTGACTATTAATTTGCCAAAAACAATGTTTTTTATCTTTATGTTGTTATTTGGAAATAACGTAAGATCAAAAAAACCGCCCCAAAGTATGCCGTGGAATCGATCACGCATATCTCTCTCTCTCTCTCTCTCTCTCTCTCTCTCTCTCTCTCTCTCTCTCTCTCTCTCTCCAAGACAATATAGAGTTCACAAGACTCGATAATCGAATCCTGTGTATAGGATTATCAACAAACAAGTTTTGCACAGTCTAAGAGGGAAATGCTATTGTATATCCAATTCTGTGACGGGAAATAAGTATAGCGTTTTCTCCAAATGTGTTCAGTTTTCCAAATTAAATTTTACCTATTCTTACTTACTTATCCTCCCAGCGTAGTTTGTCCATCTCATTCCCTTCACGTGTTACTTTGCAACGACACCGACCACGTTTTGCTCTTTTGATTTTGACATGGGTACATTTAAAACATACGTTGAGCTGCCACAAAAAGACTATTGGGTCAAAGTAGAGTATAGTAGGACGGGGCACAAAGGGGTTCTTTATTACAATAAACCACACAATAGAAAATACATTAAAGGCAAAATCCCTACAATATAAATACCTTTAAATTACTGGGTCGGTTGTTTTATTCCTATTGTAAGGAGCCCAATTTTCATTCCATTATTCACATTCTCTCTCATTCGATGATATGATAAAACCCCGCCATAATAATAGGAATAAATATTTTATTACGTTCATAAACAAGTGGAAGATCGATATCGTATTACGTTTCACTTATATTTAATTTGAAATCATTTATTATGTTTGAATCTTAATAAAATCAGGTAATGATAGAATCATTCATTAAAAAATTGGAGTTCTGTTCACGATTGTTCAGGTTTGTTTACGGTATTTAGAATTCGATTGGAAAGAATACGGTGCGCTTCGTATCAATTACTAGAAATCTGTTTGTAGCATTATACGTTTTACGAAAAAGATAAGACACCCTGCAAAAGTATCGAAAACTGGACACCCTGCACATATAAAATGAGGGAAAAAAATAGATATAAAAAATTCTTTATGTTATAGACTTATAATCGACGTTGTACAATATAAAACTCCTTTACGCCGCGCTAATGTTACCCATTCTTTAAAATTTCAAAGAAATTCGCTGTTGCCCTAGCAGGACGATAAATAAAACTCATTTACTTTTTTTATTTAGAGTTATAAGGTTATTTATATTCGGGAATGATTGATGGGACTTTTTAAAATAAAATATATAAATTGGTTTTTCGCAGTGTATTCTACAAGCGAAGCAAGATTTTTATCGGTTTCCATGTTGAGCTGAAAATGCCGCGGCAAAATGGAAAATATAAAAATGTAATTAATGGAGATTTTTATCGGCGCTTGAATTAGTAATTAGAGGGCGGCAAATGCAATATATTTATGACTCGTTGTGATGCATATTCTCATAAATAAGATTTCAATATATATGCTATTGTCAATATATTTGCTATTGACGCATCGAACTGTTGTTGATATTGGAAAGACACGACATACACTGGATGAGTTTTTAAAGTTTATTAAAATTTCGTTTACAAAAGTAAGCATTTTTATTAAATTTTTGGAAATTCCTCCCATACTGGCTTATTACCCGTTCTAAATAATTGATGTCAACAAAAGGTTTATGTTTGTAAACTTTTTCTCTTAGACCAAAAGTGGTGAAAGATCTGGAGACCGCGCTGGCCAAGGTGTTTGGTGAACGTCTTTCTAACCATCTAGCTTCGAAATATTGGTTGAGAAATTCTGCAACCACCTGTGTACTGTGGCATGGTGCTTCATCCTTTTGAAACCAAATTAGTTGTCTTTGTTGCAATGGAAAATGAAGAAACATAAATAGTTCATTATTTAAAAAATTGAGGTAGAGTTGAGATGTTTCGTTTTCTCTAAAAAAGAAAGATCCAACAATTTGATCTTTATAAAGACCACACCAAACGATAGTGTTAAATGAGTTCTGATTTTTGCATTCAATGATACAATTTGGATCACTCCGCCACCGACAGTTTTAAGAAGAAATTAGACGTAAACGTCGCTTCATCTGAAAACAAAAATCTTTTATGAAATTGGAAGGTGTCCTCTAGTTCCTCTTGGTACAGCATACAAAAATTTAAAGGTAAATTGTAATTATCGGGCTTTAAAGTTAAAATAAATCATGAGGCTTTTCGATATAACTAAAATGCACTAAAATTTTTTATTAAACTTAACTTTTATTATATTCTTAAGCCCTATTTAAATTTTAGACTTTCCCTCGTATAGGGTAAAGATTTTTCAACATCTTTTCAGTTATATATTTTAGTTTAAGAACATGCAGAAGATTTCCCAGCAAAAAAAATTACCAGGTATAATAATAAAAAGAAATCCCATATGGGAAGAACTTTATTGGATACGCTGTATATATATATAACTTAAGTTTTATTTTCTGTAAAGTCCTTTTTTAAAAACAATTTTTATTACTGAAAAATTCGACTGTTACAATTCGATTCTAATTCAAGACTAAAATTATTAACAATTAAAATAAAGTTCATTCAACGTATACGCTATAATGCAATCTTGCTGATTCTGCTGAATCGACTGTTGTCGGGTGTGCTTGACCTGTGGAATGTGAAGGTGACTGACATATAACTCCTCCATCCTCAGAAAGAAGCATCCCCTGGAAGGTTGATTCTTGGGCATCGGGGTTGAAGAGGGATATCTACCCCTTGATTTTCTTCTGGTGTAGCTGTTGTCGGAGTCTTTTTCCATATCTTGGTTTTCTTAAGCCACAAATAGGTGACTGCAATAGCGACGGCAATATAAAGTGTAATGGTCCATAAGCTGGGCACATAGTAGTTTTGGGTGTATTTTTCTATAGGCATTACTGGGTTCATGGGCGGCACGTCAAAACGTAATTTTTCCAATTCAATATTGAATTTGGGTTGGTTTTCGGGTGAAAAATGGAATTTTGGTGTATTTATAACCATTGGCCTTCCATGACTAATTTCTTGAAAAACTAGTTCTTGTTTGCGGAATATTATCTTACAATAATTTTGTTTTATAAGATGTATTCCTATTAGTTCTTTTATTTCCATTTGGTTTTTGCAGTAAATTTCAAGCTTTTCTTCTTTTGGGAAGACGGCCAAAAATTGGTTAAGGTCCGGGATGATCTCCATATGATTTTCTGAAATCTGAAGTTTGCTGAAGCGGCATCTGCTGGTGCTTTGGTGAAGTAAGATGTCTTCTTCGCAGGACGTGTTAAAATTAGACTGTAGGATACTTGGGCACTGATAAGGTTTACCTTGGGTACATATGCCATTTAGAGATTTAATTACGTCATCATTTTTTGATTTTAAAAAATATTTACTATTAGGGATAATAGTGACAAATTCTGACTCATACTTAGAAGGGATCGATAAGAAATAGTAAAGATCAAAATTTGTTTCGTAGTCTATAGGCAAAGATAAAAAATAAGTAATTTTATTTAAATCGATTTTACAATTAATTTTTATAATATTTTCAAAATCTAATATATTTTCATATTTAAGTTCGAATGGAAATTGGTTTTTATAATGTGAGAATATTCTTTGTAATTCATAAAACAAATCTTTGGATTTAATTATACTGGGGTGCATGGTATTTAGTTTGCAAAAAGTTACCGAATTTTCTATATCTTGCAACGTATTTAAAATTGAATTATATAAAATAATTAGTTGGTTAAATAAATCTTTTGCAAAAAGCATATCTTGATGTGTAGCGCCGTCTTTAACAATTTGACCCAGCTGCATTATTCTTGATCTTAGAATATACTCATTATGCATAATATTTTTAACGGTTTCGTTAAAATTTTGTACAATTTGGCTGTTTAAGGAGTATTGCATTTTTAATTGATTTTCAATGCTTTTCTCATTGCTTTGTAGATGATTTAAAATCTTATAGATTTTTTCACCATCGCTAGCATCTAAATTACCAGTTACACCTTTAATTACGTAACCTAAACCATTTATTAACCCTCTTTCTGTGCGATTATTTTTATGAAAGCGAATATTTTCTATTTTTCCTAAAATACTTTTTTGGCTAAAACTTGTCATTTTATAATAATTTTCTAATTCTTTACTATAAACTGTATTATTTACAAGATAAGACTTAAGATTGCTAAATTGCATATTTAAATTGCTAAACTCGTTAAATAGAGGCTCTAAATTAAAATAATGAACAAAAGTGTGTTCCGTGCGTTGTAGTTTGGCAGGGCCCAAATTTATTGGCAGGACACCTAGATTTCTTGTAATGTTTCTTATTTCTATTCCTTGTCCGACCGTGAGGAACCTGAAATATTTTCAAAGTTATAAGTTTTCTTTTTGGGTCTTTTGACATTAGAAATGTGAATTTTCTCTGTAGTATTACCGTGTGTAGTTTTTATTTTCGCGGTTTTTAAATTTTTGTCGATAGATCTAATTTTTTCGTTTTTGTATTTGTTAAGGGTTTTACTTTGCTTTTGTTTGTTTTTAACAAAAACAGTGTCGGGGATTTCCGGTAGTTTTTCCCTATTTTCGTTGGCTTTATTTATGACGCATCCTTTTTTCTTTTGAATGTCTTCGTTAAGTTTTTGGTAAAGAATTTTTACTTTGTCGCGATGATTTAAAACATAATTATTTACAAGTTGTTTATCAATATCTAAATTAAAGGGGGATTCGGTGCCAAAATGGCCTGTTACGATTTCGTAAGGTTTTAGATTTGTGACTGAATGAATAGTGTTATTATAGGCTAGAAGTGCGTAATTTACTTTTATTTCTATGGGTTCTTTTTTGTACTCATTTTGGTTGTTAAGCAACCTTATGTGCTCTACGAGGGTAGAGTGAAAACGTTCTATGAGCCCATTTGACTCGGGGTGTTGCGAGCTTATAAAATGAATTTTAATTTTATGCGTTGACAAGAGTTCACGCACAACAGAATTCTTTATCTCAAGGCCGTTATCTGAAATGATCTGCTCAGGAATGCAATGGTGGGTGAAATATTTAACAAGGCTGTTTGCTACTTCGATACCTTGGGAAGAGATAAGTTTATATGCTTGTGCATACTTAGAGAAGGAATCAATTATTGTTAGAAATTTACAATTCTCTAAAGTGATGCTGTCTATGTGTAAAATTTGAAATGGCTTTACGGCCGTTGGGGTGACATTAAACTCTAACCTAAGAGGTCGCCTGTCATATTTTGTGGATTGACAAATTTCACATTCATTAATATAAGTTTGTATTGATTTTTGTTGATTTGGCCAATAATATGTAGTTTTTATGCGTTTTTCGGTCTCTTCGATTCCTCGATGGTTAGTTTTTCCTTCGTGGTGGTTTTGTATTGTTTGTTTAATTTCGTCCTCGGATGTCACGTCAATTAGTTTTTTAGTACATTTTATCATGTTGATTTGGGAATTTTTAAAATATTTTTGGAGGACAGAACTAAATTTTTCGTAAATTGGGTCTTCGAAATATAAGTAATATTTTATTTTTGGTACAATGACTTCTTTAATAAATTTAATTATTTCTTGTTCATAGTTGTTTTTTGAAAACTGAATAAATGTTCTTTGTTTAGTTTTATACAGGGTGACTCTACTTGGTTCTGCAGGAGCAAAATTTACTTCAGAAATTATAATTTGGTTTTTTCCAAAATTTACGGGGCAATCAATTATAGGAATGCCTATAATAGGATTTTCTAGGTTAGAATGTACAGTTTGGTCACTGTCCTCGATTGCGTTTTCTGCGTTATCGAGATCGCCTGTCTCAACTATAACTGATTGATTTTCGTTTTGATCTTGACCTAAGTTTTGATTTATTTTATCTACGTATTCGCTAAGTTTAAAAATGGAGTCCGGTCCTGTCGTCGTTTCGTTTGCGTTTAACTCTATACGCGAGAGTGCGTCGGCATTTTTGTTTAAAACGCCTTTTTTATTCACTATGTCGTAATCGTATTCCTCTAGCTTCAAACGTTCATGCCTAACTTTAGAAATATCAAACTTGTATTTTTCGAATTTTAAATGATTAAAATTTTTACAATTTTTTGGCTGCACCTCGTAATTATCAAAATCAATCACTTCTATAGGTTCTGAAAAATCAACAGTTTTTTCTAATTCCGATAAATTACGAACTGGGCAAAATGTCTGATAATTTTCGACCTTTGCAAGGCACTCCGGTATTTCAAGATCATCAAATTTTAAATAAGGAATAATAACATCGCCGTTTTGTTTATTTTTGACATTAATTCTTACAACTTGTTCGCATCTCGGTTGTAACACTATACAGTTTGTATTGTTATGCGATATGCTATGATAAAATAGTTCTACTTCTGCTTTTGTAGTACTTATAATATTTTTATGCAAGTTTACAATAGCGCCAAGTAATGTTAGATTATCCATTCCTAGTAAACAATCGAAATAATCGTGGAAATTAAAAATATAAAATTTTAATGGTTTGTTATTTACATTAAAAATGTTTGAACAAGGTATCATAGTACTAAATTTTTCTACCGTGGTACCGTGAGCTGTAGAAATTTGAAAAGGGTCATTTTTTATAGATTTTTTAAAATATTTTTCGGCAATTTTGGGTTTCACAAAAGATCTGGTACTTCCCGTATCAATTAAAATTTTTAAATTAAATTCGGGAAAAATAATGTAGGGAAGTTTACTTTCATTATTAGTGAGATTCATTAATTGGAAATTGGGTAATTCGAGGCTTCTGCCCGAAAAAACTCGTTATTGTCATAGTCTACAGGATGTTCGGTATATGGTTGGGATTCTTGGCTATCAATCTCATATTGATATTGCTCTTCACATTCAGTGGAGTCGTCAATATGATTTTGATCGTCAATATTATATAATTCCTCTACTATATAATTTAATTTATTTTTAAATTGCGAATTGGGGTGATTATTAAAACTTTGATTTTGGCCATTATTAAATGGTGGCCTAAAAGTATTTCTTGTCGAGGTACTCATAGGTGTTGGATTTGAGAAGTTTTTATTTTGATTAGGCCTAAAAACATTTGGTCTAGGCCCAGGATTTCCACTAAATTGGGGTTGGTTTTGCCTTTGTAAAAATTGTGAATTATGCGGAAAATTTGTTAACTGTAAAGGCGGTGTAATTTTTGGTTTATTTTGGAAGTTTGGAAAATTTGGTTTAGTCATAGGTTTTTGTATATTTTTAAATTTTTTATGCTGCGCCGATTCAAGTTGAAAGTCATTTGTTAACATACTAAGAGCGGTATTTAAATCCGGGGGATTTTTAGTACGCATTAAGGAACCTATTGGGTCTTTTAACCCTCTTAATAATACCCTTAAAGCTAAATTTCGACAGTACTGAGACAAGATTTGAGCTTCATTTGCTCCACTGTGTGTAGCAATATATGAAATTTGTACATTTAGAATTTGTTGCAATCTATTGTAAAAATCAAATGGTGACTCATTTTCTTGTTTCATCTCTGTCATCTCGATATTCAAGGTGTAAATGTCACGTTTATCTGCGTAAGCATTGAGAAGTGCAGTTTTTAAATCGTGCCAATTATTAATTATACAAGAAGATATATTCACAGCAGCTTCGCCTTTAATTTTTGCTAAAAGACTAGACATCAGATATTCATTCTGAAAGTCATTGAGATCTACTGTGTTGTAGAATTTATTAACCAATTTTTCTCCTACACTTAAAAATCTTGGGAGTAGTTCAGTTTCGCCATGAAATTCTGGAACCATGCCCAAATATTCTTGTTTTAATTGTGGTAAAGCCATTTTTGTATTATCAAAATTTGTATAACAGTTACAATTAAAATTTAGGGGAGATCTTGTGCGATACAAGGTTGAAATATTGGTGATTGATGAGTCTGAATCAGAATTTGTCCCTGAGTCTGAACTTTCAGAATTATATATTTTTAAAGGACCTCTATATGACATAGATACTTACAGAAAAACCAGTATCTTCTCCATGTAACGCCCTTCAATATTCACTTGAAGTTTTCACGTCACTGCGATGAGTTGCCGTCGATATTCACTCGGGGCTTCTCGTTAAGCTACTCAATTCACTTAACTGGATTTTAAGATCTGGGGATTGGAACTCGCGATTTTTTGACTTTTTGTCACTCACGAATTTTTAAAAACAGGTGTTCTATAAATTGTTGAAACAAACCGGTATTATATGCGTTAATGCCGTTAGAACATCCTACCGACTGCGCCACTTAAGTTTTATTTTCTGTAAAGTCCTTTTTTAAAAACAATTTTTATTACTGAAAAATTCGACTGTTACAATTCGATTCTAATTCAAGACTAAAATTATTAACAATTAAAATAAAGTTCATTCAACGTATACGCTATAATGCAATCTTGCTGATTCTGCTGAATCGACTGTTGTCGGGTGTGCTTGACCTGTGGAATGTGAAGGTGACTGACATATAACTTATATATATATATATATATATATATATATATATATATATATATATATATATATATATATATATATATATATATATATATATTAAATGTTAAACCAAACCATTCTATTTATTTTCCTGTTATTTACTGAAATTCTTTAAGACGACAACAGGCGGTAAGACGGTAAACCCCCTTGTTCCTTACAAACAATATTATTTTAAATTTTTAATTGAAATTAATTTAAATATTACGGATTTCAATCCTGCAAAAACCAAATTGCGCAGATCATTCAGAAAATTATTATTATAAAATCTACCTGAAGCAATAAACACCATCATCGCGTTTCTTAAAGATAGTAACTCAAAACATATATATATATATATATATATATATATATATATATATATATATATATATATATATATATATATATATATATATATATATATATATATATATTAGGGTGGTCCTTATTTTGGAAAAGTCCTGATTTTTTTGAGTGCTCCCACTAATCAAAAGTTGAGGCCTAAAAAATAATTATGAGCCCAAAAAAAGTCGAAAAAAAAATAATAAACCGTCCCCCACGCAGGTTGAATTTGTAATGGGATTTAACATGGGTTTTCAGGTTTTTAGGTTAAACCAAGCGTTGCGCGCTTGATTTTCATCGGTTCAAGGTGAAACTGGGTATCCTTAAGTTTTCAATACCGCTGAATCCAAATATCATGTCAAAAACCGGTTTTGACTCATATAAAAAAACATTACAATTTAGAATAATCAAAAAATGACTTTTTATTGACCGCTTTTTTGACAGCTGTCATGAGTCAAAACCGGTTTTTGACATGATATTTAGATTCAGCGGTATCGAAAACCTAAGGATACCAAGTTTCACCTTGAACCGATGGAAATCAAGTGCGCAACGCTTGGTTTAACCTAAAACCAGGAAAACCCATGTTAAATCCCATTACAAATTCAACCTGCGTGGGGGACGGTTTATAATTTTTTTTTTCGACTTTTTTTTGCGTCATAATTATTTTTTCGGCCTCTTCTTTTGATTTAGTGGGAGCACTCAAAAAATCGGGACTTTTCCAAAATAAGGCCCACCCTAATATATATATATATATATATATATATATATATATATATATATATATATATATATATATATATATATATATATATATATATATATATATATATACAGGGTGATTGATGGTGAGTGGCCTATTAGAAGTTCTGGCGAACTAGTCAACGGATCACTTTGAAAATTTGGTAGTTTACATAAGTGGACATGACCTTTCTTTTAAAATTATTTTTGGCCTTGCGGTGTTGCCGCTTCTACTGAAAAGTATTAGCACCTATGATAATTTAAATGGAACACCCGGTATATTATATTTTTTTTAGAATCCCTGTTGGTTTGTTAATAAGTTTCGTTAACATATTCCTATGTCTATCTAGTATCGTTGTCGAGATAATAATTATTTTCTTCTTTTTTTCTCGGAAAACATGGTAGTCAATAAGGGCTGATATTTTTGAACTCATGACAGATAGGACACTAGAATTTGGTGGAGAGCTAGGTAATACCACGAGGCTATTCACTCGGTGTCCAAATCGTAGTTATATTTGTACAGGGTGTTTCAAAAATAAACATATTTTGATGGTTTGGAAAAATGATTAAAAGTACATTTTTTTAAATGGAACACCCTGTATTTTAACCGCGGTCCTAAAAGCTCTGTAAATTTCCTATCTTTCAATATATCATGTCCCTATACCTATCTCGAATAGTTTTTGACTTATTAGCATTTATTTGGACAATTTAACTATTACAGATAACATTCACGAGTTTTTAGGAAAATTTGAAAAGTAGCCTTTGGAAACTGTTGTTTTTAAATGGATGACACTTTTCTATTATTTATTCCGTTTCGTTGTCAGTTGGTTGCCGTACTTGAAAATTCTAATTTAAGGTTTTAAGAGAAATGGAAGAAAACAATAATTATTCAAATACAGTACTTATGAATTTATTTGTTTTACATGGTCAGTGTGATAAGATCATTAGTCGTACTTGTAGAAAATTCAATGAAATGTATCCAAATTTGCCATCAATGAACAATAAGAAATTTAGACAAATTTTAAACAATTAGTAAATTCTTAAATGCTTAAAATTACTTAATCATATTTAAGTTGTAGTGTACATAATAATATTTTTTTGACTTCTAACAAAATTACCAAGAAAAAAGTAAAAAACATTTAATTAGTTTTTAATAAATGTTCAAAACGTTGGCCGTTGACATCTAAGCATTTTAAAATTCGCTTGTTTACACCATGTCCAGTAGCAAGTCTAAGTTCACCAGCATCCAAATTTTGAAATGCCCGATTCACCCGATCTTCTAACTCTTCCCTTGAATTTACCGGTGTCTTGTAAATAATATTCTTGAGAGTGCCCCAAAGGTAAAAATCCAGAGGTGTTAAATCTGGGGACCTTGCAGGCCAATTCCAAGGTCCCAAACGCCTGAACCAACGATCTTCAAACATTCTCTGTATTTCCGCACTAACTTCGTCAGTGCAGTGAGCGGGAGCCCCGTCCAATTGGTACCAGCAGCTGCGATACTGGGCGAGAGGAAGGTTGTCCACGAAATTTTCGACAAATGTAGTTAAAATTTCTAAGTATTTTCTGGAAGTTAAATTTTCATCATATATCAAATATTGAATTTTGTTGTCCATCATTACACAAAAAACATTAAATCGAAAATTTTCTTGAAATCCAGTATCTCTCGTTACATGAGGATTTTCCTTCGCCCAATAATGAATATTTTTCCTATTAAAAATTCCTTCGCGAGAAAATTTTGATTCATCAGTCCAAATGATTTTCCTTAAAAATTGTGGATCTTCCTGAATATGAACTAACAAGTTTTCGCAAAATAAAACTCTTTGTGGACAGTCCTCAGGCTTAAGACATTGAACTTTGGTATACTTATAATCATGCATATTATGTTTAGCCAATATTTTTTGCACGCAGAAATAGGTTAAGCCCAAATCTTCTTTGGCACATCTTATTGAAGCCTGCGGATAGGCATGAAAATAAGCCAAAACGTTAATTTCGTTGTCCTCACTAGATGTTACAGGTCTGGGTAAATTTCTGGGAACTTTCAAGGAAGAACCAAAATTTTTGAAATTGCTTTGAATTCGTCTAAATTTCTTATTGTTCATTGATGGCAAATTTGGATACATTTCATTGAATTTTCTACAAGTACGACTAATGATCTTATCACACTGACCATGTAAAACAAATAAATTCATAAGTACTGTATTTGAATAATTATTGTTTTCTTCCATTTCTCTTAAAACCTTAAATTAGAATTTTCAAGTACGGCAACCAACTGACAACGAAACGGAATAAATAATAGAAAAGTGTCATCCATTTAAAAACAACAGTTTCCAAAGGCTACTTTTCAAATTTTCCTAAAAACTCGTGAATGTTATCTGTAATAGTTAAATTGTCCAAATAAATGCTAATAAGTCAAAAACTATTCGAGATAGGTATAGGGACATGATATATTGAAAGATAGGAAATTTACAGAGCTTTTAGGACCGCGGTTAAAATACAGGGTGTTCCATTTAAAAAAATGTACTTTTAATCATTTTTCCAAACCATCAAAATATGTTTATTTTTGAAACACCCTGTACAAATATAACTACGATTTGGACACCGAGTGAATAGCCTCGTGGTATTACCTAGCTCTCCACCAAATTCTAGTGTCCTATCTGTCATGAGTTCAAAAATATCAGCCCTTATTGACTACCATGTTTTCCGAGAAAAAAAGAAGAAAATAATTATTATCTCGACAACGATACTAGATAGACATAGGAATATGTTAACGAAACTTATTAACAAACCAACAGGGATTCTAAAAAAAATATAATATACCGGGTGTTCCATTTAAATTATCATAGGTGCTAATACTTTTCAGTAGAAGCGGCAACACCGCAAGGCCAAAAATAATTTTAAAAGAAAGGTCATGTCCACTTATGTAAACTACCAAATTTTCAAAGTGATCCGTTGACTAGTTCGCCAGAACTTCTAATAGGCCACTCACCATCAATCACCCTGTATATATATATATATATATATATATATATATATGTGTGTCTTTTAACAACTTAGACACCGAGGAAGACGAAACAGTAGTTCTCCAGATAATTCCAAACATACTTAAATATATATATATATATATATATATATATATATATATATATATATATATATATATATATATATATATATATAATTAGTCATTTGTAGCTTAAATAAATATATTTAATTCACTTCGACAAATAAAATTTTCAGGAAATCTTTCTTGTGTAAATTCGAACGCGTGTTTGCCTGTTTTCTTTTTCTACGCTGAATTGATATAATAATTCCTCGACTCAGTGCTAAACCGATACAAAACGGATCCAAGCGATCGGATTAGACAAATTGCCAATGTTGGAAAACGGGTTTGATCTAATTAAATCTCCACCCCTGGCGGCTTTCAATGAACCATGGAGAAAAACCTTTTTAAACGGAATGGATAATCTATTTTTACGGCGCTTGGCGGCGCGGCGTAGAGTGAAATGCACTTCTGTGGTACATTAGCTCCTTTATCGGCTTTCCATTTTTCGGAAAACTCAATTCAAATAATTTTATGCACAGTTCTTCCGACGATTTTTTAACATGAAAAATTTTAACTGTGCGTGGACGCCACAGACTTGAATAGTGTCGCAAACTACTGCACTGGGGCCCAACATCTTGCAAAAGTTATAATAATATGCGACAACTAGGTTCCGCCCACGACTTCATCCGCGTGGTATAGATGATAGTGTATCTAGGTCATCTTCCTCCTCTCCATTAGCATTTTATGTGGGCGCATTTTACATAAATTTATTAACCTTAATGCAGAAGATTGACTTACGTTGTTATGTCTTGCCAGATTCCTAACTGGAATGACAGGGTTTTCCTGGAGACTAAGCAAGATATTTAATTGTATTTTCCTGCATTACACGAGGTTGTCGTTGTCTTGGTACATCCCTCACCCGGCCCAATTTTAATTTTTCTAATGGTGCTTTGCGAAATTGGTGATAAATCAGGATTCTTGAAACAAATCGCCATACCGTATTATCATTAAAATTTCAGTTCTGTGTGATTTCGTTAAATAAGGCATTGTACAGAAACTACACAGAAAAAACACTATCGTATATTGAATTGGATACCCATTCACTCAATGACACACTCTATTCCGTATTGCACAATACAAATTCGGTTTATTTCAATGACTAGTTTATCATAGTTAAACAATAGGTTATAAGATTGCTTGAAATATAAGGTTTCATTGGTTTTTAATGGATTGTTCAAATATAACAATTATTTGATGCCACTAAGATCCTGTTCTAAATTCAATGCAAACTATCATTGGTTTCACAAGAAGTTTATTTGTAAGAATATGCACCTCATTTGATGCAAAATAGCTATTATTGTTTCAATTACAACAGTAGAAAACATTTTTAATTCACTCATATTCGTGTTTTGAAGAACAATTACTCTTATTTAATATAATGAAGAATTTCTATTACCTCAATTATACTTATATTTCAAACAAATGAAACACGCTTTATTATTTTAAAATAATTTTTATTTAGTATTATTAAATATATATTGTTTAGACTTCTGTAAACATGTTAATTATAAAAAACACATTTTATTACACCACACTGACGCGAGCACGTAAACTTTTTATATTTATTTCACTCTAAATAGAGGATCTGCTTCTTTGTAAAACTGTCTGCTTTGAGTTGTATGAGTACATGATGCTAGATGGAACAAATTTGACACTGCATTCGAATCTCCTAAATTTACAGCTAGATTTGGTGGAAACCATGTCTAAAAAATACAAATTCAACAATAAACTTGCGATCAGATTTAATGTTAATAGTTTTTTAACAATACGTATCGGCTGAGTAAACAGTCATATAAAATAGACTAACCAAGAGAGATTTACAAATAAAAAAAAACACGCTTATAACTGCAAAGCTTTTTAGATTTGTTTTACTTACCATAAATCACTGAAATAAGTTGCTCCAATCTCCAGTCTTGCAAAAGATCTATTATTTTTGGCGTACGACTATTCAACGAACAAAGAAAAATTCTGACCTCTCCAAGGGTGTCCGCGAGCAATCGAAATAATATTTCAACCAACAATAGGATCCATTGAATTAATATTTTTTATTATTTCTCTAATACCTTATATGTTTTAAAGGAGTATTTATTTTAATTGAAATGATATAAGGATTATTGACTTAATTTTCACATTTTTTATTTAAACCGCAGTTCTTGTTCGTTTAATAAAATATATTGTAATTTAAATCACACCGCCTACAAATAGCTATTTTTCGCCCAATTATATTTAAGCATTCCAATCAAATAGTTTAATATTTAGGCTCTAACAATTGTACACTCCAAGGAATATTAGAAATTTATTGGATTCCAATAGTATTTTGGTCATTGAAATAATGGTAATATAGTTTTCAAAGAAGTAGGTATACTTTTGAAGTCCAATAATAAGTCTATATTAAAGCAATATTTTTTTTTTGATTATTTCATTGATGATTTGTTGAGACAATATTACCTTTAATATAACTAATGTGACAGTGGTCAAAAACAGTACTATTATTGAAAATAGCACAGCAGATTTTTCTGTGTAGGAGTATGAGTGGACCTTACACGATCAATAATATTCATAATATCAGTATTGACAATACAGCTGTCAATCCTCGTGCCAACCAGTCTCAATACTGCCCTATCTTACACGATCAATATTATTGTAAATATAATATTATTATATGAAATTATTTAAAAATCACATTTTTTTTGTTGCTTATCAGGTAACAGAAATTTAAAAGTAAATAGTGGGTTATATTCCTTTTTTATGCCCTTTTCCGAGGACTATCACAATACATGCATTTGCATTTGAAAACGAAAAGTTGAGTTAGTTTCCTGACGGGTAAAATTCACGGAAATGCAAAAATAACACTGGAGAATAAAAAAAAACGTACCCGTGTTTCTTAATTTTTTCACGGAATGGATGGATTATTTATTACCGAATTTATTCCAGTTAAAAAATTAACCCTGTATATCTTTATCTTTTTTTTACTCGAATTTTTTATCAATGCCCCATCTAACGCCACCACAAAAACCTTTTTTACCCTTTTATAATTATAGTCATTAATATCTTTGTATGTCCACCGATATGGGTAAAATCGATAGCCTATTATATTCCTATTAACCTCTGTTAATGCGGTTTTATCGGGTTTAGTCTGTTATAAAATCATATCGTTTGGTGCGTGTATGCCATTAAATTTTATATCGATGAGAATGGGAAACGTTTAACGATAATAAATTTGTATTTGTACTCTTGTCCCTTTTGTAGGCAGTATGTTACGACGTATTCCTTAATTTACGTCATAAAACTAAGAAGGAACTGACAACACAGATCAAGACAGGGTGTCCCAATAGATTCGGGATTTACATTTAGGGGGCCCGGGTCTCTAGATGGCACAAGAAAAATATAAAGTTTCTAGGTTAACTTATTGAAAAATGGGGCCAAATTTAAATCACGAATTAGTAGTACCTATTGGAAAACCTTTAATTTGCAGAAAAAGGCAAAATACCACCAAAATACACAGTAACAATTTTTCTTTTTGCAATCTATTTGATCTCTTTTTTACTATTTGCCAGCCGTCACAAAACAAAACATAAAAACAAAAATAACACGACTAATTTCGGCATTGTGCGTGTCAACTTATAATTTACCCGAGTGTTGTAATTTCCACCCTCTTGTGCCTTGTGATGATATACTGAAACAGGTCAACATATTTTATGACGGTGCTTTCAAAAAAAGTGCTAAAGTTCTGAAATTCGATGTTACATAAATACTCTAAATCGCCAATAATAAAAAAAATTGCAGAGTTTCTCAGTGAAAGACTTTAAATACTTACAGAAACTTGAAATTTTGCACACAAGCTTCTATATGAGTGTTAGATAGTAGACCCGATGCAGAGTCAGTGGCGTAGCCAAGGGGAGGTAAAGGGAGGCGATACCCACCGCCCTTTACTGGTCGGCGCCCACAAGCCCATGTAATCGGATTCCAAAATCCGATACAGTGTGTTACAAAAAATGTTAAGAAATTTTAAGGGCATTCTACATCTAAAAATATTAAAATAAGGTTATATAAGCATGGATCCTTAAACGCTTTTTTTTCGAGATACAGGGTGTTTAATATTTTAATTTTTAAATGATTCTTTTTAATTTCTCGAAAATGCGATATTGACATGAATTTTGGTACACGCCAGTATGTAATCAAAGGGTACCTTTACGTGCAAATATGTTTTTTTCTAAAGTACTTGCATCAGTGGCGTGCGTGTGGGTAAGTCTTTATTTTTAGCGAAAAAAATAGCACGCCAGTGATTTTTTGGAAAATTGATATCGTTTTCTTTAAACTCAATTACTTCTGCGTGAAAAGTATCTCTGACGCACCGTTTTCGAGATAAAAATTATTTATTTCTTACAATAAAAACAAATAATGAAAATGATTTAAAAAATTTTTTTTTATCAGAAAACGGTGCTTTTTGATTTAAGTTTATAGTATATAGATGCTGGAAATCGCTTCTCCGGTCTTCAAAACATGCTCTAAATCGTCTTCGCATATTTCTCCTAACTCTTCAGAATGAGGAATTGAGGTGTGAAAATATTAAACACCCTGTAACCCAAGCTAACACTCTGTATCTCGAAAAAGAAGCGTTTGATGTTTATATAAACTTATTTTCATATTTTTAGATATAGAATCTGCCCTTAAAATTCTTTAACATATTTTTGTAACACCCTGTATAACCGCTAATACGTATAACATAAGCTTGAGAGCATAAGATAAATAAAAATAAATTTAACAAAACATTCAAAATTATAGACATTTATTAATACTGTGGTTGGCGTTGGGCCCCCTAGAGGACTGGGCCCCCCTTCTGAGCGGTGTTTGCTGGGTGTACTTTACGCCACCGATGGTGCCCCTAAATAATTTTGCCCCCTTCCCCCTACAGTCTAGCTACGCCACTGGCAGTTGTGTATAACGATTACGCCTCATACTTTGCCAAGCTCATATTTTTTATCCATGCTCAATTTAATCTATCTCTTCTATATTCCTATAAAGAATTTCCATGTCTAATAATACTAAAGAACACTCGACTTCGAAAACGGCCAATAAATTAAGCTCTATTCATCCAAAAGCTTTATATAAGACTAATTGAAAATATGGCTGTGCCTCAATTAGCAATTATTCAAAACGTATAATTTTGACCTCTTTGTTTTAATAACCCACATAAGAGCCTTTGGAGTTAATTAATCTATTTTTCTTGGCCTCTTTTTCCAAGATCCTTACCCGACGATGTGAATAAGGCTTTAATTGAGATGACGAAATCAATAGAAAAGAGAAGAAAGTTGACCATTTTCCGTAATTTCATTAAAGTAGCGAATTCTGGCAGTTTTTCAAAAATATCCTTTTGAAGACAAATACAGTCTGTCCCGCTTTTCATAAATCCACTCCAATTTCTCTGTTATTAATAATGGGATTTTCTTCAAATTTGGGTGGTAATTGTATATAGGAAAAATGAAATATTTAGTATAGTAAAAATTTACATTTATCAGTGCTGTTTTAGGGGCAGGAGGAGTTCGTTTTTTCGGAAAAAGTGCATTAGGGTTTATTTTAGATAATTTTTGTTGTCATATTTAGATTTAGTATCCCCAAAAAACCCTTAATCCATATTCTGAAAAACTGAATCAGGCAGGAAGGAAAAAATTATGAATTTAATAAAAACTAATAAATAATACGCACAAGCTTCAATATTTATTCCCAAGCACTCCTTGACATTAATGAAAATAACGCGCACAAAAATAACACTGGTCGGCCTGCTTTCTGAAGTCGAATTTTGGAAGGAAATTTGTCATTCATAACTTTTTCCTTCCTGCTTTAATCAGTTTTTAAGAATACGGATTAAGGGGTTTTTGGGGTTGCTGAATGTAAATATGATAACAAAAATTATTTAAAATAAGCCCTAATATATTTTTTCCAGAAAATCGAGCGCCCCCAAACCCCAACCCTCTAAAACAGCAATTTTTACTATGCTAAATATTGCATTTCTTCAACATACAATTACCACCCAAATGTGAAGCAAATTGCATTATTAATAACAGGGAAATTAGGGTCGATGTATGAAAAGCGGGGCACACTGTATTGAAAAAAAAAATTGAACTCTGTAACGCAATTCTCCCCTCAATTTTTTCTTGTGGGGCTTCCTCAATGACAAAGTCTATTTTAACACTCCGAAGACGATTAATGACTTGAACCAAAACATTCGTCAAGTTGTTAATGAATCTGAACCGCAATGATGCCAAAATATTATTGACAAGGGTCTAGAAATGCGACATTTTCTTACTGGCAAAGTTGATCTTAGAGCGCCTATTGGGTGATCTGACCCTTCCCCCCGGTCTAAAATTGCCCGTAGAAGACTTGAAAATATTATTATCAAATTATTTACGGTTTGTTAAACTCGTTATAGAATTCTGATTATCGAAATCATTAAAAAAGCATTAGGGTCTGATTTTGTTTCATCGGTATCTGAGTGAAGATTTTCCAGTAATAAAACCACAATTCGGTTTGCTTATTAACATGGTAATAGGAACAAATATTCGAATGTTTTTTATGCAAAAATGGAAGAATTTTTTTGAACAAGACACACATTTTCTACCCAAAAAAATATAGTTATTTCAATGAAATAACTAAATAAATACTTATAAGAATTTGTGATAAAACTTCCTTCTTTCTTAATAATGATTTTATGAAATCTAAATATGTAAAGTACGTATGTTAGAACAAAGTATGGCTGCTCTCTCATTCGGCATTCAACGACGCATTTGTAACTCAGAGAATAGCTAGTTTTGTATACCTAAAGAATCTTCAGGCTATAAAAGAGACACTGTTTCTACCAGAATCTGCTGTTGGGACAACATTTACAAATGCTTAAGGAATAAACTTAATAAAAATTTAAAAAAAAACGTATACTTTACGCACAATGCTCTATAGTATGAGACTGTTTCCTTTCCATACATTTATGGTAAACTTCTGAATAAATTTTGCTTCATAACTTTGTTCCTTTTTGAAACGAATTCTGTCGATATATCACCGTCAACTCCTTTGTATCTGTCGTAAGAGTTTTTTTATGTTAAAGAACTTTTTCGGGAGGAGATTTATAATTTTAGAGCTGTTCACGTGGCATAAGGACGTATCAAGACTGGAGGTTACAGAGAATTTTTTGGATAAACACCTGATGTGAACAGATAGGGTAGGTATATGAAGGTGAAATTTATGTGTATATAATAAGGAATAAGTACATATTTTTTTATTTCATAAATCGTTTAAGGAAGTCATTACAAAACCAAAAAAAAATTATTTTCAAGAAAATTACTAGGATAATTTAGCTACAAAAATATTCACTTTTCGGTATAATTTATTACAATTTAACAAGCAGCCATTTGTCTTTGGTGAATAATGATGTCAGGAGATCAGAAAAAATAAGTGTCAATCTACATGTTACCGTAAAGCTTAATCTAAATTCGAACAGGTTTGTTTCTCTCGGATATAGTCAGAGAGGGAGCAATCGAATTTTTTGGGGTGATAGAGGAATAGTTTCACGGCTTTTAATTTTTCGTGGGGTCAAAATGGTTCAAAACCACCTGAATCCTTATACAGTAAGGATTTGAACAAATCATGGTAAAGCAACTATTCTCCGGGCTATATGCCCCTCCGAGCGCTGGATTGCATATCAAAATTTGCCGAATTTTTTTCTAACACAGTTAGATAATAAAATACTTGTTTTGAATGCAAGAAATTACTAAGGAGAAGGAAGCTTTTCCTTTAGTTAGGATGTCGTCACCTGCAGACCGGTTTCGAACGCTTTGGTTCTCATCAGTACAGCATAGACGAACATACCTACTTTCCGAAAAAGTATATCCTTAAAGCTACAATGTCGAACTGCTTAAGCAAAGGCTTCCTTCTTCCTAGTAGTTTCTTGCATTCAAAACAAGTGTTTTATTATCTAACCCTGTTAGAGGAAAATGCGGCAAATTTTGATATGTAATTCAATGCTCGGAGAGGCATATAGCCCGGAGAATGGCTGTTTTACTATAATTTGTCCAAATCCTTATTATATAAGGAATTTTCAGGTGGTTTGGAGGACTTATTCTCAATTTTATGTATCTATAAATATGTACCCTGACAAGTAGACTTTATTCATATTTTTACTACAAATTAGTTGACGATTTATTGCGCTTTTGTCTCTCTTCAATTTGCCGGGTAACAAATACTGGTATACAATTTTTCCCATTATTATAATTTCTCTATTCTATAATATCTTCTATAATTTTTATAGTTTGTATCCAGAGTCGTTCACTTGCAAGCCGTTTTAGTTTTTTTACAAATTTGGCTGCTAACTTAAATTTTTACAATTCGTCGAAAACTAAAAATATAAACAGATTAATATTTAGAAGATCAGTTAAGGCCTACTAGCACTATAGTTTGTATCCAGAGTCGTACACCTGCAAGCAGTTTTAGTTTTTTACAAATTTGGCTGCTAACTTAAATCTTCACGAGTCCTCGAAAACTAGACATATAAACAGATTCAAACTTACAAGGTAAGTTGAGGGCTACTAGTAGTATAGTTTGTACCCAGCGGCGTTCCTTGCAAGCCGTTTCAGTTTTTTACAAATTTGGCTGCTAACTTAATTTTTACTCGCAATATCTCGAAAACTAGACGTATAAACTAGACATACAAACAGATTAAAATTTACAGCGTAATTTAAGGGCTACTAGAAGTATAGTTTGTATCTAGCAGCGTTCCTTGCAAGCCTTTTCAGTTTTTTTACAAATTTGGCTGCTAACTTAATTTTTACAATTTCTCGAAAACTAGACATATAAACAGATTAAAATTTACGGGATAAGTTAAGGCCTACTAGCACTATAGTTTGTATCCAGAGTCGTTCACTTGCAAGCCGTTTCAGGTTTTTACAAATTTGGCTGCTAACTTAAATTTTTACAATTTCTCGAAAACTAGACATATGAACAGATTAAAATTTACAGGGTATGTTAAGGGCTACTAGCAGTATAGTTGTATCCAGCGGCGTTCCTTGCAAGTTTCAGTTTTTTTACAAATTTGGCTGCTAACCTAATTTTTACAATTTCTCGAAAACTAGACATATAAACAGAATAAAATTTACGGGGTAAGTTAAGGGCTACTAGCAGTATAGTTTGTATCCAGCAGCGTTCCTTGCAAGCCGTTTAGGTATATAATATCTCGAAAACTAGGCATATAAACAGATTAAAATTTACGGGGTAAGTTAAGGGCTACTAGCAGTATAGTTTGTATCCAGCAGCGTTCCTTGCAAGCCGTTTAGGTATATAATATCTCGAAAACTAGGCATATAAACAGATTAAAATTTACGGGGTAAGTTAAGGGCTACTAGCAGTATAGTTTGTATCCAGCAGCGTTCCTTGCAAGCCGTTTAGGTATATAATATCTCGAAAACTAGGCATATAAACAGATTAAAATTTACGGGGTAAGTTAAGGGCTACTAGCAGTATAGTTTGTATCCAGCAGCGTTCCTTGCAAGCCGTTTAGGTATATAATATCTCGAAAACTAGGCATATAAACAGATTAAAATTTACGGGGTAAGTTAAGGGCTACTAGCAGTATAGTTTGTATCCAGCAGCGTTCCTTGCAAGCCGTATAGGTATATAATATCTCGAAAACTAGGCATATAAACAGATTAAAATTTACGGGGTAAGTTAAGGGCTACTAGCAGTATAGTTGTATCCAGCGGCGTTCCTTGCAAGTTTCAGTTTTTTTACAAATTTGGCTGCTAACCTAATTTTTACAATTTCTCGAAAACTAGACATATAAACAGAATAAAATTTACGGGGTAAGTTAAGGGCTACTAGCAGTATAGTTTGTATCCAGCAGCGTTCCTTGCAAGCCGTTTAGGTATATAATATCTCGAAAACTAGGCATATAAACAGATTAAAATTTACTGGGTAAGTTAAGGGCTACTAGCAGTATAGTTTGTATCCAGCAGCGTTCCTTGCAAGCCGTTTAGGTATATAATATCTCGAAAACTAGGCATATAAACAGATTAAAATTTACGGGGTAAGTTAAGGGCTACTAGCAGTATAGTTTGTATCCAGCAGCGTTCCTTGCAAGCCGTTTAGGTATATAATATCTCGAAAACTAGGCATATAAACAGATTAAAATTTACGGGGTAAGTTAAGGGCTACTAGCAGTATAGTTTGTATCCAGCAGCGTTCCTTGCAAGCCGTTTAGGTATATAATATCTCGAAAACTAGGCATATAAACAGATTAAAATTTACGGGGTAAGTTAAGGGCTACTAGCAGTATAGTTTGTATCCAGCAGCGTTCCTTGCAAGCCGTTTAGGGATATAATATCTCGAAAACTAGGCATATAAACAGATTAAAATTTACGGGGTAAGTTAAGGGCTACTAGCAGTATAGTTTGTATCCAGCAGCGTTCCTTGCAAGCCGTTTAGGTATATAATATCTCGAAAACTAGGCATATAAACAGATTAAAATTTACGGGGTAAGTTAAGGGCTACTAGCAGTATAGTTTGTATCCAGCAGCGTTCCTTGCCAGCCGTTTAGGTATATAATATCTCGAAAACTAGGCATATAAACAGATTAAAATTTACGGGGTAAGTTAAGGGCTACTAGCAGTATAGTTTGTATCCAGCAGCGTTCCTTGCAAGCCGTTTAGGTATATAATATCTCGAAAACTAGGCATATAAACAGATTAAAATTTACGGGGTAAGTTAAGGGCTACTAGCAGTATAGTTTGTATCCAGCAGCGTTCCTTGCCAGCCGTTTAGGTATATAATATCTCGAAAACTAGGCATATAAACAGATTAAAATTTACGGGGTAAATTAAGGGCTACTAGCAGTATAGTTTGTATCCAGCAGCGTTCCTTGCAAGCCGTTTAGGTATATAATATCTCGAAAACTAGGCATATAAACAGATTAAAATTTACGGGGTAAGTTAAGGGCTACTAGCAGTATAGTTTGTATCCAGCAGCGTTCCTTGCCAGCCGTTAAGGTATATAATATCTCGAAAACTAGGCATATAAACAGATTAAAATTTACGGGGTAAGTTAAGGGCTACTAGCAGTATAGTTTGTATCCAGCAGCGTTCCTTGCAAGCCGTTTAGGTATATAATATCTCGAAAACTAGGCATATAAACAGATTAAAATTTACGGGGTAAGTTAAGGGCTACTAGCAGTATAGTTTGTATCCAGCAGCGTTCCTTGCCAGCCGTTTAGGTATATAATATCTCGAAAACTAGGCATATAAACAGATTAAAATTTACGGGGTAAGTTAAGGGCTACTAGCAGTATAGTTTGTATCCAGCAGCGTTCCTTGCCAGCCGTTTAGGTATATAATATCTCGAAAACTAGGCATATAAACAGATTAAAATTTACGGGGTAAGTTAAGGGCTACTAGCAGTATAGTTTGTATCCAGCAGCGTTCCTTGCAAGCCGTTTAGGTATATAATATCTCGAAAACTAGGCATATAAACAGATTAAAATTTACGGGGTAAGTTAAGGGCTACTAGCAGTATAATTTGTATCCAGCAGCGTTCCTTGCCAGCCGTTTAGGTATATAATATCTCGAAAACTAGGCATATAAACAGATTAAAATTTACGGGGTAAGTTAAGGGCTACTAGCAGTATAGTTTGTATCCAGCAGCGTTCCTTGCAAGCCGTTTAGGTATATAATATCTCGAAAACTAGGCATATAAACAGATTAAAATTTACGGGGTAAGTTAAGGGCTACTAGCAGTATAGTTTGTGTCCAGCAGCGTTCCTTGCCAGCCGTTTAGGTATATAATATCTCGAAAACTAGGCATATAAACAGATTAAAATTTACGGGGTAAGTTAAGGGCTACTAGCAGTATAGTTTGTATCCAGCAGCGTTCCTTGCCAGCCGTTTAGGTATATAATATCTCGAAAACTAGGCATATAAACAGATTAAAATTTACGGGGTAAGTTAAGGGCTACTAGCAGTATAGTTTGTATCCAGCAGCGTTCCTTGCAAGCCGTTTAGGTATATAATATCTCGAAAACTAGGCATATAAACAGATTAAAATTTACGGGGTAAGTTAAGGGCTACTAGCAGTATAGTTTGTATCCAGCAGCGTTCCTTGCAAGCCGTTTAGGTATATAATATCTCGAAAACTAGGCATATAAACAGATTAAAATTTACGGGGTAAGTTAAGGGCTACTAGCAGTATAGTTTGTATCCAGCAGCGTTCCTTGCCAGCCGTTTAGGTATATAATATCTCGAAAACTAGGCATATAAACAGATTAAAATTTACGGGGTAAGTTAAGGGCTACTAGCAGTATAGTTTGTATCCAGCAGCGTTCCTTGCAAGCCGTTTAGGTATATAATATCTCGAAAACTAGGCATATAAACAGATTAAAATTTACGGGGTAAGTTAAGGGCTACTAGCAGTATAGTTTGTATCCAGCAGCGTTCCTTGCAAGCCGTTTAGGTATATAATATCTCGAAAACTAGGCATATAAACAGATTAAAATTTACGGGGTAAGTTAAGGGCTACTAGCAGTATAGTTTGTATCCAGCAGCGTTCCTTGCCAGCCGTTTAGGTATATAATATCTCGAAAACTAGGCATATAAACAGATTAAAATTTACGGGGTAAGTTAAGGGCTACTAGCAGTATAGTTTGTATCCAGCAGCGTTCCTTGCAAGCCGTTTAGGTATATAATATCTCGAAAACTAGGCATATAAACAGATTAAAATTTACGGGGTAAGTTAAGGGCTACTAGCAGTATAGTTTGTATCCAGCAGCGTTCCTTGCCAGCCGTTTAGGTATATAATATCTCGAAAACTAGGCATATAAACAGATTAAAATTTACGGGGTAAGTTAAGGGCTACTAGCAGTATAGTTTGTATCCAGCAGCGTTCCTTGCCAGCCGTTTAGGTATATAATATCTCGAAAACTAGGCATATAAACAGATTAAAATTTACGGGGTAAGTTAAGGGCTACTAGCAGTATAGTTTGTATCCAGCAGCGTTCCTTGCAAGCCGTTTAGGTATATAATATCTCGAAAACTAGGCATATAAACAGATTAAAATTTACGGGGTAAGTTAAGGGCTACTAGCAGTATAGTTTGTATCCAACAGCGTTCCTTGCAAGCCGTTTAGGTATATAATATCTCGAAAACTAGGCATATAAACACATTAAAATTTACGGGGTAAGTTAAGGGCTACTAGCAGTATAGTTTGTATCCAGCAGCGTTCCTTGCCAGCCGTTTAGGTATATAATATCTCGAAAACTAGGCATATAAACAGATTAAAATTTACGGGGTAAGTTAAGGGCTACTAGCAGTATAGTTTGTATCCAGCAGCGTTCCTTGCAAGCCGTTTAGGTATATAATATCTCGAAAACTAGGCATATAAACAGATTAAAATTTACGGGGTAAGTTAAGGGCTACTAGCAGTATAGTTTGTATCCAGCAGCGTTCCTTGCCAGCCGTTTAGGTATATAATATCTCGAAAACTAGGCATATAAACAGATTAAAATTTACGGGGTAAGTTAAGGGCTACTAGCAGTATAGTTTGTATCCAGCAGCGTTCCTTGCAAGCCGTTTAGGTATATAATATCTGAAAAACTAGGCATATAAACAGATTAAAATTTACGGGGTAAATTATGGGCTACTAGCAGTATAGCTTGTATCCAGCAGCGTTCCTTGCAAGCCGTTTAGGTATATAATATCTCGAAAACTAGACATATGAACAGATTAAAATTTACAGGGTATGTTAAGGGCTACTAGCAATATAGTTTGTATCCAGCAGCGTTCCTTGCAAGCCGTTTAGGTATATAATATCTCGAAAACTAGGCATATAAACAGATTAAAATTTACGGGGTAAGTTAAGGGCTACTAGCAGTATAGTTTGTATCCAGCAGCGTTCCTTGCAAGCCGTTTAGGTATATAATATCTCGAAAACTAGGCATATAAACAGATTAAAATTTACGGGGTAAGTTAAGGGCTACTAGCAGTATAGTTTGTCTCCAGCAGCGTTCCTTGCCAGCCGTTTAGGTATATAATATCTCGAAAACTAGGCATATAAACAGATTAAAATTTACGGGGTAAGTTAAGGGCTACTAGCAGTATAGTTTGTATCCAGCAGCGTTCCTTGCAAGCCGTTTAGGTATATAATATCTCGAAAACTAGGCATATAAACAGATTAAAATTTACGGGGTAAGTTAAGGGCTACTAGCAGTATAGTTTGTATCCAGCAGCGTTCCTTGCAAGCCGTTTAGGTATATAATATCTCGAAAACTAGGCATATAAACAGATTAAAATTTACGGGGTAAGTTAAGGGCTACTAGCAGTATAGTTTGTATCCAGCAGCGTTCCTTGCCAGCCGTTTAGGTATATAATATCTCGAAAACTAGGCATATAAACAGATTAAAATTTACGGGGTAAGTTAAGGGCTACTAGCAGTATAGTTTGTATCCAGCAGCGTTCCTTGCAAGCCGTTTAGGTATATAATATCTCGAAAACTAGGCATATAAACAGATTAAAATTTACGGGGTAAGTTAAGGGCTACTAGCAGTATAGTTTGTATCCAGCAGCGTTCCTTGCCAGCCGTTTAGGTATATAATATCTCGAAAACTAGGCATATAAACAGATTAAAATTTACGGGGTAAGTTAAGGGCTACTAGCAGTATAGTTTGTATCCAGCAGCGTTCCTTGCCAGCCGTTTAGGTATATAATATCTCGAAAACTAGGCATATAAACAGATTAAAATTTACGGGGTAAGTTAAGGGCTACTAGCAGTATAGTTTGTATCCAGCAGCGTTCCTTGCAAGCCGTTTAGGTATATAATATCTCGAAAACTAGGCATATAAACAGATTAAAATTTACGGGGTAAGTTAAGGGCTACTAGCAGTATAGTTTGTATCCAGCAGCGTTCCTTGCAAGCCGTTTAGGTATATAATATCTCGAAAACTAGGCATATAAACAGATTAAAATTTACGGGGTAAGTTAAGGGCTACTAGCAGTATAGTTTGTATCCAGCAGCGTTCCTTGCCAGCCGTTTAGGTATATAATATCTCGAAAACTAGGCATATAAACAGATTAAAATTTACGGGGTAAGTTAAGGGCTACTAGCAGTATAGTTTGTATCCAGCAGCGTTCCTTGCAAGCCGTTTAGGTATATAATATCTCGAAAACTAGGCATATAAACAGATTAAAATTTACGGGGTAAGTTAAGGGCTACTAGCAGTATAGTTTGTATCCAGCAGCGTTCCTTGCCAGCCGTTTAGGTATATAATATCTCGAAAACTAGGCATATAAACAGATTAAAATTTACGGGGTAAGTTAAGGGCTACTAGCAGTATAGTTTGTATCCAGCAGCGTTCCTTGCAAGCCGTTTAGGTATATAATATCTGAAAAACTAGGCATATAAACAGATTAAAATTTACGGGGTAAATTATGGGCTACTAGCAGTATAGCTCGTATCCAGCAGCGTTCCTTGCAAGCCGTTTAGGTATATAATATCTCGAAAACTAGACATATGAACAGATTAAAATTTACAGGGTATGTTAAGGGCTACTAGCAGTATAGTTTGTATCCAGCAGCATTCCTTGCAAGCCGTTTAGGTATATACAATCTCGAAAACTAGGCATATAAACAGATTAAAATTTACGGGGTAAGTTAAGGGCTACTAGCAGTATAGTTGTATCCAGCGGCGTTCCTTGCAAGTTTCAGTTTTTTTACAAATTTGGCTGCTAACCTAATTTTTACAATTTCTCGAAAACTAGACATATAAACAGAATAAAATTTACGGGGTAAGTTAAGGGCTACTAGCAGTATAGTTTGTATCCAGCAGCATTCCTTGCAAGCCGTTTAGGTATATACAATCTCGAAAACTAGGCATATAAACAGATTAAAATTTACGGGGTAAGTTAAGGGCTACTAGCAGTATAGTTGTATCCAGCGGCGTTCCTTGCAAGTTTCAGTTTTTTTACAAATTTGGCTGCTAACCTAATTTTTACAATTTCTCGAAAACTAGACATATAAACAGAATAAAATTTACGGGGTAAGTTAAGGGCTACTAGCAGTATAGTTTGTATCCAGCAGCATTCCTTGCAAGCCGTTTAGGTATATACAATCTCGAAAACTAGGCATATAAACAGATTAAAATTTACGGGGTAAGTTAAGGGCTACTAGCAGTATAGTTGTATCCAGCGGCGTTCCTTGCAAGTTTCAGTTTTTTTACAAATTTGGCTGCTAACCTAATTTTTACAATTTCTCGAAAACTAGACATATAAACAGAATAAAATTTACGGGGTAAGTTAAGGGCTACTAGCAGTATAGTTTGTATCCAGCAGCATTCCTTGCAAGCCGTTTAGGTATATACAATCTCGAAAACTAGGCATATAAACAGATTAAAATTTACGGGGTAAGTTAAGGGCTACTAGCAGTATAGTTGTATCCAGCGGCGTTCCTTGCAAGTTTCAGTTTTTTTACAAATTTGGCTGCTAACCTAATTTTTACAATTTCTCGAAAACTAGACATATAAACAGAATAAAATTTACGGGGTAAGTTAAGGGCTACTAGCAGTATAGTTTGTATCCAGCAGCATTCCTTGCAAGCCGTTTAGGTATATACAATCTCGAAAACTAGGCATATAAACAGATTAAAATTTACGGGGTAAGTTAAGGGCTACTAGCAGTATAGTTGTATCCAGCGGCGTTCCTTGCAAGTTTCAGTTTTTTTACAAATTTGGCTGCTAACCTAATTTTTACAATTTCTCGAAAACTAGACATATAAACAGAATAAAATTTACGGGGTAAGTTAAGGGCTACTAGCAGTATAGTTTGTATCCAGCAGCATTCCTTGCAAGCCGTTTAGGTATATACAATCTCGAAAACTAGGCATATAAACAGATTAAAATTTACGGGGTAAGTTAAGGGCTACTAGCAGTATAGTTGTATCCAGCGGCGTTCCTTGCAAGTTTCAGTTTTTTTACAAATTTGGCTGCTAACCTAATTTTTACAATTTCTCGAAAACTAGACATATAAACAGAATAAAATTTACGGGGTAAGTTAAGGGCTACTAGCAGTATAGTTTGTATCCAGCAGCATTCCTTGCAAGCCGTTTAGGTATATACAATCTCGAAAACTAGGCATATAAACAGATTAAAATTTACGGGGTAAGTTAAGGGCTACTAGCAGTATAGTTGTATCCAGCGGCGTTCCTTGCAAGTTTCAGTTTTTTTACAAATTTGGCTGCTAACCTAATTTTTACAATTTCTCGAAAACTAGACATATAAACAGAATAAAATTTACGGGGTAAGTTAAGGGCTACTAGCAGTATAGTTTGTATCCAGCAGCATTCCTTGCAAGCCGTTTAGGTATATACAATCTCGAAAACTAGGCATATAAACAGATTAAAATTTACGGGGTAAGTTAAGGGCTACTAGCAGTATAGTTGTATCCAGCGGCGTTCCTTGCAAGTTTCAGTTTTTTTACAAATTTGGCTGCTAACCTAATTTTTACAATTTCTCGAAAACTAGACATATAAACAGAATAAAATTTACGGGGTAAGTTAAGGGCTACTAGCAGTATAGTTTGTATCCAGCAGCATTCCTTTCAAGCCGTTTAGGTATATACAATCTCGAAAACTAGGCATATAAACAGATTAAAATTTACGGGATAAGTTAAGGGCTACTAGCAGTATAGTTTGTATCCAGCGGCGTTCCTTGCAAGTTTCAGTTTTTTTACAAATTTGGCTGCTAACCTAATTTTTACAATTTCTCGAAAACTAGACATATAAACAGAATAAAATTTACGGGGTAAGTTAAGGGCTACTAGCAGTATAGTTTGTATCCGGCGGCGATCCTTGCAAGTCGTTTCAGTTTTTTACAAATTTGGCTGCAAACTTAATTTTTAGAATTTCTCGAAAACTAGATGTATACAGATCAAAATTTACTGGGTAAGTTTAGTAGGCTACTAGTAGTATAGTTTGTATCTAGCAGCGTTCCTTGCAAGCCGTTTAGGTATATAATATCTCGAAAACTAGGCATATAAACAGATTAAAATTTACGGGGTAAATTATGGGCTACTAGTAGTATAGTTTGTATCCAGCAGCGTTCCTTGCAAGCCGTTTAGGTATATAATATCTCGAAAACTAGGCATATAAACAGATTAAAATTCACGGGGTAAGTTAAGGGCTACTAGCAGTATAGTTTGTATCCAGCGGCGTTCCTTGCAAGCCGTTTCAGTTTTTTACAAATTTGGCTGCTAACTTAATTTTTACAATTTCTCGAAAACTAGACTTATATACAGATTAAAATTTACTGGGTAAGTTGCGTAGGCTACTAGTAGTATAGTTTGTATCCAGCAGCGTTCCTTGCAAGCCGTTTAGGTATATAATATCTCGAAAACTAGGCATACAAACAGATTAAAAGTTATGGGGTAAGTTAAGGGCTACTAGCAGTATCGTTTGTATCCAGCGGCGTTCCTTGCAAGTCGTATCAGTTTTTTACAAATTTGGCTGCTAGCTTAATTTTTACAATTTCTCGAAAACTAGACGTATATACAGATTAAAATTTACAGGGTAAGTTGAGTATGCCACTACTATCCATTTCTAAAGTTTTGACCCCTCAGTTTGGAAGCTTGTAAAGTAAAAAGTACAATTTTAAAAAATATAATTTTCACATATTTCGGTAAAGTTACTTGTCTCTATTACACATGTAAAACTTTGTAACCGTAGATGCCTTGGTGCTTTTCTAATGGGAAGGTAATTATAAAATTGTCACCATTTTTTCCCTATTTCATCAATTACTCAATTTTAAAAATTTATTGTGCCTTACTGGTACTCCCAGGCCTAACTAATTTTTTACAGGCGATAAAGTGAACCTTACTTTAGTCCCAAAAAATATTATTTTTATTTTTTTGTCTTAGGTTTGGTAGTAATATTCAAAAAATGATTGTGGTTATGTAATTACTACCAGTAATCTTACAGCAAAAATTTTTGTTTTTTTGTATTACATATAAAGAGATGTAACTTTACGTTTAACGAAAATTTTGTTTTGGCAGTTGTCATAAACGTAATTACAAACAATTAATTTGTGTAAAGGATAGCAGCATTGAGCTTGCGGGATGGAGCGGGGCGTCGAAGGTGCAATAGTATGGGTGTTAAGGTAATAATCATTAAAGTAATGCAATATAGTGAAGGCTTTTATTTTTGTGCTCTATATGATAAATTAGGTAACTGGTAAAATTAAGAAAAAATAAGTATATGCATTGGTAAATATTTACATTTATTTGTATTTAACGATGTTCGATTGTTGTATTAAGATCTATACAATAGGCAAAACGTGTGTAGTAGAACAATAGTAATTTAAAAATATTACTTCAAAGTGAGTAACGTAAATAGGCCAATTAGCTTTATTTATTTATAATTCACCTAAAAGAAAAACAATATTTGTTATGTTCCCTTATTTTTATGATTCGCATATTTGGAAAATTGTAACAAAGGCTGTGTTGTTTGTCTGCATTTGCCTTTGCTTAATAATAAAAGAAATATGTGAAAGTGGCCTGTTTACGTAGAATCACATCTGAGTTAACTTTTAAGGTACAAAGCCCTGACAAAATTTATTTAATTCTAAAACTAAAAATAACCTGCGTGGATTACACCACTCTTTTTTACCGAAGAATACCTACACTTATGGATCGTTTTCTCCTTCTTCATCATTACTAAAGTCTTCATTTGGATCATCATCTTCATCTAAATTTATAATGAATGGTTCTACAACAACATCAACTAAGTGGTCTTTTTCTCTGTAGGATTCCTCAATTTTATTAGCGTGTCCAACGCAATTTTCCCAAACAGAATTTGGCACGTTCTGCATCGTTTCAAGACACAAATTTAGTACATTTGTGATTTTAAACGTAGTATTGAATTTTGCCACTTTATTTTTCACATATGCCCAAATTAATTCAATTGCGTTGAATTCACAGTGTGCAACTGGTAACCATAGAAGCTTTACATTGTCATTACGTAACTCCTTTGCAATTGTATCTAAAAGATACGTTTTTGGAAAGTGATAGTTCTTGCATAGGTCTAAAGGCATTGGTTTGGTTAATTCATTAAACGTTGTAAATCCATCGGGCAATGTTGCTTTTCGCTTAGACATCCATTCTATTATTTTTTGTTTTGTCCAGGCAGTTGTAGGATTTCGAAAATTAGGATCCAACATTGTGTGATACGGTGCTTGGTCAATTACGATTACTGATTTGTCAGGTATTACGGAAAGCACTGTTCTAAACCATTCTTCGTAATGTTGTTTATTCATCTCGTTATGGTAATCCGCTGACGCCGCACTTTTTTTCCCAACGAAACACTTCAGGCAGCCATCCAAAAACCCATGCATTTTTACTACCAATATATAAGATGTTGTCCTGATCCTGATGGCCGTTTTATTCCACCTCTAAAGCCATTAATTTCCTGTATACCACCTCTGTATTCATCAAAATTATCCCGTTTTGTGGGATTAACTCTTTCAACCCAGCCAAACTTCCTTGAATGATTTGCACCGCACCATGTTTCATCTGTATAAAATATTTGCCAATAATCTTCACGATATCTCTTTATGGCGTACCTATAAGAATTCCGCTCTTCTGGCAGCAATTGTCTTTTGTTCCATTAAAATTGGTTTATTACTTAGTTTTTATAGGAAAACCCAAGTTCTTTAATCCATCGGTACAAAGTCATTTCTGAAAATTCTGGTAAATAATCGACATCTTCTTTCAATTTCTGGTAAACTTCTTTTATAGAAGGAAACCGGCGCTCCAGGTAAAAATTTAATATTGTTCTCCTTATGACGCCCTGCAAAATCTCATCACATTCCAGTCGGGGCCTTCCACTTCTCCCTTTTGATGGTATAATAATACCGGAACTTTTTTCTTCCGCAGGAATACGTTTAACGGTGCTTTCACTAATACTCAGGCAATCCGCTGTTCTTTTAACCACTTGCTCAACCAAAATATTTTCCAAACCGTTGTCTTTCTCTTGTTGAAAGTACGCTCTGACTTTTAATATAATATGTTTCATTTGTTCGTTGCACTGACGAGACATTTTAACTTATTAGACTGCAGTTTGGTACCGTATTTTTGGTTCAGATTACATCAGGTATTTATATAAATTCGAACAAGATAATCTTAAAAATCGTGTGAAAACAATAATAATTTCACATTAATATCTACCACTACAACCAAAATTTAACTGAACAATAAGTAGATATAAACAACCACAATCAACTAAATAATATTATTTAACAAATATTTTCAAGACATAACAAATAGATTAAATTCTAAACAAATAACAATACATGGACCTACGGACTACAGAAAGATAAGCCTGACCTTCACGACGAGGCAACCATACTGTGTTTATGTCGGTAAAGGCCTTTAATATTTTGCATCTCTTTCTTATGTCGCTTTTAATATTTATTACAATTTTTACAAGAACTAAAGGTGCTTTTTTTAATTTTGTGTAATAAAATACATTTGTATAATAATAAATACGTCTACGAGTGGAAAGATTTTTTTTAAGGTTTTAAATTGTCCACAGTACAGCTGATACAAAAACATCATTAAAAAATAAAAAAATACAATTTTAGACACATACTACCAATCTCTTGCGAAAGTATAGATATTTTTCTATCTACCTTCAAAATTGCATTTAAATAGGGAAAAAATTAACCAATATATAGACATGAGAAAATCGTTTATCAGTATTAACGCAGTAAAATCGTTGTATTTTTCTACTTGATTATGAATAACTTCAATATCGTTTACACTACAATAATACATTTTTTGGAAGAAACTCTTGGATAACGTCCTAACAAGCTGTAATTTTTTCAGTTTATTCTGCCCCGTGGTTTTTTTGTTATTGACCCTCAGACTGAGGGGTCAAAACTTTAGAAATGGATAGTAGTAGTATAGTTTGCATCCAGCAGCGTTCCTTGCAAGCCGTTTAGGTATATAATATCTCGAAAACTAGGCATATAAACAGATTAAAATTTACGGGGTAAGTTAAGGGCTACTAGCATTATAGTTTGTATCCAGCGGCGTTCCTTGCAAGCCGTTTCAGTTTTTTACAAATTTGGCTGCTAACTTAATTTTTACAATTTCTCGAAAACTAGACATATAAACAGATTAAAATTTACAGGGTAAGTTAAGTAGGCTACTAGTAGTATAGTTTGTATCCAGCAGCGTTCCTTGCAAGCCGTTTAGGTTTTTTACAAATTTGGCTGCTAACTTAATTTTTCCAATATCTCGAAAGCTAGACATATAAACAGATTAAAATTTACAGGGTATGTTAACGACTACTAGCAGTATAGTTTGTATCCAGCGGCGTTCCTTGCAAGCAGTTTCAGTTTTTCACAAATTAGGCTGCTAAGTTAAATTTTATGTTATATGCATGGTCCTTATTGGAAAATATTTGGTTATTACAACAAAAAACTTAAATTACTGGGGCAGAGCTAACATAAGGGTAACTAAAATCCCCTTATTTAAGAAAGAGATTTTAAGGAAACAATTTATTTTTATTCTTCAATTTTACGATTATAAACCTGCAGCTTTTTAAAAAACCTATTTCACTCTTTATTATCAATATAAAAATACAATTTATAAAACGCTGAGAAAACGGAATCAAATGTTAAAAAAAGTAATTTGAAATTTTATATATTTTATGAAAAAATATCAGTGGGAAGACCTAATGTCTGGTCGTAATTGACATGATTTTTTAGTACCTACTTTTCTATACAGTACGGCTTATAAATATCACCCCTCCCCCATCCTGAATATGAAAAGTGTGAAATTTATATAAAAAAAGTATTTACATTGCTATTGAAGTAAAGCAAATTTTAAATTATTATAATTACCGATTCAAAAATTAAACTACTGCACGTATCCAAAAGGCATTTTCATTTTTTTAGCTCGTTTAGACTGCATATTTAGATTTATCCCAAACTGAAATATTTTGATTCATAACAGAAATTATAGTGACACGCTATTTGGATAATTAATTTGCTAAAAATCTGATAGCAATCGCCTAGTTCTCCTTCGTTTGAAGCCCAGATCCCTGATTATATCTTACTTTCTTCCAGATCTAAAGACTTTTTTCCCTTCCCCCAGAATTCGCCCACATTATTTAAAAGAATTACCTGCTGGAGAACTCCAGCTAACTGCCAGGTATATATAGGTAAAAATACGCTTTCAAAAGGCCTTGATTATAAAACGTTGCAAAAATTACCTGAGCCTTTTTCATCTTACTTTATTTTTCCATTCGGCGTAATACTTTTCTGTTATTTTCAAATTAGGGCTTTCAAAAGTGACCTGATTTCATGCCAATTAACTGAAACTCAAGTTATAAAGAGTTCGAATTTTATTTAAGATGATTTTACTTTTTTATTTTGTCGTTTTAAGCTCTTTTTCTTTATACATATTGACTTTTCTGTTACGATTTCTGCTTAAAAAATCATAAACGTGCAATAGAAGTGTGTCCTTTTAAGTAGTTGGTACCTGCGTTTTAATAGGTACTTCAAGATTTAGGTTGAAAATAAAACCAACGATTTTAGAGAAATAACATGCTTGCTTATTTTATAAAAAGTAGAGACAAGGCAGTGTTATGTCTTAAAAATAATATTCTCCAAATGTCCCCTCGACTGTTTCTACAGCCCATTCAGCTGACCATTCTTTGCGTGAAATTGTCAATACCATTTTGGCACAATAAGAAATATACACATATATTTTTATTGCATAAGTCGTTTAAGGAAGTCATTACAAACCCCAAAAAAAATTGAGGAAAGTTACGAGGATAATTTAGCTACAAAAAATGTTTCCCTTTCGGTATAATTTATTACAATTTAAAAAGCAGCCATTTGTCTTTAGTAAATAATGACATCAGGACATCAGCATGTTTTACAAGTTATGAAATTCACGCGAAAATTTGCAGTAGAACTTCGTTTTTTCTTTTATTAATAAAGACCAAAATAAATGGATAACAGCAACGGCCATAAACATTTAATTTATATAGAGAATAAAAAATATATATGCAAAAATTGAGAATCAATTCTCTAACCACCTGAAAATTCCTTATACAATAAGGATTTCAACAAATAATGGTAAAACAGCTATTCTCCGGGCTATATTATGTCCCTCCGAGCGCTGAATTACATACCAAAATTTGCCGTATTTTCTTCTAACACAGTTAGATAAGAAAATACTAACGTTTCGAATGCAAGAAACTACCAGGAAGAAGGAAGCTTTTTCTTTAGTACGTTCGTCTATCCTGTACTGATGAGAACCAACGAGTTCGAAACCGGTCTTTTCTTTAGACCTTCTTCAGAAATATTTATATGTTGCTAAAAAAATTGCTCATGTCAATTTTTTTCTCTTGTCATTACATAAATATTACTTAAAACATATACATAACCTGAAGGAAAATCACTGGCAAGTTTCTCCAAACATTCCACAAATTGCCACATGATCATGCATTGGTTTAATTTAAAAAACAAAGAGTTTTAAAAGTAAAACACACACATTCTTTTAAAATATTGAAACATGGACAACACATAAGTTAAAACTGGCGGAATGATATTATTGTTAGACTGGTGAAACGAAATTTTTGTTTTTGCCACTCCCTTTTTTTAGCATTTTTGGTTGGTGTTGGTTTTTTACCTTTTGTGAAAGTAGGGAGAATATGTTTGTAAGTTAATTAGTGTTATTTAAATATGTTATGGTAAATTTTGCTTAGATTCTTTGTATCCGTTTTGGAATTTATGTTTTTTGAGCTTTTTTTAATTTCAATCATTTCATAAAATTCTATTTTTTTGTGTGGGTTTCAGTCCGTAAGATTTTTACGTTTTCGAAATCGAAAGTGTGTTGCTTTTCTACACTATGGTTGGTTAGGGCTGTTTTATTTTTTTTATCGTACTTGTGACTGTTAAGACGATTTTTTAAATATTGACTAGTTTGACCTATATACACACTGTCGCAGTCTTTACATGGTATTTGATAGACTACGTGACTTTTTTTGTGTTTTGGAATTTTTGATTTAAGGGTTCGTACTTAAAGAAACTTTCATTTGAGACACTACTCGATGCCCTTAAAAAAAATTCCCATTTCCCAATACCCCCTGAAATTAACACCCAGAATCAAAATTTAACTTTTTATACTTCACGTCTATAATTGGGCCACCACGCTCTATCTCTGTGCTAAATTTCAAATTATTACGTCGAATAGTTTCAAAGAATCTCGCCTATGACAGACGGACAGACACCGAAGTGATTTCATAAGTGTTTCGTTTTGCTAATTTTAGCACGGACCATTAAAAAGTCGATTTAGGTCATTTTGGTAGGGTTTTTCCAACTTTTTAATTTTCCCTTGTCAGAAACTACTACAGGGAAATTATCCAGGAGCACAACTGTCGCTTAACCACATGTTTACGCATAAAAATACTCATCAAGTTCCAGTTAATTTCCAAACTTTTTATTACCAGCGTTGATTCAATAAAACTTAGAGAATTACGTTGATAAAGTTTTTAATAGACATTTCGTTGCAGAAAAATCCATCACCATAAAAGGCCACTTAACAAGTTCCAGGGTTTTTATTTGCTTTTATTCTATTTATAAAGTTTTATCGTTGAGAATGTGAGAACAAAATTAAATACACACGGTTGCGCACTTTTCGAATAATTTATGCGTTCGTTTTTTCTTTCTTTATTTATGGAATGGTGCTAAGAACTACACTCAAGGTAATCTGATATGGCTGTTTTATTTTTGTATTATTTAACATGCGGTTTTTGGTTTTTGGAGTTACAAACCTTGAGGCCTTGCTATATTAGGATTTCGTGCTCATTCATCTATACCAGAGGTTCCCAACGGGAGCGGTACCGCTTCGCATTGGATACTGTTTTCATGAAAAATATTTAATCTATCTCTAAAATTTTTAATCTTATTGTTATCGCGTAAACAATCATAAAGAATTCGTTGACCAGTCTTTACAATTTGATAAGCAACGACGCGATTTACGCAATCAAGCATATTTTGACAAAAATATGGCAGCTCGTTATAACGTTACAGAGCAAGTGCACCGGCATGGCAAACAAGCGAATGAGTTGATGCGTGCACGACATCAAATCTATAAAAGGCATGGATAGCCAGGAATGTCTGATTATTTTTGTGTGCTTGGCCAATAATCCTTATTTGTGAGTGATAATTGATAGAAGTCATTAGCCATTATATTATTATTATATCTATAAATCTGTTGAAAAGTTCATTTATTGAAACCGTAGCAAATTTTGTCTTTCAACAAGTCTGAATCTACTAAGAAGAAATACCGGCAGTACAGTATTGAGTATTTGAAATATGGATTTCCGCACTCTCCTACGAACCAATCATTACCCAAGTGTTTAATTTACCAAAAAGTTTTTTAAAATAAAGCCATGAAGCCTTCTAGGCTACAAGAGCATTTGAATAAAATGCATGCTGATAAAAAGGCCAAAGAATTATCCTATTTTCAAGGACTGGAAAAGAAACATTTAAAACAGCCAACTATACTAAACTTTTTGCATCGTCTTCTAACCAAGAAGATGATGGACTACGAGCTTCGCATAATATTTTATTGTTAATTGCAAAAGCGGAAAAATCACACACAATTGTCGAGGAATTCATCAGGAAAATATCTCTGTTTTAATAAAAAAATTTCTACCTTTGACGGTATTTTTAATTTCTACTTTGTGACCCTTAATAGATGGATAGATAGATAAAGTATAGATAATGTGTAATAATATTTTAATATTTGATATAACTATTATGGGAGAGGGGGCTTTGGAATTTTTTTCTTTTAAAGGGGGCTGGTGGTCCAGAAAAGGTTGGGAAACTCTAATCTATACTGTCTGCCAGTTCTACGACAACCTGCATAAACTCACTTCCTGGGTTTGAGGTCAAAATCTAAGTAAATTAAGTTTCTAGTGACATCTCAAATATTACTAACATTTGCAAGTATAATTTAATAGAAGCAGACAAAATTCGAAAACAAGTTAACTGCAGCCCTATTAATAACATTATTATCAGCAGGTAGTTCTGCTGTGTTGCAGGAAATACGACTGAGAGCGATAACCATATTGATTCTCGCTCTTCATTAAAATAGTGTTTCCCCTGATAGCAATAGCAAATTGTGCGTTTATGTTAACGTAAATAACTTTTCGCTCTGTTCATTTCCATTCGTTTCTCAATATTTATCTGGCACTTTAACAGAAATATATTTTATTGCCAATTAAATTTACTAATATTGAAATGCAACAAAATTTCAAACGTCACTGGATGTTAAAAAAATGTAAATATCTTCGATCCAATGGTGACTTCCGCATTGGTATCAAGTTTACCGTTTCCTGAAATTGACAGGAACTTTTTTTTAAATAAATATATTTATAATTCTGAATATTTCTTATTGGGAACATTTTATCCTAAAGTTAACAGTTTTTGAGAAAACGGTTGTCAAAAATCGTTATTTTATTGTATTTTAGCTTAAAATACCTGTACACGAAAGTTTACCTGAAATGTCTGACATTGTCAGTTTCGTTTATTTATAAAAAAAAATTAATCATTTAACACAAACCCAAAGAATTGAAATTTTCATAATACTGCGTTATGGGAACAGAATGCGAACGCAACAAGAAGTTTATAATATTTTTAATGAAAAATATCCACACAGAAAAAATTCATTAACTAAATTTACAGTAAGTAAAGTTTTAAAAAAAATTCGTCGAACTGGAAACGTAAAAAACGCGTTACGCTCTAGCCGACCTTAAAGTGCAACCGATGGTGATAACGCTCTGAATGTTTTACTCAGTTTACAGTAAAATCCGCATCTTTCTCCCAGAACACTAGGAAAAGAAAATAACGTTTCACACATGTCCGTAGACCGCCTTCGGAACACCGAAAAGTTCCATCCATACAAAATTAGAATAATTTTCTCTGGCGAATCAGTATTTCTTTTTAATGGAAAAGTTAATAGGCATAATTGTCGATATTGGGCCAGGTAAAATCTTCACTGGATGTGCGAAAATCATACCCAGTTCCCCCAAAAGGTAACTGTTTGGGCTGGTATAATAGGTCGGAGAATAATTGGCCCCTTCTTCGTGCAAGCGACTATAAATGGAGAAAAATATTTGGATCTTCTAGGAAATGAAATTGTCCCGGCTCCTACATAACTATTTCCAAATAGTCGTACGTAGGGTTGCCACCTGTCCCGGATTCGCCGGGATCATCCCGCGGAATTCTTTCTAGGCTACGTCCCGGCAACAAAAAATGTTAGCCGGGATCCGGCATCATCCCGGAATCATATAAGTATTGAAGCAAAAAAAAATTATAAACTTTTCACAAAGTTAATAAAGATGGTTATTTTCTGCCATTTTATTTACTGATCAGAAACATCAGTTTACGACTTGACAGCAACGAGTAAGCATTGATAATGCCAAGTGAGACTTTGGCGAAAAGTCCCTGTTTTGGGTATCAATAGTTTCGTGCAAAGTAATAATGTAAATGCTGCTTTAAACGTCACCACATAGCCTAGTGAAAACTTTAGGTGACTGCCCTTTTAAATAAATTCATATTGTTTGCAGAAATTTTCATTTTTCCTCCTAAATACGCATCGCTAAAATGCCTTTCCTTCTCAACTCAACATCAAAAAGGTTATCAGTAAAACGTATCTAAAATGCAGTCAGTAACGATCTCCTTAACTCATAACTCAATACCATTCAACCGCACATACATACTTGTAAAGTTCAAGAGTCAGGACTCTGGGGACAAAAGTCTGAGACCCAGTTGTTGGTCAAAGTTTAGCTTTGCCAAGGTTCGTAGTGCAATATTTTTAATCCCCAACGTGTGGGTGGCTATCAAAATGTTCTTGAGATAATCGTAATTTTAAAAATCGTTCTAAATCGATGTTAACTTGCAGGAAGGACCATTTTTAGGGTTTTTAAGGTGCAGTTTCGAAAATGTGATACTGTTTTGTGTGCCCAATACCTTTTATGCCTCGCAGTCCGTGCCCTGAGAGTAGGAAAGTATAGAAAACGACTGTGATAGCCCCAATAATGTTTCGATTATTAAAAGTTCATAATTTGCCTCTCTGAAACCTTCTGTATATCAAATTTATCAAAACTATGCAATGAAAGCTTTTTTCTGTCATCCTGTTATCTGCTGCTATCTTGTATCCGGCACAGCAGCCATGTCCTTTTTTTGCAAAATCTTTTTCGAAAATAATATTTCCTTTTTTGGATGCCGTAAACAGTTTTTTTTTGTTTCAAAATTTATTGATTTACTAAAGAAAGTCACTTGTTTAATGGTTTTAATAATAATGAAACTATTAGAAAAACAATAATAATTTTTTTTTAAAATGCTCACAAACATTTAATTTTTTAAAACAATTCAGTTATTATGAGTTTCTGGGGTGGACTGTTTATTGAACTTTAACGAGTTATAAATTTTTTAAATTTTGGTATAGTGTGGAAGATACAGTTGATTAAATAAAAGCTTCTGTTAAAATTTGGTCATCAAAATTACAATTTTACTTGAATTCCATTTCTAAGAATTTTTGAAATTAATGTTCTACCAAACCTAAACAAATTATACATTTTTGCAATCCTTAGAAAATTTTCTATCGGATAAAGCAATATTGGCAGATATTCTGCATAATGTGGAAGCTATAGTTGAGTAAATATAAGCTGTCATTAAAATTAGGCCAAAAAATTAATATTGGTTACTTTAATTCAGCTTTTACGAATTTCTGGTCTGAATCTTCTTCGAGACCTAAACATGTTATATATTTTTGAACTCCTCAGATGGAGTAATAACCGCGGAAATTCTGCGTAGTGTGGAAACTATAGTTGAATAAATAAAAGCTTTCGTTAAAATTTGTTGAAAAAAAAATTAAAATTAGTTTCTTTAATTCAGTTTTTACGAATTTCTGGACTGAATTTTCCACCACACCTAAACAAGTTATACATTTATGCAATCCTCAGATACTATCAGATAATGAAGCCATATTTGAGGAAACTCGGTATAGTGTGGAACATACACTTGACTAAATAAAATCTTTCGTTAAACCCTTAAGGATGTTCCTTCTTCCTTCGTTATTTCCTACAAAAAAATAAGAACTAATGTTTTTTCGAGGTGGACATACTATAAAGAAATAAACCACTTATCAAAGAAATCAAAATTTCATTTTGTATTTTTATTTGAAGTAGTAGAAAAAAGAATATTTCTCTTAAATCAGATGCGATTGGAAATAATAATTTAAATTCTAAACATCAATAATAAAAGTGTTCTTATAGGAATACTTTGAGTTAAAAGGACAAACATTTCAGTAATAGTTTATAAATTTTTAGTTATATATTAGCAGTAATGTCAAGAAAAGGCGGGAATCGAAAAGGAAACTAACACTACTCAAGACGATACTTTTTTCCTCCTTTTGTCGTTTTTAAATATAAATATTTTGAAGCATTTTGCGAAAATATCCATGGTTACGATAAAAAATGTATGAAACCCTTTGACTGTGGCATGCATAGTTTGTTGCTAGTGTGTGTGTTGCTAGTTTGTTTTCTTAATCTAATGTCTTAGGTCATGTAATTGCATAACCAACGATTTGGGGTGGTTAAGTCTTAGAGAGGATCGTTTCTATGGTCTTTTTACCACTACTGTTCGACTGTTAAGGATATACTATAATTTTAAACCTTAAAAAATGAACAAATCGTTCAAAAATCGTCAAAAGACGTACCTGTAACACTCAATAATGACATTCTCGAATCCAGCGTAACGTAGTCCCTCTCCCTAAAGGAGAACTCGCTCAGGATTGTCCACTATCACTACCATAACAAAAATCGTCCGCTATATCGGTCATTTTGTGAAATTTTCGCGACGGACCTACGTCACACGTGCGATTTGTGACGTCCGAATACTACTAAAAAGTCGGCCATACTGTCGTCCCGGTTGCGACGTTGCGTCGAGACGCCGCCGTCGGCCCGATTGGGGGCGGCTGCGCGCTCCGGGGGCTGATAAGGGCAGAGAGGCGGCGGACCGGGGTGGGAAGCGGAGGTGGTGCGGATTAATTGGAAAAAAGGACTTCTTCAAAACTGCGAAAAGAATTATATCGCTATAAATAGCGTAAGGTTATGGGGATAAAGCCATCTTGTTCGCTTATCGACACCAAAAAAAAATTCGCCATCCAAATAGCCATTTAAATGCTTAAAATTTAATTGGTCGCCATTTTAAAATAAATTAACTTTATTATTTTCAACTTAGGAACAAATAGAACTTTCAAAGGTCTTTAAAACGATGTGTCATATGACACCCATTTAAAAAAGTTAACCAAGATGGCGTCTGGTCGCCATTTTGAAAGATAATTTAAAATTTTTTAGCCAAGAAATAGTTATACATTTTTAAAATATACAGAAATCTTTCCATCAGATAAAGCAATACTCGCAGATATTCGGCATAGTGTGGAAGATAGAGTTGATTAACTAGAAGCTCTCGGTAAAAGTGGGTCATAAACATTAAAATTTGTTTGGTATCTAAATAAGTTACATAGTTTTTGATTCTCCAGAAAATTTTCTTTCAGATAACTGTCATATTTACTGACAAATTTAATTGTGAAAATTCCTGTATTCGCAGACATTCCTTCGACATTATCCCGATATTATGACATGAATAAAAATTTCCGACGATGATACAGCCAACGGAGTGTGGGAACTTGCCAAGAAGTAGCATCTTTACTAACTGTTTTTAACGGAAATCCTTTGACATTTTATGTAAACCTTATTTTCAATTCCATGGGGAAGATCCGCGAAAATGGGGATTTTCAAGTAGACGGGGAAGTTTGTCTGGAAGTCTGCGACAATATAGATGAAGCACGTATTCAAATCACGATTATGTTATGTCTTTTTCTTTTAAAATTACTTGAATGTGCTAACTTTTTCTTAAATTCAATGTTTACCCAATCAAATTGCGACTTCCCATCAAAATAACCCCAAACATGTATCTATGTATGTTATTTCCCAATTTTCTCTCACACTTACATATATATATATATATATATATATATATATATATATATATATATATATATATATATATATATATATATATATATATATATATATATATATATATATATATATATATATATATAAGTTATATGTCAGTCACCTTCACATTCCACAGGTCAAGCACACCCGACAACAGTCGATTCAGCAGAATCAGCAAGATTGCATTATAGCATATACGTTGAATGAACTTTATTTTAATTGTTAATAATTTTAGTCTTGAATTAGAATCGAATTGTAACAGTCGAATTTTTCAGTAATAAAAATTGTTTTTAAAAAAGGACTTTACAGAAAATAAAACTTAAGTGGCGCAGTCGGTAGGATGTTCTAACGGCATTAACGCATATAATACCGGTTTGTTTCAACAATTTATAGAACACCTGTTTTTAAAAATTCGTGAGTGACAAAAAGTCAAAAAATCGCGAGTTCCAATCCCCAGATCTTAAAATCCAGTTAAGTGAATTGAGTAGCTTAACGAGAAGCCCCGAGTGAATATCGACGGCAACTCACCGCAGTGACGTGAAAACTTCAAGTGAATATTGAAGGGCGTTACATGGAGAAGATACTGGTTTTTCTGTAAGTATCTATGTCATATAGAGGTCCTTTAAAAATATATAATTCTGAAAGTTCAGACTCAGGGACAAATTCTGATTCAGACTCATCAATCACCAATATTTCAACCTTGTATCGCACAAGATCTCCCCTAAATTTTAATTGTAACTGTTATACAAATTTTAATAATACAAAAATGGCTTTACCACAATTAAAACAAGAATATTTGGGCATGGTTCCAGAATTTCATGGCGAAACTGAACTACTCCCAAGATTCTTAAGTGTAGGAGAAAAATTGGTTAATAAATTCTACAACACAGTAGATCTCAATGACTTTCAGAATGAATATCTGATGTCTAGTCTTTTAGCAAAAATTAAAGGCGAAGCTGCTGTGAATATATCTTCTTGTATAATTAATAATTGGCACGATTTAAAAACTGCACTTCTCAATGCTTACGCAGATAAACGTGACATTTACACCTTGAATATCGAGATGACAGAGATGAAACAAGAAAATGAGTCACCATTTGATTTTTACAATAGATTACAACAAATTCTAAATGTACAAATTTCATACATTGCTACACACAGTGGAGCAAATGAAGCTCAAATCTTGTCTCAGTACTGTCGAAATTTAGCTTTAAGGGTATTATTAAGAGGGTTAAAAGACCCAATAGGTTCCTTAATGCGTACTAAAAATCCCCCGGATTTAAATACCGCTCTTAGTATGTTAACAAATGACTTTCAACTTGAATCGGCGCAGCATAAAAAATTTAAAAATATACAAAAACCTATGACTAAACCAAATTTTCCAAACTTCCAAAATAAACCAAAAATTACACCGCCTTTACAGTTAACAAATTTTCCGCATAATTCACAATTTTTACAAAGGCAAAACCAACCCCAATTTAGTGGAAATCCTGGGCCTAGACCAAATGTTTTTAGGCCTAATCAAAATAAAAACTTCTCAAATCCAACACCTATGAGTACCTCGACAAGAAATACTTTTAGACCACCATTTAATAATGGCCAAAATCAAAGTTTTAATAATCACCCCAATTCGCAATTTAAAAATAAATTAAATTATATAGTAGAGGAATTATATAATATTGACGATCAAAATCATATTGACGACTCCACTGAATGTGAAGAGCAAAATCAATATGAGATTGATAGCCAAGAATCCCAACCATATATCGAACATCCTGTAGACTATGACAATAACGAGTTTTTTCGGGCAGAAGCCTCGGATTACCCAATTTCCAGTTAATGAACCTCACTAATAATGAAAGTAAACTTCCCTACATTACTTTTCCCGAATTTAATTTAAAAATTTTAATTGATACGGGAAGTACCAGATCTTTTGTGAAACCCAAAATTGCCGAAAAATATTTTAAAAAATCCATAAAAAATGACCCTTTTCAAATTTCTACAGCTCACGGTACCACGGTAGAAAAATTTAGTACCATGATACCTTGTTCAAATATTTTTAAGGTAAATAACAAACCATTAAAATTTTATATTTTTAATTTCCACGATTATTTCGATTGTTTACTAGGAATGGATAATCTAACATTACTTGGCGCTATTGTAAATTTGCATAAAAATATTATAAGTACTACAAAAGCAGAAGTAGAACTATTTTATCATAGCATATCGCATAACAATACAAACTGTATAGTGTTACAACCGAGATGCGAACAAGTTGTAAGAGTTAAGGTTAAAAATATACAAAACGGCGATGTTATTATTCCTTATTTAAAATTTGATGATCTAGAAATACCGGAGTGCCTTGCAAAGGTCGAAAATTATCACACATTTTGTCCAGTTCTTAATTTATCGGAATTAGAAAAAACTGTTGATTTTTCAGAACCTATAGAAGTGATTGATTTTGATAATTACGAGGTGCAGCCAAAAAAATTGTCAAAATTTTAATCATTTAAAATTCGAAAAATATAAATTTGATATTTCTAAAGTTAGGCATGAACATATGAACCCGGAGGAACGCGAAGCAATTTTAGGGTTATTAAAAGAATATTCGGACATATTTCACATCGAAGGAAACCAACTGACATTTACTAGTAAAATTAAGCATAGCATTAAGACTACGGACGAAATACCGGTTTACACAAAGTCTTATCGGTACCCAGAAGTTCATAAAAAAGAGGTACAACGTCAAATTCAAGATATGCTGGACCAAAATATTATAAGACCGTCGCATTCGGCGTGGTCTTCCCCGATTTGGATAGTTCCTAAGAAACTTGATGCCTCAGGCAAAAAGAAGTGGAGGGTAGTGATTGACTTCAGAAAATTGAACGAAAAATCGTTAGGGGATGTCTACCCTCTGCCTAACATTACAGATTTGCTCGATAAGTTAGGCCGCTGTCAGTATTTCACCACTCTCGACCTAGCCTCGGGTTTCCATCAAATAGAAATGGCAGAAGAAGACATACAAAAAACCGCTTTTAATACCGAAAACGGGCATTACGAGTTTCTTCGAATGCCTTTTGGGTTAAAAAACGCGCCTGCCACGTTTCAGAGGGTTATGGATAATATTTTAAGGGGACATCAAAATGAAATTTGCGCTGTGTATCTTGACGATATCATCATTTTTAGCACTAGTTTACAAGAACACGTCTCTCGACTTAGGCAAGTTTTTGATCGACTAAGACAAGCTAACTTCAAAATTCAGTTAGATAAGTCAGAATTTCTTAGGAAAGAAGTGTCTTATCTAGGTCATATAGTAACACCTAATGGCGTAAAACCGAACCCTGAAAAAATTAAGGCCATTCAAAATTATCCTATACCATCAACAACAAAAGCTATTAAAGGATTTTTAGGACTACTTGGTTATTACCGAAAATTTATTCGAGATTTCGCGAAAATAACCAAACCTTTAACAAAATGTCTAAAAAAAGACGCAATCATTAATGTTAAAGACCCCGATTATATAAAATGTTTTGAAATGTGTAAAAATTTACTGACAAACGAACCGATTTTGCAATATCCTAATTTTTCGGAGACATTTAACTTAACGACCGACGCCAGTAACTACGCCCTTGGCGCCGTGCTATCGCAAGGAAAAATCGGCTCAGATTTACCTATTGCTTACGCCAGTCGCACACTAAACGAATCAGAAATTAACTATTCTACAATCGAAAAAGAGTTATTAGCTATAGTTTGGGCCGTCAAATATTTTAGGCCATATCTATTCGGCAGAAAATTTAAAATCATAACGGATCACAAGCCTCTCGAATGGCTTTTCTCTTTAAAGGAACCAAACTCAAAATTAATCAGGTGGCGTTTGAAGCTAGAGGAATACGATTACGACATAGTGTACAAGAAAGGCGTTTTAAACAAAAATGCCGACGCACTCTCGCGTATAGAATTAAACGCAAACGAAACGAAGACAGGACCGGACTCCATTTTTAAACTTAGCGAATACGTAGATAAAATGAATCAAAACTTAGGTCAGGATCAAGACGAAAATCAATCAGTTATAGTTGAGACAGGCGATCTCGATAACGCAGAAAACGCAATCGAGGACATTGACCAAACTGTACATTCTAACCTAGAAAATCCAATTATAGGCATACCTATAATTGATTGCCCCGTAAATTTTGGGAAAAACCAAATTATAATTTCTGAAGTAAATTTTGCTCCTGCAGAACCAAGTAGAGTCACCCTGTATAAAACCAAACAAAGAACATTTATTCAGTTTTCAAAAAACAACTATGAACAAGAAATAATTAAATTTATTAAAGAAGTCATTGTACCAAAAATAAAATATTACTTATATTTCGAAGACCCAATTTACGAAAAATTTAGTTCTGTCCTCCAAAAATATTTTAAAAATTCCCAAATCAACATGATAAAATGTACTAAAAAACTAATTGACGTGACATCCGAGGACGAAATTAAACAAACAATACAAAACCACCACGAAGGAAAAACTAACCATCGAGGAATCGAAGAGACCGAAAAACGCATAAAAACTACATATTATTGGCCAAATCAACAAAAATCAATACAAACTTATATTAATGAATGTGAAATTTGTCAATCCACAAAATATGACAGGCGACCTCTTAGGTTAGAGTTTAATGTCACCCCAACGGCCGTAAAGCCATTTCAAATTTTACACATAGACAGCATCACTTTAGAGAATTGTAAATTTCTAACAATAATTGATTCCTTCTCTAAGTATGCACAAGCATATAAACTTATCTCTTCCCAAGGTATTGAAGTAGCAAACAGCCTTGTTAAATATTTCACCCACCATTGCATTCCTGAACAGATCATTTCAGATAACGGCCTTGAGATAAAGAATTCTGTTGTGCGTGAACTCTTGTCAACGCATAAAATTAAAATTCATTTTATAAGCTCGCAACACCCCGAGTCAAATGGGCTCATAGAACGTTTTCACTCTACCCTCGTAGAGCACATAAGGTTGCTTAACAACCAAAATGAGTACAAAAAGGAACCCATAGAAATAAAAGTAAATTACGCACTTCTAGCCTATAATAACACTATTCATTCAGTCACAAATCTAAAACCTTACGAAATCGTAACAGGCCATTTTGGCACCGAATCCCCCTTTAATTTAGATATTGATAAACAACTTTTAAATAATTATGTTTTAAATCATCGCGACAAAGTAAAAATTCTTTACCAAAAACTTAACGAAGACATTCAAAAGAAAAAAGAATGCGTCATAAATAAAGCCAACGAAAATAGGGAAAAACTACCGGAAATCCCCGACACTGTTTTTGTTAAAAACAAACAAAAGCAAAGTAAAACCCTTAACAAATACAAAAACGAAAAAATTAGATCTATCGACAAAAATTTAAAAACCGCGAAAATAAAAACTACACACGGTAATACTACAGAGAAAATTCACATTTCTAATGTCAAAAGACCCAAAAAGAAAACTTATAACTTTGAAAATATTTCAGGTTCCTCACGGTCGGACAAGGAATAGAAATAAGAAACATTACAAGAAATCTAGGTGTCCTGCCAATAAATTTGGGCCCTGCCAAACTACAACGCACGGAACACACTTTTGTTCATTATTTTAATTTAGAGCCTCTATTTAACGAGTTTAGCAATTTAAATATGCAATTTAGCAATCTTAAGTCTTATCTTGTAAATAATACAGTTTATAGTAAAGAATTAGAAAATTATTATAAAATGACAAGTTTTAGCCAAAAAAGTATTTTAGAAAAAATAGAAAATATTCGCTTTCATAAAAATAATCGCACAGAAAGAGGGTTAATAAATGGTTTAGGTTACGTAATTAAAGGTGTAACTGGTAATTTAGATGCTAGCGATGGTGAAAAAAAATCTATAAGATTTTAAATCATCTACAAAGCAATGAGAAAAGCATTGAAAATCAATTAAAAATGCAATACTCCTTAAACAGCCAAATTGTACAAAATTTTAACGAAACCGTTAAAAATATTATGCATAATGAGTATATTCTAAGGTCAAGAATAATGCAGCTGGGTCAAATTGTTAAAGACGGCGCTACACATCAAGATATGCTTTTTGCAAAAGATTTATTTAACCAACTAATTATTTTATATAATTCAATTTTAAATACGTTGCAAGATATAGAAAATTCGGTAACTTTTTGCAAACTAAATACCATGCACCCCAGTATAATTAAATCCAAAGATTTGTTTTATGAATTACAAAGAGTATTCTCACATTATAAAAACCAATTTCCATTCGAACTTAAATATGAAAATATATTAGATTTTGAAAATATTATAAAAATTAATTGTAAAATCGATTTAAATAAAATTACTTATTTTTTATCTTTGCCTATAGACTACGAAACAAATTTTGATCTTTACTATTTCTTATCGATCCCTTCTAAGTATGAGTCAGAATTTGTCACTATTATCCCTAATAGTAAATATTTTTTAAAATCAAAAAATGACGACATAATTAAACCTCTAAATGGCATATGTACCCAAGGTAAACCTTATCAGTGCCCAAGTATCCTACAGTCTAATTTTAACACGTCCTGCGAAGAAGACATCTTAATTCACCAAAGCACCAGCAGATGCCGCTTCAGCAAACTTCAGATTTCAGAAAATCATATGGAGATCATCCCGGACCTTAATCAATTTTTGGCCGTCTTCCCAAAAGAAGAAAAGCTTGAAATTTACTGCAAAAACCAAATGGAAATAAGAGAACTAATAGGAATATATCTTATAAAACAAAATTATTGTAAGATAATATTCCGCAAACAAGAACTAGTTTTTCAAGAAATTAGTCATGGAAGGCCAATGGTTATAAATACACCACAATTCCAGTTTTCGCCCGAAAACCAACCAAAATTCAATATCGAATTGGAAAAATTACGTTTTGACGTGCCGCCCATGAACCCAGTAATGCCTATAGAAAAATACACCCAAAATTACTATGTGCCCAGCTTATGGACCATTACACTTTATATTGCCACCTATTTGTGGCTTAAGAAAACCACAATATGGAAAAGGACTCCGACAACAGCTACACCAGAAGAAAATCAAGGGGTAGATATCCCTCTTCAACCCCGATGCCCAAGAATCAACCTTCCAGGGGATGCTTCTTTCTGAGGATGGAGGAGTTATATGTCAGTCACCTTCACATTCCACAGGTCAAGCACACCCGACAACAGTCGATTCAGCAGAATCAGCAAGATTGCATTATAGCATATACGTTGAATGAACTTTATTTTAATTGTTAATAATTTTAGTCTTGAATTAGAATCGAATTGTAACAGTCGAATTTTTCAGTAATAAAAATTGTTTTTAAAAAAGGACTTTACAGAAAATAAAACTTAAGTTATATATATATATATATATATATATATGGTTTTATTTTTCCATGGGGTTGCGGTCAAAATGTTTACATTAAAACAATAGTCATCTTTGACGTTTCGGTTTATTGACTGACTAAACCATCATCAGAAAGTTAACTTTTAACTATGATGAACAATCTTAGCACTAATACTACTATGAGTAGTATTAGTGCTAAGATTGTTCATCATAGTTAAAAGTTAACTTTCTGATGATGGTTTAGTCAGTCAATAAACCGAAACGTCAAAGATGACTATTGTTTTAATGTAAACATTTTGACCGCAACCCCATGGAAAAATAAAACCATATATTATAATTAAACGGTCAGGAAAAACAATACTATATATATATATATATATATATATATATATATATATATATATATATATATATATATATATAAAGGGCAATTCAGGTATGTATTTTCTACAATAATAGATCTAGCTTCATTTAATTTAAACCAATACTAAATCCTAAACATTTCTAATGAATTTTGAGGTATGTGTCCCTGATCAGACGAAACGTCACAAGGACATGAATAAAATAAAAAAATCCCCGATATTAGCATTCCTATCGATTAAAAAGACGGGAAGGTTTTTGACCTTTGACCTCAGCTGCGGCGCACTAAAATGCATCTTTGCACTTCCTGCGTCCAAACCGCTGTTATTCCTGCTGTTATTCCTTCTGCAATTGTCCTGCTGCGAACTCGTCCAACTAGAGCAGGTAGTTGGCTTGCTTTCCCTAAGGTATTTTTGCTGTAAGGTGTAATAAAAGTAAGAAAAAGTCGAGCGCGAAGCTGACCAAGCATGCTTAAAGTGTTATTCTCAGCAGTGAATGCAGAAAATTTACTGCAAATAAGATATTATTTTTATGCAAAAATTGAGAATCAATTCTCTAACCACCTGAAAATTCCTTATACAATAAGGATTTCAACAAATAATGGTAAAACAGCTATTCTCCGGGCTATATGCCCCTCCGAGCGCTGAACTACATACCAAAATTTTTAACTGAAAAATTTTAAATCTCCACTCCTGTATCTAAGCAATCATTCAAAATAATCTACAGGGTGACATTTTATTGCGGGTCACGATCCTTTTGACAAGAAATTTTGAAAAATTTGGGCTCATCAGGACATCATTTGGAAAATATAGAAAGTTTATCTGCCTGTAAAGTATTATTCCATTTATAAGTTTATATAAATTTAAACCTCTCTGACTCAATAATTCTGGTTAATTAATCTTGAAGGAATGCCCTCGACTGTCAAAAATTCAGCAAATACTTTGTGAAAGTTCTAATAGCATTTTATCATTAATCTTTTTCCGAATTACAAAAGTCGATTAAAATGTCTAAAGGGCTTGTTATAGTTGTTGTATTATCTTAAATGGAATATTTTTTCGTGTTACTGTCTTTGTATTTGCAGCAAAGAGGAAATCAACTATCTTAATATAGTTTTCACCAAATTGCAACATAATTTTTATCGAAACTTTATATATTCTTGAAATCTCCAGAAAATTTGCTGTTAGATAAAGCCATATTCGCGAGAATTCGCCTCGGTTAAGATGAAAACTGATCAAAAAAACTTTTTTAAAATTGGGTTACAGAAATTTTAATTTTTATCTCGATCCTGTTTGTACCAAATTGTGGACAGAATCTTTAACGAAACCTTAACAAGCTATACATATTCGGAATTTCCAGAAGATTTTCTGTCAGATTAAGATATATTCGCCGGAATTCACCCCGAGTTAGAAGATACAACTGATTAAAAGCTTTTTTAAATGCTGTTACAAGAATTTTAATTTTTACCCCCATCCTGTTTTTCAAATTGTGGTCAGACTATTTAACGAAATCTCAACAAGTTGTATATATTCGAAATATCCAGAAAGCTTGCTATCAGATACAAGATATAACTGATTTTTTTTGTTATAATGGAGTAATAAAAATTTCAAATTTTTACATTAACACACTGTTTGCATAGTCTTGCATAGCACATTGTTACCGCAAAGGTGAAACCTAATGTGGCAAGACTTGTCTTGGGAAAAGAAAAGATCACTTGCGTCAAGGAAAATAAAACAACAGGACATCGAGAACTAATATTTTCCCGATCGTGCTTTAAAAGTTCTCTTTTATGTCCCTAAAACGCCTTTAATGTTCACCATCATTTATCATTCAAAAAGTCCCTTTCAAGATGCCATACACGTTTTCAAAGCGTTTGGTGGATTAAAATCCACTTTTGGATGTTATTGATTTGTACAAGGCGATTACAAAAGCCTGTGAGTATTTCTCGTTTTTTTTTTCTAAACTGACTAAACTTTTTACGAAATTCTGGCCAAGATCTTTAACAAAACCTTAATCAGTTATGTATTTTTGGTATCTCCAGAAAATTTCCTATCACCTACAGTAATATTCGGGGGAATTTGCCTCAGGTTAGAAGGTATAACTGATTAAAAAACATTTAAATGAAACAACAAACAATAAAAAATGTGAACTTAGTACAGTTTTTACGACATTCCGTACCTCAAGATTGCTATGGAGGCAACCAAGTAAGTGCCTTTTTGAACAGTTTCAGTTCAGTTTGGTTCCATGTATAGTCGATTTAAAAAAAATTAATACATATGTATGTAAGGATAAAGCCTTTGATAGACCAAATTTCCCTTAGTTAATGTTCGTTTATCCTGTACTGACGAGAACTAAAGGGTTCGAAACCGATCTGCAGGTAACGACACCCTATCTAAAGAAAAAGCTTGCTTCTTCCTGGTAGTTTCTTGCATTTAAACCAAGTATTTTGTTGTCTATCAGTGTTAGTAAAAATACATCAAATTTTGGTATGTAATCCAGCGCTCAGAGGGTCATATAGCCCGGAGAATAGCTCTTTTAACATTATTTGTTCAAATCCTTACTGCATAAGGCATCTTCAGGTGGTTTATAGAACTGATTCTTAATTTGACACAAATTTCCCTGGTCAAAACAGGAAAGCAAAAAAATATTAACCCCATAAACGTCATTGTAAGAATATTGTACTGTGTAAGCATTACCAGGTAAATAATTTAAATTATAAATTCAAAAAGGTCAAATTCGAGACAGAGGTTTTGAATGCCTTTCGTAGTCCGCAACATCCACTCAAAAAGTATGTTACTAAACTGCATTTATTGTAATATTTATTACAAAATTTATTTGTCATACTTTACACAATATCTATAAATAATACAAGTTCATATAGGTACCTTCTCATAATATACCACCTCAAGCCAATCTTAACAGTTTCATCTCCTGCAGCAACGTGTGCCCAATCTTTGCAGGATCCTTAGCAATCGTCACTCCTGCAGCCTCCAACGCAATCACCTTATCCTTGGCGTTTCCTTTGCCCCCCGAAATGATCGCCCCCGCGTGCCCCATCCTGCGACCCGGAGGTGCCGTCATTCCTGCAATAAATGACACCACCGGTTTCATACTGCTGCCACTATTGTGTTCTATCAAGTAGTGAGCTGCTTGTTCTTCTGCTCCTCCCCCGATTTCCCCTATTAGAACGATCCCCTTGGTTTCGGGATCTTTGAGAAAGACGTCCAAGCAATCTATGAAGTCGGTGCCGTTGAATGGGTCGCCCCCAATTCCTACGCAGAGGGTTTGTCCTAGTCCTGCTAAGGTAGTTTGGTGGACAGCTTCGTATGTTAAAGTACCCGATCTAAAAAATATAAAGTACAAACACTTTGTCAAAAGTATCTGGATGTTATTATTATTTAAAAAAATACCAAAATTGACAGTAGTCCAACTTTTCTCTTTTTGTAAATAAACCCTGACATTGTTTCCATTTTGCAAGTCAAACTTTTTTAAAGTGACATTACATAAATTAAAATTTTTAACATAACCTTAATGAGTTTATATTTTTGGAATCTCAAGAAGATTTTATACCAAATAAAGCAATATTCGCAGGATTTCGTCTCAGGTTAGATATAGATGACTTTAAATAAACATTTTAGAGTGGGGTTAAAATCCTTAAGGAATTTTATATTTAAAATATCCTATTGTTATTATTTACCAACCTCGACACTATCCCCACTTTTCCCTTTTTGTGAATAAACCCTGGCATTATTCCTATTTTGCAGGCTTCTGGATGAATAATTCCTGGACAGTTGGGACCGACAACTCTGGATTTATTCTGCCGTACAAGCCTATATTTGATCCTGACCATGTCGTGTTGTGGAATTCCTTCTGTAATGACAACGATCAGCTCTATTTCTGCGTCAAGGGCTTCAATTATTGCTTTGGCAGCACCTGAAGGTTTTTTTTAATATTAAATATCAAATGTTTTGTCCCTTTACAGTTAAAGAACATTGACGATAGCTATTTTTTATTCAAAATTAATGTCATTTTCACTGACCTTGCGGTGGAACGAAGATAACAGAAGCGTTAGCACCCGTTGCAGCTTTGGCCTCTTTCACAGAATTAAAAACTGGTCGATCTAGATGCTTTCTGCCTCCTTTACCTGGGGAGACCCCTCCAACGAAATTTGTCCCGTATTCAATGGATTGCTTACTATGAAAAGTGCCTTGTTTTCCTGTGAAACCTTGTGTTATTACCTAAAATGGCAACAAACTTCTAAGCCTATGAAAAACCTTTGATGTAGAAACTTGTGGGTATGTGTTTAGTTTCTAAACTATTAATGTAATAGTTAAACTATATTGACGTATATCTAAATAAGCTATCTTTTATACCTTTGTATGTTTTCCAATGGTTAGATTTTTTCTGGTATCATTGTAATTTGAACGAAATGGCTGACCTATTCTTACATTTAAATACCGTAACTGAAAAAATCTTCTGAAGATATTCATTCTATACAAACTGTCGTACAAATGTCAGGATATTGACGTTTAGCTTTTTTTCCTGTAAAAACCACAAGGGAGGCTTTTTCGCACTATAAAATAAATTAGTCATATTTCGCAACCTACCCTCCCGGCGAATACTGTTTTATCTGACAGCAAATTTTCTTGGTATTCCAAAAATATATAACTTGTTGGGGGTTTCTTAACGATTCTGTCCATAATTTGTTACAACCGAATTATTAAGGTAAGAAAATTTAATTTTTAAGGCAAATTCTCGCAAATATTGCTTTTTCCGATAGTAAATTTTCTGCAGATTTCAAAAATATATAACTTTTAAGGATCTCGTCAAAGATTTTGTCCAAAATTCCATAAAAACTAAATTAAATCCCATTTAAAAAATTTTTCTTAATCAGTTATATCTTCTATCCTGAGGCTAACTTATTAGGATTTTGCTAAAGATTCCGGCCAGAATTTGGTAAAAACTGTATTGAGGTAAAGGAAGTATTTCTCAAAGATCCCGAAGCCAAAGGGATCGTCCTCATTGGGGAAATCGGGGGAGGAGCAGAAGAACAAGCAGCTGACTACTTAATAGAAAACAATAATGGCAGCAGTATGAAGCCGGTGGTGTCATTTATTGCAGGAATGAATGCACCTCCGGGTCGCAGCATGGGGCAACTGACAGGTAATTTTCTGGAGATTTCAAAAATAAATAACCTCTTATGGTTCCGTTAAAGATCCCGCCCGGAATTTGGTAAAAATTGGATTAAGGTAAACAATCTTAATTTTTCATAAAAACAATGTTTTTAATCAGTTTCATCTCATAAACTAAGGAAAATTACCGTGAATGTTGCTTTATATGACAGAAAACTTTCTGGAGATTCCAAAAATAAATGACTTGGTAAGGTTTTCTTAAATTGTGAAACGAAAAAAAATATACAAACCAGAAAATGCATTCAATTTCCATAAAAAAACCGATTTCAGTTTTTATTCGACGGCAATGAAGTTTACAACTTAAAAAACGATTCAAGCGCCATTCTTTGATTTCTATAAAAAACTTCAGGGACTTAATCAATATTTTGAAGCTGAGGTTCTGGATATTGATTCAGGCTAATTTTGAAACACTGAATAACTCCTAAACTGATCATTAATTTTATTGATCATTAAAGGTATTTTTAAGAATAAGTAGGTATAGATGGCGTGACATAATTTAGTTCAAGAAAATAAATTTCTTTTTATTACATATAAAACTTGGGAAATACCTATAGATTTCTTATTTCTACTTGAGAACTTTAAGATAGATAAGGTGAAGAATAGAATAAATAAAACCGTTATTGAACTCATCCCCCCCCCCCCCCGACGTTTTTGATTTGTACATTGATCTAAACGCATGACATAAATAACATCAAATAATAATATACTGCACAAAGTTCTATTTCACAATCTTATCTCTCATAGATAATTCTGCAGGAATTCCTGCTAGAAATCGTGGCAACGTCGAGTTTAAAGTCCACCATAACCTGATCAAAACACCGCATAAACGCAGGAAAAGCAGCAAAATGTACAATTTAGCTGCAGTATTACACAATTTTTAGTGGAATTTTAAACATCTGGTGTAAAATATAGTGTTAAAATAAGTTTTAAGTTAAAAAAACAAGTTTAAAAAATCAAGTAATTTAAAAATGTTTCGGACTAACGTCACTGGCAGTGCTGCTGCGAATCGCAGGATACGAGCATTGATTAAAATAGTAAATGGTGCGAGGTCGGATAATGTAGCTTTCAATAGTGTGAGGGCATATGTTACCAAAGAGAATGTCGCCATAGGAGAAATTGTTAAAGATGTTGAACCAGCTAGGAATCCCGAGTTAGTGCCTAGATTATTTTGTAAGTATTTTGATATGGCAAAATTAAAATTATTATTATTATTATATTTTACCAAATTCTGGCCAGAGCCTTTAACTAAATCTCAACAGGTTACATATTTTTTAAATTCTGAAAAAAGGGACATTCAGTTTTTATGAATTTCTGGATAAAATCTTGATAAATTATACGTTTTTAAAATCTCCAACAAAATGTCTGTCAGACAGAGCATTATTCGCGGGAATTGGCCCCCAGGATTTCTTATTTCAATTTATTAGTATACTTGCTCACCATAAAAATCTGTATCTCTAGAAAAAAAAACATAATTATGTGTATCAGATCACCACAATCTTCCTCAAACTACTCTTCACCACCTGAGATGGATGATGCAGAAGGATCTCCTTGGCCAAGACGTGTTTCTCATAGGTCCCCCAGGACCGAGAAAGAGGATTCTAGCCATGCAGTACATAGAACTCACAAATAGAGAGCATGAATACGTCGCATTGAGTAGAGATACAACAGAGAGTGATTTAAAGCAAAGGAGAGAAATCGTTGGAGGAACAGCTAAATATTTTGATCAGGTATGCTATTGCACTCCCTGTACATACTATACGAGGTGTTCAATAAAAATGCTCTTTATTTTTAGAGCGCTGTTAAAGCAGCTACTGAGGGACGTATTCTTGTTCTTGAAGGTGTTGAAAAAGCTGAAAGGAACGTGTTGCCAGTATTAAATAACTTGCTGGAAAACAGAGAAATGCATCTTGAGGACGGCAGGTTGCTTATTCCCGCAGAAAGATATGATAAACTTCTAGAAGTAAGTTGAAATAAACTACTATGAAAGCGAATCTTCCTAACATTATTATGAATTAATGTTAAATACCTATCACTTTGTAATGTTATATTTATGTTTTAGAAACATGGGATCAACGAATTAGAGAAGTGGAAATTAGTAAGAGTTGATGAAAATTTTAGAGTAATAGCCTTGGGATTACCGATTCCGAAGTAAGTAATTTTCAATTTTTAGCTATTTGCTTCGATATTGGTCGTAACAGTATGAAGTTGGTTGAAGGCATATGGATAATAAAACCTGTTATTTTTTCTTTAAAAGGTATAGAGGCAATCCTCTCGATCCTCCCCTAAGATCTCGTTTTCAAGCAAGAGATGTTTCTGGATTTACTTACCAGGTAAGCTAAATATCCTGTAAGTCTGAAATCTCCGGAGCATTTGCTATTAAATAAAGTAATGTTGGCTAGAATTTGTCTCAGGTTTAAATATATAAATTACTGATTTAAAAAAATATCTCTTTTTTTTAAATGGGGTTTATAAAACTTAAATTTTTTTACCTCAAAACCATATTCTGGAAAAAATCTTTAACGAAATCCTATCAAGTTATAAATCTTTGTAATCTCACGAAATTTTGCTATGAGATAAGGTAATATTCGCCGAAATTTACCTCAGGTTAAAATTTATAAATAATTAAATAAAAAAAATTTAAATTGGGTTACAGAAATTAAAACATTTTAATTTAATTCAGTTTTTGGCAGATTCTGGCATGAATCTTTAAGGGAATCTTAACAAGGTATCTTATATTTTTGAAATCTCCATAAAATTTGCTATGAGGCACAGTAATATTCGCGGAAATTTTCTTAAGGTTAGAAGATATAACTGATTAATAGAAAAAAATTAAAATGGGATTACAAAAATTAAAATATTTTACCCTATTCAGTTTTTACCAGATTCTGGTTCGATCCTTTAACGAAACCTTAACTCCAGAAAATTCAGATAAAGTATATTCGCTTCAGGAATTTGCTTCAGGTTACAAGATATAACTGATTAATTATAAAAATTTTAAAAAGGGGGTTACAGAAATAGAAATTTTTTTACCTCAATACAATTTTGACCAAATTCTAGCCGGAATTTTTAATAAAATCCTAATAAGTTATTAAACTATAAATATCTGATACAATTGAATGATGTAGACATATACATATTTTATTTGCAAAATTTATTTAAACAATCCTAATTTACAGAGACCTTACTGCTTAAAATACTACTATCACAATCACTGAATTTTTTAGGTAAATTCGGCATAAAAATATGCAACTGCCTCTTCGAGATTCTCACTCTTTTCTTCTTCCTTTCTTTCGTTTCTTCTTCACATTTCTCATCTTCGCGAACAGAAGCAGTGAGCACATGATAGAAATCTTCTTCAAGAACTTCTACCTCTTCATTACTATATACAATAATTTCTTCCTGGTCCGAGTCTTGCCTGGGTGTGCCGTTCTTCAAAATAGATGAAGAGATTACCTCCTGGTTACTGTTGCTGTCCTTTGCCTCACAAATCTTGCGAGGTTTCTCTAAGAGCTGACAAGCCTGAGCTGTTACAACTTTCTCTGGCTTAATATCCATATGTCCATTTTGCATGGCTAAATCTAACCAGACCATCACTTTTTCGCTCAGAGCATTGTTTGGTACGTAGTGCGACGTTGGCTCAGAAGGTTTTTCAACGATAATGCATTCTGAATCTATGGCAATTGATTTACAAAAGTTCGGTGCTTTGATACCTTGAACACTACTAAAAGTAACTTCTTTATTTAAATTTTTACAGGTAACTGGACGACTTGCAGATGGTTTTATCCAAATTCGATGTTTATCAGTACAACTTTCCTGAATCTTGGCGCTTTTCTGAGCGTTCCTGAAACCATTTACTCCTGACAGCAGCGCGCGTACTGACGATACTTTCAGATTTATCCCTGTATCCGAACTTTTCGCACTTCTGTGGCTGTTCTGATTACTGGAACATATGTTTCTGGGCTGGGACGTTTCCAAGGTGGTTTCTTTCGTTTTATCCAGGATGACGTGATGCTGGCCATCCCTCCACACGGTTCTGACATAGAGCGGTCGCCGGCTGGATTCCCAGTGAGTCACCATCCTCACATTGATTGACGTCTTATTGGTTGGTTACGGTTTTGAAAAAGAATTCCATTGGGAAGCTTGGAAAGCTTTTAGAATCTGAAACAAATATTTTCAATAATATTTTGAACACAAATGGTACATAAAGTTCTTCAATATACGATAAGCCATTTGTAAAAAACAACCGGGGTTGACTAAAATGACTTAAAACTTAGTACTGCGTTAATTTAAGATTTTCTAACTGATCAAGTCTTTTCTGTTTATGGAAATGACATGTAGCCCATATATTTTGGAGGTGGTTTTAGCCTTTTCTGTATTTTTGTTGTGTTTGGAGGTGTTTTGGAGGATTTTGGAGGTGTTTTTGGAGGTGTTTTGCTTGGTTGTTGGCTGAAGACCTACATCTTCAGTCGAAAAACTTTTTCTCTAAAACCAGTCAATAGTTTAGAAGTGAGCATCGTGAGAAATATTTTTTGTCAAAAATGTTTTTCTTTAAAACTTAAAACTAATGGTTCAGCAGTTATAAGGAAATAAACAATTAACTTGTTTATAACAACTGATCGCGCTAGAAATTTTCAATCCTGATAATTTTGGCTCAATCTGCACCTAATACACAATGTTCGTTATTTTTTTCAGATTGGTGCTTTTGGTGATAAGGTGGGGGGGGGGGGGGGAGCAATAATAGTAATTCACTCGCGTTTCGACAGAGCCAACTTAAAAATTTTGAAAAATTTGCAAAGATAAAGGTTCCTTACATCGTGAGAAATATTTTTTGTTGAAAAACTTTTTCCTTGAAACCAATGGTTCAGCAGTTATAAGGAGATAAACAATTAAATTGTTTATAACAATTCGTACGTCTTCTCGCGTAAGGGCGTATCTCAGTTTTATCGATTTATTCAATCTAAAGAAATAGCACACATTTTTGTATTAAAACATAATAAAAACAAACAAAACAAAAGAATTGGATACCCTTAAAAAATTGAGGAACTTAAAACTAAAATAATGTTTATTAATTTAGCTCCCAAAATATTTTGTCAATAGATTCGGAACGGAAGGTCGATGGTCGAACATCGAAAGATAACTTTCGATATTGACATCGATGTTTGTGATCCCTAATATCTATGGCAAAACATCGAATATCAAAAAAAAAACATCGATGTTTAAAAAACATCGTTGAACATCGCCCAGCACTATACGGAACCACTTAATTTATAATTTAGATTGGTAAAGAGTGTGTATGTAGTGATTGCAATCCCGCAGTCTTTTAAATCCCGCAGGGTATTTGCGGGATTGGTTCTAATCCCGCGGGATCCCGCATAGGTTTTTTAATTTAATAAAATTCGATAAATTAATGTTTATTTAATTAATTATTGAACCAACTTTAATTTTTTATTATAAACATCAACAAATAGCCATATTTCAGTTAAAAAAATATATATAATTTAAAGTCTAGCATCTCTTAACTATACTATTATGGCTCTAGATGAATCAAATTTCTTCTTAATTAAAGTAACAAGTAACTGTGGCCAAATGAACTTCAAATCTTTATACGCGGGATCCCGCATAGGTTTTTAATTTTATAAAATTAGATAAATTAACGTTTATTTAATTAATTATTATTAAACCAACTTTAATTTTTTATTATAGAAATCAAAAATTAACAGTTTGTCAGTCAACAAAAGTATGTAATTTAAAGTCTAGCCTCTTTTAACTGTAGGTACTAGAGAGTTATGGAGGTTCGACTGTATTTATTTTTATTGTAAGAATTAAATTAATTTTGATCTCGAAAATTGTGCATCAGAGCGAAAAAGCGCAAGAGACACTTTTTACGCAGAATTAATTGGGCTTTAAGAATATGATATCTATTTAGCAAAAAATTAGTGACGTGCCATTTTTTTCGCTAAAAATATAGACTTACTAGCACGCACGCCACTGATGCAAGTACACTAGAAAGTAAATTTTTGCACGAAAAGGTACCCTTTGATTACATACTGGCGTGTATCAAAATTCATGTCAATATCTTAACGCATTTTCGAGAAATTAAAAAGAAACATTTACAAACGAAAATGTTAAACACCCTGTATCTCTAAAAAGAAGCGTTTAAGGACCCATGTTTATATAAACTTATTTTCATATTTTTAGACGTAGAATTTACCTTAGTAAACTTTCATTTGACACCCTACATGATGTCCTTGAATTTTTTTTTCATCTTTCAATATTTATCCCCTGAAATTATTCCCCAGAATCAAAATTCAACTTTTTATACTTCATGTCTATAATTGGGCCACCACACTAAGCAAGCATGTTATTTTTATAAAACTGTTGGTTTTATTTAAAAATAAATCCTGAATTAGGTAGTGGAAGAATTAGGGAAAAGAGCAAACTAAAATACAAAAATTATATTTTCAGGAATTTTTTCAAAATTTAAGAGATATTTATTATCAAATGTCATTCACTTACTTCTTCTAATTGAATTTTTTCTGTCGCGATTTCGAAAGGGAAGAATGAGGTTAACGAAGTCGGTGCACTCGCGACACAAAAGGGCAGGAAATAAAGAAAGGGAGACAAAACCGCCGGCGGTTGATCTGCTGGGACCGCATGGCACAGTGTGACGAATTTGCGCAATGTATGCACGAAGGGCGAGACAAAAAATACAGGGCGAATTCTTTCGATAATCGGATAATCTTCGATAGTTGCGGTTTTCAATTAGGAATTTTCCATTTTTTTCATTTTCTCTTAATAAATAGTCCTCAAAATGTAAAAAATGTCTGTAATTTTCTTTTTAATTAAACTAGAAATTACTATTAAAATTAAATCTTTAGTTATCAAGTATTATTTGTAAATAATTTACATAAATTATCTTTTGTTGGCGTCGCTTTCGAACATGATCTCAGCTGGCACAAACACATTACTTCAGTAGCCACATCGGCAGCTAAAAAGCTTGGTTTCCTCTTTCGAGTCAGAAAATACTTCTCCTCTTCCAACTTATACACTCTCTATGTTTCCCAAATAAGACCTAACCTAGAGTACTGCTCCCACATCGGCCGAGCGGCATCACCTTCGACTCTTAAGATCCTTGATTTTATCCAAAAGAGAGCCATTCGACTTATCAATAACCCAGCCCTCACGAGAAAACTCCCTTCTCTCGCTCATCGCCGCGCTGTAGGGGATTTATCTCTTTTCTACCGCTACTTCCACGGATTTTGCTCTGAAGAACTAGCCGGTATTATTCCCCCCTTGAATGTCCTTAACAGAACAAGAGGCGCGTTACGTATGCATCCCTTTACTGTCCAGCGCTTCTCTCGCTCATTCATACCTAGGGTCACCAGATTGTGGAACAAATTGCCTGCAGATGTTTTCCCTTCCCGTCCCAACCTCCAATCCTTCAAATCCAGTGTCAATAGACTACATTTCCCTTCTCTTCAGACACCCACGGTACGTTAGTACTTAGGCTTGAAGTCTACGTGGGATGTCTCAGATAAAAAAAAATCTGTAGAAATAAAAATGTTATCGTCCTCCAAAGTTTGAGATGCCACGCTCACGTTGGCTGAGGCTCGATGACGTCACTACACACGACTCGGTCAAGAGCGGTATTATTCTTACCGGACAGGACACTGCGTAACGTCGTTGTAGTTTTTGCTTGTGTAACATTTTAATCGTTTAAAAAACAAAGTTATGAATAAGATAACGGGTTCGTATAAGTACTGTATTGTTCCAAAATGCACCAATACCAATGCAACTAGTCCCAATAAACATTTTTGATAAATCTGACATATTTTCGAATATAATTTAACGTGAGGATATGTTAGAAGATATTTATAATAGATATGCAATACAAAAAGCGGATCATAACATCTAATTTTCCATTATTTACTTTATCTATGGTTACACGATGTACGGGGTGCGCTGAAGAAGTAACTTATTTTTTGAAATATTTTTAAGAAAATAATTAAATATATATTATTCTTCAAGAAAGGTGCTGGCCTGTTAGTACTATTGAAAAAGCAATTTTTTGAAAATATTTTTTTTGAGAACCGAGTTTTTCTAACTACTAATAGTTTTTGAAAATATAAGTCCTTTTTTAATATTTCCTAAATTATGAAAATCCAGTACCTATGAAAAAAATAGTCAGCACAATATATTGTAAACGCAGTAAACTTAGCACTTATACTGTAACGAATTTTTAAAAAATCATTTTTTGTTACCAAAGCCTTTCCATTAAATCTATATTTAAAAAAAAATCTTACCCTAATCTTTTTAGTTAAAATTCCTAATAAAAAAAACCGCAAACGAAGAGGGTATAAATCTTTTCTGTACAGCAGCTTGCTCAAAAGAAAAAATAACAAACTTGTTTGTTGTTTCGCTTTTACCCTACTCATAAAAAATACATTCCCTCTATTTTATACCTTCCATGTCAGTCCGATCAGATACGAAGCCTTATTCAAAACCCTATCGAAATAAAATTATATTGAATTCGTATTAAGCAAGCTATTTACACGGAATTTCATTGTGTTTTGACATGCAAGTTTAAAGTTTTAATTTTATGGGATTATAACACTTTTGTAAAGACGTCTAGACTTGTTACAGAACAATACAGTAAAGTAATATACTACTTGTCGTAAGAATGTAAGAATTCCGATACCTATAAACAATGCAACTAGCTTGACAAGATTTTGCAAATACGCAATAGTAATTAATATAACAAGTGCAAGAGTTGTTCCTTAGCATCGTGAGAAATATTTTTGCCATTAACTGTATTCTTTCTCAGCAGTTGCTACCTATTGTTGCTACTTTTTGTTCCACAAATTGATACATGATGACCATCCAAATACTATGGCAGTGTTTTATAAAACTGTCATAGGTAGGTATCACAAATTGGTTTGTTCCACAGCAATTATTTTTTCAGGGTAGATAGAACAAACATGAATACGTTTTGATTGGATACATTACCATAGGTACATCCAAGCAATAGGCATAGCCCACAGACTCTCAAGTTCTTACATTTCAACCCAGAAATAAGAACTTGATAGTAGGGTAATAAGAACTCGCACTTTTTTGGGAAAAAAGAGAAATAGATGTTAATTTTTCTTTTTGGTCACAAGATGTCCCCTACTAAGAATATTTAAAAGAAAAAACGATAGTGTAGACGATTTTTCAATAATTGGTATTCAAAGTCAAACAATCGATTTTTTAAACGCCATTACCACAGGCTCCCAAACAAATTTATTTTAAAAAATATATAATTTTAAAAAATTACAATATACCTATACACTAATACGTACTTTAAATAGGGTTCTGTTTTAAGACACAAACTGATATTTTATTATTGTTTATGAGTGTTCTGGCTTGTATTCTTTGCTTGATAGGGTGCAAGACTGGGTCTTGGAGGCACTGAACTGAAGAAGGTTCTTGGCACCCCAATCTAAGATTACTTAAAGATCTTGTGAATGGGATAGGTGCATAGAGCCGCGTCCATTAGTCAGCTCTTGATTCCACTTTTTTGGAAAAACGAATGTTGGAGTAAAGAGAACTATCGCCAGCGCCACTGCTGATGGAATGGGTACTTAAAAAGAGCTGGTCATTTTTCTGTTTACCTCGTATTTTTCCAAAAATTTTGCGTTAAGTTTAAACTAAAGCAGTGCTAAATCCATCCCAGAGGGGTTAGAACTGTGTAAAGAAAGTTTATTAGATCCGCATGCAGAAGACACGCGAAATACCCATTTAGAACAAACTTTCCCAAACTTTAAATTAAAATTGGGTCGGCGGTAATAATAACTAACATTTAACCAAATAGAAAACCGTAATCATTTACAACTTCCTAAATTTGGTTTACACGTGTTAACGTTTTATTATTTATTTATGTTCTTTAACTTTAGATTAATTAAAAAATTAATATTTCTTTGTAATTTTCTTGTACTTGACCTTTCTGGTGATCTTTTGTCTTAGATTTAGTTTATTGGCCAAATATTTTTTATTTTTATATATAGTATTTGTTTAAAACTTTTTTAGGAATGGTATACACAGCTGACAAATACCCAGACTGCAGCGCCGAAAGAAAAGATTGAGAAATTATTGTCCTGTGCCTTCGCATTGTTAAATCAAGAAACTAAATTTCTTGGCTTACCAGACTTTCCCGTAGACAATTTACCAGTAGCAGCTAAAATTTTAGTAAGATTTTATTGTAACATTCCAAGAAATACATGTATATGATTATCTTCGCATACTAAACAGTTTTAAAATTTTTATCGTATAATTTTTATTTTTCCCGACTCTACTAGAGAGAGCTTCGGACTTTACCTACAAAAACTTAAGCAAACACTATTTAAAAATTTTATTTTTTAGAACCAAACCCCAGATGCATCAGTATACGACATTTTTTATCGCTTATACCCTTACAAAACCTTCCTAGCAGACAGCATTCAAAATATTGAAACGCTGCTAAAAACGTTTATAGACATTCCAGAATCATCAGCTGGGAAATTTAGTCTTAGTGCACAAGTAAAGGAATTTCTAAAAGCCAAATTATCAACAAAAAGCAAGTATAATATGACTGTTATTTGATCTTTGCATAAATATAATTTTAGCTGCTTGTAAGAGCCAATCCAAAAGCATTCAAAATTTAAAGTACCTACTTGCAGGAACACTATTTTAATAATCTACTCGTATTCTAGGTCCCCAAGTTGAAGAATACGTCGAAACCGACTACCAAAACAAAGTCCTTGAAGACATGCTTCAAACAACTAAAGTTACAGATTTTTGTTTAATCGGCCCAAGTGGATCGGGTAAAACAATGTTGCTCAAACAAATCGCCACCATTTTGGGTAAAGAAATAGAGAATATAGTTTTGTACCAGGACATGACATCGCGCGATCTGATACAGCAGAGAACCACTTTGGAGAACGGAGATACTGTGTGGAGTTTTTCGCCTTTGGTGAAGGCTGCATTGAGTGGCAAAATTGCTGTTTTGGATGGTATAAATCGAATTCATCCGAGTACTCTTTCAGTGTTACACAGGTATATTCAGAAAAATATGATTTTACTTCTATAGAATTGATTAAGCTTAGATTTTAATCGAAATAAGCCAATAAAACATTGTAATTTCTATTTCCAGATTGGTTCATGATAGAGAGCTTCAACTCTATGACGGTAAACGTCTTATCAGTCATACACGCTACAATTTTCTTATTGAAAAGCTAAAACTAACCAAAGAGAAACTGTCTCAAAGCGGAATATTCTCCATTCATCCAGATTTTAGGATAGTTGCTGTGAGAGAGCCGCCAAACGTCCATTCCAAGGAGGGTAATTGGATGTCTCCTGAAATGTTGAGTCTTTTTGTGTTTCACGAGTTGAGGACTTTAAGTAAGATGGAAGAGATACATGTTATAGCAACAAAGGTAGATGGTTTTCAAAAAATTGATATATTCAGTTTTTTTAGCAATTTATGCTCTCAAATTAGAAATTACTCATATTTTAATGTTTGGTTTTATTTTAGTTTAGTCAAATTGACACAAACCTCCACAAAATAATCAACCTAGCCCATCTTCTCCGCGATAACCAAGATCAGTCTTTGAAGAATTTGGCTGGACATCTCTCCACAAGGCAGCTGATTCGCATAGCCGCAAAGATGAAGCATTTTCAGAGTGAAAATGCTTACGAAATCTTGGAAGAAACATTCATGATTAAATTCTTGCCATCCATCACCAGAAAGTCCTTGGAAAAGATGATTATTGGCGTGGGGATAGTGCCACAAGATGATGAAATTTTAGGGAGAGGAGAGAAGAATCTTAGGTGTGAATTAAAAGACAATATTGTGACAATAGGTGAGCCAGAGTTTATGGTTCTGCTACAAAATATCCAATAGTCTAGTTTCACGTTTGCTTGCAATCCACAATTTTCTTAAATAAAAACCTTTCAACTAGGTAACACATCAGTACCAATATATCAAACAGAAGACCTTACCAAAGTACCGAAGGTTCTATTCTATGATATTCCACAACATGTCAGGCTTATGGAAAATCTGCTGCAAGATTTTCAGTTGGGGTACCACTTGCTCCTGGTTGGTAATCAAGGAGTTGGCAAAAATAAGATCGTTGACAGGTTTCTGGAATTGTTGAACAGACCTAGAGAATATATTCAATTACATAGGTATTTAAATATAAAAGTCTAGCACGAGACTTAACGGTTTTTGTCAAAAGACATTTTTTCTTTCAAGGGACACCACTGTTCAAACTCTTACAACCCAACCAACTGTAAAGGACGGAGTCCTAGTCTATGAAGACTCCCCATTGGTTAAAGCCATCAAACACGGTCACGTGTTGATGGTGGACGAGGCTGATAAAGCTCCGACTCACGTCACTTGCATACTCAAAACTTTGGTAGAGTCTGGGCAGATGATTTTGAGTGACGGGAGAAGAATTGCTCCTCACGTTCCGGAAAACCCAGGTAACATATTTTCCGATATGTTATTTCATCTAAAAGGAACTTTAAATCGTATTAATTTAATATTTTTATTTTAGGGAATGAATCCTACATTCAGATCCATCCAGACTTTAGAATGATAGTCCTAGCCAACAGACCTGGTTTTCCGTTTCTTGGAAATGACTTCTTCGGAGCTCTAGGTGATCTATTCAGTAGTAGAGCTGTGGAGAATCCTTCCCGAGAATCAGAGATTGAACTATTGAGGCAATATGGGCCTGGCGTTCCTTCCGACACTATCAAGAAGTTGGTCGACATATTTGGAGAGTTGAGGAGTATGGCTGACCAAGGACTTTTGAATTATCCTTATTCTACCAGAGAGGTTGTGAATATTGTCAAGCATTTACAGGTATGGAGTAGTGATAGAAACTAGTGATTCTACTGAGGTATTTTTTAAATATTTTTCAGCAATTTCCTGAGGCAGACATTGAAGATGTAGTGTTCAACGTGTTTGACTTTGATCGGTATAGTCCAGAGCTTCGGGAATCTTTAGGAGAAGTTCTAGAAAGGCATGGATTTTCCAAAAATGCAATGTCCGTAGAGTACACGGTTGCTAAAAGAGCCAAAGAGAACATTCAAGTCACTGTAAATAGGCACAGTGGGTAAGAACACTGAAAACGGACCAAAAACAATTATTAACAAAAAAGAAAGACATAGAGCTAAAGGAATAAAACAACACTTGTTGACTATTGTTCTAGGTTGGATGCTTCTGCTCCAAAACATGGTAAGGAAGATCCTAAGAATGATCCTCACGTGGGAGGAAACACTTGGGCTGGAGGGTCAGGGGGACGTGATACGGCTGGTTTGGGAGGAAAAGGGGGCCCTTATAGATTAGACGCAGGACACAACGTACACCAGGTATGTTAGTTTCTTCTACAAAAAGTCGAAAATTAACTAAATTTGGTTGTATTTTTGATACTGTTTCAGTTATCAGATGAAGAAAAGGTAGCTGTTCCTGAACACATACAGAAAGCGGCACGCGAAATGAATCGAAGGGCGTTCGCTGAAAAATTGAAAGAAATAGGAATGTCGGGATACGATCACAATATTTACTCCCAATTTTCGAACGCTGTAGCCAGGCAGGTTCAATCTTTGAGGGTAATTTTGGGAAATTTGCAAGCTAAAAATAAAGAGAGGCAATGGTCGAGACATCAAACTTCTGGCGAACTGGATGATGTAAAACTTATAGATGGTAATTTAATAAATCCTGGACATAATCTTTAACAAAACCTTTACAAGTTATATATTTTTGAAATTTATAGAAAATTTGCTATAATAAAGCAAAATTCGCGATAATTCGCATCATATTAGCTTCCTTAAGAATTGTTTTACGAGCCAGTCCACCTATTTTTGAATTTTGTAACATTTCTCCCGATTTTCCGCAATACATTTGGGAAATCTCGTCGCACGTAACAAATAACAATAATTTTAGGTATTTTGGGAGAAAAGACGATCTTCAGACGAAGAGCAGAACAAGACCCGGAAATTGGAGCCCCTCAACTTAAACCCAAGTATTTCAGAGTCGTAGTCGATGTTTCTGGTAGTATGTACAGGTCAGTATTGAAACACAAGGTGTTTGATTTTTATTTTTATATGCTAAAATATTATTTTATAAAATTTCAAAGGGGAACGAAATGAAGAGGAAGCAAAGTATTCTGATAAAATATAACACAAATTAATTTTTTGCAGATTTAATGGCTACGATGGAAGGCTGGACAGAGAACTGGAGGCAGTAGTTCTAGTCATGGAAGCGTTTGAGGGTTTTGAGGATAAAATTAAATATGACATCATAGGACATTCGGGAGAGGAACATAATATTGTTTTTGTGTCTAGAGATAGTCATCCTAAGAATAACAAAGAGAGATTAGAGTTAATACGAGTAAGTTTAACTAGATTTAGCTTCTGGTAAACTGGTAAAGGTTCATAATTAATAATTTCTGTATTATTACTTGCAGAAAATGCACGCCCATTCTCAGTTCTGTTGGGCAGGAGACCATACTCTAGAGTCCACCCAGTGGGCTGTCACGACATTAGCTGAGGAGGATTGCGATGAAGCGATCCTGGTAGTGCTGTCAGACGCCAATTTGCAAAGATATGGAATACCACCATCGAGATTAGCTGAGGCGCTAACCATGAAACCCAATGTCAGTTCTTATGCTGTCTTCATTGGTAGCCTTGGAGACCAAGCAGAAAGGTTAGTGTATCTTGTGAAGTAAGTGATGTTTCAATGATATCAAAAAGTATTTATGTGATGATTTTTGCATTGAGGCCCTTTGTTATGGAATATTTTACATAATAACCCCAAGGTTTATGTTGATTTTAGGTTAACACAGAAGTTGCCTTCGGGAAGAGCCTTTATATGTAACGACACCAAAGAACTTCCTCAAATATTGAAGCAAATATTCTGGTCCTCTGTTAACGTATGACATTTTCTTAAGGTGTACAAATTGTTTTAGGAGTTAATTTATTTAATAAATTAATTTTTATATAAACATTGTGTTTTCGTTAAATTTCTTGCCCAGCCTTTAAAGTACTAAGACTACTAAGTACTTTTTACAGCATATACTTACAGAATCCTATCGAACACAAATTACAAGAGATTATTTGGCTTACCAACGTGTACAAACCTGGGTTTGCTATATGCAAGCACTTCGGTGTCCGTCCGTCCGTCTGTCACAGGCGATTATCTCTGAAACTATTGGACGTAAAAATTTGAAATTTAGCACAGAGATCGAGTGTGGTGGCCCATTTATAAACATGAAATATAGAAAGTATAATTTCGATACTGGGGGTTAATTTCATAGGGTAAACTGGAAAATGAAAACAAATTCAAGACCCTTAACCAATTTCCGAGGCTGCTTGTAAATATTCCAAAAAATAAGTGGAGTAATAGCTGCTGCGCAGGCTTTGAGACAGCAAATCTGAAAGTCTTGTTGGGGCTCGAAGTCGTGTCGGGCGCAGCACGATCCCCCTGTCCCCACCTTTGGTTCCCCCACCCTGAATCTCCGAGTTAATAATAACCCCTCGGGTCTTTAAGTCGTTTCCGCATGGTCCCGCTTCCTTCCGATGCCTCCTAATACCTTTTTTTTTCACTTTGAAGCCTGTATTTTTCGATTCCTTTCTCCTAAAATTTTTTTGTCATTCGTTTCTTTGCTAAAATTCATTGGACACGTGGTTCGGCGTTTTTTTCCCTTACTCACCGTTACGAAGTTATAGTGTCTCAAAGTTCTAACTTACTATCCTTTTCATAACTCTTTTTGAATTTTGGACTTTTTCCACTTTGATAAAGATTTTCTTGTGTTAAAACACCCATTCTACCGTTTTTTCTTATAACTTTTTTGTCTAAACCTTATGCTTGGTTCTGTTCCCTGTTTTCCCTGAAAACATACCTGCACTCTGGGTTTTTTTGAGCCATTTCTGAGTGAAATCACTCAGAATCTGTTTAATAACGATTATGCGATCCCCTGACCTCGTGCCCCCTCCCTATTCCCTTTAGCTTTACTATACCACCCCATCGTAATATTTATAAATCTGAAAAATCTATTTTTTAATTTTTACCAAAATTAATTTTGAAAAATCATTTCCTATGCCAAAAAATAAACTCTACATTATTTTCCCATAACTGTTTTCGATCAAAGTTCAACTTCTCCCATTATCCCTGAGCAAACCTACCACACCTGAGCAAACCTTAGCTAATCCCCTAATTCCTGAGTATTGATTACACTGGGACATATTTTTTACATTATGACAACACTGCATCCCCCTAGCTTTAACAAAGTTGTTTTATAAATATTTGCCTCGCAAAGAACCTTCTCAGTACCTACAACTTTTTTTTTTGGATAGAAATATACAAAAATAAAAATCTTAGTGGGTTCTTCATAAAAAGTTTATAGAACCAAAAATAACTATATGATTTATTTAACATTTTGCGGGAAAAACGCTAGAAAATTGCTGTCCCCCACACTCATCACCAAGAGGATCGCTCAGAAAAATCTAGATAGAATTAGGTCTAGATTCAGCCAAAATTATCAGGATTAAAAAATTCTAGCGCGATCAATTGTTATAAAAAAATGTAATTGTTTATTTCCTTATAACAGCCGAGCCATTAGTTTTACAGGAAAAGTCTTTTAACAAAAAATATTTCTCACGATGTAAGAAACAACTTTGGACCTTACACGTTTTTCAAAATTTTTCATTTGGTTCAGCTCCGCGCATACGCGATGTGATACGGTGCTGGTGTCGTCGGCGGCGGGTAGCTCGGCAGATTTGGCGGGCGAGGTTTGTTCAGGTTAAGTATAGCTTGTAAGCTTGCCAGATATTAACTTTAAAAAAGGGGTATTTTGAGAAAGATGAGGTGTCATGGGTAACATACATAATATGTACATACATATATTATATGTATATGACCATAGTTTTATTTTCCATACCGAAGACTTATATAGTACGTAAATGTTTGCCAGTCAACTTTATGCTTATATTACCATAATACTAAAAATGAAAATGATCTTGACATTTCGCTTTAGTTTATTGAGAAATCTTCACTCTGTAGGATTAAAAATATCCAATAAGTAAATCTCGAAAAGTGGAATTTTGTGTATGCAGGTCTCTAAAAAAGCGGTACATTTAAAATCTGTTTACACAAAGGGGTTTTGTACCCCCTAAAGCGGTACGTCTGGCAAGCCTTCTTGCACTTGACCGAATTTTTTGTTTATATATATTTATATATTTATATGTGGCTTTTAAATGGAAAAACCAAGATCTTTTCTATAAAGAAAACTGATAAAAGAAATTCAAATTTTGTTCGTATAGTCACATTGGGGACAACATAATTACAAACAATAAAATGAAAGGAAAATATTTCCCGAAATTGGCGTAACACTTGTCGCTTGTAAGAGGTAAATTCAATTTATAAGTAATCATTTCAATGAATTCGAGTGGCTTAATACAAAAAACAACATATACACTTGTCCTACTTCAATCTGGTAATAGCTACAAACGATATTAAAATAACACAATAGTTTATTAAAAAATGTTTTTACGGGGTGGAAATAAAAAGTTAGATAAAAACTTTATATACAGTGAGTATTTTTTAACGTAGGCCATATGGAACATACGAATAATACCGTTCTTATAAAATAAGAAGCGTACAAACACTATTGGTAGATGATTCTTTTTTAAAAATGGAATTCTATGAGCTTTGGATGAAAAAAATTACCAGATATCCAAAAATTCTAAATTTAATTTTCTTTGCCGATGAAGCTCACTTGTAAATGGGGTCGGAAACAAACAAACGCTATGATTTGGGCACGAGAGAATCCATATTTTATACAACAAAATCACACACAACGGCGGGAAAGCGTCAATGTTTGGGCAGAAATTTGGGAAAACACCATTATTGGCCCCTTTTTCATCGAGGGTTTACTTACTACTGATAAATATTTGGAATTTTCGGAACTACAAGTAGCTCCTACTTTGACGGATGTAAGAACCAATGGCCAAATAATTCTCCAACATGATGGTGCACCAGCCCATAGTGCAACAGCTGTTACTAAATACATTAATAACACTTTTCCGAACAGTTAGATAGGGCGTTTTGGTCCATTTAAGTGGCCTGCTCGGAGTCCCGACTTAACTCCGCTCGATTTCTTTTACTGGGGATATGTGGATTCGAAAGTTTTGAACAATGTTCGTGAGATACCTACCCCAAAACTGTGAAGAATTCAGGTACTACTTTTTGTATGTAAAAAAAAATTATGCGACATCCCTTGTATACTTGAGGTGACATTGGATGGCACACACCAGGAGTCATACTTGTTATTTACCTACTGCATAATTGACATTCTAGCATTGACAGATAGGCGATAATGAATACCGTAAAGTAATAAATATTTACTGATTGGAATCACTTTTAAATTTTTTAGCAAAAAATATTCCAATACAGGAATGTTACAATTTTAAAATGGGATTTTTAACATAAAATGTCGAGGCATTACTGAATATTGAGCAAAAATTTTTGTAGATAATATTTTAGTTATATAGGGTGTTTGGTAACGAATGGGCTGCACCTAAACAGTGGCTTCCCTGGCTTGATAATAAGAGATTAATGTTAAAATTTTATTTTACATTTGAAGCGATATGTTTTGAAAGATACTAAATAAGTTCACAAAATTTAACAGACGGGGAGTTTTTGGGATGGGAAAAACAAAAGCGTTTTCAAATTTGCTGCATTTTATAGAGGGCGTGAAATGTCTATTTAAAATGTCCCAACTTTTTTGTGCTTCAGTGTATACAATAACTGAATGAAAATTCTTATTTCCCAACCTTTTTTCCTTAAAAAAGGTATATCTTATTAATGTCGCTAAAAGTAACTGTTATTGGGAAAAATGCATTTGAATTCGGTGTTGCATAGAATAAACAAGAAATAAAGAAATTAGTATCAGCAAAAAATAAACCTTTTTAATGAGGAGATTCAAAAATCAAGTGAATATAATAAAAGGCAATAAAACACGAAATTATTATTATTATTATTCTTTTCGCTTAATGTTTGCATTTCCTTTAGTAAATTATAACACGCTTTTATGAGTAGCACACTAAAAAGTTAAAAATAATTATTTTCCTTTTATAGGTTCATAAAAGTTCTACATTGTAAAAAAGAGCATTGCTATTCAAAAACTTGATGTAGAACAATACAGGGTGGCTCAAAAAGCTGAAAGTCACAATTTAAATTTAAATGTTTTAGCCACCCTGTATGTCCTAGATAAAATTTGTTAATAGTCGTGATCTTTTTTTCACAATGTAGAACTTTTTATGCAGATATACTTACTTTTTTTGTAAAGGCGATAATAAGAAATTAATTTTATTTCTTGGACCTCCTGAATGTTCCAAACCTAATTCACTAACATAAAAAAGTTAACTCTAGTAGATTGGCAGTGCCAGTTTACCTTTAAATAACGATTTTATGTCCTTTTAGCTTCACGTCGATTAGGACTTTAAAATTTTTGAGCCACCCTGTATGTACCAGATCAGATTTTTGAATGGCAGTGCTATTTTCTCACGATGCAGAATTTTTTATAGAGATGCGCTTTTTTCCGAGTAATTATATCCCCAGGAGAAATTACAACAACCACATGTTTAAATAAAATTTTTATTCAATAATTTCAATATTTAATTATACGTATTTTTTAACTAAAGGTACCTATTTAGGAATAAACCTAATAACTTTGTAACGTTAGTATAACGTTCACAGACCATATAATCAAAAACCTGATTATTTTTAATTGCATGTTTTTAGTTGCCTTAAAAAAATACAATATTTATTATGTTACACTTTAAAGGAACTTTAACTACAGTAGGTTAGTTCTAAAATAATTATTTTATAATAAATGCCCTTAGGAAATCAAAACAAAAGTTTACCTAAAGTCTTTCTAACACGACTCTACAACCATCCTCGTTTCACTAAAGCCAGCACTGTATCCTTCATCTTCCTTTTATGGTTGGGCCCCAGTAAATCTTTTCTGCTCCAGTCGGAGTCTTGGAACTCTTCCAGGCTGTTCGTCACCTTGCCCCTTTCAGTACAGATCGGCTTCAGCATCACAAGCACATGGTAGAGTTCTGTAGGAGCCACTTCGTCGAGCTCCTTTAAAAAGTTATCCCAGGAGAATGGTGCTAGGTCCACTTTGAATTCTGCCAGAGTATCCACTAAACTCTGGTGATAAAGTTTGAGGAATTCATCGAAATGTTCGTCCAAGACGCTGTTTATTACGCTAGTAAACAGGAAGAATACCAAATCGCAAACGCAAGACCAGTATCTCATCAGCTGCAGGTCTACGATTTTATTCTGAATAGTGTTTCCATTTTCGTCTTTTAGAATCATGGTGTTGCTTACCCAGAAGTCCGCGTGAGCAATGGTCCCCCAAGGCTCATTGGGATTACATCTAGTGACGTAGGGATGTGCATAGCCATTATCCACCACTTTCTGAACACGCTCTAGGTAAGGTTCTAGCTCAGGGACAGATCTCGCACCTTCCATTATAGAGCTATGGAAAGCCAAGCCTACCTCTGCAGGAAGCTGCTCTAGGCCTTTGTTGTGTACTGTGGCAGGAAGAACTTTTTCCTTAAACACCTCGGGTTTGAGGAGTTTAAGGGCGATTGGCACTGCATGGAATCTCGCTAGATCCTGAAGAATCACTTTGGCAGCGCTTAAATCAAAGCCTTTAAGTCGATCTTCGGTGATAAAGCCCTGTACCTTCAAATTTTCGAAAATCAGCACCGCGTCTTCATCCACAATGTTCTTGTTTTCATCCACGCTCACGCGAGCTCCGTAGCATTTTGGGAAGAGCTTGTCTTGGTACTCACTCTCAGGAACTCCATACTCCTTTTGAATATCCACCAGGGCAGGAATGGTCTCTTTGTAAGCGAACACTTCCTTTTTGAACGTTACCGGTATATCGAACGCAAGTCTCAGCATTTCGTTTGCAGGAATCAGTTTCGCGACTAAATTTAAATCTTCCTGGTTACCTGTGGATTTACATTTAATTTTAACATTGAGTGCCAGCATTACGCTTCCGTAGTGTTCGCCGGGAGCTGTCAGAAGTGTAGTTTCTTCCTTCAGGACTTCGATATCTTCGCCTTCGGATTGCCTTAGGAGTTCTCCAATATTGCTCACTTTAGATTTGGACATAATTGATGTATTTTGACCGAAACAAGTAACGAATAGAATTTACTTATTGAAAATAATCGACATTCACCGCCGAGTACGATCATACATAAAATACACCACACACAATTTACGACAATCAGCAGCGTGTAAGTAACAAACTCGAAGTGGGGATCCGTATTATAGAAACTTGGAAGTGATACTGATAACTTTACTGTCCGATTATCTAATAAAAACAATAATTAGGCCTAATCTAAATCGGGCGTTTACACGATAAAATGGTTTATTACTATATATTGCAGCCCGTACCTAATTTAGAGCATTTTTTGTCTGGTTTTAATGATAGTTTAAATTATATTTAAGTGCATCTACAGTGCAATTTACGCAGCTGATAACTAATGCGTTTTAGTATGTTATTTTATGACAGCGTAATGTGGATTTATGTTCTTAAAATGTGCGTTTAGACTACCTTGATTTTTTTTAAATGACAGCACGTAAATTTTTGTTTTTTTATACCGGGTGTTTCAGAAAACATGTGCAATCGCATAAAGGGAGATTCCCAAGAAAACCCAAGCATTTAAAAGTTGAACACCCTGCATCAGTGGCAGAAAAAGGGGGCGCACGGGCTGCGCGCCCTCCCCTGAAGCCTTGTATAAAAAGGATTTCAAAAGCGAATTTTATAAAAATAAATATTGTAACATGAACATTATTCCTACATATTCTACAAAATATTATAAAGAAAAGCAAATATTTGCCGTATATGTAAGGTTTTTGAAATGAATTATTCCACAAAAATATGAATATAAATCAATGCTAATATGTCATGTAAAAAATGCCAGCTTTTCTTGGCATTTTTGATTTACATGCTTTTTGATTGTTTCTGAAAACGTTCGTTACCACTGCGATTTTATAAAAATTTGCTCCGGATCGTTTTGACTTCTAAAGGAAACCAATATCCAGATAGTTCTTTTTTAAACAGTCTTTTGAAAGTAAATTTTTTCGAAAAACAGTTTTTTCGAAAACGGACTGACGAAACTTTTCAAAAATATTTTCTGGAATATACATATTTTGAACGTACATTTTTTCAAAAATGTCCTGACAGTTTTTTCAAAGATGCCTTCTTATAAACGGATTTAAGAAATATTTCCTCGGAAACACGTATGTATTTCGAAAGTACATTTTTTCAAAAATATCTTCAAAAAAAATTTTTTTAAAAATTTGTACATTTTCCGAAAACGGCATTTAGAAAACTTTAGAAACCCTATTAGCTTGGAAAATAGATCCTGAACAAACCCAAACGAACCTTGTTTGGGTTTGATCAGGTTTCCTTGGGTTTGGTATGATTCTTTCTCGTAAATTACTTTTGCTTGAAAAAATTTAATTTCGAAAAAGATGTTCTCTGAAAGTAAAAATATCATTAATTTTTGAAAAGTGCTTTAAAAGAAATTTGAAAAATTGCTTTTAGGAAAATTGTACTTTCGTAAGTACTCCATGAGCAGAAGGCATAAATAAAAAAATGCTAGAATATTTAAACTTTCGTAACAATTTGTCCTGTCGCGTGTAAGCTAACATCTCTTTGATGGTAAATTAAGTAAATTTTTTCGAAAACAGCTTCTTCTTCGAAAGATGATTTTTCGGAAATGGATCTACAAAAATTTTTGGATTTTTTTTTAATTATCTTTCAAAAATACATTTTCCAAAAATATATTTTTTAGAATTTTTTTTTCTAACTTTAAACTATAAATCTACTTTAAAAAAATTCAAAGAAAAAATAACAAAAAGATCCTGAACTAACCTAAACGAACTGTTTCTGTGTTCGATCAGGTTTACGTTTCCTTGTGTCTGCAATGTTACACAGTAGTAAATTATTTTCAAAAAAAGTTTCTTTTTAACTTCAATATTCGAAGTCCTTTTCGAAACAATGTTTTGAAAAAATGTACTTTCTAAAAACACGTTTTCTTTAAAAAAAATTAATTTTTAAAAGTGGTTAAAAAAATGGTTTCCGAAAAAAAAACTGTATTCGAAAATTTTTATATAAAAGTTTTCCTTAGTTTGTTTCAAAAGAATCTTCGTTTAAGCGATGTTAAATGTTTTTGAACCACTATGTATGCCGCCGTTTTCTTGGTTCAATAAATTGTTGCTTAATAAATGTTTTGACTAAATATCAATAATTATTCTTAGTAAACATCAAAAACACAATATCTTTGGTTTATTTAGTATATTATTAGACAATTTTGTTAAGTTCCAAACTTAAAAACAAGCGGATTTAGACCGGCAATCTATAATGCACGGTCTATATTTTTATTATGCATTAACCTTATATAATTATACGGATATTAGTAAAAAGACCGCCATATAGATTTACAACTTTCTCCGAAAACACACCTTAAATCCCTCTAAGCTAATTAAAAAAATTTTTGAATTAATCAAACCTGATATATCGTAATCTTGAATCGGCTCTTTAAATATATCAAGAAATTTTATGCAAATTGAATTTTTACCTAATTCATTTTACACTATTATGCCAAAGCAACAAGTCATCAATTATTTTTTACGACCGTGTCACTTCCTTTAGTCAAATATCTACAATAATACCAACATTTTTAAATAAATATCGCTATATTTCTAAAAAAAAATATGTCACAGTTGACTATAATATTACTGTCTAGCACAATGCGTAACTTCTTACATAAAAATATCTACACTAACTATTTTTAAACCTAAAAACCAATAATCTCAGTTCTAAAATCTACTCCCCAATTTTTTCTTTATTGTTCTTGAGATATTCGTCCAACCATTTCTCGATGACCGGAAGATTTTCGTTGCTCCATTTTGTTTCCTCTTTGATGTTCTTTAAGGCTTTTTCAATAACGAAATCGGCGTTTCCGAACTCTGTCTGCCGCTCCAGATATAACTCGGAAACCATATCCAGACCTTCCTGGGTTTTGAAGACGGTGGTCGCTGACGTTATGATGCTGTTCCAGAGCATTGGTTTTTCTTCAAATCTGTAAAAAAACAGCGAAATTCTGGGTGTATATTTTTGATTAAAAAAAGATCATCATCAATCGGCATCAACGCGTATGCGCGGAACTGAGTGGGGAGCGTCTTGACTGAGCCAAATTAGAAATTTTGAAAAACGTGTAGGGACAAAAGTTATTCCTTACATCGTGAGAAATACTTTTTGTCAAAGAACTTTTTCTCTAAAACCAATGGTTCAGCAGCTAGAGGAAAATAAACAATTAAATTGTTTATAACAATTGATCGCGATAGAACTTTTCAATGCTGATAATTATTGTCGTTCAATCTACACCGAATTCTTAATGTACATGATTTTTCTTCAACTTCAAACGTTCATATTTAACATTTTTTCCCAACTTCAAAAATAAAAAAGTTATAAGGCCTGTTCACTTTTATTTTGATATCCCTGTACATACAATGTAAATTAATTATAACTTTTAAGCTAAGCACTTATAGTTCATAAACCATTTTAACATAGGGTCCATTTAGCAAATAGGTCGAATTATATGCCTACGGCACACAACAGCCAAAAAACTTATTTTAAAAGTATTTAAACGATATTTTTGTATATATCAAGCAAAATTTGTAAAAACAATTCACATACGGACAAGGTCGGGGTTATTTCGCTATGCATGCTTGAATTTCAATAGTTATTGGTATTATTTATAATTCTCAAACCAATAGGACGCGTACTCATTATTTTTCACAGGTAGTATTTCTGAGGTTTTGCAGGTATTCACTGAATTTCCTGTTTTGACTACTCTAATGACGTAGTTTCTAGAAAACCTAGTACCAAAATGATGGATAAAATTAATGGGTCTGTGGCACTCAATTGAATTTAAATGATATTATCACGTAAAACAGTAGTGGGTTTGCTTGCGGTGGGGTGGGAACCCATTTTTCTTCATATTTGCAAAATACGATGACATACATACAGGGTGTTTCAAAAAACATGTGCCATCGCTCAAGGAGAGATTCCTTGTAAGAAACGAAGGCAAAAAGTTTATATAAACATGGGTCCGCAGATGCTTCGTTTCAAAGATACAGGGTGTTAAATTTTTAAATTTTTTTCAGTTTTTCCAAAATATTTTCAAAATGGCTTCATCAATTTGGATGAAATTTACACTGTGTAAAGTACTTAAATTAAGCATAATTCTGACCATGAAAAGACTTTGACAGGTCCTCCAGGGGCGTACATATGGGAAGACGGTACAATAATTTTGCAATAAAAACATGTAAGCCACTGATTTTTTGCATTTTATTATATCGGTCAAATAGTATGTTAAATTCTTAACAAAACTTATCTCTTCATATTTTTTCAGTTTTCATTTCGTTTAGGAGATAAATGTAATTTTATTAACCGTCTTACTGGTTTAGTTTTCCCAACCATCGGTTTTAACATGTAAAGACCATTTAAAAATTTAACGTCCTGTATCTTTGAAACAAAGCATCTGCGGACCCATGTTCATATAAACTTTTTGCCTTAATTTCTTTCAAAGAATCTTCCTTTCAGCGATGGCACATGTTTTTTGAAACACCCTGTATATAGGTACAGTAAAAAGAGTATAATTTACAATGCCATTTTTTAACTTGCTAGTATTTTAAATCTTAACACCTTTTGGAGTCAAGCAATTTCTTTACAGAAATACTTTTGCTGGAATTATAAATTACTATAAAAGCAGAAACATAATAATATACAATGTATCTAAACAAGAAAAAGTAAACAAGAGAAAATCTGCTATATTTATCTCCAGTAACATTTCACTTGCTGGAAAGTTGGTGTTAAACAAAACTGAGTTTTTTAAGCAGCTTTGTTTGTTTAAATAGTCATCATAAATCGACAGCGATGGCATAGGTCACCGATTGTAGCGATTGAAATTAAAATTTCTACAACACGGTTCACACTACAACACTACGAAATTGTCTTCATACTGATTATAGCTCGTGACTTGGACTTTCTGTTGACATGATTAAGCTTAAAATAAGTTGTTGTTTCTTGTTCCATGCCGTTAATATTGTGTGTGCTTCAGTTTATCAGGCCTAATTTTCGATATAATTCTCGTTCTTTAAGAACTAAAAGTTTTATTTCTATGTTTGCCTATCTGTCCATCGAAGTTGCTCAGTTTTATAGATTATTTGGGAAACATAGAGGGCGTGTAAGTTGGAAGAGAAGAAGTATTTTCTAGTTCAAAAGAGGAAACCAAGCTTTTAAGCTGCTGATGCGGCTATTGAAGTAGTGTGTCTGTGTTACCTGAGATTACATGTTCGAAAGCGATGCCAACAAGATCGACCTTAAACTATTTTTATAGTTTTTAACCAGAGCTCTTTAAAATGTTGATTTTGTTCACTATTTTTGAGCAAAACAATTGTTTCCAACCACTTACAATTCAATTACACAATTTACACTGCCAGAAAACTTTATAAAAATAGAAATTCCCAGACATATTGTAAATTTCTATGGCACTTAATAATTTTCATTATGTAAAATAAAGATAAAAGCGTAAAAAATGCATTTGAAGGCAAACTATTATAGTTTAGAATAGATTACAAGATGTCTAATATAAGTCACACCACTTCAGAATTTTTTACCCATAGAAGGCCAAATTTGAAAATTTCTAATCTCAAGAAAACTTAAATAAACAAAACTTTATAGCTAATCTTGAAAATATACGACAGTACTTAATAATTCTCCTTTCAAAGAATGATTAAATCATTTTTAACGAGTTCAGAGGTTAATTATAGTTTGCTACGTCACTTGTGAACAGTTGGGTTATCTGACAGCAAATTCTCCGAAGGACAGAAAAAAATAATTTTCGTTTCCCAATTTTAATAGAGGCTCTTATTTAATCAATGAATCTCCTATACTATTTTGAATATCCGCGAATATTGCATTGTCCAAATATGTAGCTTGTTAGGGTTTTACAAACGATTCGATCAAGGAATTCGTAAAAACTGAATTAGGGTAAAAAATCAAATTTCATTTCCCAACTTTAATAAAGGCTTTTAATTACTCAACGGATCTATTATACTTTTGAAAAAATCAGCCAGAAAGCATGAAACTTCGACATTATCTTCCCTTACCTAGTTTTGATAGTATCCCAATTTTTCCTTAAGAAATTGAACAGCGTAGTATATCCATTAGCACCTCCAGTCAACATACTGAATATCAAATAAATGTCGTTGTCAGTGAAGTTTCCATTCTGCTCCAACACAGTAATATTCAGCAACCTTTCGATCTTTCCGGAATCGTTGGGGCATCCTGCTAGAGTTTTGAGGAGGTACGTCCTCTCACTCGGTTTTCTACCTTGAGGGAAATTGATGATCCTCTGCAGGCCGAACTCCCATTCTTCCTTAGTGCCCCACTTGAACACAGGGCAGATGTATTGATTAGCAACCCTAGAACATACTTATTAGTCCTTTGCACGCCAAGCAATAATAGAAAGTGTTTTTCCTCAAAAATTATGCCCCAATTACTTACGGATTTCCCTCATCAGGATTTGGACTTTCCATCCATTTCTTGAAGGCTTTTTGAGCTTCCTCAATACAAGGCTTGTACCCGGCTTGACACAGGAAAACTTTGGAGGAGCTTCGCAGATGGGCCGTGCCTTCATGTTCTCCCTCTCGAGGTTCGTTACCCAATTCTTCGTAGAGCGGAGTCAGAAGCAGACGAACGTATGTCTTAGATAAATAAGGTGGTTATTTTTTAAAGAAAAACAAAGAAAAAGGAAGATTGTGATATTTTGGAGCCAGTACATGTTTCAGAATTTTCTTCAGCGCACAAGAAGTTTAATGGAAAAAAGTAATGGACACTCTATTCATAAATATAGCATTCCAAGGAAGAAATATCCGCCAAATATTTACCTGGAATTTTTTGTGTACTGTTGAACTGTCAATATGTTTTCCAATATGATCGATTAAAGTAAAAACAGGATCCCATGCCAAATATTGCCTCTCATTTCTCAAAAATAGGGTCATATTAAGAGCGGTGGCGAAACTAAGGTCTCCTGCGTAAGCAAGATTCCAAGCATCATGCAGGAGTTTAGCCCTAGTATACACTGGGATTTTGGTTCTCTCTTCTGTTTGCAGGAATTTGGCGAGCATGTTCCAGTTATCGGCGTCATAGTTTACCGGAAACGGTCCTGTCAAAGAAGAATTAAAAATAACATTCGTCTTAAAATTTCAAACACACTATGCCGAATTTTTGCGAAAATTACTTCATCCAATAGAAACTTTTCTGGATATTCCAAAAATATATGACTCATTAAAGTTTTGTAGACGATTACAGAAACTAGGAAAAATCTTTTCTCGACTGTACATACCGATTTCCTCTGGATTAACGATAATAAATTTATCTTTGCCTGGCAATTTTTGTAGTTCGATCTCCCTTTCCTTCCTCATCCAAATGAGAGGTGTGGTGTTCAAAAAGTTCATTTTGTCCTGTCTGATCAGAACGACTGGGATCCACCAAAGGAATTTTTCCTGATCCGGAACATCGTGAGGTCTTTCTCTTAAATATACTCTCTAAAATAGTTTAAAATTTTTATACAGTGTCCGCCATAAAGTTGGCTACATAGGGGAAAAATTTTTATTATTAACATTTTAAAAAAAAACTCTATTGAGGGTTCGTTTCTGCAGGTCCGACAACCAAAAAATATATTTTAATCCGTCATGTGGTCACTAGTTTGGCGGAAATTTACAAGGAAGTTGACGGTGCTACCGAAAAATGGGTCAAATTGACAAGATATCGAAATATTTTATTAGGAAAAATTGTTCGGAAGCCACCAAACCTGAGAAACCATATCTGAGAAAAAATACAAATATACTAATTTTTACCCGTACCGTATGAAAAAACATAAATTATTTTTTACTTGAAAATAGCTAAATTACATAGGTCTGTGTCAGAACTAATCAAAGAAATAGACATTTGGAGGAAAATAAATTTAAAAAATACGGTCGTCGTGTCGCTATCTGTAGTCATGCCCTGTATATTAATGCACATAAGCTTATCCAACATTTTCCGACCGTCAGTAAAATTTAGACGTACTAAGAATTACGATTTAAACCTAATAATACCGTATTTTTCATAATTAAATTTAGTATTTCTCAGTAAAAAAATAAATTATGCTTGTTCAAAGCGATGGGAACGGTTAAAAAATTTTATTTTTTCTCACAATTGGTATATGGGATCCTTGGTGTTTTCTGAACAATATATCTTGATAAAATTTTTCGATATCTTGTCAATTTGACTCATTTTTCATGCATTAAAAGCTTCAGAAATCTGACGAAACCTGAATAAAAAAAGTTACCTGGTGAACTTTCGCACTATTATTGTGATAATGTCTGGTAACGGTCACAACAGGTAACCTATCTTTGGTGATCCACGATCCGGCAATCTCGTTAATGGTAATGGGTTCGGGCAAAGTTTTATCAAATCTAGCTTGTTCTGTTAAGGACAGCCAGATATCGTCTCCAAAGAAGGTTTTGTATTGCCTTAAATAAAACAAATGGATATTTTTATAGTTTCGATAATCATGATAGCATTATCAGGACTATTAAACCACAAGTTTGACTATTCTTACCTGTCAGATATAAACCGCTGCATTCCGTGCCTAAAAGTAGACTCTCCAAGAGTGTAGTTTAACATTCTGAATACTAGTTCGGTTTTCGCAGAAGAGGAGTCCTGTTTGATGGCTGTATTTTTTCCATGAGGGTACCTCTTACTGAATTCGTAGTATATTGAGTAAAGCATTGTTGTCGGCCAATTGTTAAAAGTTTCATTTTCTCCAATCTAGGAACAGGTATATTAGAAATTATTTTTTAAATTCTAAATTTTTTGAAACCTACAAATTTTTTTACCATTTAACTGGGTGTTTTACTTTCTTTTTAAAAGGAAATTATTTCTCATTTAGTGTTTGTTTAGACCTGTATTACTTATTTGAGTTTTTCTTTTTTCTTGTTTCCCTTTACTTTGCTCTTTTTTTTTCTTTCTTACGATGCATTTTCTTTAATTTTGTAGACTACCAATAGCACAATGAAATGCTAGATTTATTAAACATTTTGGGTAGGCAACAATTTTTTTTTGGGATGTATAGAGGGGTCACTGGCCGCCATATTGAACAGAAAATGGTGTAATCAGTTTTTTGACTGTAACCAGAAGTCGTACAAAATTGTTGACAGTTTTTTGTAGCAAATTACATAGTCTACAACTTTTATATTACGTAGTATTGTTTAAAAAAAATTATGACCTGGAAAAACTAAAAATTAAGGTAAATAAATCTTTGAGACTATATAAATTTTTTTATTATTTTTATGCAAAAACAAATCAGTGCTGCAGTTATATCGCTTCAAAGATTTTTTTACCTCAATTTTTCGTCTTTTCGCGCTCATAAAACTTTTAGTAACAATGCTACATAAAAAAATTGAAAATAGAAGTTGTAGATAATTCGATTTTCTACAAAAAAGAATCATTCACAATTCTTCTGCGATTTGTGGTTATAAAGATATCGCCAAAAAACTGATTAAATCCATATTTTCAATATTTTGGCCAAATGGGAGGGTTTCAATCCTGGAAACTGAGATTTACATTTACCAATAACCTATCTATATTGCTACCTACCCAAAATGTTTAAAAAATCATTTTTCCGACCCTTTAATTGGAGTACAATTGTCAACGACATAATAGGTTTATAAAATACCTTAATTGTGGTATAAGCTGTAAGGTATCTAACTAGGGCATTGTTAATGTGAGCGTCACTCCACCAAAATGGGGTCGCAAGGGTGCCCAGCCATTGGTATACCAACTCTTGTGTCAAATGCCATGATCCTCTGCTACTAAGTTCACTCTCTCTAGAAATTTAAGTGATTCCTTGATTAATATTACTAAATAACAAAGAAAAATCACAATTTTGTATTCTCCCATGCCCAATGTAATGACGTAACGCACACGTACACGCAAGCCCTGCACCGCGAAGGAGTCTAGCCTTTTGAGGGACAAATGACCCTTTTTGGTCGACCTCTAAATACAGGCTGCATTTCGCGGGAGGTTCCTGCGATTTTGCGTAATGCCACTGTGTCCATGCATACTCACTTAAACATAAGAACACCCCAATTATCAGCAGGTTTGGTCGCTTGGTAATTAGGCAAAGCAAAAATGTTCAATTCAGGTAAAGGATAGGGCGCTCCCCAGAAGTCCTCCAGGAAGTTGAGGGACTTGGCTACCTTAAGAGTGACGTTGGTCAGAGCCTCGATGAAGTCCGGACGAGCCCACACCTTTATTCTAATATCTGGAAAGTAGACTGTTATTTTTTGTATTATTTTACCGTATTTAGCCTTTGTGTAAAAAACAGATGTTAAATTATCTATTTAAAACTCATTCTAAAGCATTTCCTCAGGAATTTGCTTTTTGCTAAATTTCAGCAACCTGTGTTTCTTATACTATAATAAAAACTAACATTTATTTACATAAGTACCTTCACTGTCGGTCGCATTATGGCTAATGTAAGTCAGTTCTGAGATAACCAGGGCAAACGAAAAAGTTGGCAACGGTGGTGTTGTTTGGAACTTATCTACCACCCAAAATTTGCTAAAAACAAACAAAAATCAGTTTGGCCAGAGAAATCTTAAAATATGAAAAGCTATATATATATATATATATATATATATAGACACTTAAAAGACTGTCCTCGAGATTCGCTAAAAAAGGTTTAAGACCCTTTTAGTGGATTAGTTAGGTTTTGACAAGTTTTCTTACTTACTTAGGGTCGCTACTGGATTCTAGCGGCATATTAAAAACAGCTTTCATATGCCTGGGTCTTACTACGGTCAGACTGATGGGGACTTTGTATGCGGGTTCATCGAAACATGGAAACACGGTTCGGGCTAGATTGGGTCTCATAAAAGTAGCAACAAACCTACAAACAGATATTTGTAGCCAATTTTGTGGTAAGGAAATCGTACTGGTAGATGCATGCCTCTTAGGAGGCCGTCTAGTGATCTTTTCGTTTAAAATGTGAATTACAATAATGAATTTTGGCAACAATTTATACCGAGCGATGTTTAATGGCTATTTTGAGGCCGCGCTTAATCAAAAATATTGCTAGTTTTTTGGCGATAAGCTTTTTGAATGAAGTACTTTTGAATTATGACATAAAAAAAGATTGTTGGATTGTATAATGTGCAACAAATATTTAAAATCTTATAAAGTTCTGAACAAAGTAAAAAAATACTTACCATTTGCTTTTTTTGGTTTCCGGATCTAAATAAGAACTTCTAAAGAGCCCTTCTGTAGTATCATTAAACATAACCCCTTGGAATTCAATGTGAATTTCCAAGACCGCTCCTGTGTTCATATGGGTATCCAAGTCGATGGTAATCATTGACTGTTTCTTAACTTGTTCCCATTTTCCTTGGAGTATTTGCACTTTGTAACCTTTTTCGTTACTGTGTGGAGATATCCTGCAAAAATGTGTTAGGTATTATACATAGAAAGATTCAGTCAAGTGCAAGGGATACTTGCACAACTGACGAGCGTTCATTCGAAAGCAGATATGTCCACTCTTTACATCAAATTTATTTTGTGAGGAAATGGAGTTTTTTCATTAGATTCTATCGATTCCCTATTTCAAAATCAATCCAAATCAGAGAAATCCAGTAGTAATCTGCATCTAAATATCGATCGGTCAGACAAAATCAAACATATCCACATCCGAAAATTATTTTTGCAAATCAGTCAAAACAAGACATATCCAATTTTATTTGATATACGTATTTGTACAGACAGTCAGACAAAATAAGACGTATGCTTACGATATTTCCGTATACTTATATGGATGTATATTTCGTAGGTCATTACCACATTATAAGTTTGCTCAGGTTGGGCTGGGTTGGGTTGGGTTTGATAATGATGATATTATAAGTTTGTTACTATCCTATTTATATTATAAATACATACAATAACCATTAAAGCCTAAAAAATATTCAAACTTCATATATGAGGTTCAGATAAAACCGGACATATCCATTTGTTTTTTTCAAATTTCTCTGTTAAAATCTAATTTTTTCAGTGGTAATATGTGTTATGGGTGTAATTTAGTCAACCATAAGTTGGTAAAATTTGGTTATTTTACTTCTAAGACCCAGCGAGTATACAGGTTTTTCTCATTTCTCTCAAAACTACTTTATATGGATCTGTCTGCTTCTGAATGAACGCTCCTCAATTAGTGTTCCGAGCCATCAGCCCTCCACTTAACCTGAGCAAACCTCGGTCACCTGGTCTCCGCCCATCTGTCGCGCTACCCGCCGCCGACGGCACCAACGCCGTATCACATCGCGAATGAGCGGAGCTGAGTAAGGAGCGTTTCGACTGAGCCAAATTAAAAATTTTGAAGAACGTGTAAAGACAAAAGTTGTTTCTTACATCGTGGGAAATATATATATATATATATATATATATATATATATATATATATATATATATATATATATATATATATATATATATATATATATATGCCTACCCTACACGATGCCCTTGATTTTTTTTTTCATTTTCCAATTTATCCTCTGAAATTCATCCCCAGAGTCAAAATTAAACTTTTTATATTTCACGTCTATAATTGGGCCACCACACTCTATTTCTGTGCTAAATCTCAACATTTACGTAGAATAGTTTCAGAGAAAATCGCCTGTGACAGACGGACGGACACCGAAGTGTTCCGTTTTGTTAACACTAGAAACGACAATGCTTTTAAAGTCCGCCCCTGTTCAGGAACTGATAGTTATTGACAAAATGGCGAATGGAGAATAAACTATGAAGCACTTACGTCCTGCTCTCGTAATCCGACGGCAGAATTTGCACCACCCTCAAAAGATCGATCTTCAAATCGGGATGCTTGTGCAAGACTACTTCCTTCGTTCGATGCTGTACAGTGGCATTAATCTTGATTTGGCCAGTGAAATTCCCATGATCTGGATGTGGATGCAGCTTCAAGTCGTAGGAGTTAGGGGTTACTTCGCGGGGTAGCTTCGTGTCCGATATTAGACTGTGAGCGGCTATAAGATCTATGCTTCTTTTTTCTAAGGCGTGGCTCTAGTAAAAAATTTATTTTTTAATATTGATTAGTTGCAGAAGAGAGAAATAATTTTCTTTGTCTTGAACACGACTAGAAGGTCCACCCTACTGATATAAAAATTCGTTAAACTTACCAATATATAGGGCGAACCTACACATAGTAAGGTAAGTGCCACCTTCCACATTGTGGGGGCAGAAATGGGGTACAACTTATATAGAAGCAACCAGTCTTTTTGTTCTTATTTGTTTTCCACGCCAATATTGAGTTTTTAAATACTGTTCCTATGCTGTAAATTGAAAAATATAATGATGAAAATATAGGTATTCACGTTATCATTACACTAGGTCACACTCAACTAATAGATTTAGAGGAAACAAAGGGGATCGAATTACGCACTTAGGCCACTTTGTTCAATAAATCAAATAATGTAAGAGAAAACTATGTCTATTGCGGATATGAATAGCGGTCAACTGCTCTTGATCTAGTAGAGGAGAGCAAACTAACATGATTATATCCAAAAGAGAGACATTCCACTCATCAGTGACTCAATTCACACAAGAGAACTTCCTTCTCTAGCTCATCGCCAGGCTGTTGGTAATCTGTCTCGGTTCTACAGATATTTTTACGGATCTTGCTCGAAAGAACCAGCCTCTATCATTCCCTGTTTGGCTGGTCCTAACTACACTACAAGAAGGACGTTACATATGCATCCCTATCTTGTTCAGCTACAAAAGCCCAGAATATCACACTTCTTTCGCTTATTCATACCTAGGGTCTACAGATTATGAACAAATCTAAGTCCTGATTCACTACTATCTAGAGGCAGAGGCTGATAGGGATGTAGATCAGTTAAAACTCATATTGAAGAGAGGGAGAAACTGAATATATGCTGACAAAGCAAAGCTCTTCGTCAGTCTTCAAACAGTTATCTTTATAATGTTTTTTATCTTCTGACAGCCCACGAAGACCGAAGTCTAAGTACTATGTACCGTGAGTGTACTGGGGAATCGACTCACACATCCAGAGCTGGAAACATCCGTTGGGATTTCACCAGTCCTTTTAAGAGGAAGAATTCCTCTACCACCTTCCAAAATAGCAAATTTTATAACTAATGGTCCAGTTCGCCACTATTCAAAGTTACTCGCGATATCACCATTGAGAGGGCTCAAATTATCTTATTAACATAAGGGGGGTAAATTGGCTTCAATCAACAAGTTGAAGGATACAATACAGTGATAAACATTGTTAAATCTCGCCGACTTTTAACTGATTATGATTAACAACACTGTTTTGATAAAATGTTGATGACGTACGTTGTGAAGGAGTACGCGAAAAGTACTCTTTCGGGTATGTCTTATATTTTACAACTAAACCAATAATTTAAAAAAGTTTAGGATGTACCCATATGGGTACCCACAAGAATGGTGCATTTAGCTCCGACTCTTAGTGCTCTGGCTTTAGAAATTTCTTTTTTGTTCCACAAACCACTATAAACTGGCCAAGTTCCACAATTTTGATTCTCTAGACTAGACCCAGAAAATTTGCTTTAGATTAGAAGGTACAGGATTCAATACAAATTAAAAAAAACTTTTTTAATAAGAGGGTCATAAAAACTTCATTGTTCTACCGTAATTTAGTAGTATTTATCGTAAATTAGTTTCTGGACAGAATCTTTAACAAAACCTAATAAGTTATACATTTTTGGAATCTCCGGAAAGGTCTCTATCGGATAAAGCAATATTCGTGTATATTAGCTTTTAGTTAGAAAAAATAGTTGATTTAAGAAAAACTTTTTAATAAGAAGATCATAAAAATTTCATTGTTCCTCCATAATTTTATCGGATAAAGGAATATTCGCGAGAATTGGCTGATAGTTAGAAGATACAGTTGACCAAATAAAAACTTTTTGGTAAGAGGGTCATAAAGTTTATTTTTCTGTCGTCTTTCAGTCTTTATTAATTTCTCGACAAACTAGTCATTCCTAAAATTCCCCATTCTTCGACACCTCCTCAGACACGTTTCCAACACCTTTTCATAAACACTGTCCAGTTATAACCGGTAAAGGCGTCGCATGTTTATCGCCAAATTATTTTTAGCCCTTTCCAGCCTTAAGTTTTCCCATATCGATAATTGAGTCGGGAAAGTACAGAGTTTTCCCACGATTTTGTCGGGTTTAGTCACTTTCCGACGATCTAATCAACAGCAGTTGATCTATTCTAATCTATTTTACTTTATTATATTCTGTTTGAGCGTCAACATGGCGATTTAATTAGTTTTTATCGAACAACGTCGTCAAAAACTTTCATTTGTTTTAGTTAGAAAATGACATCCGTGCGACGAGACATGGTGGTTTCGAAAAAATTGCCTATAATGGGATAGTAGTCCCAAATCGGGTAATTTTAAGTGAATCTATGTGAACGTGTAAAAATCCCTTGTTTTCAAAAAATATTTACATTTCTGAGGTGTGTCACTATGTCATTATTAAATAGATACAAAAATTCTAAAAGAATATTAAATTTTTCAAAAGTCCAAAAATGAGTCTTGCTTAAAAAAGTGGAATAATGAAATTATAAACAAAAATTTCAAAGTGTTCAAAGCGCAGATATAAAATATGTGAGATGTATGTTAATTCCTTGCGAGCCATGAGTTGAAATAATAATTATAAAATTTCAAAAGAAAAAAGTTTTAGTAGTATTTTTAATAATTTCTCCTTAAAGAATGTTCCAAATTTTAATTCCTTTTTATTGTATAAAATCAATCTATTTTAGTTGCCATAACCCGCTATTCTATCAGCTTCGTGATGGGTAATATTTATGTTTTTTTATGTAAAAGGGCCATAAAAATTGTATTATTCTACATTCATTCAGTTTCTATTAGTTTCTGGACAGAATCTTTAATGAAACCTTAATAGGGTATCTATTTTTGAAATCTCCAGAAAATTTTCTGTCAAATAAATCAATATTAGCGGGTATCTATTTTAATTAGAAGGTAGAGTTGATTAAATGAAATCATTTTCAAAAGAGGATCATAGTAATTTAAATTCTTACCTTAATTTAGTTTTTATTAGTTATATGCAATTGCAAGTTATATATTTTTGGAATCTCCAGAAAATTTTCTATCATATAAAGTAATATTCGCGGGAATTCGCCTCAGGTTAGACGATATAACCGATAAAAAAACTTTTTAAAATGGGGTTAAAAAAATTAAGATTTTCACCCCAATACAGTTTTTTTCAAATTCTGGAGAGAATCTTTAACCAAACCTTAATAAGTTATATGTTTTTGGAATCTCCAGAAAATTTTCTATAGGATAATTCGTTATCGATAAGAAGATAGAGTTGCTGAATAAAAACTTTTTAAAAAGCTAGTTATACGAACTCAAATTTTTTATGTTAGTTCAGTTTTCATACATTTTCGAATAGAATTTTTAATGAAACCCTAATTTTAATCTAGGTATAGCTAGAGTGTCAATATTAAGCAATTTGACAATGTGCTGGTTTTCTTGACGGTCCTAGAGCAATACCTTGTAGTGCATTGTTCTTAGCTTTTTTTTTATCATATCCGATTAGCACACAAAATGTCAGGTTCCTGGCGATCAATTCCGTATCAAATTGTCAGAAAACTGATGAATTTTAAACAACTTATGATATAATTGAGTAACTTAGCTATATTTGACTGATTGTCATACAACAAAAGGGAGTAAAAAATATTATTTTTATTATTCTCACATTTTTATAGAGGACTAACATAGTGTAAAGAAGACTCACTTTTGCGGCGATAACGTATCTCATAATAAAAACTAAGTAGTGAAAAAAGTGATGATCCGGTCTGCAAGAAACAACAATGTGAAATCGGCTGTAGCTTGGGCAGGTTCGGACATTATTATAAAAATCTGCACTCCATTTGAGCAACAATCCGAAGAATATCCAGAATATTACCATGATGGTCAGTGCATATAGCATGTAAGGAGCCCGATTTTGTAGTGTTTGTCTTTAAAAAAAGCTTATTTTCGATTTTTTAACGTTTTCTTTAAGCTGGTCTTTATTTATAAAAAATTTACGTCAGACGTGATACTTTTTGCATTTACATATACAAAATCCACATGATAGCATGTTATTAATACAGCGGGTCCCACAAAGTTCTTACCATATGGGAAAATTTCTTACTGAAAGTTGAAAAAAAAATACTTTGGCGTAGAAAAGTTCTGCATATTAATAAACTAAGAACTCCAGGTTTTATCAACGTGTGGACAAAGGTAGGTTTGTATGGATGAAAATGATTTGCTTTAAGAACTCTTCCAGCACTGGATTTACAAACAGAGCGTCTATCGTTTCCAACCAAATTTCTTTATTTATTCTATAACACTAGTTTACAAATTTTACCTTCATTCGAGGTACCTCGTGAAAAAAGTGTTTCTTAACCTAATTCGAGGTCGCTGAAGACGAAAATGACAATCATTTATTTTTCCAAAGAAGCATATGCGAAATATTCGCAAAAAAGCGTGTTTTTCGGCTCTTTTTCCAGTTATGGTCCAACACCTCGAGAACGGTAGACGTAATCGACCTAAAATGTACACACATTTCGAGGTACGCTTCTTTTTTCACATAAATATTAATTTAGAGTCAATTGGAACAGTATTTTTTGAGTTACAGTTACTGAATGTTGAAAAAACTGCATTTTTTTTAGCTTTTTTGAAAATAGCACATTTTTCTTTGTTTTATTTAGTTATTAGGAAATTTTTTTTTAACGTTTTTTGAATTGCAAATGAAATAATATTTCGTCACGAAAATATATTGCCCAAGTTTGTTCAAATCGGTTGTAAAAAGAACGGAAGATATTACTGATTAAGTGAAGGCAGACGATTTCAGCTTTTGCCATGAACGCCCAGAAGTCCGGAGAAATTAGGTGAACGAAATTAAGGTAGTAAAGCCTAAACGTACTCATTTGAAACTAATTTCTCCGGACTTCTGGGCGTTCATGGCAAAAGCTGAAATCGTCTGCCTTCACTTAATCAGTAATATCTTCCACATTTTACAACCGATTTGAACAAAGTTGGGCAATATATTTTCGTGACGAAACATTCTTTCATAAGCAATTCAAAAATCATTAAAAACAAATTCGTAATAACTAAATAAAACAAACGAAATTGTGAAATTTTCAAAAGAGCTCAAAAAATGCTGTTTTTGTCAACTTTCAGTAGCTGTAACTCAAAAAATACTCTTCTAATTGACTCAAAATTAATATTTATGTGAAAAAAGAAGCGTACCTCGAAATGTGTGTACATTTTAGGTCGATTACGTCTACCGTTCTCAAGATGTTGGACCATAACTGGAAAAAGAGCCGAAAAATACGTTTTTTGCGAATATTTCGCAAACGCTTCTTTGAAAAAATAAATGATTGCCATTTTCGTTTTCAGCGACCTCCAATTAGGTTAAAAAACTCTTTTTTCACCAGGTACATTTTTCTTGTAAACTAGTGTAATCTACGTGGCAACTGCAATGTATTCTACGTCACTGAATTTCTTAGAAAAAATGATCTTTCTTGTGATAATTTCTCTTAAATAAAAATACTTTCAAACGTACAAAGATAAATTGCTCTAAAAAAAAAAGAAGAAATGTGCCAACCATGAAGAAATGAAGGGTATGAGAGTGAAATAGTCATAAATATCAAATATGAATGAGGGAGGCGAACAAGACTATGTTTCCAGCTATTTTTTGTTTTCATACATTTAATAATTATCGCAAAAAATTCATTTGTTTCTAAATTTGATAAGGAGGGACGTTGACCAACTATTCTAATTAAAATGTCTCCCTTATTAAAAAGAATAGAAATCAGACTGTGAATTGCATATATGATTTTTTGACTACTACTCCACCATCTGATTAACGTTGTACGATCTAATTTATATCATCAAATAGCAATGAAATAAAACTACGATATTGCTCTTATCAATGTAGATTTAATCTATAGAAATGCGATCACAATAACACAGCGGATGCATTTAATTTAATACAACATATTACATATTATTAACATTGGCATCAAAGTAACTACGCAAAAATTAAAATAGACACTGAATACTGCTGCTAGTACCAGTTGGTGCAGGAACATACCTATATCTAAATTAGGTACGACTAGAATATAATAAAACTTCTACTTGCCAAACTTTTTAAAAATTAAACAAAATTTATTACAAGTCCAGATACATTACTTTGCTTGCTGATAAAGCTCCAAGAAACGCTAAGGTACAGGCTACACTAACCACCGCCGTTGTGGTACCGGAGACACTCACTATAGTACCCATGCACATAGACAGTATGAACTGGGCCAGGAAGACCATGCTCGACACCAATGCCACGTCTGTACCTAAACCTCGTATTTGACTGGAAATTTGTCCTTGGCCGTCTTGATTTACTTCAAACTGAAAAAAAATAGCTATTATGCAACAAGTGTGTCAAGCAGCACTTTTTTCACGTATGACAATTTTATCGCTAACTTTACGAACCCTGTATAGAAATACTGTTACGGGTACATTTGAAAATGTGGGTGGAGAGTTCTCAAAAAGCAATTTTAATGTTTGGAAGTAAACTGGGAATATTTTTAACACCGCACTGTATAGCAGGAAGAACAGCATCAAATTATGTTACGACATGACACATAAATCAATAGATTTATTATTTATGATGATGATGCTGCACTAAGTAAAATTAATAATAATAAAATTATGTAATACCATTAAATGAGGTATTTCCGTTATCCGAATTGACATTTGTTATGTCTTGTATTGGACAAAATGTACAAAATATTTATACACATACACTCCTCCCACAAAACACTAACACTCAATAACTGTTGCTAATTGACTTGTCACAAACAACATAATAAAATATACCCTGCAAAATAAATGTAAACTTACGACTCCTTTGGCATGGTAATGGGCCACAATTAGGTAGGGCATTGTAAAGAGGGTGGAATACATCACTCCTGCTGTCCAACTGAACAATATTACCCCACTTTATTTTTTGTCAGTGCCATTAAAAGCATTCCAGTGGAATAGGTTAGTAGGCCTCCAATGTAAACTTTCTTAGCACTAAAAAATACCCAATAAAATAAAAACACGATTCGATTTTATTTTAAAAAATTCGGTCAGGTGCAAGCTATACTTGCACAATTAGTGTTCCGTGCCATCAGCACCTGAGCAAACCTCGGCCTCTCGATCTCCTCCCATCTGCCGCGCTACACGCCGCCGACGGCACCAACGCCGTATCACATCGCGTATGCGCAGAGCTGAGTGTGGAGCGTTCCGACTGAGCCAAATTTAAGGCCCTCTACGTTTAAAAGTGGCCGATTTATGAATTTAAAAAAAAACTCTTAATTTTACGGTTTTTCCTGATTTTCTCCGTTGCTGCTTATCCTATCGACCTCGACCTCTCATTTTGTTCGTATTTTTATTCTCTACAAATCGTCCATTTACACCATTAAGATTGCTTCATTACTTTCCATTTTATAAGCAAAGAACTAAAAAAATCGCGTTTTTTTGCTTAAAAATGTTTATAACAAATTGAAGGGAAAAACTTCATCTACGGATCGTCTTTTAGATGATGGCACATACGATTTCCTGATAGTATTAATGTCACGACAAATCGCTCTATTGCTTGGCCTAGTAATGTTTTCTATATTCTGTAAACATATTTTAGATGTGAATAACTACTTCTTTTTCGAGATTAGAACTAACAATGGAATATTTGAATTAAAAATAAGAATCAGTAACTCGATTTTTTAAAATAATCGGTATTGTCCCATTACGAAAATCATAATTTAAATTGTAATCGCAAACTCTGATTTCGCGTAATTCGAAATGAAAATAGAATAATTTTAACTAGTAAGATAGCTTCACTAGATTAAACTACCGCGTAGTAAACAAATACAGCTTGTTTGTAATCCATAATTCTACGTGATCACTTTGCTTGCTGAAAGGTATGAAAACACTAAAATATCGTCGTTGTTGTGGAAATATCTCCTGTGTGGTAAAAGCTAAATTTTTCAGGATGACCAGAAAACGTATTTTTGGGTAAACACTATTTGGTTTTAAATTTGGAGTGTAAAATCATTTATGTTGAAATACACTGAAAAAATCGTTTGGACTTTTCTTCGCACAAAATTGTAGCAAAATATTTGTAGAGCAATTTAATCTAATTGGATTATTAGGAACAACAATACATGTTCCTACACTTGTAGCAAATTTGCTACAACTTGGTCTTGGACGTTTTTAGGGACAAATTGTAGGAAAAAGATACACAATTGTAGTGAAATGTCCTACAATGTTTTTTCAGTGTAGCACATACAAGATTTTGTTAAAGAGATAGGCACGAATGGTTTCTATATTTTGTCTATAATATGTAATTTATTTTCATAAGAACTTGCGCATGCGTGCTTTCTCCATGGCAACGAAGATATGTAAAAATAAAATAACATCTGTGTATCAATAAACTAAAAAATTGGCCTAATTTAATTGAAAATAAAAATAAACTTATTAAAGAATAGGAACCTCCAGGAAGTAAAATACTAAAAACTATTGGAATCGACAACCACGCGATTCGCCCTTCGCAGCAGCGAAAATTTAAATTGTGAATAAATATATTGACACGAATAGTTAATGACAAGAAAACATGGGTTCGGCCCATAGACAAGATATATTTAGACCATCACAACGTATTCGCGACACCAGCTGAATCCGTCCAATGTATGGGCGAAAAAGTGCGTTTGTACG